>BSBM01001537.1:0-619055 GCA_027924585.1 Larix kaempferi
ACGTAACCCCTAACACACAATCTCTCTCTCTCTCTCTCTCTCTCTCTCTCTCTCTCTCTCCTGAATTTATCTCCCTCTCCCTCTCTCTCTCTCCCCAAAATGCTACCTATCACCCACCTACCCCCTCCCCCCACTCCATGTCTCTCTCCCCCCCCTCCACTAACCATCCATACAACCCATATGATGTCTCTCTATATCTAAACACATATTAACCCCCAATCTATGTTTATATCAACCACTAACCCCCAATATCCCTCTCTCTCTAAGCCCCTAACCCCCCAATCTCTCTCTCTCTATCTCTCTCTCCAAACCCTTAACCTCCAATATCTCTCTCTAAACCAATAAACCCCCACCTCTCTAACTAAACCCATAACCTCCAATATATATATATATATATATATCTGAATCCCACCCTAACCTCCAATCTCTCTCTCAACCCCTAACCTATAACCACTCTCTCTCTATATCCTATAACCACTCTCTCTCTATATCCATAACCTTCAATCTCTCTCTCTCTCTCTCTCTCTCCCCAAACCACTAACATGTAACCCCTAATATATGTTTCTCTCTCTCTCTAAACACCTAATCCTTAATATCTCTCTCTCTCTTCCTCTCACTCATTATCTTTCTCTAGACCCCTAAACCCTAACCCCTAATCTCTCTATCTCTCTCTGTCCACCCAATTACCCCTCCTCTATATCTCTCTGCTACCCAACACTAACAATCCATACACCCCGTGTGATCTCTCTTTCTTCTCTAAACCCCTATTAACCCCCAATCTCTCTCTCTCTCTCTAAATCCCTAATCATCAATCTCTATTTCTCACTCTAACCTACAATATCTCTATCTCCCTCCCCCCCTCTCTCTCGAAAACCCTAATCCCCATTCACACTCTATGTATATCTCTAAACACCTAAAACCCAATCGATCTCTCTCTATAAAGTCCATTCTCTATATCTCCCTTTCCATCTCTCTCTCTCTCTCTATGAAAACCCTTACCCTCAATGTCTCTCTTTCTCTCTACGTCTCCAAACCCCTAACCACAATATATGTCTCTCTCCCTCCATCCCTCTCTCTCTCTCTAAACCTCTAGTCCCTAATCCTTAACTCCTAACCGCTAACCCCTAGTCCCTAACCCGTAACCCCTAACTCCCATTCTCTCTCTCTCTCTCTAAATCCATCTCTTTCTCTATATCTAAAATTCTACCCCCAAATAAATCTCACTCTTTCCCTCTCTCTAAACACCTAACTTGCAATCTCTCTCTCTCTCTCTCTCTCTGTATATGTGTGTATATATATATATATAAATAAACCTATAACCCTCATTCTCTCAACCCCTAACCCAATCTCTCTCTCTCTCTCAAAACCCTTAAACCCAATTTCTCTCTCTCTCTATTTAAACCCCTAATCCCCAATCTCCATTTTTCTATATCTGTCTCTCCCTCTAAAATCCCAATGCACAACTGATATTTATCTCACTTCCAAACTCTCTCCCTCTCTAAACCCCTAACCCCACATCTCTCTCTCTCTCTAAACACTTAACTTGCTCTCTATCTCTCTCTCCCAATATATATATATATATAACCCCCAATCTCTCTCTCTCTCTAAACCCATAACCCCAAATATCTCTCTTTCTATAAATGTCTCTATGTCTAAACCTTGAACATTCAATCTCTCTCTCTCTCTCTCTCCCTCTCCTCTCTCTCTCTCTCTCTCTCTCTCCAAAACACTAACATGTAACCCCTAATCTTTATCTCTCTCTTTTTCTTTATCTATCTCTCTCTCTCTATAAACACCTAATCTTGAATATATCTCTCTCTTCCTCTCACTCCATGTCTTTCTCTAGACCCCTAATCTCTCTCTCTCTCTCTCTCTCTCTCTTTCTCTCTCTCTCTCTCTACCCCACTCCCCACCCACATACCCCTCCTCTATATCTCTCTACTACCCAACACTAACAATCCATACACCCCCTTTGATCTCTCTTTCATCTCTAAACCCCTATTAACCCCCAATCTCTCTCTCTCTCTCTCTAAACCCCTAACCCCTAGTCTCACTCTCTCTAAACCCCTAACCATTGATCTCTATCTCTCACTAAACCCCTAAACTACAATCTCTCTATATCTCTCTCCCCCCCCTCTCTCTCAAAAACCCTCATCCCCATTCACCCTCTCTTTATCTCTCTAAACACCTAAAATCTAATCGATCTCTCTCTCTAAAGTCCATTCTCTATATATCCCTTGCCATATCTCTCTCTATATATATGAAAAAACTTACCCTCGATGTCTCTATTTCTCTCTGTATCTCTAAACCCATAACCACAATATCTGTCTCTCTCCCTCCATCCCTCTCTCTCTCTAAACCCCTAGTCCCTAATCCTTAACTCCTAACCGCTAAGCCCTAGTCCCTAAACTGTAACTTCTAACTCCCATTATCTCTCTCTCTCTCTAAACCCATAATAACCAATATCTCTCTCTAAACCCCTAACCTCCAATATCTCTCCCTCTCTCTAAATCCATCACTTTCTTTGTATCTAAAATTCTAACCCCCAATAAATATCACTCTTTCTCTCTCTCTAAACACTTAACCCCCAATATCTCTCTCTCTCTCTCTCTTTAAACACCTAACCCCTAACCCCAATCTCTTTCTCTCTCTCTCTCTATAAAACATTAACCCCCAATTTCTCTCTCTTTCTAAACCACTAACCCCTAATCCCCACTCCCTCTGAATTTATTTCTCTCTCTCTCTCTCTCTCATCCTATCTCTCTATCCTGCTAAACCTTAAAAACCTGATCCATCTCTCTCTCTCTCTCCCCAAAACCCTACTCATCAACCACCTACCCATCCCCCCACTCTATGTCTCTCTCCCTCCCTCCACCAACCATCCATACAACCCATGTGATATCTCTCTATATCTAAACACCTATTAACCGCCAATCTCTCTCTCTCTCTCTCTCTAAAACCCTAACCCCCAATCTATCTCTCTCTCTCTCTCTCTAACCATTTAGATCCAATCTCTCTCTTTCTCTCCCTCTCCCTCTAAACTCCTAAACCCCAATATCTCTCTCACTATGCCCCTACCCCCTAACCCCTAATATCTCTATATCTCTAAAGCAATAAAGCCCAATCTCTCTCTATATATATCTCTAAACCCCTCTATCTTTCTCTATCTAAACCACTAAGCCCCAACCTCTCTCTCTCTCTAAACTCCTAATTTCAAATATATCTCTCGCTATCTCTGTAAACCCCTAATCTCTCTCTCTCAAAATCCATAGACCCTAGCCTGTAACACTCAATATATATCTCTCTAAACACCTAATCATCAATCTCTATATCTCTCTAACTATTGACCCCCAAACTCTCTCTCACCCTCACTCTCTAAACTCCTAAGTCTTTCTCTCTCTCTTCACTCTCCAAATCCCAATCACCCACTTATCACCTAGGTACATGTCCCCCCTCTCTTTGTCTCTCTCTCTCTAAACAATTATCCCTCTCCCTCTCTCTCAACCTCTAACGTCCAATCTCTCTCTTTCTCTCTCTAGTTCCCTAACCTTCAATCTCTCTCTCTCTCTCACTCACTCACTCACTATCTCTCTGTAGACTCCTAAACCCTAACCGCTAATCTCTCTCTCTCTCTCTCTCTCTCTCTCTCTCTCTCTCTGTGTGTGTACCCCACTCCCCACCCACTTAACCCTCCTCTATGTCTCTCTCCTACCCAACACTAACCATCCATACACCCCATGTGATCTATCTTTCTATCTCTGAACCTCTATTAACCCCCAATATATCTCTCTCTCTCTCTCTAAACCCCTAACGATCTATCTTTATCTCTCACCAAACCCCTAACCTATAATCTCTCTATTTTCCTCTCCCCCCCTCTCTCTCTCAAACTCCCTAGACCCCATTCACCCTTTCTCTATATCTATAAACACATAAAACCCAATCAATCTCTCTCTCTAAAGTCCATTCTCTCTATCTCCCTTTCCAGCTCCCTCTCTCTATGTAAAACCCTTACCCTCAATGTCTCTCTTTATCCCTGCATCTCTAAACACCTAACCCCATTATTTGTCTCTCTCCCTCCCTCTCTCTCTCTCTCTCTCTAAACTCCTTGTCCCTAATCCTTAACTCCTAACCCCTAAACCCTAGTCCCTAACCCATAACCCCTAACTCCCATTCTCTCTCTCTCTCTAAACTATTAATAACCAATATCTCTCTCTAAACTGCTAACCTCCAATATATCTCCCTCTCTCTCTAAATACATCTATTTTTTTGTATCTAAAATTCTAACTCCCAATATATCTCACTCTTTCTCTCTATCTAAACACTTAACCCCCAATCTCTCTCTCTCTCTCTCTCTATAAAACCTTAACCACCAATCTCTCCCTCTCTCTAAACCCCTAACCCCTAATAACCACTCTCTCTCTCTCTCTCTCTCTCTCTCTCTCTCTCTCTCTCTCTCCCTAAACCTACTCGTCACCCACCTACCCCTCCCCCCACTCTATGTCTCTCTCCCCCCATCCACTAACCATCCATACAACCCATGTGATATCTCTCTATATCTAAACACCAATTAACCTACAATCTCTCTCTCTCTCTCTCTAAACCCCTAAGTACCAAACTCTCTCTCTCTCTCTCTAAACCCCTAAGTACCTCTCTCTCTCTATATATATATATATATATATGCATGTATATATACCCCTTAGATCCAATCTCTCTCTTTCTCTCCCTCTCTCTCTATATGTCTAAACCAATAAAATCCAATCTCTCTCTCTCTCTCTATCTCTCTAAACCCCTAACCTCCAACATATCTCTCTCTAAACCCCTCTATCTCTCTCTATCTAAACCACTAAGCCCCAACCTCTCTCTCTATCTCTAAAATCCTAATATCAAATATATCTCTCTCTATCTCTCTAAACCCCTAATCTTTCTCTCTCTAAAATCCTAATCTCAAATATATCTCTCTCTATCTCTCTAAACCCCTAATCTTTCTCTCTCTCTCTCTCTCTCTCTCTCTCTCTCTCTCTCTCTCAACCCATAGATTCCTAGCCCATAACCCTCAATATCTATCTCTTTAAGCACCTAATCATCAATCTTTGTCTCTCTCTGTAGCTAGGGATCTCTAAACCATTGACCCCCAACATCTCCCTCTCACCTTCACTCTCTCTAAACCCCTAAACCTTTCTCTCTCATTCACTCTCCAAATCCCAAACACCTACTTCTCACCTAGGTACATGTCCCACCTCTCTTTGTCTCTCTGTCTAAATGATTATCCCTCTCTCTCTCAACCCCTAGCCTTCAATCACTCTCTCTCAAGATTCCTAACCTTCAATATCTCTCTCTCTCCAAACCCATAACACACAACCCCTAATCTCTCTCTCTCTCTCTCTCTCTCTCTAAACACCTAATCTTGAACATCTCTCTCTCTTACTCTCACTCACTCTTTCTCTCTCTAGACTGGAGAACCCTAACCCCTAATCTCTCTCTCTCTCTCTACCCCACTCCCCACCCACTTACCCCTCGTCTATGTCTCTCCCCCACCAAACACTAACATCCATACACCCACGGTGATCTCTCTTTCTATCTCTAAACCCCTATTCACCACCAATATCTCTCTCTCTCTCTCTCTAAACCCCTAACTGTCGATCTCTATCTCTCGCCAAACTCCTAACCTCCTCTCTCTCTCTCTCTCTCCATTCTCTTTTTCTCTCTCTCTAAACCATTAACACCCAATCTCTCTCTCCCTCTAATCCCCTAACCCCTAACCCCCCCTCTCTCTATTTAAACCCTTAAAACCCAATCTCTCTCCCTCCCTCCCTATCTCTCACCAAACCCCTACTCATGACCCACCTACCCCTCCAAAAACATTATGTCTCTCTCCCCCCCCACTAACCATCCATACAACCCCTCTCTCTCTCTCTCTCACCTCCAATCTCTCTCTCTCTCCCTAAACCTGCAACCCCCAATATCTCTCTCTTTCTCTCTAAACCACTAACCCCCAATCTCTCTCTCTCTCTCTCTCTCTCTCTCTCTCTCTCTCTCCTCTCTCTCTAAACCCCTAACCCTCAATCTCTCTCTGTCACTTTAAACCCCTAAACCCCAATCTCTCTCTCTCTGTAAACACATAACCTCAATATACCTCTCTCTAAAACCCTAAACCCCAATCTCTCTTTCTTTCTATTTAAATACCTAACCTCTAAGCTCTCTCTCTCTCTATCTCAACCCCTAAATATCAACCTCTCTCGCTCGCTCTAAACCCATAACCTATGATCTCTCTCTCTCTCTCTCTCTCTCTCTCTCTCTCTCTCTCTCTCTCTCTCATTATGAATCTCTTTATATCTCTCTCTAAACCCTTAAGCCTCAACCTCTCTCTTTCTCTTTCTCTCTCTCTCTCTTTGAATGCCTAAACCTTAACCCCTAATATATATCTCTCTCCCCCCTCTCTCTCTCTAGCCCTTAACCCCCAACTCTCTCTCTAAACCCCTAACCCCTAATCTCTCTCTCTTTAAAACCCTAACCTCCAATCGCCCTCTGTCTAAACCCAAATATCTCTCTCATGCTAAACCCCTAACCTCCTATCTCTCTCTCTCTCACTCCACTCTCTTTGTATCTCTCTCTAAACCCTTAACACCCAATATCTCTCTCTCTAATCCCCTAACCCCCATATCTCTTTCTAAACCCTTAAAACTCAATCTCTCTCCCCAAACCCCTACTCATCACCCACCTACCCCTCTCTGCACTTTATGTCTCTCTCCCCACCACCATTAACCATCCATACATTCCATGTGATCTCTCTCTATCTCTAAACACTTATTAACCTCTAATATCTCCCTCTAAACACCTAACAACTAAACCCTAGTTTTCCTACCTCTCTAAACCACTAAAAACTAATCTCTCTCTCTAAACCCCTAACCTCCAATCACTGTCTCTGTTTAAACCCCTAATACCCAAAATCTCAATTTTTCTATATCTCTCTCTCCCTCTAAACCCCCAACGCACAATCGATCTTTCTCTCTAACTTCCAAACTCTCTCTCTCTCTCTCTCTCTCTCTCTCTCTCTCTCTCTCTAGATATATATATATATATATATATATAAACCTATAACCCCCAATCTCTCTCTCTAAATCCCTAACCTCTAATCTCTTTATCTCTCTCTTTAAACCCATAACCCCAAATATCTCTCTTTCTATCGATGTCTCTATGTCTAAACCTCGAACCTCCAATCTCTCTCTCCCTCTCCTTCTCCCTCTCCCTCTCTCTCTCTCAAACCCTAAACTCCATTATTTATCTCTCTAAACACCTAACCCCAATCTCTCTCTCTCTAAGCCCCTAACTCCCAATCTCTCTCTCTCTAAGCCCCTAACCCCCAATATCTCTCTCTATAAAATCCTATCCCTGAATCTCTTTCTCTCTAAACCCCTAACCCCCAATCTTTCTCTCTCTCTAAACATGTAACCCCCCCACACTCTCTCTCTCTATCTCTCTCAATATCTAGCACCCTAACATATAATATCTTTCTCTCTAAATCCATAACCCCAAATATCTCTATTTCTAAACCCCTAAGTACTGATCTATCTCTCTCTCTAAACCCTTAAACACCAATCTCTCACTCTCTCTAAATCCCTAACCCACAATCTCTCTATCTTTTTCTAAACCCCCAACCCCTAATCTCTCTCTCTCTCTCTCCAAACACCTAATCCTCAATCTCTTTCTCTATAAATCAATTATCCCCCATATTATCTCTCTCTCTCTCTCTCTCTCCTCTCTCTCTCTCTCTCTCTCTCTCTATCTATCTAAACCCAAAAAACTTAATCTCTCTCTCGCTAAACCCCCAACCCCCAATCTCTCTCTCTCTCTCTCTCTCTCTCTAAACTGCTAACCCCCGACCTCTCTCTCTCTCTTTAAAATGTTAACCATCAATCTCTCTCTCTCTTTCCCTAAACACCTAACCCAAAATCTCTCTCTCTCTTTCTTCAAACCCCTAGTCCCCAATCTCTCTCTCTCTCTATACCACTAATCACCAATCTCACTCTTTATATCTCTCTCTCAATCCCTAACCCCCAATATCTCTATATTTCTCTAAACCCATAATTGTCAATCTCTCTCTATATATATATATATATATATAAACCCATAACCTAAAACTCTCTGTTTCCATCACTCTCTCTCTATCTAAACCCCTAACCCCAATATCTCTTTATCTCAACCACTAACTCTCAATCTCCCTCTCTCTTTAAACCCCAAAGCCCCAATCTCTCTTTGTCTCTTTGAATCCCTAACCTCCAATATCCATCTATAAACCTCTAACCCCCAATCTCTCTCTCTCTCTCTCTCTACCCCTAACCTCCAATCTCTCTCTCTATCTCTCTAAACCCATAAACCCCAATATCTCTCTGTAAACCCATAACCTCCAATATATATATCTATCTCTCAATCCCACCCTAACCTTCAATCTCTCTCGAAACGATTAACCCTCTCTCTCTCAACCCCTAACCTTTAATCACACGCACACTCTCTCTCTAGCTCCCTAACCTTCAATCTATCTCTCTCTCTCCAAAACCCTAACATGTAACCCTTAATCGCTCTCTCTCTCTCTCTCTCTAAATACCTAATCCTGAATATCTCTCTCTCTTCCTCTCACTCACTGTATTTATCTAGACCCCTAAACCCTAACCCGTAATCTCTCTCTCTCTCTCTCTCTCTCTCTCTCTCTCTCTCTCTCTCTTAGTCTCCCAACCCACTTACCCCTCCTCTATGTCTCTTTCCTACCCAACACTAACAATCCATACACCCCCTGTGATCTCTCTTTCTATTTCTAAATCCCTATTAATCCCCAATCTCTCTCTCTCTAAACCCCTATCCCCTAGTCTCACTCTCTCTAAACCCCTAAGAATCGATCTATATCTCTATCTAAAACCCTAACCTACAATCTCTCTATCTCCCTCTACCTCCCCTCTCTCTCTCAAAACCCCTAAACCTTATTCACCATCTCTCTATCTCTCTAAACACCTAAAACCCAATCGATCTTTCTAAACACCTAAAACCCAATCGATCTCTCTCTCTAAAGTCCATTCTCTCTATCTCCCTTTCCGTCTCTCTCTAAAGTCCATTCTCTCTAGCTATATGTAAAACCCTTACCCTCAATGTCTCTCTTTCTTTCTACATCTCACCCCAATATCTGACTCTCTCCCTCCATCCCTATCTCTCTCTCTAAACCCCTATTCCATAATCCTTAACTCATAACCCTTAACTACTAGTCCCTAAACTATAATCCCTAACTTCCATTCTCTCTCTCTCTCTCTCTCTAAACCCCTAACCTCCAATATCTCTCCCTCTCTCTCTAAATCAAGTTCTTTCTCTGTATCTAAAATCCTACCCCCAATATATCTCTTTCTTTCTCTCTCTCTAAACACTTAACCCCCAATCTCTCTCTCTCTCTCTCTCTCTCTCTCTCTCTCTCTCTATCTAAACACCTAACCCCTAACCCCCAACACCGAATCTCTTTCTCTCTCTTTATATCTCTCTCTCTCTCTCTCTCTCTATAAAACATTAACCCCCAATCTCTCTCTCTCTCTAGACCCCTAATCCCTAATCCCCACTCCCTCTCAATTTATTTCTCTCTCTCTATCTCTCTCTATCTCTCTCCTGTTAAACCTTTAAAAACCAATCCATCTCTCTCTCTCTCTCTCTCTCTCCCAAAAACCCTACTCATCACCCACCTACCCCACCCCCCACTCCATCTCTCTCTCCCCCCTCCACTAACCATCCATACAACCCATGTGATATCTCTCTATATCTAACCACCTATTAACTCTCTCTCTCTCTCTCTCTCTCTCTCTCTCTCTCTCTCTCTCTCTTTAAAACCCTAAACCCTAACCCCCAATCTCTCTCTCTCTCTATATATATATATATATACCCCTTAGCTCTAATCTCTCTCTTTCTCTCCCTCTCTCTCTAAACTCCTAAACCTTAGTGTCTCTCTCACTAATCCCCTAGCCCCTAACCCCTAATCTCTCTATATCACTAAACCAATAAAAACCAATCTCTCTCTCTCTCTCTCTTTCTCTCTCTCTCTCTATCTATCTATCTAAACCACTAATCCCCAACCTCTATCTCTCTAAACTGTTAATCTCAAATATATCTCTCTCTATCTCTCTAAACCCCTAATCTCTCTCTCTCTCTCCATAGACCCTAGCCTGCAACACTCAATATCTCTCTCTCTAAATACCTAATCATAAATATTTGTCTCTCTCTAACCATTGAACCCCAAACTCTCTCTCACCCTCACTCTCTCTAAACCCCTAACCCTTTCTCTCTCTCACTCTCCAAATCCAAAACACCCACTTTTCACCTAGGTACTTGTCCACCCCTCTCTTTGTCTCTCTCTCTAAATGATTAACCCTCTCTCTCTCAACCCCTAACCTCCAATCACTCTCTCTCTCTCTCTCTAGATCCCTAACCTTCAATCTCTCTCTCTCTCTCTCTCTCTCTCTCTCTCTTTAAACCCCTAACATGTAACCCCTAATCTCTCTCTCTCTCTCTCTCGCTAAACACCTAAGCCTAAATATATTTCTATCTTCCTCTCACTCTCTCTCTCTCTCTCTACCCCCACTCCCCACCCACTTAGCCCTCATCTATGTCTCTCTCCTACCAAACACTAACCATCCGTACAACCCATCTGATCTCTCTTTCTATCTATAAACCCATATTAACCCCCAATCTCTCTCTCTAAAACCCTAACCATCTATCTCTATTTCTCACCAAACCCCTGACCTACAATCTCTCTATCTCCCTCACCCCCCCTCTCTCTCTCAAAATCCCTAATTCCCATTCACCCTCTCCTATCTCTCTAAACACCTAAAACTCAATTGATCTCTCTCTCTAAGTCCATTCTCTATATCTCCTTTTACATTTCTCTCTCTCTCTATGTAAAACCCTTACCCTCAATGTCTATGTTTCTCTCTGTGTCTATAAACCCCTAACCCCAATATCTTTATCTCTCCCTCCCTCCCTCCCTTTCTCTCTCTCTAAACCCCTTGTCCATAATCCTTAAATCCTAATTCCCAATCCCTAACCCATAACCCTAACTCCCATTCTCTCTCTCTCTCTCTCTAAATCCATAATAACCAATATCTCTCTCTAAACCCCTAACCTCCAATATCTCTCCCTCTCTCTCTAAATCCATCTCTTTCTCTATATCTAAAATTGTACCCCCAAATAAATCTCACTCTTTCTCTCTCTCTAAACACCTAACCTAGCAATCTCTCTCTCTCTCTCTCTCTCTGTATATATATATATATATATATATAAACCTATAACCCTCATTCTCTCAACCCCTGACCCAAATCTCTCTCTATCTAATCCCTTAACCCAGAATCTCCCTCTCTCTCAAAACCCTTAAACCCAATTTCTCTCTCTCTCTATTTAAACCCCTAATCCCCAATCTCCATTTTTCTATATCTCTCTCTCTCTCTAAACTCCCAATGCACAATTGATATTTCTCTCTCACTTCCAAACTCTCTCCCTCTCTAAACCCCTAACCCCACATCTCTCTCTCTCTCTAAACACTTAACCTGCTCTCTATCTCTCTCTCTCAATATATATATATATAACCCCCAATCTCTCTCTCTCTCTCTAAACCCATAACCCCAAATATCTCTCTTTCTATAAATGTCTCCATGTCTAAACCTTGAACATTCAATCTCTCTCTCTCTCTCCCTCTCCCTCTCTCTCTCTCTCTCTCTCTCCAAAACACTAACATGTAACCCCGAATCTTTGTCTCTCTCTTTTTCTTTATCTATCTCTCTCTCTCTCTATAAACACCTAATCTTGCATATATCTCTCTCTTCCTCTCACTCACTATCTTTCTCTAGACCCCTAATCTCTCTCTCTCTCTCTTTTTCTCTCTCTCTCTCTACCCCACTCCCCACCCACATACCCCTCCTCTATATCTCTCTACTACCCAACACTATCAATCCATGCACCCCCTCTTATCTCTCTTTCATCTCTAAACCCCTATTAAACCCCAATCTCTCTCTCTCTCTAAACCCCTAACCCCTAGTCTCACCCTCTCTAAACCCCTAACCATTGATCTCTATCTCTCGCTAAACCCCTAAACTACAATCTCTCCATATCGCTCTCCCCCCCCCCTCTCTCTCAAAAACCCTCATCCCCATTCACCCTCTCTCTATCTCTCTAAACACCTAAAATCCAATCGATCTCTCTCTCTAAAGTCCATTCTCTATATATCCCTTTCCATATCTCTCTCTCTCTATATGAAAAAACTTACCCTCAATGTCTCTCTTTCTCTCTATATCTTTAAACCCGTAACCACAATATCTGTCTCTTTCCCTCCGTCCCTCTCTCTCTCTAAACCCCTAGTCCCTAATCCTTAACTCCTAACCGCTAAGCCCTAGTCCCTAAACTGTAACTTCTAACTCCCATTATCTCTCTCTCTCTCTCTCTAAACCCATAATAACCAATATCTCTCTCTAAACCCCTAACCTCCAATATCTCTCCCTCTCTCTAAATCCATCACTTTCTCTGTATCTAAAATTCTAACCCCTAATAAATATCACTCTTTCTCTCTCTCTAAACACTTAACCCCCAATATCTCTCTCTCTCTCTCTTTCTAAACACCTAACCCCTAACCCCCAATCTCTTTCTCTCTCTCTCTTGATCTCTCACTCTCTCTCTCTATAAAACCTTAACCCCCAATTTCTCTCTCTTTTTAAACCACTAACCCCTAATCCCCACTCCCTCTGAATTTATTTCTCTCTCTCTATCTCTCTCACCCTATATCTCTATCCTGCTAAACCCTAAAAACCTAATCCATCTCTCTCTCTCTCTCCCCAAAACGCTACTCATCAACCACCTACGCATCCCCCCACTCTATGTCTCGCTCCCTCCCTCCACCAACCATCCATACAACCCATGTGATATCTCTCTATATCTAAACACCTATTAACCGCCAATCTCTCTCTCTCTCTCTCTCTCTCTCTCTCTCTGTCTCGCTAAAACCCTAACCCCCAATCTATCTCTCTCTCTCTCTCTAAACCATTTAGATCCAATCTCTCTCTTTCTCTCCCTCTCCCTCTAAACTCCTAAACCCCAATATCTCTCTCAATATACCCCTAGCCCCTAACCCCTAATATCTCTATATCTCTAAAGCAATAAACCCCAATCTCTCTCTCTCTCTATCTCTCTAAACCCCTTTATCTTTCTCTATCTAAACCACTAAGCCCCAACCTCTCTCTCTCTCTAAACTCCTAATTTCAAATATATCTCTCACTATCTCTATAAACCCCTAATCTCTCTCTCTCTCTAAATCCATAGACCCTAGCCTGTAACACTCAATATATATCTCTCTAAACACCTAATCATCAATCTCTATCTCTCTCTAACCATTGACCCCCAAACTCTCTCTCACCCTCACTCTCTAAACGCCTAACTCTTTCTCTCTCACTTCACTCTCCAAATCCCAATCACCCACTTGTCACCTAGGTACATGTCCCCCCTCTCTTTGTCTCTCTCTCTAAAAAATTAACCCTCTCCCTCTCTCTCAACCTCTAACGTCCAATCTCTCTCTTTCTCTCTCTAGTTCCCTAACCTTCAATCTCTCTCTCTCTCTCTCACTCAATCACTATCTCTCTGTAGACTCCTAAACCCTAACCACTAATCTCTCTCTCTCTCTCTCTCTCTCTACCCCACTCCCCACCCACTTAACCCTCCTCTATGTGTCTCTCCTACCCAACACTAACCATCCATACACCCCATGTGATCTATCTTTCTACCTCTGAACCTCTATTAACCCCCAATATCTCTCTCTCTCTCTAAACCCCTAACGATCTATCTTTATCTCTCACCAAACCCCTAACCTATAATCTCTTTATTTTCCTCTCCCCCCTCTCTCTCTCAAACTCCCTAGACCCCATTCACCCTTTCTCTATATCTATAAACACATAAAACCCAATCAATCTCTCTCTCTAAAGTCCATTCTCTCTATCTCCCTTTCCAACTCCCTCTCTCTATGTAAAACCCTTACCCTCAATGTCTCTCTTTATCTCTGCATCTCTAAACACCTAACCCCATTATTTCTCTCTCTCTCTCTCTCTCTCTCTCTCTCTCTCTCTCTCTCTTTAAACCCCTTGTCGCTAATCCTTAACTCCTAACCCCTAACCCCTAGTCCCTAACCTGTAACCCCTAACTCCCGTTCTCTCTCTCTCTCTCTAAACTATTAATAACCAATATCTCTCTCTAAATTGCTAACCTCCAATATCTCTCCCTCTCTCTCTAAATACATCTATTTTTTTGTATCTAAAATTCTAACTCCCAATATATCTCACTCTTTCTCTCTATCTAAACACTTAACCCCCAATCTCTCTCTCTCTCTCTCTCTCTCTCTCTCTCTCTCTCTCTCTATAAAACCTTAACCCCCAATCTCTCCCTCTCTCTAAACCCCTAACCCTTAATAACCACTCTCTCTCTCTCTCTCCCTAAACCTACTCATCACCCACCTACCCCTCCCGCCACTCTATGTCTCTCTCCCCCCATCCACTAACCATCCATACAACCCATGTGATATCTTTCTATATCTAAACACCAATTAACCTACAATCTCTCTCTCTCTCTCTCTCTCTCTGTCTCTAAACCCCTAAGTACCAAACTCTCTCTCTCTAAACCCCTAAGTACCTCTCTCTCTCTCTATATATATATATATATGCATGTATATATACCCCTTAGATCCAATCTCTCTCTTTCTCTCCCTCTCTCTCTAAACTCCTACACCCCTAACCCCTAGTCTCTCTATATGTCTAAACCAATAAAATCCAATCTCTCTCTCTCTCCATCTCTCTAAACCCCTAACCTCCAATATATCTCTCTCTAAACCCCTCTATCTCTCTCTATCTAAACCACTAAGCCCCAACCTCTCTCTCTGTCTCTAAAATCCTAATCTCAAATATATCTCTCTCTATCTCTCTAAACCCCTATATCTCTCTATCTAAACCCCCAACCCCCAATATCTCTCTCTCTGAACCCCTAACGCCCAATATCTCTCCCTCTCTCTATCTCTCTCTAAATCCCTAAACCCCAATCTCTCTCTCTATGTAAACACCTAACCTCCAATCTCTCTCTCTCTAAAACCCTAACTCCCAATCTCTCTTTTTTTCTCTTTAAATACCTAACCTCCAAGCTCTTTCTCTCTCTCTCAACCCCTAACCCCAATCTCTCTCTCTCTTAAACCATAACCTATGGTCTCTCTCTCTCTCTAAATAGCTAACCCTCGACCCCTCTCTCTCTCTAAATAGCTAACCCCCGACCCCTCTCTCTCCCCCTTCCTAAACACCTAACCTTGAATCTCTCTCTCTCTCTCTCTCTCTCTCTCTACCACTAATCACCAATATCACTCTTTCTATCTCTCTCTCTCTATTTCCCTAAACCTCTAATGGACAATCTCTCTCTCTCTATAAACCCCTAACCTTGAAACTCTCCCTTTCCATCTCTCTCTCTATAAAATCCTAACCTCCAATCTCTCTCTCTCTCTCTCTCTCTCTCTCCATCTAAACCCCTAACCCCAATCTATCTTTATCTCAACCACTAACTCTCAATCTCCCTCTCTCTCTAAGCCCCAAGCCCCAATATCTCTATGTCTCTTTGAATCCCTAACCTCCAATATCCATCTCTAAACCCCTAACCCCCAAACTCTCTCTCTCTCTAAACCCCTAACCTCAGATATCTCTCTCTCTTTAAACCCATAAACCCCAATACCTTTCTGTAAACCAATAACCTCCAATATATATATCTATCTCTCAGCCCCACCATAACCTTCAATATCTCTCTAAACAATTAACCCTCTCTCTATCTCAACCCTTAATCTCTAATCACTCTCTCTCTCTCTCTCTCTCTAAACACCTAATCCTAAATATCTCTCTCTCATCCTCTCACTCATTGTCTTTATATAGACCCCTAAACCCTAACCCCTAATCTCTCTCTCTCTCTCTCTCTCTCTCTCTCTCTCTCTCTCCCACTCCCAACCCACTTACCCCTCCTCTATGTCTGTCTCCTACCCAACACTAATAATCCATACACCCCCTATGATCTCTCTTTCTATCTCTCTAAACACCTAACACCCAATCAATCTCTCTCTCTAAAGGCCATTCTCTCTATCTCCCTTTCCATCTCTCTCTCTAAAGTCCATTCTCTCTATCTCCCTTTCCATCCCTCTCTCTATCTCTATGTAAAACCCTTACCCTCAATGTCTCTCTTTCTTTCAACATCTCTAAAATCCTAACCCCAATATATGTTTCTCTGCCTCCATCCCTATCTCTCTCTAAAAACCTATATTCCATAATCCTTAACTCATAACCCTTAACCTCTAGTCCCTAACACGTAACCCTTAACTCCCATTCTCTCTCTCTCTCTCTCTCTCTCTAAACCCTTGACCTCCAATATCTCTCCCTCTCTCTATCAATCAAGTTCTTTCTCTGTATCTAAAATTCTACCCCCAATATATCTCACTCTTTCTCTCTCTCTAAACACTTAACCCCCAATCTCTCTCTCTCTCTGTCGCTCTAAACCCCTAACACATAACCCCCAACATCCAATCTCTTTCTCTCTCTCTTGATATCTCACTCTCTCTATATATGTATAAAACCTTAACCCCGAATATATCTCTCTCTCTCTAGACCCTTAATCCCTAATCCCCACTCCCTTTTAATTTATTTCTCTCTCTCTCTCTCTCTCTCTCTCTCTCTCTCTCTCTCTCCTTCTAAACCTTTAAAATCCAATCCATCTCTCTCTCTCTCTCCCAAAAACCTTACTCATCACCCACCTGCCCCACCCCTCACTCCATGTCTCTCTCCCCCCCTCCACTAACCATACATACAACCCATGTGATATCTCTCTATATCTAACCACCTATTAACCCCCAATCTCTCTCTCTGTCTCTCTAAAACCCTAACCCCAAATATCTCTCTCTCTATATATATATAAACCCCTTAGCTCCAAACTTCTAAACCCTAGTCTCTCTCTCACTAAACCCCTATCCCCTAACCCTTAATCTCTCTATATATCTAAACCAATAAAAACCAATCTCTCTCTCTATATATATGTAAACCCCTAACCTCCAATATCTCTCTCTCTCTCTCTCTCTCTCTCTCTCTCTCTAAACACCTAATCATAAATGTTTGTCTCTCTCTAACCATTGAACCCCAAACTCTCTCTCACCCTCACTCTCTCTAAACCCCTAACTCTTTCTCTCTCTCACTCTCCAAATCCAAAACACCCACTTTTCACCTAGGTGCTTGTCCCCCCTCTCTTTGTCTCTCTCTCTAAATGATTAACCCTCTCTCTCAACCCCTAGCCTCCAATCACTCTCTCTCTCTCTAGATCTATAACCTTTAATCTCTCTCTCTCTCTCTAACCACCAAATCCCAAATATATCTCTCTCTTCCTCTCACTCACTGTCTCTCTCTAGACCACTAAACCATAACCCCTAATCTATCTATCTCTCTCTCTCTCTCTCTCTCTCTCTCTCTCTCTCTAACCCACTCCCCGCTGACTTACCCCTCCTCTATGTCTCTCTCCTACCCACCATTAACCATCCATACAACCCCTCTGATCTCTCTTTCTATCTCCAAACCCCTATTAACCCCCAACCTCTCTCTCTCTCTCTAAAACCTTAACCATCTATCGCTATCTCTCACAAAACCCCTGACCTACAATCTCCCTATATTCCTCTCTCACCCCTCTCTCTCTCAAAATCTCTAATCCCCATTCACCCTCTCTCTATCTCTCTAAACACCTAAAACTCAATCAATCTCTCTCTCTAAATTCCATTCTCTCTATCTCCCTTTACATTTCTCTCTCTCTCTATGCAAAACCATTACCCTCAATGTCTATATTTCTCTCTGCATATATAAACCCCTAACCCCAATATCTATCTCTCTCTCCCCCCCCTCTCTCTGTCTCTGTAAACCCCTTGTCCCTAATCTTTAACTCCTAACGCCTAACCCCTAGTCCCTAACTCGTAACCCCTAACTCCCATTCTCTCTCTCTCTCTATCTAAACCCCTAATAACCAATATCTCTCTCTAAACCACTAACCTCCAATATCTCTCCCTCTCTCTCTAAATACATCTATTTATTTGTATCTAAAATTCTAACCCCCAATATATATCAATCTTTCTCTCTCTCTCTCTCTCTCTAAAAACCTAAACCCTAACCCTCAATCTCTTGATCTCTCACTCTCTCTCTCTCTAAAACCTTAACCCCCATTCTCTCCCTCTCTCTAAACCCCTAACCCTTAATACCCACTCCCTCTGAATTTATCTCTCTCTCTCTCTCTCTCTCTCTCTCTCCCCTACTAAACACCCACTCCCTCTGAATTTATTTCTCTCTCTCTCTCTCTCTCTATCTCTTTGAATTTATTTCTCCTCTCTCTCTCTCTATCTCTTTGAATTTATTTCTCCTCTCTCTCTCTCTCCTACTAAACACTTAAAATCCAATCCATCTCTCTCTCTCTCTCTCTCTCCAAAATGCTACCTATCACCCAACTACCCCTCCCCCCACTCTATGTCTCTCTCCCCCCCTCCACTAACCATCCATACAACTCATGTGATATCTCTCTATATCTAAACACCTGTTAACCCCCAATCTATCTTTATATCAACCACTAACCCCCAATATCCGTCTCTCTCTAAACCCCTAACCCCCAATCTCTCTCTCTCTTTAAACCCCTAACCTCCAATCTCTCTGTATAAACCCATAAACCCCCATCTCTCTAACAAAACCCATAACCTCCAATATATATATCAATCCCACCCTAACCTTCAATCTCTCTCTAAATGATTAACTCTTTCTCTTTCTCTCAACCCCTAATGCCAATCTCAATCTCTCTCTAAGCCCATAATCTCAAATCTCTCTCTCTCTCTCTCTCTCCACAATCTCTCTCTCTAGACCACTAACCCCCAACCTCTCTGTCACTCTCACTCTCTCTAAAACCCTAACACTTTCTCTCTTCAAATTCCAAACACCTAATTTTCACCTAAGTACTCCCCCCTGTTGGACACACCGAGCACACTGAGAGGGGGGGGGTGAATAGTGTGTGTAGCTTTTATTACTTTTTCGAATTTAACAACCATTGGCAGCTTTTTCAATATTATGCAGAGTACGTAATTATCACATTATCATTATATCATCATCAGCATTATTAACAACTACATCTCATCATCACATATCATCATATCATCATCACATAGGAAGCATTGCAAAACAAAGTACACAATATTTTTATGTGGAAACCCAAGTCCTGGGGGAAAAACCACGGAAGCCTTTATAATAATAATTTACCAGCAACAACTGGAAGGAGGCAACAACCCCCTTTGTTACAAATACTTCAATTCTCCAGCTACAACTGGAAGGAGGCTACAACCCCCTAGTTTACAGGCTGCAACCTAAAGGAAGCCTTAGCTCCCTAGATTTCCTTGCCCCGTCCTGCCACCCTGATATGAAGATAGTAACTGAAACTACTGAACCACAAACTTCACTGATCCTGCGGACCTGCTATCCAACACTTGTACCACACTACACATCCACTATCACTACTCATCAACTGACCACTACTCATCGACTATTCACTGCTCATCAACTGTCCACTAACCACTGCACCACAACTGCTCGACACTACTCATCAACTGACCAATCAATCTATCTACACCAATCAATCTGTTGTTAACATCATTCGACTCAGTCAATTTCAGTCTAACCAACTGCACACCAAACCCTGAATCTGCTGCTGATAACCTCTCCACTCTTATCACTGCCAAATCATCCATGTATACCAACAAGTCATTTTACTGCCATACACTACTCATGTACATCCTTGTACACCTCGTCATACACAGTCACTGAACAAATAATCCTTCTCTGCTTCCACTGAACATAAGGAATGCATCGTCATGCATCATCATCATAGGTATGCATCATCGTCATAGGGTATGCATCATCATCATAAAATATGCATAATCATCACATTAGTATGCACTGTGTATGCATCGTCAACATCAAGTATACATCATAATGCATAGGAGAGCATCATCACACTATGGTATGCATGTACATCATATTGTATAGGAGTGCATCAACTTCATAGAGTGTACATCATTATCACATGTATTATCATCATAAAGTGTATAATATCATATCATAAAGGTATGCAACATCATCATCATATCCTCCATAATGACTTCAAATATATAGGCTCACATACTAATATCAAAGATGAACTCTATCCATGAGAGACATGTGCCATTACAAGAGAAACCCAGAAGCATGAGCCATACCTTTTTGAAGATCATAAGATCAAGAAACAATATACAAACCAAAAGAAACTCTATATCATGTCATCACATAGCCCTTGTAACAAGCTTTCCAACGAGCCAAGAATTTTGTAATTATGATTCTGTATGAGAAAGTTATGCCAATTTTAGTGAAGATACCCAAAAATTTATCCTCCACAAAATTTCGCACTTTTCTCCAAGAGTTGCGAAATTCCAATTGATAGGCAAATGAAATGTTTTATATTCTATTTATATAGGTCGTAGAGGAAATTTATTACCTCAAACTGGGCCGACATGCAATTCAAAATTACAAATAATTAATTTTTCTTTTGTTTGGTCGGCTCACCCAAAAAGGTGGGGTACACCAACTTCAAAAATTCATATCTATTCAACCGTAAGGAGTTAGAAGATGCTCCACATATCAATGGAAATGGCTTGACAAGGACTATCTCCCTATGATGGGTTTATTTGCAAATTCTTGGTCTAATACCCTTAAATTATTCAATATGTCCAGGACGTCAAAGACCCCACACATGAGGGTGCCAAAGACCATACCACTAACTACAAGAGTTTCAAAGTCTTCTTCAACATATCAAGGCACGTCCGTGGGATCTACCTCCATCTACATCCCAATATCCATACAACCACAAATAGGACCATACATCACCATGGTTCAAGACCCAAGGCACCACATGCAAGGGTTTCAAGGATATCATATAATATTTAAACAAGATACTTTCCATGGACTTCAAACCCATCACATAGGACTCCATCACCAAGTGATGAGGGCATCATGACCAAGGATTCTATCATATCAAAGGCTCCAACAATCATGGGCTTACAAACCACCATATGTATGGATTCCAAGACCCAAATCATTTCCAAATGCAACATCAATGATCATATAGTGTCCAAGGGTCATCATGCCGCCATTTATGTGGGTGCTAGACCTTCTCATGCATAATGACCATATCCAAGAGTTCCATGACCTCAACAAGGGATACACAGGCATCAAGATCTTCATCAAGGGTTCCAAGTCTTTATCAAGTCATTAATAACCACATCATCACCTTTAAGGGGACAAGGACCATTAAGCCATCAAATGTGGGTCCAAGGACTTCTTCAGGGCTTCTTCATCAAGTAAGGGGATTCATAGGCTTCTTCAACCACCTCAACCATACCAGGAGACCTCCAAGGGTCAAGATCCATCATGACATCACCTGTGGGGTTTTTAGACCTTCTCCTGGGGTACCATGTCCTCAATAAACACAAATGACCACTAAAAGGGTCATTTGGACTCTTGCAACTTCTTCAACACTTTTGTAGCGTACTTGGGCATAAGTTGTGGTACTGGGGAACCAAAGAAACAACTGGGGAACCGTAAAACATCTTTGGGGTTCTTAAACACTCTACAAGGTTTTCAAGGCTTTTATCATTGTCCCAAGGGCTCCAAGGGCTTCAAACTTGGACTTGGACAAGATCAAAAGGTCTCCTTAGACACTGACAATTACTTAACCCTCAGGGGCTCCTCAAGGGGCACTAAGACATGTTGGAATCAATGACTATACACTGTTGGCATCAATGACAACTTAATCAACACCCCCCCCTTAGTTTGTCTCTCTTCTCCCTAACACTAACCATCCATACTCTCCCCATGATCTCTCTCTATCTCTAAGATCTTATTTACCCACAATCTCTCTCTCTCTCTCTCTCTCTCTCTCAATCCTTAACCCTAATTTCTCTCTCTCTCTAAACCCAGAACAACCAATCTCACTCTCTCTCTTTAAACCCCTAACCTCCAATTGTTGTCTCTATTTAAACCCCTAATACCCAATCTCCATTTTTCTATATATCTCTCTCCCTCTAAACCCCCAACGCACAATCAATATTTCTCTCTAACTTCCAATCTCTCTCCCTCTCTAAACCCCTAACCCCGCATATGTCTCTCTTTCTTTCTAAACACCTAACCTACAATATCCCTCTCTCTCTCTCTCTCTCTCTCTCTATCTATCTATCTATCTATATATCTATCTATATCTATATACATATATATCTAAACCTATAACTCCCAATCTCTCTCTCTCTCTAAACCCCTAACCCCTAATCTCTTTATCTCTCTCTCTTTCTATCGATGTCTCTATGTCTAAACCTCAAACCTCCAATCTCTCTCTCCCTCTCCCTCTCCCTCTCCCTCTCTCTCTTTCAACCCCTAAACCCCATTATTTCTCTCTCTAAACCCCTAAGACCAATCTCTCTCTCTCTCTATAAGCCCCTAACTCCCAATCTCTCTCTATCTCTCTAAGCCCCTAACCCTCAATATCTCTCTCTCTCTAAAATCCTATCCATGAATCTCATTCTCTCTAAACCCCTAACCCTCAATCTTTCTCTCTCTCTCTCTCTCTCTCTCTCTCTCTCTCTCTCTCAATATCCAGCAATCTAACCTATAATATCTTTCTCTCTAAATCGATAACCCCAAATATATCTATTTCTAGAATCCCTCAGCCCCAATATATCTCTCTCTCTAAGCCCCTAAACCCCAATCTCTCACTCTCTCTAAATCCCTAACCCACAATCTCTTTGTCTTTTGCTAAGCCCCCCAACCCCAATACATCTCTCTCTCTAAACCCCTAAACCCTAATATCTCTCTCTCTCTGAACCCATAACCTCTGGTCTCTCTCTCTCTCTCTCTAAATCGATAACCCCCAACCTCTCTCTCTCTCTCTCTAAATCACTAACCTCCAATCTGTCTCTCTCTCTCCCTAAACACCTAAACCTGAATCTCTCTCTCTCTCTCTTCAAACCCCTAGTCCCCAATATCTCTCTCTCTCTATACCACTAATCACTAATATCACTCTTTCTATCTCTCTCTCTAAATCCCTAACCCCCAATCTCTCCATATTTATCTAAAACAATAATGGCCAATCTCTCTCTCTCTATAAACCATAACCCTAAAACTCTCCCTTTCCATCTCTCTATCTAAACTCCTAAACTCCAATCTCTCTCTCTCTCTCTCTCTCTCTCTCTCCATCTAAACCCCTAACCCCCAATTTCTCTTTATCTCAACCACTAACCCCCAATCTCTCTCTTTCTCTAAGCCCCTAAGCCCCAATCTCTCTCTGTCTCTTTGAATCCCTAACCTTCAATCTCTCTCTCTCTCTAAACCCATAAACCCCAATATCTCTCTATAATCTAATAACCTCCAATATATATATCTATCTCTTAGTCCCATCCTAAATTTCAATCTCTCCCTAAATGATTAACCCTCTCCCTCTCTCAACCCCTAACCTCTAATCACACACACTCTCTCTCTAGATCCCTAACCTTAAATCTCTCTCTCTCTCCAAAACCCTAACATGTAACCCCTAATCACTCACTCTCTCTCTCTCTAAGCACCTAATCCAGAATATCTCTCTCTCTATCTCTAACTCACTGTCTTTCTATAGACCCATAAACCCTAACCCCTAATCTCTCTCTCTCTCTCTCAGTCTCCCCACCCACTTACCCCTCCTCTATGTCACTCTCCTACACAACACTAACAATCCATACACCCCCTGTGATCTCTCTTTCTTTCTCTAAACCCTTACTAATCCCCAATATCTCTCTCTCTCTATAAACCCCCTAACCCCTTGTCTCTCTCTCTATAAACCCCTAACCATCGATCTCTATCTCTCACTAAACCCCTAACCTACAATCTCTTTATCTCCCTCTATCCCCCCCTCTCCCTCAAAACCCCAAATCCAAATTCACCCTCTCTCTATCTCTCTAAACACCTAAAACCCAATCGATCTCTCTCTCTAAAGTCCATTCTCTCTATCTCCATTTCATCTCTCTCTCCAAAGTCCATTCTCTCTATCTCCCTTTCCATCTCTCTCTCTATCTCTATGTAAAACCCTTACCCTCAATGTCTCTCTTTATTTCTACATCTCTAAAACCCCTAACCCCAAAATCTGTCTCTCTCCCTCCATCCCTATCTCTCTCTCTAGACCCCTATTCCATAATCCTTAAATCATAACCCAGTCCCTAACCCGTAACCCCTAACTCCCATTCTCTCTCTCTCTCTCTCTCTCTCTCTCTCTCTCTCTCTCTATACCCCTAACCTCCAATAGCTCTCCCTCTCTCTATAAATCAAGTTCTTTCTCTGTATCTAAAATTCTACCCCCAATATATCTCACTCTTTCTCTCTCTCTAAACACTTAACCCCCAATCTCTCTCTCTTGCTCTAAATAACTAACCCCTAACCCCAAAAACCCAATCACATTCTCTCTCTTAATGATATATCACTCTCTCTCTCTATAAAGTCTTAACCTCCAATCTCTCTCTCTCTCTAGACCCCTAATCCCCACTCCCCTCTCAATTTATTTATCTCTCTCTCTCTCTCCCTCTCTCTCTCTCCTGCTAAACCTTTAAAAACTACTCTCTCTCTCTCTCTCTCTCTAAATCCCTTAGCTCCAATCTCTCTCTTTCTCTCCAAACTCCTAAACCCCAATCTCTCTCTCACTAAACCCCTAGCCCCTAACCCCTAATCTCTCTATATCTCTAAATCAATAAAAACCAATCTCTCTCTCTATCTGTCTAAACCCCGAACCTCAAATCTATCTATCTCTTGCTATCTAAAGCACTAAGCCCCAACCTCTCTCTCTCTAAACTCCTGATCTTAAATATATCTCTCTATATCTCTCTAAACCCCTAATCTCTCTCTCTCTCGCACGCGCGCTCTCTAAATCCATAGACCCTAGCCCGTAACACTCAATCTCTCTCTCTCTAAACACCTAATCATAAATATTTGTCTATCTCTAACCATTGAACCACAAACTCTCTCTCACCCTCACTCTCTCTAAACCCCTAACCCTTTCTCTCTCTCACTCTCACTCTCCAAATACCAAACACCCACTTTTCACCTAGGTACTTGTCCCCACTCTCTTTGTCTCTCTCTCTCAACCCCTAACCTCCAATCCCTCCCTATCTCTCTCTCTCTAAACCCCTTGTCCCTAATCCTTAACTCCTAATCCCTAACCCCTAGTCCCCTAACCCATAACCCCTAACTCCAATTCTCTCTCTCTCTCTAAACCCCTAATAACCAATATCTCTCTCTAAACTGCTAACCTCCAATATCTCTCCCTCTCTCTCTAAATACATGTCTTTCTCTGTATCTAAAATTCTAACCCCGAATCTCTCTCTCTCTCTCTCTCTCTCTCTCTCTAAACACCTAACCCCTAACCCTCAATCTATTGATTTCCCCACTCTCTCTCTCTCTCTCTAAATCCTTAACCCCCAATCTCTCCCTCTCTCTAAATCCCTAACCCCTAATACACACTCCCTTTGAATTTATTTCTCTCTCTCTCTTTCTCTCTCTCCCTCTCTCTCTCTCCTACTAAACACTTAAAACCCAATCCATCTCTCTCTCTCTCTCTCTCTCTCTCTCTCTCTCTCCCCAAAATGCTTCCTATCAACCACCTACCCCTCCCCCCACTCTATGTCTCTCTCCCCCCCCTCCACTAACTATCCATACAACCCATGTGATATCTCTCTATATCTAAAAACCTATTAACCCCCAATCTCTCTCTCTCTCTCAAAACCCCTATGTCCCAATCTCTTTCTCTCTCTCTCTCTCACTATAAACCCCTTAGATACAATATCTCTATTTCTCTCCCTCTCTCTTTAAAATCCTAAACCCCAATCTCTCTCTCACTAAACCCCTAATCCCTAATCTCTCTATATCTCTAAACCAATGTCTCTCTCTCTCTCTCTCTCTCTCTCTCTCTAAACCCTTATCCTCCAATATATCTCTCTCTAAACCCCTCTATCTCTCTCTCTCTAAACCCCTCTATCTCTCTCTATCTAAACCACTAAGTCCCAACCTCTCTCTCTATCTCCCTAAACTCATAGATCCCTAAACCGTAACCGTCAATATCTATCTCTTTAAACACCTAATCATTAATCTATGTCTCTCTCTAAACGATTTAGCCCCAACCTCTCTCTCACCCTCACTCTCTCTAAACCCCTAACCCTTTATCTCTTTCTCATTCTCTTAATCCCAAACACCCACTTCTCACCTAGGTACCTTTCCCCCCCTCTTTGTCTCTCTCTCTAAATGATTAACCCTCTCTCTCTCTCAACCACTAACCTCCAATCACACTCTTTCTCTCTAGATCCCTAACCTTCAATATCTCTCTCTCTCTCTCTCAACACCTAATCCCAAATATCTCTCTCTCTTTACTCTCACTCACTCACTCTCTCTAGATCAGTGAACCCTAACCCCTAATCTCTCTCTCTCTCTCTATCTCTCTACCCCATTCCCCACCCACTTACCCCTCCTCTATGTCTCTCTCCTACCCAACTCTAACCATCCATACACCCCTTGTGATTTCTCTTTATATATCTAAACCCCTATTAACACCCAATCTCTCTCTCTGAACCCCTAACCATCGATCTCTATCTCTCCCCAAACCCCTAACCTACCATCTCTCTATCTCCCTCTCTCCACCCTCTCTCTCTCAAAACCCCTAATCCCCATTCACCCTCTCTATATCTCTCTAAAAACCTAAAACCCAATCGATCTCTCTCTCTAAAGTCCATTCTCTTTATGTGCCTTTCCATCTCTCTATCTCCCTCTATATCTAAAACCCTTACCCTCAATGTCTCTCTTTCTCTCTATTCTCTAAACCCCTACCCCCAATATATGTGTCTCTCCCTCCCTCCCTCTCTCTTTCTCTAAACCACTAGTCACTAATCCTTAACTCCTAACCTCTAATTCCCATTCTCTCTCTCTCTCTAAACCCCTAATAACCAATATCTCTCTCTAAATCGTTAACCTCCAATATCTCACCCTCTTTTTCTAAATCCATCTTGTTCTTTGTATATAAAATTCTAACTCCCAATATATTGCACTCTTTCTCTCTCTCTAAACACTTAAACCCCAATATCTCTCTTTCTATCTTTAAATACCTAACCCATGACCCCCCAATCTCTTTCTCTCTCTCTCTTGATCACTCACTCTCTCTATCTTCTATAAAACCTTAACCCCAATCTATCTCTCTCTCTAAACCATTAACTCCTAATCCACTTTCCCCTCTCGATTTATTTCTCTCTATCTCTATATATCTCTCTCGCTCTATCTCTCTCTTGATAAACACTTAAAACCCAATCCATCTATCTCTCTCTCTCTCTCTCTCTCTCTCTCCCCCCCCCCAAAACCCTACTCATCACCCACATACCCCTCCCCCCACTCTATGTCCCTCTCCCCCCATCCACTAACCATCCATACATACCATGTGATATCTCTCTATATCTAAACTATTAACCCCCAATCTCTCTCTCTCTCGCTCTCTCTAAACCTCTAAGTCCCAATCTCTCTCTCTCTCTCTCTCTCTCTCTCTCTGTAAACCCCTTAGATCCAATCTCTCTCTTTCTCTCCCATTCTCTCTAAACTCCTAAACCCCAATATCTCTCTCACTAAACCCCTAACCCCTAATCTCTTTATATTTCTAAACCAATAAAAACAAATCTCTTTCTCTATATCTCTCTAAACCCCTAACCTCCAATATCTCTCTCTCTCTAACCCCCTCTATCTCTCTCTATCTAAACCACTAAGCCCCAACCTCTCTCTTTCTCTCTAAACTCCTAATCTCAAATATATCTCTCTCTATATCTCTAACCCCTAATATCTCTCTCTCTCTCTCTCTAAACCCATAGATCAATAGTCTGTAACCCTCAATATCTATCTCTTTAAACACCTAATCATCAATCTCTCTCTCTCTCTAAACCATTGACCCCCAACCTCTCTCTCACGCTCACTCTCTCTAAACCCCTAACCCTTTATCTCTCTCTCTCATTATCCAAATCTCAAACACCCACTTCTCACCTAGGTACTTGTCCCCCTCTCTTTGTCTCTCTATCTAAAAAATTAACCCTCTCTGCCTCTCTCTTGACCCCTAACCTCCCATATCTCTCTCTCTCTCTCTCTCTCAAAATCCCTAACAGGAAACCCCTAATCTCTCTCTTCCTCTCCTCCTCTCTCTCTAAACACCCAATCCCGAATATCTCTCTCTCTTACTCTCACTCACTCTATATCTCTAGACCAATGAACCCTAACCCCTAATCTCTCTCTCTCTCTCTCTATCCCACTGCCCACCCAATTACCCCTCCTCTATGTCTCTCTCCTACCCAACACTAACAATCTATACACCCCCTGTGATCTCACTTTCTATCTCTAAACCCCTATTAACCCCCAATATCTCTCTCTCTAAGCCCCTAACCATCAATCTATATCTCTCTCCAAACCCCTAACCTACAATCTCTCTATATGCCTCTCTCCCCCCCCTCTCTCTCTCAAAACCACTAATCCCCATTCACCCTCTCTTTATCTTTCTAAGAACCTAAAACCCAATCAATCTCTTTCTCTAAAGTCCATTCTCTCTATGTCCCTTTCCATCTCTCTTTCCCTCTCTATGTAAAACCCTTACCCTCAATGTCTCTCTTTCTCACTGTGTCTCTAAAACGCTAACCCCAATATATATCTCTCTCCCTCCCTCCCTCCCTCTCTCTCTCCCTCCCTCCCTCCCTCTCTCTCTCTAAACCCCTAGAACTAATCCTTAACTCCTAACCCCTAACTTCTAGTCCCTAACCTATAACCCCTAAATCCCATTCTCTCTCTCTCTCTCTAAACCCCTAATAACCAATATCTCTCTCTAAATTGCTAACCTCCAATATTTCTCCCTCTCTCTCTAAAATCCATCTGTTTCTTTATATCTAAAATTCTAACTCCCATTATATCTCACTTTTTCTCTCTCTCTAAACACTTAACCTTCAATCTCTCTCTCTCTCTCTCTCTCTCTCTCTCTCTCTCTCTCTCTCTAAACACCTAACCCCTAACCCCCAATCTCTTTCTCTCTCCCTTGATCACTCACTCTCTCTTATATAAATCCTTAACCCCCAATCTCTCTTTCTCTAAACCCCTAACCCCTAATCCACCTTCCCTCAAATTATTTCTCTCTCTCTCTCTCTCTCTCCTCTCTCTCTCTCTCTCTCTCTCTCTCTCCCAAAATCCCAATTCATCACCCACCTACCCTTCCCCCCCACTCTATGTCTCTATCCCCCCCTCTACTAACCATCCATACAACCCATGTGATATCTCTCTATATCTAAACATTGATTAACCCCCAATATCTCCCTCTCTCTCTCTCTTTGTAAACCCCTAGCCCCCAATATCTCTCTCTCTCTCCCCTCTCTAAATCCCTTAGATCCAATCTCTCTCTTTTTCTCCTTCTCTCTCTAAACTCCTAAACCTCAATATCTCTCTCATTAAAACCCTAACCCCTAATCTCTCTATATCTCTAAACTAATAAAAAACCAATCTCTCTCTCTATCTCTCTATACCCCTAACCTCCAATATCTCTCTCTCTCTCGAAACCCCTCTATCTATCTTTTTCTAAACCGCTAAGCCCCAAACTCTCTCTCTCACTCTAAACTCCTAATCTCAAATATATCTCTCTCTATCTCTCTAAACCCCTAATCTCTCTCTCTCTCTCTCTCTCTCTCTCTCTCTCTCTCTAATACCCTATCCTATAAGCCTCAAAATATCTCTCTCTAACACCTAATACTCAATATTTGTCTCTCTCTAAACCATTGATCCCTAACCTCTCTCTCACCCTCATTTTCTATAATCCCCTAACCCTTTCTCTCTCTCACTCTCTAAATCCCAAACATCCACTTCTCAACTAGTAGGTAAATGTCGACCCTCTCTTTGTCTATCTCTCTAAACAATTAACCCTCTCTCTCTCTCTCAACCCCTGACCTCCGACCACTCTTTCTCGCTCTATATATATCCCTAAGCTTCAATTTCTCTCCCTCTCCAAGCCCCTAATACGTAACCCCTAATCTCTCTCTTTCTATCTCTCTCTAAACACCTAATCCCGAATATCTCCCTCTATTACTCTCACTCAATGTCTGTCTCTAGACCCCTAAACCCTAACCTCTAATCTCTCTCAGTCTCTCTATCTATCTCTCTCTCTCTCTCTCTCTCGCTCTCTCTCTCTCTCTACCCAACTCCACACCCACTTACCCCTCCTCTATGCCTCTCTCATACCCAGCACTAACCATATATACACCCCCTCTCATCTCTCTTTCTATCTATAAACCCCTATTAACCCCCAATCTCTCTCTCTCTAAAACCCTAACCCCTAGTCTCACTCTCTCTAAACCCCTAACCATTGATCTCTATCTCTTTCCAAACCCCTAACCTACAGTATCTCTATCTCCCTCTCTCCCCCCTCTCTCTCTCAAAATCCCTAATCCCCATCCACCCTCTCTCTATCTCTCTAAACACCTAAAACACAATTGATCTCTCTCTAACACCCATTCTCTCTATCTCCCCTTCCATATCTCTCTCTATGTAAAAAAATTACCCTCAATGTCTCTCTTTCTCTCTGCGTCTCTAAACCCCTAACCACAATATATTTCTCTCTCCCTTCATCCCTCGCTCTCTCTTTAAACCCCTAGTTCCACTAGTACAAAATGAGAAATAAGTCACCAAGCGACCAAAAAAATTGGTCACCACAACTTTTTCAAGGGATAAATGACCAAAATAGAGAAATTTTAAGTGAACTGACTAAAAATGACCAAGATAAATGACGAATTTGGTCACGGGACAAGAACTAAACTAAAAATGACCAAGATAAATGACCAATTTGGTCACGAGATAAGAACTAAACTAAAAATGACCACATAACAATTGGTAATTTATGTGGTAATTTTTAGTTGTGTCATTCTGGCAATGGAAAATTATAATTTTGATAATGAATTTGTACAATTTACTAAATTTTAACACTGCAGATGGATTCGGAGACCCCTACAGTGTTAAAATTTAGTAAATTGTAACATTAATAGTACAGTACATCTTGGATTATTTTTCAATACATGTCTTCTAAGGGATTATTTATTTGAGGCCATCCTGATGCCTATTGTGTTAGATGATAGGAGAATCATTGAGATGCTCATTTAGGGGTTTCTCTACTAATTAGTGCCTTGGGTGTGGTGAGTTGATATTTAGATAACACATCATGTCTTGCATATAGTTTATCAAATGATAGTTGAGTTCTTCTACATGTGGTTGAGTCGAGTCTTAGTCAATATTTGTCATCTTTCCCTTTTGGAATTTCCATGTCCTAAAGTTAGTGTCACTCTATTTAGTTTGTTGTACTGGTTGTGTTCATATTTTGTTTGAACAAAACCCTCACCATTTGACCATCTTGGCAGTCTGTTAAAGTTTCGACAAGTTCATGTATTTTGTGTCATGTTGGCTAAAAATTGTCAATTTCAAAACCTCCATTAATTCTCCATATTAATTTTTGCACCTAAGTTCAAAAATCTTTAAAGTCCCCCTGGGCCCCTCTCTTACAAGAAGCAACCAATATCCTCCATTTTGAAGAAAAAATAATTCCTCCCTTTTTGTAAAAATCCCTTTGTTCCCATCTCTTTGAATAATAATAATAATAATAATACCCCCATAATCGCACCTAACCCCTTCTCCTTTCACATATAAAATAAATAAATTATCAAAAACCTTTTTCCCTATATATTTTCACTCATATATAATATTAATATATTGTATAGTTATTATATATATTTATATAATTAATATATGTATATTATATAAGTGCTATTGCTTCTTTTTTTATTTTCTTTTCGCTAGTTATGTTTCACATCAATCGAGGAGAAGAATTATGAACATTGAAGAAGCGAATATTGAACCAGGTATTAAATATTTATTCAACTTCAAGATTATTGAAAAATTGTTCACCATAAAATCATAAATATGAAATCTCATGGTTGTGATTTTAAACCTAAAACCTTTTTATAAAATCTCGCCTAAGAAATTGGCTTTGGGACCATCAATCCCTGACATTAGTAAGTCGAATGAACCCCTCTCTAGAGCTCATATCTCTAGCATCTCGACTGCAATGCTAAAATTTAGTAAATTAATTACTACTAAGGAAATTATCACTAAGGATGTGGCTAGATATACTAATTTAGGATTCTTAAAATATATCTATAGAACACATTTACTTCATTGTGATCACACTGAATTGATATAAGACACCCCCTTATTTGGGGGATTTGTGGAGGGATCCTTGTCTTTATATAGATAAGGAGGTCTGAAAAAAAATTCAATGACAATAAATAGTCTCTTTGTAACAACATTTTTTTAATGCCAATAAAGCTTCCAACCCTATCAAACCCCAATTTCTCCTTTTATCTCACATCAACATGGTTTATAAAATCAAATAACCAAATGATAATGAGTAGGGTTCTAATCCCACCAAGATGTGAAATTAAGTCGACATCTTATCCCACCAACTAAACTAGAGGCCCGATGCCTTGCCAAAAACCAAGTCCCATAAATGGTCGAGTTGGCATTATGGCCCTTAGAAAATCTATTATCTTACAAGACTATTGAAATGGCACAACTAATGATAGTGATTAATGCTGCAAAGACCTGGGATTTAGCCCTTTGGTTAAGGATTTGACCATACTTAGACATCTATAAATTTGATTTTAGAAAATTTGCATTTACATTTCTTTCGAAAGTGGAATATTTTAGGGTAATGGTCAACCTGGATTCCATTGACATGGTCGATCACTCTTATTTTTTGCTATTGATGAAAATCTCACCACTATAATTCCCCTGCCACAGAGGCCACAACGACTATGGTTCATTTAAATACGCCCTTGTAACCCCATTTGCATGAACCTATTTTGGATCAATGAACACAATTTATGTCGATCAAAGAACACAATTTAGGGACATGGATGAGGAATACGATGTGATGGTGGGAACTGGTCTGAAAGAATGCATCCTCAATGGTCTCCTTTCGGTGTATTGGGTCAATGTGAGTTCAGCTTCAATTCAAATTCATTTGATTTTATAACAAGTATTTCAGATTCTTCAACAATGAATGCTAATAGTAAAAATAAGGGATGGAACAAGGGTTAGGATATGAATGGCACATGCATGGGGGTATCTAGGGTTTCCGGAGGAGGATTCTTCTCTTGTGGAGGTTTTCAAACATCTCCAGTATGCGTATCTGAGGTTTTTTCTCTCACGGAGGTTTTCAAACATCTAAGGTATGCGGATCTAATGCCTAACGAATGAGCCTTGATACATTCTTTTCTCTTGTGGATCTAGGGTATTCTGAGGTATATGGAGGTATCATATAAAATATATATATACCAAGGAATCCTTCTGATAATAAAAACAATATAATAATTTTAAATACAATGAGATGGAGAGTTCGCAAGAGTAGGTAATAATAAATAAAAATAATATGAAAATTTTAAAGACAATGAGATCAATAATTTGTAGAGTAAGGCTGATAGCAGAGATTGCAGAGAGTAAGTTAGCATTTAGCAGACATTCCAAGCTAGTTAAGAATTTAACCCTGATAGCCGACGCCCTAAGGATCCATAGGTATGAGCCTTTGGATTTGTGGACACTTGTTAGAACCTACATGTAACTAATTGACAGGACCAACTTTGTCTTATGGCCATCAGATTGAACCAGTGCTCCATGAAATTTGACACACCAATCCCAATGTGATGGGCTTTGTGGATGAGGTTGAATCCTTCCTGGGGCACTCCGCATTGTTTCTTAGTCTAGTTTCCCAACTCGTTGAACATTGTTTGTTCCATATATTTTGTGTAGTGTAAGAATGGTCATGGCTTCTGTTTTCACTCTTCCAATTGCAATTCCATCATCCAACACGAGTAAAGGGCCACATTCATGGCTACCCCACTGCACGAACTTTAAAAAAGGAAGAAGATCGGAGAGGCAATAGGGCTTGAAAATGGTGTTCCTTGCAGTGAGTAGTGGAGGTGGTTGTTGTGGGGGGCAGCAGTAGCAGTAGAGGCAGCAGCAGTGGAGGAAGCTGCAACAGCCACGGGAAATCTTCAGGTCCTAATCTTTCCAAAATTGGAAAAGAGTTTGAAACCATGGTTGCCAGATCCACGTTGAGTGAACATGAGAAGGAATACAATACTGTGGAGGTAGGTTTCTAAGACCGTGAATAGGCCCACAGAGTGAGTTTAGGCAATATGTAATTCAATCTTGGGATTGTTTTCTGTTATCTTATTTAGATTCAAGCTACTTATTTCATTTGTGGGTCTATAATCGAATCACTGAACTAGATTCCCATTATGTTATTTTGATTCAACTGGTCACTGCATTTGGGTGTCTGTAATTAAATCCTTGGACTCAACCATTCAAATGGTCATTGGATCTGTGGGTCTGTAATTGAATGTTTGGATTAGATGCTCATTATCTTATCTTGATTCAAGCTCATGGTTGCATCTGCGGAGCTATAATTGAATCATTATAAATTATAATAGATGTCCATTATCTTATATTGATTCCAGTTGGTGATTGAATGGGTGGGTTTGTGATTGAATCATTGGATTAGATGGCCATTATCTTATTTTGATTCAAGCTGGTGGTTGCATGTGTGTTCTATATTTGAATCATTGGACTAGATGCCCATTATCTTATTTTGATTCAAGTTGATCATTACATCTCTGGGTCTGTAATTACATCATCGGACTAGATATCCATGATCTTATTGTCATTCAATCTGGTGATTGCATCTAATGGATCTGTAACTGAATCATTGGACTAGATGCATATTATCTTATTTGTATTTTTCATTCAATCCGAAGATTATAGAAAGAGTTTACTTTTTCATAACTTTCTGTAATTGATTCATTGGATTGGATACCCATATCAGTTTATATATTTTTTTGCTTCGTTGTCTTGATGCCTTTCAGTTGACAGTCTGTTTTCTTGCTTTGATATCCAGATGAAGGGGAGCATTACTTGGGATGACTTTAAAGAAGTTATGAACATTGGGCCTTCAATATTTGTAAGTGTTGTAAGAATTTTTCTGCATCGTGATGTATACAATGAATATATCTAGTCTATATAATGAACCCTATTTTGTGGAATTCGTAGCAAACATTGTCTGCAAAGATATATTTATTAGCATTTTCCATTTGGATATTAGTCTGTGGCATTTTAAACATGTTTAAAGGTACATCTTCATGTAATGAGATTTATTTATATGTCAGCCAGAGGTTGAGAGAAGAATGATGACTGGATACCTTGATATTTCATTTGCAGGATAGTGTGGTTGTGTTTGTGTGTGCTATGTGTATGTTGTTTAGTATTGGGAAACTCATGTTGTAAGGTTGCATAGAATACATTCCCCACTTTGTCTTAAGCATCTAGTGTAGACCTCTGAAGCAATGGTGGGATTGTGGGTGCCTAATAAGCACGGAGTACACTTGATCCCTGAACTTTTCCATCTCAAAATCAAAATCAAATCCACAAGGCTTCCTTGGAATACTCTTGTGCGAGTTGTGACTGGATTTTAACTCAAAAATAGGGAAGTCAAGATTTATGTTCAAGATTCCTTGTTGGATCCCTTAACCCTCTTCAGAATGAAAAGAGAGTAAAGATTGAAAATCTGGATCAGCCAACTAGGATAATCTTTATCGAATATATGAATGAGGTAGATTCCACTCCTGATCCAAGATTGCTTGCTATAGAAGTACCCGATTTTTTTTAAATAAATGTCCCAGCTAAAGGTTATAACTTTTATCCCTTTCCCTTAGTAATGAGAGTAATATTATCTTTCTAATGAAGGGTTGATCAGGACTTTGCCTGAGCGGAGTGGGTCTGCCCTGGCACTACAAGGCAAGTTATTTGGAAGTGGTATATCTCAAAGAGGGAAGGCGCTTAGTTATTTTAAATTTATTTATTCTTTTTCATGGTTAGGACCATTAGATTCTGAGTAGAAGCAATGCACTATTTCTCAGAAGCATTTCAGAATGTTGGCTTTGTATCCTTTGAAGTTGTTACCGAACAATCCACTCGACCGAAGGAGAGCCGGATCTCCCTAGCTCAATGTGAGTCTAGAACAAATAAAACAGACTACAAACACATTTCCTAGATCTACTTAAGGATCAAGTGTTAGATGTATTACCTCTTTGATTCGCTATCCTTTCTCCCGAATGTTGCTCCACATCCCACGGTCATCAGATCCAAGCTACAAGACCTGTTAAGACACATAAAAGAGAAACGAGTAAAGAGCATCTATACAATAAGATATCTATGTAAACAGTTAAGCAGGTAAACAACACAACATCATTACACATAAGAACGATATTGGTGGAAAGCATTTGTATTACTATAAATAGAGGAGTACATGATAGAGATATAGAACTACAACCAATGACTTAACGTAGCAGCCCTTCTCCCCACAAGCCAATTGCCAAGCCCTTCCAAGGAAGCATGAATTCTCCAAGAGGTGAGTGAAGGTGTCCCAAGAGAGATTTCACTAGCATGTAGATACCATAGTCTTCCTCCCTTTGGTATGGGAGTGAGCCTCATATATATAGGACTAAGTGGATGAGATTATGGATAGGATAGGTAGAGAGATGGTAGGAGAGAGATAGGGGATCTTCCCAATGAGTTAGGGGTCAAGTACCAGCTCTCCAAGAGATCAGGGATAAGCCCCCAAATGGGAAAGCTTCAAGAAGATCTCGAAATGGCTATTTTTGCCCATTAACAGACCTCGTCACACCTTGCTATGAAGCAACCTATGACGTCGCATGTTTCCAGTGTGCAACCTGCGATGACCTCTCAAAAGGTTGTACAAACTGAGTACAAATCCTCCCAAATGAGTACTTGGTCCAGATGACTTCAGGGATGTATACACTAAATCATGATGACGGGTAGATTTTAGGTGTAACAGAATGCCCCCCAAAGCATGAAGTTGATAAGGATATACAGGTGAAGTGCTTTGACATAAATAATGGAAAAAGACTAGTCAGATGAAGGATTTTGTTGTAGTACAACTGACTCTAAACTGACAATCTCATATGTAGTACAACATGGCTGCCGACCAATACATTGCAGATCCATGGGATTAATGACCAACTGAACACAATCATGGCTACTAGACACAATCGTAGATCCATGATGAGATGATAACATAGCCATGACCATACAAAAGTGGATCCGTGTAATATGACTCAATACAAACTCCATCGCAACCTGGGTAAAACATGACTCCCCAAGGTCTTCAAGCTGAACCCACAATGATACGAATCTATCCATGTGATTACAAATGTATTGACATCGAACATGGTAGAAACCACTTGATTACCAGTCATTGATGTAAACCGTTAACAAGTGCGAGGGAGATCACCATTAATGTCAATGATTCCCGAGGTATCACAGTACATATCATCGAGCGTGAATAAATGAGTTGACGTCGAATGCAAGATGAAATATTTCAATCAAGAGTCAATGATGTAAACTCATGATGAAAGCGAGGTAACCTGCCATTAAGGCATGCAGGGCCAAGGTACTTGGTTGGTTTCTAGATTCAATCCTTGGATGATAAGTTGCAGTCGACAAGGATGAATCCGTCGAAGGAGGGCCATGATGAATCCCCCATCAATCGACACGAAACACAACAAAAGATGTGTAGAGTGGATCGGATGGTACAATAACATGTGAGACTGACTCAAAGTAACAACAGCATGATGACGTGTGTACTGACTTAAAATGATGAGTGATGAATGTGTTCTTGAACATGGGCATGGCATGACTCGGCCGTATTGACAAGAGAATGATGCAAACTTCTAATGCAACTGATAGTGGAAGCTTTCTCTGAATGACTCAGAGGAGTAACAAGACTCAGAAAGTAAGCAGGGACTCATAGACAAACAGATGACCCAAGTATCAGTATGCAAATGCAGATGAGTGCCATGTTCAAGAATGACTATATACTACCACTAAGGTATGTAATACAAACACTTTCCTTTTTCCCCATCATGAATAATGAGTGCCTCATGTGTTTTTTTTTTTACAAGCTTGATGAGGGTAACCAGATGCTCAGTATAGCTCATCTCATAGATGTTTCCAAACCCAAATTTTTTATGAAACTAGGAAAGGAGGGGTTCATTCCATAATGGGCTCTTCAATGTTTAAAATTTAACGAGCCCAGAGAAGGAAAACTCGACGTCATTTCATGTTTAGAGAGTCTGAAAAGAACTAAAGGAAGCTCCAACGGTCCTTTTTCGTAAAGTTAGCCTCATCGCCCGAAAAAGGGTAAAACAACGCAGGAGAGGACTCTTCCAGCCATGGTTGGTTGGAGTATTCCTTTTTCGTAAATAGTGCTTCCTAGTCCGAAAAAGGGGTAAACTATCACCAGAAAGACGATCATTCAAATGCTTTTACTAGCATGAAAGCATCAAGTTCGCTTGGCAATCTTTTCCTATTTAGGGAGTCTGAAAAGAGCTTAAAAAGGACTCCATGAACAACTTTGTCATGGTTGATAACCGAGTACGACAAAGGAAAAAGTAAACTCGGCACAGTTCATTTTCCGTAAATAGTCTAGCGAGGCCAGATAAAGTGATAAACCTATACTCGTTAGACGCACCTTTTTAACTCAAATTTTTAACGAGCATGAGAATGGTATCAAAAGCACTCAGAATATTTTTCATGTTTGAACCAGAGCACAAAAAAGTAAAAACTAAGCTCGAACCACTTTTCATGTTTTAACCAGAGAATGAAAGAGTAGAAAGTAAGCTCAAACCACTTTTCATGTTTCAACCAGAGCACGAAAAAAGTGAAAAAGTAAGGTCAAATACTATCTTACTGTTTTTAACGAGCTCGAAGATATGTTGAAAGAATGCTCATGATGTCTGCTTCATTTTTTAACGAGCTCGTAGCAAAAAATGAACTATGCTCGGAATAATTTTCATGGTTTAATGAGCTCGAAACCTAAAAAAGGAAAATATGCTCGAAAATGTTCCCAATGGTGGATTTCTTCCCGTCATGAAATCCAAAGGTTGGTGCATGCCCCTAGCATGATTTCTAGAAGTAAGTGACTTAGCTCCAATGTGGTGTGGAGAGGTGATCGAGTTGAATTCCACATAACTTCCAGAGGTTGAAGACATGCCCCCAAGCTTCATTTCGTCTACCTAAGGCATAGGCAGGTGAAAAGAAGGTTCAAGTACTAAGTCTACAAGGAGACTCAACTCAAAGGGAAAGGATATGTTTCATTTTTTAACGAGCTTGACACAGGAATAGAACTCTGCTTGAAAGACTTGTTTCATTTTTTAAAGAGATTGACACAGAAAGGGAACTATGCTCATGGGTTAAGGCCCATTGACAGGTTCCTTCCCAACATGATGCCCAGAGGTTGGTAAATGCTCCCAGCATGATTGCCAACAGCTTAACATGGTAGTGTTCCCTCAACGTGATTGCTGACGGTATGACATGTGGCATGCCCCCCAAGCTTCATTTCGTCTGAAAATGTTGCTTACTAACCCAACTACCAACCTAGCTACTAATATGAAAATGTTCACCAAGGGGGGGAAAACGAGAATCAGAGGAAATGAAGGTTCAAGTTCTAACTCTAACGAGAGACTCAAACCGATGGGAGGGAGATCTATTCCATTTCAAGCTCATTAAAAAATAAGATGGGCCCCCATGATTGCCAACAGCTTAACATGGTAGTGTTCCCTCAACGTGATTGCTGACGGTATGACATGTGGCATGCCCCCCAAGCTTCATTTCGTCTGAAAATGTTGCTTACTAACCCAACTACCAACCTAGCTACTAATATGAAAATGTTCACCAAGGGGGGGAAAACGAGAATCAGAGGAAATGAAGGTTCAAGTTCTGACTCTAACGAGAGACTCAAACCGATGGGAGGGAGATCTATTTCATTTTTACACAAGCTTGAAATAGACAATAACTATGCTTGAGGGGGCCCATCTTATTTTTTAATGAGCTTGAAATGGAATAAAAATATGCTTGAGGGGGCCCATCTTATTTTTTAACGAGCTTGAAATGGAATAAAACTATGCTTGAGTGGATTGGTTTCATTTTTGTGCAAGCTTGAAACCAAAGGTAAACTATGCTTAGAGGGGTCTATCTCATTTTTTAAAGAGCTTGAAATAGAATAAAACTATGCTCCGGTGGATTGGTTTCATTTTTATGCAAGCTTGAAACCAAAGGGAAACTATGCTAGGGTGGTTGGTTTCATTTTTTAACAAGCTTGAAACATAACATAAACCGTGCTCGTACCCCCCATCCTTAGGGGGAAGAAACATGTGGAACAACCAGAGAAGTCTGATGACTAGGAGTCATATGATGAGTGGGTGTCACGAAGGAAAGCTGATCAATGGTCACAATATTCCCATGATGAGGAAAATACATCACTCGAAAGAGCGTGGACACTACAGCTTTCATAGCATAGACATAATCACGTCCAAGGAGTAGATTGAAATCTAAAGGACCTTGTACAACCATGACATCAACATAAACCATTTTACCTCTCAATGTGATAGGTAACTGCGGGAGAATTCCTAAAGGTCTGGTAGGCCTTCGATTAAAGGCCAAAATCTAGTCAGTTACTGGCACAAGCTGAGGAGAACCTATAGCTTTCCAAGCAGTTGAGGATAAAATACTAACAAAATCTCCCTCATCAACTATCGTACGAAAGATTTCTTTATCGAAAACTCCTACAGATATTTGAAAAAGAATACTCGAAGGAAGACAAGATTCTGTTAGACCATTCCAATCAAAGGAAATGACCTCAGTACTTGGAGGGGGTCCTGTAGGAATGGACAGGGTCTCCCCTTACCTAGGACATTTTGAACTGACAAGGAAAACATCAGCGGTTTCCAATTCACTCTCACTTGGAAGATAAGATGACACGAAGATTGTGTCATGGTGACTGCTTCAGTCTGGACTTTCTCCAATGAAAGAGTGGGATCGAGTGGAGATGAGATCGATTCAATCACTTCACTCTCCGAAGGAAGAGTGGGATCAACTACATATGAAACTGAATTGATCAACTGGTCAACCAGCGAGGGGTCGAGGAGCAACTTACTATCACTTGTTGGAAGCACTTGTTGAGAACTAGTAATATCTTCCAACCACCGTGAAGCTTCATCCATGCTTGGACAAAGGTAAGCACGATGCAAGCCCTTGCATATCCAACAAGGGTCTACAGCTCTACCCTTCTGACCCATCACCAATGGATCACAGGTTGAGGGAGTATCATCAACATGAGGGTCAAAGGTTGACGATACAAGCAGTTTGGGTTTTTTAGACCACACTTTTGACACACGGGAAAGACCGAGACAATTCTTGAGAAGGTGATCACCCTTGCAAAGTTTGCAAGGGAACTTTGTTTTACGAGGTGTTCTCATAGAATGAGTACCATCAGAGGCAAATGGTTGACTCTTGGTCTCTTTCTTATCTTTCTTCTTATTAATCTTCCCTTTCTTCTTCTTCACACTCGCCTTCTTACTAACATTAGATTTTTCAGTAGGAGAAAAAGAAGAGATGGAAGCCGATTCAACTTTCGACGGAGAAGGAGAAGGGTCATCATGAGATTGATGCTCATGTGGTGAAGGACCTAGGTCCGATACAATTGGTGCACTTGGAATAACCGGATTAGAGAATAACTATACTGGTAATCCTATCGTCAATCCAGGAAGACTCAACGTAGCCATAAAGGGAGGACCAACAATTCCACAAGGGGGAATAACAAATGGCATACCTTGGAAAGGGGTGCCTTGGTTGGTAGTCCCAGAATAATATTCCATATTTAAACTTACTATGAGTCTCTAAAGTACCACACAAGACAAACACTACTCAAGTCTAAAAGCAACAAGCAAACTATGTGAATAGGAGTGGATTCAAAGTCTGGAACCTCACGGGATTATCAAGGCATTGCAAACTGCGATATACTGCAGGGTCCAACAATATGATGCGACAAGGAGGATTGGGACTGTACCCTTGCCGGCATACCCGATTACCTGGATAGTACGTGCGTGCTAATCTCCCCGAGTGTTGTTCTCGGTGTATTACTTTGCCAAGACGGCCAAATGGTTAACTTAGTTGGTTTTAGGAATCCTAATGGTGTCTCTCGATATACACTAGGTACGTAGGAGCTCAAATCCATAGTGGTGCTATCTAATGCATAGTCGTTGGCATGAAACCTTCTGATATACATGTCGACTATGTGATACACCCTTTGATATACGCCAAGTACATATTATGGTATTTGGTGGGTACATGAAGGAGCTCGATATACCAATGTACATGGAAGACTACAATACCCCTGGACAATAGTTCTGGCAAATAATGACAGTTGCCACGCTTAACGATGTCGGAACACATCTCTAACTTACACACAAGTTGCTAAATGATTTTAACCTAAGCTAGCATTAATTTTATCTTGTACGGTTAGGTGGATGCATGAGGTGAGTACATAAATGTAAACATAATGCAATCCTCAACTACATGATAATGCACATTTTCCTTTCCTTTTCCAAATTCTCTTGAACTCCCTCTCAGTTCCTACCTTGTTTTGCCTCAATGTGTGATGAACCTGCAATAATTAATTAATGCAAATACACGAGATATCAGAAATAACAGAACTCAGAATCACTTTTATATTCATCACGGGCCACTTCGAGGGGGCAACCTCCTTTGAGCAAGCTCAATACAATTAACTTCACGGTGCCTTCATAGGCCTCAACACACACTTATATACTAAGTCTAGGCGCCAATACCATGGGTCAATACCATGTGTCAATACAAACCATGGGCCAATACAAAATATTGATCAACAATTACTATGGGTCAAAACCATGGGCCAATACAAACTATGGATCAACAAAACTATGGGCGAATTACAAAGCATATGCACCAACAACAATAACACAAACTATGGATCAACAAATACTACGGGATGACTTACAAAGCATATGCGTCCAACAACAATATACTAACAAAGTAAAGACATGGGTTCCTAACATCCCCTCTCCCTTAGAAAAAGCTTTGTCCTCAAAGCTTTAGATGTGGAAATTGATGCAGAATCTGAAGGAGTGGGTCCCTTGTAGCATCCTCAAGTTGCATTCTGGGTCACTGGCACCTTTTGAGTTTCAGGGAGTATTGTGTGGAAGGCTGTAGACGAAGAAGAACCATATCAAGGAAGTGAAAAGTACGCATAGAACGGTGTTTATTGGCTTGTTGTTTCAGTCGAATTCTTGCCATGTGAAGATTGTCCTGCAGAATGAGAAGAAGTTGATTGCGGTTTCGAAGAATTGAGTCAATTGCCTAAACTGGGGAGCTACTGAAGGTGTATGGAAGAAGAACTGGCAGTGCCTATCCATAGATTGCTTCATATGGTGTCCTTTTAGAGGTGGTACTATACCACTGGAGCACTTCCAAGAAATCCATAGAAATAGTTGTCCAAATCTGTGTAGGGATGGGCAAGGGTTCGAGCAGTCCCGAAAGGAGGGTCATTTCACCCTTGTTGACCTGGAAAGTATCACAGTCAACCACCATCCGTTGAATTGTCATTTTCAATCCCTGCCAAAAGAAGTTACATTGTTCCTGATCATACGTTTTGAGGAACCCAGAGTGCCCTGTTGATGAAGAAGCATGGAGTTCATAGAAGAGATAGCCCCATTGAACAGATTGCAACCAATTTGGAACAAGCAGAGAAATAGTTGTAAGAGAAACTGGGTCATCAAATATGCAAGAAGGAGCATCTGCCACCATATTGTCCTTACCGTTCTGGTAAGTGGTCGCATAGTCATAACCCATGAGTTGGAGAACCCATTTTAGGTGTGCTGGGGAGGAGACCCGTTGTTCCAGGAAAGTTTCCAGACTTTGGAGATCAGTCTTGATGCAGAAATAATTCCCCAATAGGGATGGTTGCCACTTATGTACTGCATGCAAAATAGCCATCATGTCCTGTTGAGATGTAGAAGCGGAAAAATGCTTACTGGAAAGGTCTCGTGAAGGCGGCAAGCCCACTGGTGCAACAAAGACACCTGCATATCTATCCAAGGAAGTAGTGGAGACCATTGGTGGGTGCATCTGAAGGGAATGGAGCTGAGCAATGACACCATGTGAATTCTTCTTAAGGATCTTTTCCAAGCGATGTGAACTGATGATGCAGAGAGACCCTGGTTGTAAGCTCATAAATTTGCGTTGTGTCCCATTGACTGAAAACTGCATCCAAAGTTCAGCAAAATCCCATAAGATGGGGCCAAGTGTGCGTAACCAGTGAACACCCAAAACCACATCACATCCACCTAAGGATAAGGAAAACATGTCAGAGTGCAGGTTATAATATTCCATAGAGATACGCACATTACGACACTTCCCCTTGCAAGGTAAGGTGCCCCCATTGGCAACCATGACTTCAAAGTTGGAACAAGGATGGACAAAACAATCAGCCTGTTTGGCAATCCGAGGGTCAACAAAGTTATGAGTGCTACCAGAATCAATGAGTATGGTAAGAGGGAGCTTCTTGAAGTATCCCCTGACCCGCATTGTTTGTGGGGTGGTGACGCCAGTTACAGCATGGAGAGAGATCTCGAGTGGGTCATCTTGAGATGGGGTATCAACAGGCCAGTGTTGAATGGCAACCCGATCATCTACTGTATCTAGAGCTTCTTCACCAAGTTTAGAGGCAGACGAAGAATCCACATCCAAGAGATAGAGCTTTTGTTGAACACATCTATGTCCCCAAGTGAATTTCTCATCACAATTATAACAAAGCCCTTTTTCTCGACATGCCTGCATCTCTGTTTTAGACAAATGCTTGATAGGAGTTGGTCGAGGAGCAAGCATGATGGGAGGTCATTGGGAACCCATATTTCTGAAGGGAACAAAGGTGGGTTTGGAGCATTGTTGAGCTACTATCTTATCCTCGGCCAGCTTAGCCAACCCTAGGACTTCCATCATTGTGTTGGGATAGAACATTTTGACCTCTAAGCAGATTTCATCCTTGAGACCACTGATAAAACAACTCCGGTAGAATTCATCAGACAATCCTTCTGTGTGATTGGCTAGTTTCTCAAATTCTGTCTGATACTCTCTCATTGTACCAGTTTGGTGAAGTTTAGTGAGTGCTCCTGTGAAGTCGTCAAAAGCACTAGGACCAAATCATGGCAAAAGGAGTTGGCAAAAATCTATCCAGTTTGGCTCGGGATGAGCTTTGATGTACCAACGGTACCATTGAAGGGCTTCCTGTTCCAAATGAAACGATGCAAGTGGAACTTTCTAGACATCAAAAGTATTATGCAGACTGAAATATTGTTCTGCTCGATATATCCATCTAGTCAGATCAGTACCATTGAAGCGAGGAAAATCAAGCTTCGACCCACGAAAATTGCTGGAAGAAGAGAACCCAATGGCTACAAAAGATTCTGGCTGTCGGTTATTGTTCATGGTTGAATGCTGAAGATGGAGGCTGAGAAATTTTTCATCTAGATCCTGGAGTTTGGCTTGGATGGCTGCAAGTGCTTCTTCCATGGTTTTTGCTCCTGCGCGGGTGACAACCATAACCAGGATTTTTTTTTTTGGTTGACTGAGGAGAAAAACAAAAACAGAAACAACTTCAATAAAGGAAAATCTGGATTTGGGAAAAAATCTGAAGGGTAATTGGGGTTTGACTAGGTTTTGGACACTGTCGAATAGACAGGGAAGCAAAAAATGAGGATTTTAGAATCGAGGTGAAAGAATGGGAAAATTTGGTAGAGGGGGACAAAGAAGCAGAATTCGGAAGGGAAATCTGTGGTAAAATTTGAAGGTGATTGGGTGAAATCTGAGGAAGTTATGGCAAACCCTAAAAATAGACAAATGTGGGATTTCGGGCTTTGGGAAGTGGAATTGGGGATAGGGTCCTTAGGAATGAAATATGCAGAATGGGATGACAGGGGTTCCCGAAAAATTTCAAGGGAAACAAAGTGAAAACAAGGGAGATATGGAGAAAAAGCCTTTTTTTTTCCAGACTGGAGCGGCTACGGTTGGGAAGGGATCTGAAATAGATAGATCTGCAACGGCCCGGAAGTGAGCGAAAACAGAGGGATCTGAAATGGCACCGAATGGATTAAAAACGGTTGGATCTGGAACGACTTTCAGAATGGATCTGAATGGCTGGATCTGAAATGGTGCAGCAGTGATTGACAACAATTCAGCTGAAAATAGATATGGACTCCAGGTATGTGCGGCTTCCTAACAGTTCATGGGTTTCACTCGGCCACCAATGTTGTCTGACGGCTTGCGTATTGGGGCAGTACCCCTCACTCCACGGCTCAGGTAAAACTGATAACCGCTTTGCCACAAACGACAGCTCTTGGTTTACCTCACGAGTGGAAACTAGTCAATCAGGTAGGGGTCGTTGCCCTTTTCGCTGGCAGGTCCTCTCAATGGGCTAGCTACTTCGGGGTTCCTGTGGTACTCCTCACACTGATTTTTAGGGCTTATTCCCAAGTACTTCCCATAGTTAAACGGATAGGGATTATTCCCAAATCCGAACCTGCAACAGATGCGAAAAAAATTTGGTAGAAATTTCACCCAGCGAGCCCAAGAAAGTGCTCTGATACCAGATGTGATGAACCTGCAATAATTAATTAATGCAAATACACAAGATATTAGAAATAACGGAACTCGAAATCACTTTTATATTGATCACATGCCACTTCGAGGGGGCAACCTCCTTTGAGCAAGCTCAATAAAATTAACTTCACGGTGCCTTCATAGGCCTCAACACACACTTATATACTAAGTCTAGGCGCCAGTACCATGGGTTAATACCATGTGTCAATACAAACCATGGGCCAATACAAAATATGGATCGACAATTACTACGAGTCAAAACCATGGGCCAATACAAACTATGGATCAACAAAACTATGGGCGACTTACAAAGCATATGCACCAACAACAATAACACAAACTATGGATCAACAAATACTACGGGACGACTTACAAAGCACATGCATCCAACAACAATATACTAACAAAGTAAAGACATGGGTTCCTAACACAATGCTTTGGCATATATAGCCATCTGTCTTGCCAAGGAGTGTGCCTACTTCTTGGGCCAACTCCCGCTTGGTGTGCATGTTTGATGGGCAAGCTCTTATGTAGTCGGTTGTGTTCTCTTGCCAACTCCTGTGCCCACTTTTGTTGATGCCCCTACCCACTTGCCTCAGATGTTATCTTTTGTCGACGCCCATGTTTCCACGTGCCTTGGACGTAATTATTTCATGGGTTTGGACACATGCCCTCACATCTACTCCTAGATGGTCTTGCTGACTTGTCTCATGCCACTAGTCCACTTTGTCATGCTCCTAGGCTTCTCCTTCTGAGCTCCTGACTCGTGTTGCCTAGCGCTCACCTCTATATTATCAAACCCAGTTTGCTTGATAGCTGGGTTCACCTGCTTGCCCAGGCATCTAGGTGTGGTTCCACCCAGCGTAGGTGCCCAACCACATGCCAACTTCTAAATGCCATTGGATCGCTTCGTGCTTCTAAGTCGGGTCACTTTCCAAGTGTGCTTGTCTTGGCTTCTTTGGCAAAGCCTCCTTTCCAAATCTTGCCAATGCTTGTCAGTGGGTGGGAGGGTGGTCAAGGCACCTCCTCACCAAGACCATGACACTGTCCCTCACCACTAAGAATTGGTTGACATAGAAAGTCATCTCTGGATTTGATTTTCCTCGGCAGTTAGTCCAAGTGACCTGCACAAACTGTATATAATTGTTGTCTTGGATGATCTTGTTCAACTATTGCCTAAAAGATAGGGTGTGCCCAAGAGCATCCATGGAGAATTTGAATGGGGGAAGGCGGTCCGTCAATATACCTACCAACTCAAGAAGATTCGATACACTTGTAAGCCAATGTTGAGTGTAGTTGGGAGGGTTAGCTGAAGCAATAGACTTTGAGGATTATAGGTCAAGTATGGATATAGGTCATGTCCCTTCAATGAGTCAGCGAAACCTCGAATGTGGCGCAGGAGTGAAATAAGGCTGAAAACAGTCTCAAGTTGGCGGGGTCGGTCACCAAACTCTAAGAGATGCATGTCTATGGGTATATACACTTAAGCACAATATTATTGTTTAGTTGCTTGCTCAATTTCTATAGTTAAAGGAGATTGTTAGATAATTTCATTCTAAAATCTCCTTGTGTGAGGGATGTGTCACAAGAAAAATTAAACTCTTTGATGTGTTGCTTGGCAATGAGTACGGGTACCCTTATTTATCAATATATCTGCAACTTGTCTTATTTGCCACTATCAGCTTTGTAAATAATGCTCACTAGCATTGTGTGTACATGCAATGCACCTGGACTTTGTATGCAGCGTTTCAATATTTTGTCTAGTCGTGAGATTTAGTTTTATAGTATAGAGGACCTGTGCCCACATACATTTCTTTAAATACTTTGTATTTAAGGACTTCCTATATTAGCATTTCAGTTTTCTTATCAAATAGCAGTTCAATATTTGTATATATTGCTTGCAAATCTACGTGGCAAGTTAATGCTGCCCTATTTTAAAAAATTCCCATAAATTAGAAAAGGTAGTGCCTGCAACATCTATAATCTTACTGATTATGGATAGAAAGGTAGTTAGATATAAGATGAAATATAAAATTGAATAGATGTGGGCAATGCTACTTATCAAAACTGAGTTCACAACAATTAATATCCATAAATCAGTTGGTGTCCTTTTTCCAAAATGTTGATAATGGTTGTTAAACATCTACCTCCTGGCCATTTGGCAAGTGTAAATCCTTTGTTTGGGATTACAGAAAAAATAGTCATTCAAGCATCATGCTTCTCCTTCCCAAGTATAGTGATGTGGGATGAAGGAGAAAGAGTGGTGACTAAGTAGATTCACCACACATGCAGACCCTCTCAATCTTAAAAGGTGTATGCAACCAGGAATTATCCCTCCTACACTTTATTTATATTTACCACACATGCAGACCCTCTCAATTTTAAAAGCTGTATGCAGCTGGGAGTTATGCCTCCTACACTTTATGTTTTTATCTGTTACTTACACAAGGATGGAAAGTTAGAAATACCTTGATTCAAAATGGCAAACTCCTGCACATACATTCCCCCATCTATGCTTGTTGATCTATGTAGTCAGGAGATGAACCCATAAGGATTGATAACCTATAATCTCAATATATATTGCTAAACACAAGGATTTTAGAATGGGAAAAGCCACCCTACACTAGGCTTTGGGACAGTAACATCATAATTTGATTTTGATACTTATAGGACCATGTTCACTGTACTAATCCCTATCATATATGGTCCCACTCCATTAATTTTGTGGTTTTTTATTACATAATAGGTCAAAAAATTATTAGCACTCTGACCAATGAATAGTCCATTCTCAATTGCCATCATAGTTTTGCCAAGCAACAAGTTAATGTTGTACAATAACATTGGCAATGGGCACAGTATAAAGGACCAAGTTTTACTCATCCTAATCTGCATCTATCTGGTAGTGTAATGAGACTTATTTGAAGCATATGAGGACAAGAAAATTGTGACTGGTGTGCATTCTTTATACAGCCCTAGAAAATATTTATCAAGATGAATTGAAATATTATTATATGGAAACATTGTAGTGTATAAGCATCAGTGGATATGTCATAAGAAAAGACTTCCATTTTCTTTTCACGTGCCTGTTGGAATGCTATTCTCATGCAAATACAACAAACCCTTGCTTGTAATACTTCTAGAGAGAAGAATGTTAAATGTGATTAACAACAAAGTCAAGAATACTACTTGCATTGTAGTTGGAAGCCTCACCTTCACTTGCATCTCAAACCCATCCTTCACATACTCTTCTCCTTGGTTGTGGCACTAGTCAGTGCAACTACCAATGTTATCTTCATGCATTGTGGACCATGATTTAAGCTTCACATATCCAAAATAAAAATAGTATATTGGAACATATAATTTCTAAAATATGTGAGTGCAGGAACAAAAGAAACAGAGCACATGGACTTTGAGGCATGCAAAAATTAGCACAAGACTTAAGAAAATAATATGAGAAGCAAAGCAAAATACTTAAACATACATATCGAGGAATTAGTGACAAACTCTCCTCCATTTTACAAAAACGAGTAAATGAGTTTCATGGAGAAGAGGTTGCCCTCCTCCTTTTTCCACATATCTTCCTTCTTCTATACTTGCTCCTATGATTATAAAATCCTTTCTAATAACCCCCTTTTTATTCTAATTTTAACATTTATGATTTTATTTTTCTGTTCCACTTTTAAGATTTGAAGCACACCCTTCCCTTTTTGTTTATACACACTCTATGTTCTTCAAAAAAATTATTCCTGTGATTTTCTTTTGGGGGTTTAACACCAAGTCACACCTTAATGCATGTGCAATGAAGGTTTGGTAACACAACTATATATAGTCCCCCTACTAGAGAATCAATTGCAACTTCTAGAATGATGTTATGGGCCAGAGAGTTATCTGTGGCTGGGAAGAACCTAGCACTGATGCTCCCATGTAAATACTTTGGTGTCTTCCTGCTTGCGTTTTATATGGCACTAGCTCTGCAAAAATTTTCTTAGGTGACTAGGTTACGTGATTCATTGATTAGTAGCTTTAGCTTTGGACCATGGAGATATGTCTAACAGTCCCTTGACTTCTATTGTAATCTTGGAGGTGGTTTTTACCTTGAGCTTGCTTACACTGTTTAGAACAATATAACGACACCACTTTTCTCTTGTCCGAGTCTTCTGGGGCCTTATCTGTTAAGTCTAGGTGGTAAATGTTGTGCATGTCATTTGCAAGTGTCATATCTTAGGTCATATTCTAGTTAATTCTTGTGAAGGTTTGTCAGACTCAAGTCAAATTGGTAATATTTTGCTATCTTTATGAAAATCCTTTGTAAGCTTCAAAGTGACGCCACTTGAATGAAAGCTAACTGGTCTTGTCAAGTTTCAAATAGGAGATGCACACCTCACAATTGCAAAGTACTGGAATGTTAGTCACGCTAAACTAAAATTGGTGTTACAAGTGTAACTGTACTAGCTTTATTGTAAACAATTTTCAGTTATTGATCAGTCTAAGAAGGTTGAAACTCCGTATCACATTGTTTCATTCTACAAACCTGCAGCTGTGTATTTTTAACTTTCTTATTTTTTAAAATGAAAATATGAAGTGCAAACCTGTATTTTGTTTAACGTTGTTAAGACATTTTGTATGATTGAACTATGCAATTTCAATTTTACTGTTCTGCTTGTTAGTTCTTTTAGGACTACTATGTTGAGTATTAGACTTAGTCCTTAGTTGCTTGATTTAGGATCATTGTAATGATTTCTAGTTGTTTTTTCTTTTATGCTTCAATACCCCTTAAGAAGCTATTTGGTCCGTTTATGTTCAATATTTTGTTGTGTGAATATTTGCAGTACTTTTGGAGTTCTATGCACCTTGGTGTGGACATTGCAAGAAACTGGCTCCCACTTTGGAAGAGGTGGCCATTTCCTATGAAAACGAAACTAATGTAGTAGTAGCTAAGATGGTATGTTCTCTAATCCTCTCTCTGTTTGCTTAACAGTGAGCATCCTTTGCATGGTTGAAACTTCACTAGGAATTTTGTTCAGCTGGTCTTTCTAAGATCTCTTTGGAAGTGTAGTCAAGAATGATATTTACAAAATTACTTAAAAATTCTTTGCAGGAAATTAAAATATAGTTGTCACTCTTGATTTGTAATTTTTTCAATTAAGTGAGCTGACAAAATAATAAATAAACAAAAGCTAGACTCTAGACTAAATATTCAAGATTCATCATGCAATTATCATAACTTTACATTTTGTATGCCAATTTCATGAGCGTGCAAGTTTCCCAGTTGCTCATCTATGGCAATAACTCTGATAAGAAACATTTTCCGTGTTGTAATTAGGGCCATGTTCTTTGTCATTATGGTCATATTTATAGGAATTCTCATTCTTAAGTGTAAGATAACCTTTGTTATCCTCTTTCATTCTCTTTAGAAATTGGCAACCAGTGGATGAGGGCCATTCTCCCTTGGTAAAGCCAGAGTCTCTCTCACTCTCTCTAAGATATTTCTTTGGAACTATTATCAGCAATGATATTCACAAAATTACATAAAAATCCTATTCAGGAAATTGAAATATAGGGATACCACTGATGATATGGATCTTTTGCAATTTAGTTAGCCTTAAAATTTTGAAAAAATATTCTGACTCTAGATTAAACCCTTGTTATTACCCTCTTTCATGCTCTTTAGAAATTGGTAACCAGTAGATGAGGACCATTCTCCCTTGCAAAAGCCAGAGTTTGTGCCTCTCTCTCTCTCTCTAAGATATTTATTTGAAACTGTTATCAACAATGATATTCGCAAAATTACATAAAAATCCTTTGCAGGAAATTGAAATATAGTTATATCACTAATGATATGGATCTTTTGCAATTTAGTGAGCCATAAAATTTTGAAAAAAAGCCTGACTCTAGATTAAGACTTCTCCAAAACAAACTTCATGGTAAGCCTGCATGGATGATATAATGTGCTATCTTCTCAAGACTTTTGAGGGTCAAATTTATTAGCAAAACAGAATATTCAAAACTTATCATTTAATTATCACTTTTCTACATTTTGCATGCCATCTTTATTATTATTTTCATCTTCAAAGGAATTGTCATCACTAAGAGTAAAGATAACCCTCATTATCCTTTTTCGTGAGTTTTAAAAATCGGTAATCAGTGGACGAGGATCATTATCCTATGCATAAATCAGTCTCTCTCTCTCTCTCCTTCCTTCTTGGTTGTGTTAACTGAATTGGCTCCAACTATGCCTTGTCTTTTTCTTCATACAAAGTGAGAAGAGAGTGTGGGGCTTGGGGCATACATTGGTGGTTCAAAAAAATATCAAATGGATATGCTTCTACATTGAATTCATCAGTTCTCTACATTTTACATGCCATATTTATTATTATGGTTATCTTTATAGGATTTTGTAATATTCTGGGCAAGATCTGACCTAGATATTAACACCACTTAAAAACTTTTACAACTTTTACTAGTGAAATTTTGTGGCAAATCCTTCGAACCGGACGGGAGGTAAGTGAGGGGTACTGGTGTGCAGACTGAGGATGGTGGGATGAATGTTTGATTCTGGAATTTATATGGGAATAGGTGCAGCAGTAGAAAAATATGTTTTTAGCAGAAGTCCTTGGCACAAGGTACTAGAGCCATTCACTTTTCAGCAATAGAATGAATATATTGCCTACTTCGAGGCTTCCTGGACTTCTAGCATATGCCAACAAGACTGGGTAAGGGTTAAAGGTGTTTAGGACAGAGATATATCAGTCATACAACTCATAAGGAATGATGGAATAAATACTGGATTGACTTGGAAAGGTTTGGAACAATTTGGGGATTATTTGCAGATGGTGGACAGCTGAGCTAGTCACAATACAGGCTTTCCAAAAAAAATCTAAAAGCATTCAAATTATTATTACAGGGACTGATATGCATATTATATTGAACTAAAAATCTCTTCCAATTGATAGAATGCAAAATGGATCCTCAGAAAAGATTCAACAGCAAATATGGTGAAACTAGTCTAGATTAAGCACCAAACTAGCTAGTCTTGCATTTTAATCCTTTAAACTACTCCAATAAATGATAAACTCTGATATGAAATTAAATAATGATCTGATATAACATACTGAACATATGCAGGTCAAAAATAATATATCAAAATCCTTCTTTTATTGATTTAACTATCTCCCAACACAACAGTGCCTCACAGGCTAAATATTCATTACATTTGATGGAGAATGAAGAGAATAAATAGAATATTACTATGGTTCTTCTATGGTGATAGGATCAGGTAATCTATAGGTCATATGACTGTAAATGGATGCTTACTGAGCTTTTGAACTTGTCTGGAGCACATTCACTAAGTCATCCCTCTCCTTCAGGGAAAACTCCTCTAGATTTAGCTGTGAATGGAGAACGAGTGAGAAGAGAAGTATGGATCTTATCTGAAGATGGTTACCGATCTTGTACACCTCTGATGTCTGCAACAATGGCTGCACCAACTCTCCTTAAGCCCTTGAGCACACTCCCAAGTTCTATCTTCTTCAATGGATGGATCTTCACCAAAACTAGTTGGAGAATCACTGATGGAGGAACCTGTTCTCCCGAATGACTATAGATCTTCAATGGAGGCTGGAAGCATGTGTTACTGGCTGCAATATATTGAAATAGACCTACACAACACTCTCTACAAACTAAGGGTCTTGGGGCACATCACTCAAGAAGCACAGCTGAGGCACATCACTCAAGAAGCACAGCTGAGGCACATCACTCAACTAGAGAAGCATCAGAGCTCTCATGAGAAAACATAAATGATCAAAAGTTGTCAAATGGAGTTGGTTGGATTCTTTTATAAACTTCATGATGACCTGTTGAGCAAGTTATTGGCTTGGTGACCTGTGAGAGTAGGTTACCCACTTTCCCATTCTACTCCAAAGCCATGAGAGTGCCTTTCTTGAGGAGAATAGCAACTTCTGAGCTTTCAAAACTTTCTTTCCTTCACCTCCTTCATTGAATTTGGGCAAGTGCGCTTTAGGTAGCTTTCCTGGTTGTTTCTATTTTCTTTCAGAAAGATTTTTTGAATCTTTCCACTTTCTTTACTTTCCTCTTTCCTGCTTTTGTCTGATTTTGCTAGCTTTTGTCAATTTCCTTTCTGGGTTCATCTTGCCAACTTGTCTCCACTAGATTCCTTAGCTTTTATGAGACTTTACTACTTAGGAAAGTTTGGCTGACTTACCAATTCAAATTTCCAAGCCAAGTCATCAACCACTTGGCACATTTATTAGCAATAAACATTTAAATGGAAATAATACAACTCAGAAATAATTTAACTTAGCAATTAATTAATTATCCAGTAATTAATTAATTGTTATGGTGTAATGCCTCAAAAATTTTCCAATTAATTAATTTCTCAATTATTCAATCACTTGGAATTAGTCATGGGGTTAGTAACTGCATGGGGGATCCCTCCTTGTCCATTTAATTCCCAAATACAACCTTAGGCATCTTCCATAAGGTAGTTTCCATACTTGCTCATTAATTAAATAATTATTGCCTAGGTGACTTAGGCCAAAATTACCCCATGGACCATGGAAAAATATGGGGACATGACAGTCCTCCCTTCCTAAGATTGCATGTCCTCAAGCAATGTCAGGATTCCACCAGGCTTCTGCTGCACCACTCTGATTGTAATTGTCCCCATCCACTGTACAGTCTGTAAATTAAACTTGGGCCTTCAAAAAAATGAAGAAAAATTGCACTGTAATTTGTATCTGCCATTAGCCAACAAATGAACAGAATTTTAACCCAATTAGGATAACTGAGTAGAATTCCTGGGTTCGACTATTTCTCCTAAAAGGAGCATAATTCTCCTGTCATCTTTGGCAATCTGTCACTCAAGTGTATGCCAGGATCCCAAAGTATTCCCCATCATCAGAATAATTTTAAAGAATCTGTCATCAAACATGTTCCTTTTCATCCAGTGAATAACTGCTAGGGCATTGCCTCCAACCAAACCAAGTGGGGAGCAGAATGTCTCTTCCAGTGAAAACATCCAATGGCTCAACTCTTTGCCATTGGAGAAAAATTTCAAGCATCCATCCCAGCATGTGGATTCCCTCCACATAATCCAACTTCTACAAGTAAAATGTTCCATTAATTTTTCTTGGCAACTTGCCTGCTTAGCTGCCGTCCTTTGACCATGAGCATAAAAAATTTTGCAAGGAGCTTTCATGCTTGTCAGGTAATCTTTCACCCAATCCATATGTGGATGAGTGACATCAAATGGCTGCAAAATATAATTTTGTTGCTGCTCACAATTTAAGACAATGTCAGTTATAATAAGAAATTTATTGCAAAAACAAGAAAACCTTTTACCTCCGAGATTTCCCTTTTTGTGATTCCTCTATCCATCCATCCAATGGATGAATCGAATATATTGCTTGTTGATTCATATGAGATGAAGTCAGCCATCTCTGCTGCACTAAGATCTATCTCCCATAGGAGCAGATCATGATCCACCTGTGGTACATGTGGCATCAACAAGAAAAACTTCTTCACCCATTGTTCATCCCCCATTGTTATTGTTGAATCCATGACATGTGGGGAAGGAATGTGAACCTTCTTGGTATGCCTGCAACCTTTAGTAATCAGACTTATGGCTGCAACTTCTTCATTATTGGCTGGCCCAAATTGGGTGCTCTCATCCCACTTTTCCATGGGAGAGTGATTGTTTCCAAGGAACAACTCAAGTTCCCTTAGGAAATGATCAAGTACTTGGTTTTCATCAAACTGTTCTGCACACTCCTCAAGTACATATAAAGATAAATGATCCTCATGATCCACCATTTCATGAGGTTCCTCCATATGATCATGAATTCTTTCAACCGAATGAAGTTGACTGAATGGTGTGTAAGAGGGTAGGGGGGATCCTTGCAACTTTTCATGAAGCTGCAATATTTCTGTCTTAGATTCTTGGAGGGAACTTTGAGCACTTCTTAAAGAATCTTGGGTGGCCATTAATTCATCATTCATCTTGTTGATCTCTTCATCATACCTCAAGGATGTACCATGAAACAATTTTACAAGCTCCAATAAACTATCTCTATCAGAAAGTAGGTTCAAGAATTTACCTTTTATGCTTGCCATGGCTTCCTGAAATTCTTCCATGTCTCTCATGGAAGACTGCTTCCCCAAATTCCAACAAAGGTTATTCATTAAGGAATGTGTGTAATTGAGGGTGTGAAGGGCTTCTTGGATCTTATGTTCATCCATCTTTAAAGATCCTGCAAGAAGATGAGGTCCTTGCAGATGTTTCTCCCCTTCATTTCCCATCGTCGGATCAATTTCATGCGGTGCACTTGAAGTTTTGAAATCTGATCTATATGTTTCTTATGCAATATTTTCATCTTTCAGGTCCTCAAAAACATAATTTGGGCTACAACATAAGTGCTCATTCATCCTTGATGCAACAATGTTAGGAACCCATGTCTTTACTTTGTTAGTATGTTGTTGTTGGACGAATATGCTTTGTAAGTCGTCCCGTAGTATTTGTTGATCAATAGTTTGTGTTATTGTGTTGGCGCATATGCTTTGTAAGTCGCCCGTAGTATTGTTGATCCATAGTTTGTAACGGCCCATAGTTTCGACCCATAGTATTGGCGCCTAGAATTAGTATATAAGTGTGTGTTGAGACCTATGAAGGCACCGTGAAGTTATTTGTATTGAGCTTGCTCATAGGAGGTTGCCCCCTCGAAGTGGCCCATGATCAATATAAAAGTGATTCTGAGTTCTGTCATTTCTGCTATTTCGCATATTTTCATTAAGTAATTGTTGCAGGTGCCTCACATCTGGTATCAGAGCACTTTCTTGGGCTCGCTGGGTGAAATTTCTGCCAAAAAAATTTTTTCACATCTGTTGCAGGTTCGGATTTGGGAATAATCCCTATCCGCTTAACTGTGGGAAGTACTTGGGCATAATCCCTAAAACTCATTGTGAGGAGTACCACAGGAACCCCGAAGGAGCTGGCCCATTGAGAGGACCTGCCAGCGAAAAGGGAAACGACCCCTACCTGATTGACTAGTTCCCACCCGTGAGGTAAATCAAGAGCTGTCGTTTGTGGCAAAGTGGTTATCAGTTTTACCTGAGCCGTGGAGTGAGGGGTACTACCCCAATACGCAAGCTGTTAGACAGCATTGGTGGCCGAGTGAAAGCCCTGAACTGTTAGGAAGCCGCACATACCTGGGGTCCATATCTACTTTCAGCTGAACTATTGTCGATTACTGCTGCACCGCTTCAGATCCATTTTGCAAGCCATTCGGCGTTGTTCCAGATTCCTTCCGAGCCGTAGCCGCTCCAGTCTGTCAAAAAAAAAAAAAGGAAAAAAAAAAGAGCCGTAGCCGCTCCAGTCTGAAAAAAAAAAAAAAAAAAAAAAAAAAAGATTCAGTTTTTTCTCCATATCTCCCTTGTTTTACCTCTGTTTCCCCTGAAATTTTTAGGGAACCCCTGTCATTCCATTCTGCATATTTCATTCCTGAGGACCCTATCCTCAATTCCCCTTCTTACAGCTTGAAATCCCACATTTGTCTATTTTTAGGGTTTGCCATAACTTCCTCAGATTTCACCCAATCACCTTCAATTTTTACCACAGAGTTCCTTTCTGAATTCTTCTTCTTTGTTCCCCTCTGCCAAATTTTCCCATTCTTTCACCCCGCTTCTAAGATCCTCATTTTTGCTTCCCTGTCTATCCAACAGTGTCCAAAACCTAGTCAAACCCCAATTACCCTTCTGATTTTTTCCCAAATCCAAATTTTCCTTTACTAAAGTAGTTCATGTTTTTATTTTCCTACCCAGTAAAAAAAAAAAAAAAATCCTGGTTATGGTTGTCACCCGTGCAGGAGCAAAAACCATGGAGGAAGCACTTGCAGCCATCCAAGCCAAACTCCAGGATCTGGATGAAAAATTTCTTGGTCTCCATCTTGAACATTCAGCTATGAACAACAAACGACAGTCCGAGTCTTCAGGAGACAATGGGTTCTCTTCTTCCAGCAATTTCCGTGGTCCAAAGCTTGATTTTCCTCGCCTCAATGGTATCGATCCAACTGGATGGATCTATCGTGCAGAACAGTATTTCAGTCTGCATAATACTTTTGATGTCAATAAAGTTCCGTTGGCATCCTTTCATTTGGAACAGGAAGCTCTTCAATGGTACCGTTGGTACATCAAGGCTCATCCAGAACCCAACTGGCCAGACTTTTGCCAGCTCCTTTTTCAACAATTTGGTCCTAGTGCTTTTGATGACTTCACAGGAGCCCTCACTAAACTTCACCAAACTGGCACTGTGAGAGAGTATCAAACTGAATTTGAGAATCTAGCCAACCACACCGAAGGATTGTCTGATGAATTTTACCGGAGTTGTTTTATCAGTGGTCTAAAGGATGCCATCCGCTCTGAGGTCAAAATGTTATGTCCCAACACAATGATGGAAGCACTCGGGTTGGCTAAGTTGGCAGAAGACAAGATTGCATCCCAACAACGCTCCAAGCCCACTTTTGTTCCCTTCCGAAATATGGGTTCTCAGCGACCACCTATACCGTAGGCTCCTCGACCGACTCCTATCAAGCGTTTGTCTGAAACAGAGATGCAAGCACGCAGAGAAAAGGGGCTTTGCTATAATTGTGATGAGAAATTCACTCGAGGACATAGATGTGTTCAGCAAAAGCTCTATCTCCTAGATGTGGAGTCTCCGCCTGCCTCTGAAATGGGTGACGAAGATCCAGAAACACTGGATGCTCCGGTCGACATTTAGGAACCGCCTATTGACCCTCCGTCTCAGGATGATCAGCCAGAGATATCTCTCCATGCTTTAGCTGGAATCACCACCCCCCAACCAATGCGGGTCATGGGTTACTTCAAGAAGCTTCCTCTTACAATCCTCATTGATTCTGGTAGCACTCATAATTTCATTGACCCTCGGATCGCCAAACAAGCTGATTGTTTTATCCATCCTTGCTCCAACTTTGAAGTTATGGTTGCCAATGGGGGCACCTTACCTTGCAAAGGGAAGTGTCGAAATGTGCGTATCTCTATGGGAGATTATACCTTGCACTCTGACATGTTTTCCTTGCCCTTAGGCGGATGTGATGTGGTTTTTGGGCGCTCAATGGCTACGCACACTCGGCCTTATCTTATGGGATTTTGCCAAACTTTGGATGCAGTTTTCCCTCAATGGACACAAACACACATTGAAAAGATTACAACCAGGTTCTCTCAGCATCATTAGTTCACATCGCATGGAAAAACTCCTCAAGAAGAATTCACATGGTGTCATCGCTCAGATCCATTCCATCCAGATGCAACCATCAGCGGTCTCCACTACTCCTTTGGATCTACAACAAATTCTGGATCGATATACAGGTGTCTTTGTTGAACCAATGGGATTACCACCTTCCAGTCCAGAAGACCACCATATTCAGCTCCTTCCTAGCAGCGTTCCTCCCAACATCAGGCCCTATCGCTACCCATTCCACCAAAAAACGGAGATTGAAATGCTCGTTCGGGACTTATTGAAGCAAGGTATTATTCGCCCAAGCACTAGTTCCTTTTCTTCTCCAGTTATTCTTGTCCGCAAAAAAGATGGGTCATGGCGCCTCTGCATTGACTTCCGAGCACTTAATCACCTCACCATCAAGGATAAGTTTCCAATTCCTGTTGTTGATGAGCTTCTTGACGAGCTTCATGGGGCTCACTTTTTCTCCAAGTTGGATCTTCGTTCTAGGTATCATCAAATTCGGGTTCATGAGGATGATATTCCTAAAACAGCTTTCCGCACACATGATGGCCATTATGAGTTTTTGGTCATGCCCTTTGGCCTCACTAATGCTCCTTCCACATTCCAGGCCTTAATGAATAAAATATTTCGACCCTACTTGCGGAAATTCATTCTGGTATTCTTTGATGATATCCTCATCTACAGTCAAACATGGGATGAACATCTCCAACATCTGGATCTTGTCATGCAACTTTTCTCTGACCATCATCTCCATGCCAAGCAGTCTAAATGTGTTTTTGGACAAAAGGAAGTTGAGTATCTCGGGCACATTATCTCAGCACAAGGGGTTCGCGTGGATCCTGCCAAAATCGATGCCATGAACAATTGGCCACATCCTCAGACACTCAAGAGCCTTCGTGGTTTTTTGGGGTTGAATGGCTACCACCGCAAGTTTGTCAAGGATTATGGGAAGATTGCAGCTCCATTAACTGCTCTATTGAAAAAGGATGCTTTTACATGGACACCTGCTGCTCAGTGTGCATTTGACAAACTAAAACAAGCTATGTGTACTACACCTGTGCTAGCTATGCCCGATTTTTCCAAGCCCTTCACTATTGAGAGTGATGCTTGCGGCAATGGACTTGGTGATGTTCTCCTTCAAGATGAACACCCCATTGCGTTCACCAGCAAATCCCTTTCAGGTAAGAATTTAGCTGCCTCTACCTATGAGAAGGAAATGATGGCTATTTTGCATGCAGTACAGAAGTGGCGTCCATACCTATAAGGGAATCATTTCTGCATCAAGACTGATCACCAGAGTCTGAAATATTTCTTGGACCAGCGTGTCTCCTCCCCGGCACAACAGAAATGGGTTAGAAAACTCATGGGTTATGACTATGAGATCACTTACAAGAAGGGTAAAGGCAATATTGTGGCAGATGCTCTTTTTTGCACATTTGATGCCCAAGGTTCTCTTTCAGCTATTTCTATGCCTGTTCCAAATTGGTTGCAATCTATTCAACAGGGTTATGTCAATGACTCTTCCTTATCTCAGATCATCCAACGCTTGACCAACAACCCTTCTGATGTACCACATTACTCTTGGGATGGTGCTTCTCTGCGATACAAGGGACGTCTGGTGCTTCCCCAGAGCACAGATCTTCAACAGGCTGTCTTCTATGAACTCCATGCTTCTCCATCGGCCGGGCACTCTGGGTTCCTCAAAACATATGAACGAGCACGGCGTAACTTCTTTTGGCAGGGCATGAAAAGGACAATTCAACAGATGGTGGCCGAATGTGATACCTGCTAGCGCAATAAGGGTGAAACAACACTCCTTCCAGGATTGCTTGAACCCTTGCCCATACCTACACGGATTTGGACAGATATTTCTATGGATTTCATTGAAGGGCTCCCTAAATCTGGTGGGAAGACAGTGATTCTCGTTGTGGTTGATCGCCTCTCCAAATATAGTCATTTTTGTGCTCTCATCCATCCCTATACAGCCTCCTCCGTCGCTCAAATTTTTATGGACCAGATCTTTCGTCTTCATGGCATCCCTTCCTCCATTGTCTCGGATCGTGATGCGACTTTCACCAGTCATTTTTGGGCAGAACTATTTCGCCACACTGGCACCAAACTGAAGATGAGTTCAGGGTATCACCCACAAACAGATGGTCAAACTGAAATTGTCAATAAATGCTTAGAAACTTATCTTCGATGCTTCACCTCGGAACAACAACATCAGTGGGAAAAGTGGCTCCCTCTCGCTGAATGGTGGTACAATACCTCTTACCACACTGCCTCTAAAATGACCCCATATGAAGCAGTCTATGGTCAGGCACCTCCAGCTCTTCTTCCATACACCCCCACGAGTTCACCAGTTCAGGAAGTTGACACGGTCCTTCGCAACCGCGATCAGATTCTTCGCATTTTGCGGGACAACCTTCACATGGCAATAAATCGCATGAAGCAACAAGCGGATAAGCACCGTTCGGAGCGCACGTTTCAAGTCGGAGATATGGTTTTTCTTCGTCTCCAGCCGTACAAACAATCCTCCTTGAAACTCAAAGGGCGTCATAAGCTCACTCCAAAGTTCTATGGGCCATATCGGATTCTTCAGAAGATTGGGTCCGTCGCTTATAAATTGGAACTTCCTCCTTCTTCCCGCATTCATCCTGTCTTTCATGTCTCTTGTCTGAAGAAAGTTCTTGGCACCAACATCAGCGGCCAAACGATTTTACCCGAACTGGATAATGAAGGATCCATACTTTTGGAGCCAGAGGCCATCCTCAATCAGCGCATGCGTCAGCTTCGCTCTTGTTCTATCACAAAGGTCTTAATTCAGTGGCACGGCATGCAACCAGAGGATGCTACATGGGAACCACTCCTTCAAATTCAACAACAATTTCCACATCTAAAGCTTTGAGGACAAAGATTTGTTTAAGGGGGAGGGGATGTTAGGAACCCATGTCTTTACTTTGTTAGTATGTTGTTGTTGGACGCATATGCTTTGTAAGTCATCCCGTAGTATTTGTTGATCAATAGTTTGTGTTATTGTGTTGGCGCATATGCTTTGTAAGTCGCCCGTAGTATTGTTGATCCATAGTTTGTAACGGCCCATGGTTTCGACCCATAGTATTGGCGCCTAGAATTAGTATATAAGTGTGTGTTGAGACCTATGAAAGCACCATGAAGTTATTTGTATTGAGCTTGCTCATAGGAGGTTGCCCCCTCGAAGAGGCCCGTGATCAATATAAAAGTGATTCTGAGTTCTGTCATTTCTGCTATTTCACATATTTTCATTAAGTAATTGTTGCAGGTGCCTCACAAACAAAAAGATCTTCTCTTAAATTTTCAACCTTCATACTACGTTCCTTTTTAACACCAGAATTCTCAACCTCATCACTATGGGGGTCAACCATTCTAAATTTTTTAATGGAAATGGCTGCCATATCAGACTGAAATAATGACACATAAAAATTAGAATTTAATAACTCACCAGGTGTCATGTTATCCTCCTTATGAGGTGGAGTGTTGGTGGTTTGGCCTTCCATCAATTTCTCATTTTCAGTTTATGTTGTTGCCAGAACTTCTTCTTTGCCCATGGATATTGCACCCACGACACCATCACCAATGGGTATCTCCATGTCCCCCACAAATATGTGAGAGTACACATCTTTAGATGCTTCCTCACACTTAAAGCATTCCTCAATAGATTCTCTTATGTCCATGTAGGCATCCTGCAAACACCCTTCTAGTGATTCAGTTTGGTCACTACATTCACCCCTATCACCAAGGATATGAAACTCAACATCCAGGGAATCCCTTATGCAGTAATTGTCTTCTAATGTGGCTGCAACATCATCATGACACAAATTAGTACAAAAATCTGAAAGTGGTCCATACTTTTGCATCATGCTTCTCTCTTCAATGGGTGGGGTTATGTTTCCTTGTTCTACCACTAATTCTACTAGTTCACATCTAGCTGATGTGTGGTCAATTTCTACTTCCTTGTGAAGCTCATGTGGTGTATTTGGATCTGATTTAGGTTCTTCTTTTGGATATGATCCAAAGTATGCCTTACCATCCTTAAGCTTACCAAGCTCCTCTGAGGAGATCTTGGAATCCTCTACATAGAATCTTGCAGTAGATTCTGCTCCCAATCTATCAACAACCTCATGATTAATCTTTGGTTCTTGCTTCCCCAAAAAAAATAGTGAAGCTTCTTCCTTGGTTTTTTTAGGGTCAGGATTCTTGGAGGCTCTTTTGGAAGAGAATCCAAACATTCTTGTGAGGTGTAAATAAAATCCATCCACTGAAGCTCTTACTTCTTTTAGGTACTCTTCAGAAGTAGGTTGATATTTGGCTGTAGAACATGCAACCTTTTCCTACATATAGCTATCAAAATAACCATAACTTATTCTGCCAATCATGATTTCATGGGTCATACTTGTAGAGGGTACTTCTCGGAGTTCTTCTTCCTCATACTATCTACAGTACTCTTCATATCGCTCAACAAATTCATCATCATATTGCTCATAAAAATCCTCATCGGAGTAAGAATCTTCTTCACTAAATATTGACATGACTGAAAATTCATTAAATTAAGAGTCTTCTTTCCACTGAGATTTAATTTCCACGGGTCAAGCCAAGGAAACAGCTCTGATACCACTGTAATATCTTGGGAAAGATCTGACCCAGATATTAACTCCACTTAAAAACTTTTACTAGTGAAATTTTGTGGCAAATCCTTCGAACTGGACGGGAGGTAAGTGAGGGGTACTGGTGTGCAGATTGAGGATGGTGGGATGAAAGTTTGATTCTAGAATTTATATGGGATTAGGTGCAGCAGTAGCAAAATATTTTTTTAGTAGGAGTCCTTGGCACAAGGTACTAGAGCCATTCACTTTTCAGCAATAGAATGAAAATATTGCCTACTTCGAGGCTTCCTGGACTTCTAGCATATGCCAACAAGACTAGGTAAGGGTTAAAGGTGTTTAGGACAAAGATATATCAGTCATATGACTCATAAGGAATGTTGTAATAAAGAATGGATTGACTTGGAAAGGTTTGGAACAATTTGGGGATTATTTGCAGATGGTGGACAACTGAGCTAGTCACAATACAGGTTTTCCAAAATGAAGTTAAAAGCATTCAAATTCTTATTACAGGAACTGATATGGATATTATATTGAACTAATAACCTCCTCCAACTGACAGAATGAAAAATGGATCCTCAGAAAAGATTCAGCAGCAAATATGGTGAAACTAGTCTAGATTAAGCACCAAACTAGCTAGTCTTGCGTTTTAATCCTTTAAACTGCTCCAATAAATGATAAACTCTACTATGACATTAAATAATGATCTGATATAACATACTGAACATATGTAGGTTGAAAATAATGTATCAGAATCCTTCTTTTATTGATTAAACTGTCTCCCAACACAGCAGTGCCTCATAGGCTAAATATTCATTACATTTGATGGAGAATGAAGAGAAGAAATAGAATATTACTGTGGATCTCCTATGGTGATAGGATCAGGTCATATACAGGTCATATGATTGTAAATGGCTGCTTATTGAGCTTCTAAACTTGTCTGGAGCGCATTCACTAAGTCATCCCTCTCCTTCAGGGAAAACTCCTCTACATTTAGCTGTGAATGGAGAACGAGTGAGAAGAGAAGTATGGATCTGATCTGAAGCTGGTTACTAATATTGAACACCTTTGATGTCTACAACAATGGCTGCACCAACTCTCCTTCATCCCTTGAGCACACTCCCAAGTTCTATCTTCTTCAATGGATGGATCTTCACCAAAACTACTTGGAGAATCACTGTTGGAGGAACCTGTTCTCCCGAATGACTATAGATATTCAATGGAGGCTGGAAGCATGTGTTACTGGCTGCAATATCTTGACATAGACCTGCACAACACTCTCTGTAAACTAAGGGTCTTGGGGCACATCACCCAAGAAGCACAGCTGAGGCACATCACTCAACTAGAGAAGCATCAGAGCTCTCATGAGAAAACATAAATGATCAAAAGTTGTCAAATGGAGTTGGTTGGATTCTTTTATAAACTTCATGATGATCTGCTTAGCAAGTTCTTGGCTTGGTGACCTGTGAGAGTAGGTTACCCACTTTCCCATTCTACTCCAAATCCATGAGGGTGCCTTTCTTGAGGAGAATAGCAACTTCTGAGCTTTCAAAACTTTCTTTCCTTCACCTCCTTCACTGAATTTGGGCAAATGTTCTTTAGGTAGCTTTTCTGGTTGTTTCTATTTTCTTTCAGAAAGATTTTCTGAATCTTTCCACTTTCTTTACTTTCTTCTTTCATGCTTTTGTCTGATTTTGCTAGCTTTTGTCAGTTTCCTTTCTGGGTTCATCTTGCCAACTTATCTCCACTAGATTCCTTAGCTTTTTTGAGACTTTACCACTTAGGAAAGTTTGGCTCACTTACCAATTCGAATTTCCTAGCCAAGTCATCAACCACTTGGCACATTTATTAGCAACAAACATTTAAATGGAAATAATACAACTCAGAAATAATTTAACTTAGCTATTAATTAATTATCCAATAATTAATTAATTGTTATGGTGTAATGCCTCAAAATTTCCCCAATTAATTAATTTCTCAATTATTCAATCTCTTGGACTTAGTCATGGGGTTAATAACTGTGTGGGGGCACCCTCCTTGTCCATTTAATTCTCAAATACAACCTTAGGCATCTTCCATAAGGTAGTTTCCATACTTGCTCATTAATTAAATAATTATTTCCTAGGTGACTTAGGCCAAAATTACTCCATGGACCATGGAAAAATATGGGGACATGACAGATTTCTCATCCCTAAGAGTAAATATAATCCTCATTATCCTCCTTCTTATGTTTTATAAATTGGTAATCAATATCATTGGATGAGGACCATTCTCCTTGTATAAATCAGACTCTCTCTCTCTATCTCTCTCTCCTGCCTGCCTAGATGTGTTAATTGAATTGGTACCAACTATGACTTGTCTTTTTCATTATACAAAGTGAGAAGAGAGTGTGGGTCTTGGGGCATATATTGGTGGTTGAAAAAAAATATCAAATGGATATGCTTGTGCATTGAATTTTTAGTTTGTCTGGTAAGCTGCACAGTTTCATTAATGTACAGCATGGCTATCTCTGATCACATGCAAACACAGATAAGAAGCTGGGATACATTTTCCTTATAGAAATTTGATTCCCAGCTAACTTGCAAGATAAAAATATCCTTTCACAAATTGTAAGTAAATTTTTTCATGTTCCTTGGGATAGCTACTTCTAAGCTACTAAATGCATCATGTCATGGTTTGAAAAAAATGCATTTATGGCCACACCATGAAAAAGAGGAGACGGAAAGATGTGACAGGCATGGCATGTTTCCTTGTAGTGATAATACAAAGGAATTCTCCTGAGTATTGAATTCACGAGCCTCACAGCTGAGCAAAGTTTGTACAATCTGGAATTTATCTGAATGATGTCTATTGTACATTGATGTCTTGATGGCCTAACTGCATACTCCTGCAGTTGATGACTTGTACACTCTGACACACAACAGTTACTGTAGTCATTCAGCATACAGTGTAATTTTTTCAAATTGGAATACAGGAATTTCTGTTGAAGAATTGAAAGCCTAGTAGATGAGGTCTGAAAATATAAGAAGGGATCAGTAATATTTTTTATTTATATGAGTTCATCTTATTATGGCATCTTTCAAAATAGTTTCACCTACATAGATAATTGGACATCATCTGTTATTACTGTTAATTTTTATTTACATAATTTGTAGCTTGCTTGATATTATTTTAAACTTTTTCTCACATGCAGGATGGCACTGTTAATGATATTTCTTCCAAGATCTTCGATATAAAGGGGTATCCAACTTTATACATGGTCTCTGCAACTGGCAAGGTTTTTCATTATGAGGGAGATAGAACGAAGGAGGACATCATCGACTTCATTAATAAAATAGAGATTCTGTCAGCAAGCATGATAGCGGAAAGGATGAATTGTGAAATGAGGTGAGCTTCCACTTTCTATGCATACACTTGTGGGCATGACTGTATTTATAAGTGAAAGAGGGAGGGGGAGGGAGATTGTGACTTTTAGGTTTGCCAAGTAAAGTAGGGAGGTCATCACTTCTGTTTTTTCCAATAGCTATTTGTCGTAGATGTGAATTTTATGTGCTTTTTAAATTTTGCATTCATGTCATATGAAGAACATACTCATGTAGTAAGAACACACTCATTTAGTAGGAGTTGATCACTGTTTCCAGCATATTTATTTCAATTAAAGTGTCTTATCCATGTATTCAAATACAGTGATGTTGACCATCCTGATTTAAATTGTGTGTGCAATACATGATGAAGATCATCCTGTATGGTCCTACTTAAAGTTATTTTAGTCATATAGAAACGTTCTTCACATTCAAGTATACAAGTGCTTAGTTTCCATTTAAAATTTGTGATCGATGGTAACATGTATAACAGTAGATTTTTTATTTTTACAAGGACACTTTTTCTGACAGGGTTCTACTTATCGTCGTTTGTAATCAATTCTTGTTGGACAAGAATAAGCTCTCTTTAATTCAAGATTATTATACAGTTCATGTTTCTCCAAACCTCCAAGATTTGTGAATGTATTAGGGTTTTTTGTATTTGTAACTGTATTGGTAATTTGGGCATGGAGGGTAATTTATTGGAAATGCTTGAATAAATGCAAGACCTAACTAACTAAATTGTTTAAATTCAACTACCCACCTACAAAATGCTAGCAACGCTTTATAAAATAATTATGGCACAGTTTTTCATATAGTCAATTCAAACACTTGTATGTTAAGCATATGAAATGTATTTTAAATTTGTATTAATTTCTTATACATTGCAATGAACAAACCTTCTAACATGATTTCTATGCTGCTAGCCTACTATTAGGTGTGTGTCATTGTATTAGTTTTTGTCAACCTGTCAATTTTTGTTCTGTGAGGCTATAGGGTGTGTTTTATGAAATGATTTATCATAGCAGCAGCTGGAGAATAACTTGACTTGCTTCTGATATTGCAGGACACGAGGTTCTATTTATAGCTCGGATGTGATAGTATCCTGGGCTGTATTGGAGAAAACTCACTATGGCTTGGGAATACCACAACAGACAGATGACTACCAGAAATCTACTCAATTCTCAAAGCAATGCTATTATAAATGACAATGTTAAGATAATGGAGAAATGTAACCAACCTCGATCCAAATGTTTGATGTAGATCCCTATTGGAGCTTTTAATCCGTGCACTTATAATCTGCAAATTAGTCTTGACAGCCAATATCCAACAAGTACAAATAATATATAATTGACATTAACATTATCAATAACAATGGTCCATAGTATCATAAGCAAATGTAACCCAATGTATAATAAACAACATTCACACCATGAATGGACGAGAATATGAGCATTTATATTAATGAACAAGAAGAAGTACAAAGTGATACGACCTCTTGCCGGCAACCAATCTGAACCAAGATCTAGATCAATCCACTTGTGCCTCCACCACTTCAATCCTCCATGAATGGAAAACTCAAACTAGAAAGGAGTTTGGAAGGTGAACATAAATGGTCCACAGCTACAAGGATCAATGAGTGCAGACTAAAGATAAGGAAAAAATCCACTAGAGTTCCGTTACTATTCTCTTCTTTCTCCCGTCCATAAGCCATATGTGCTCAATATATAGTCCTCTCAAAGGTAGGTGAAAGGACACATCGAGACGTTACTTGGGCAGATGGAGAGACAAAGGTCACCTAATGACCACTTTTTGGGAGTAAAAAATAATTAATAGTGGTTTTTACCATTTTACTTGATACCCGCGGGCTATAGTGATGCAACTCGCGGGTATGCATGCTATAGTGATGCAACATGCGGGTAGGAATAAAAATAGGGAAAACTGGTATCTCTGAAGGATATAAGTGGATCTGAGTCACTGAAATGGATCCTACAGGCCAAATAATGTTGATGCTCATAGGGTGGAAAATTATGATGTAACAGATGCCCCCTAATGTGTGAGGTCAGAGACTGAAAGTGCTACGATGGCCGAAATACATTATAAAACTTAGAAGTGGAGTGATGGAGACACAAGTGGAAAGAGCAGCTCACTCGTCATAATACAATAGTATCTCTGAGTATATGTCAGTATAGTACAACAATCTGATACAATGGCCATGAATAGGCAGTATATAATGGATACATGTCATAAGTGATCATAGCCATGATCCCTCTACAGTAAGATATGGTCTTCTGCTGAAAAGAAGACAATTGGTGCAAACTGGAGGTAAAAACTACTGAAATCTGAGAGGTGATATCTCAGATGTAAAGTCAAAGTCATATGTAGCATATTTAATGCCACAATCGCCTGGGGTCTTCTACACAAGTCTTCAACGGTGCAAGTCCCATCAAGTGAATAAAGGAGTTGGGGTCGAACCTGATGAGACATCGTCTGATTACCGATCAATGATGTATACCGTTAATAGACGCAAGATGACCCACCAATAATGAAAATGGGCATCAAGGCACATTGCACAATCATCAAAGTGTGAATAAATGGGTTGAAGTTGAACACTGGGATGAATCCATCGATCAAGGGACATTGATGTATTCCCAAAACTGTCAATGGCGAGAGAACCTGTCACTAATGACTGCAAGCCTCAAGGTAATCAAATGAACTCTAAGCCTCAAGTCCCGGAATAAATGAGTTGAATTCGATGGAATGAGACTCGCTAGAAGGAGGGCATCAAGGCATCCCCCATCAACCAGCATGAGGTACTAGCAATGCTGAAAGATTTGGAAGATCTCAGGTGAAATGGACTGACTCAATAAGGATGGCCAACATGCAATAGTCAAGAGATCTAAGGAGTGGTCGACATTGGTTCAGGACTTCCTTTGAACAAGAGAATGAGTAGATGGATAGACTCAAGAAGCATAAACTCGACATAAACTATGCAATGCAGGAGGCATTACAGAGGGCTCCATAATGACTGGAATTTTAACCAATCAGTGGAGAAAATTGAGAAACAAGTACAGCTCTTAAGGCCCAACTATAGTCCCGACTCATAATGTACGGAGTGGAATGAATGCTCTGTTCAAAGGTGAAACAACAGCTGCCAACAAGAAATAGTGACCATAATCTCGTCCGACTTTTTGGAATATTTGATTTTTTTGGTCTTTTTCATATTTGGGAAAAGCTTGAAAAAGAATAAAATTGCTTATAGTACAACAGGTGAGGGAACGAGTGTCAAATAGCTAGCAGACTAGTCCCAAGCAGTGGAACATACCTATGTTCAATGCAAGGAGATGCATGCAGGATGTGGACACTTAGGGGTATGTTCCCTTAGTGTCAAAAGGTCATCAAATTGTGAAGGGAAAATATATAAGCTCTGCAGGGCTCGACAGGGGAAAAGTGCTTAGGCACCAGGCTAACAATTCAGTAAGCGGGAGCCGGCACAAGGCTCAAGCGGCAAGTAGGATGATGCAATGCAATCACAACATGATATAACTGAGGGGAGTCCTTAAGGGAGATGGCCAGCATAATCCAAAGTAGAGTATGTTTTTTTATCGCAAAGTCATGGTGTGACTACAAAGGACTCCCAATCCTAAGGACAAACATTGGCATGGGCACCAGAATGCATAAGGGGTTCTAACTAGGGTACCCATGTTCGGAAAAGCCCTACCACCACATAGCGACACTTCTAAAGCAGTGTGAAGGTTTTGTGTCAGTTGCGAAGCGAGGTCGCACCTAGGGTTTATGAAAATGGTCAACAGGTCAAATGCATAAATGCATGCGAAAATGGCATCTAACCTATATGCCAGGTGTGAAACGTACCTGTCGTAGGTGTGAAATGGTTCAGAACAACTCTCACTGAGGAAATCTGATTAAAAAACACTACTCCATGACATGATATTAGTTCATAACGGCTCAAAATGGAAAAAACTATAGAAAAGTGGGTTCAGAAAATTATAAATAGTAATAAAATTTTCCAAATTACAATTCATTTGCACTATTCACAAATTTGGAGTTTAGTGGTAAGTTTTCACCTGAAACTTCAATTGTCGATCGTGGGAGCTACAAGCCACCGTTCAGCAAACCATCCGGAGCAGGTTGGTGGTTACTCCCATACCTTTCATTTTAATGTTTTTATTTCAGTTTTGGTCGGTGGGATTTTTTGTTTAGCCAAGCCCTAGATGGCTTCGGCGCTACCCATGGGCTATAACTATGCGGGTCGCGGGTAGGGCACCAAAGCACAGTCAAAAAATAGACTGCCCACGGGTACCCGCCACTATATAAAAATTAGCCAACAAGAACGGCCGTGAAGAAATTTTTAATTATTAAACTGACCAAAATTTACTTGCTTTGCACTCCAGGATGGTTCTAGAGTGGAGGGAAAGAGAGCATGACCAGGTTGATGAGGCCATGCGCAATAATTTGCAAGCACAACAAGCATTGCAAGCATGTGGTTTGTATAAATACTAGAGTATAGGGGGTTTAAGGGCCCAAAACCTATTACTCCGTCATCTGATCAACTACTGGGATGTGGATGCTCAACACTTCATCCTCAATGGGAAAACAATGATACTGGACGTAGAGGATATCTATTTCATTATCGGTTTGTCCAGTAGAGAGGAGGTGGCAAGTCTTCGGTCATGAACCGTGGGTGGTGGTATCACTGTGCAAGACTACATAGCGAGGTATTGTCCCGCCAACACACGAGCAGTGGGAATCCAAGTGCCAGTCAATGCCATAGTGGATCTGAGTACAAAGATCATTGTGGCTACTCTAGTGCAGATCACGAGATCCAAAGAACTGCATCAAGCATCCAGACCGGTGATGTTCTACGCATCACAATGCATGCAACCTACTATATTCGACTGGTGTACTAATCTACTGGTGTCTATGAAGACACAACTGACGGAATGCAAAGAGGGGAAGGCCAAAAACTTCAGGTATGGTAGAATCCTATGTATCTTCTTCTTTGAGAGGGTTCTGGGGCTTAGCCCGAGCGCGGATGTCCCTCCTCACAGTCTCCATGATCCAGCCCTAACCCGGTGGACTGAGATCCTGACATGACAGGGTGGTGGTCATCTGGCATCACCATATACTGAGGAGTTCTTCCGCTGGTGGAATAGGCAGGTGATTGCTATAGAGGACTACCCTTATGCGGGGATAGACTTTAGATAGGACCGTGACATGCTGCTCCCACCAGGCGCAGATTTCGGAGACATCGGGGAGTACTCTTTTTAGTTTTGTGTTTATTAAATTTTTATGTATTTTTTTATTGTAGTTGAAATGCAAAAAAAATCTTTTTGGTGGTAATGTCATATGCTAATGGGTGACTGTTTGCTTGTAGAAAAAGGCCCAGTGAGACCCGAGGGCTTCCCGATACATGGTCGTCGGGGTAGAGATAAGGTGGCAGCAGATGCTGTAGCAGGGAACACGCTTCAGACATTGAAGCACAACATATCATGTATGGTTTCCCAAGTACCACAGATAGAGGTAGCTTGACTACCTAAGGCCATGCAGCGCCAAGTAGTGGGTGTTCCTGGTGAGTGGGTGTAGCTACTGCAACGGATGGCCAATGCAGTACAATACTACTATGAGACACACCCCGTTGAGGGGGCAGCTAGACCTCCTCGAAGGGAATAGATATCCCAAGGTCTCATTATTTTTTGTATCGATATGTATATTTTTAAGGGCTACAGGCTCCAGTTTTGTATGACACTACCATTTTCGGACATATTTATATATATATACAACTTTGGTTCTCGGTTCTACTACATGGTGTATGTACAAATGTATGAATGTCTTTGTATTGTGCTTCATGATGAATGTGACAAATGCCAATCTAATACATAGTTAGCGTATGCATGAGATATATAATTATGACTTCTCGGAATATGAATATATGTAAATGAAACAAAATGTCTCTCCAAGAGTCGTACCTTAAGGAATATCCGTAGTAATGTAGGGTCTCGTACACGGTATTTCCCATTTAGATGAGACACAACTAGTTGTGAATCCAAGCGGACTTCTAAAGATTGGATGTCATGTGAAATGGCATCCCAAAGTAGCTCAACAACTACACTATACTCAGCCACATTATTAGATGTAGGACCGAGACAAGCACCTCCTGAGGACACAACTAGGTGGTCAGGTGAGAAGATAACCCAGGCAGCAGAAGCAAGCTATTGCATATGTCATCTAGCACCATCCGTGAAACCTAAGAACATAGGGAATGTTCGGGTACACAGGGTACTACCAAAGGACCGAACACCAAGAGCAACCACTTCACACAAACAGATCACAGATCAACACACCGATGTTTTGACGTGGTTTAAACCCTCTTGAGGGAAACACTCCACGGCCCCGGCCAAATAGCTTCTACGGGACAATTTATTATGCAAAGAAAGAAAGTTACAAATGAGCTTCTCATAATCGATCAACTAAACAATGACCCTCCATGCTCTTTAAATAGAGATCATGGACCAATCGGGTGTTAAGCCACGGATCAAGGTTAGGTTTGATCTAAGAGAAGTTGAGCCGTCGGATCACTCTATGTCGGAAACATATCGTGACCGTCGGATTAAGTATTTACAAATGCATACTAATGCATACTAAAGAAACACACTATCCCTAATGGATATATTACACAAGTTGATCTTAACTAACTCCTAAGTGTCTAAATATCCTAACATCCCCCCTTAAGAACAACTTGGGATAGGATTGAAGGATTTACAAAAGTGACACTATTAGGAGAAGGAAGGAGGCATTAGAGCCTATCCCCCCTTAATGACAAGTTCCTGAACTCCTAACATAGATTGAAGTTTAGAAAACTTCGCTCCTGTAAGAGACTTGGTGAAGATGTCTGCAACTTGATCATCTGTAGGGCAAAAGAGGACTTCAAGAACACGATCATGAACAAGATTTCTGATGAAGTGCATATGTAGCTCAATGTGTTTGCTGCGTTGATGTAGAACTGGATCTTTGGCAAGCTTGATGGCACTTTGATTGTCGCACCAAAGTGGAGTAGGATGCTGCTGCTCGAATCCAAACTCTGAAAGGATCTGTCGAAGCCATAAAGCTTCCTGACTGGCATTAACTGCTGCTCGATATTCTGCCTCTGCTGAAGAAAGAGCAAGAGCTTGTTGTTTCTTACAAGCCCAACTAATAGGTCCAGATCCCAGACTGAAAACATAACCTCGAATATATCGAAGTATTCTTTTAGCTGCTTTCCAGTGACTTTCATGAGGTGTCTGCATATAACGGGCAACTCGACCAACAGCAAAGGAAAGGTCAGGATGGGAATGAGTCAAGTATAAAAGACTACCAACAAGCTGACGATACAAGGTGGCATCTACTTCAGGTGAAGTACAAGTGGCAGAAAGTTTGACTCCAGACTGGAAGGGAGAAGGGGCTGGTGTACAATCTTCCATGTGAAAGCGACGAAGAAGGTCACAAGCATACTTAGACCGAGAAAGAAAGATTCCTTCTTTGGTTTGCATGACTTGGAGACCAAGAAAATAATGCAAATGTCCTAAGTCTGACATTTCAAAATTTTGTTTAAGACTGGATTTCACATGGGTTATAAGCTTAGGGTCACTACCAGTAAGAATAAGGTCATCAACATATAGAACAAGTATGATGAGATGGTTTTCTACTTTCTTGGTATAGACATTAGGGTCAGAATGGCATCTAGAAAAACCAGTGTCAAGGAGAAAGTTATCCATTTTGGCATACCAAGCTCTAGGAGCTTGCTTAAGGCCATATAAGGATTTCTTAAGGCGGCAGACAAGGATAGAGTTATTCTGAACATAGCCAGGAGGTTGTTCCATGTAAATTTCCTCCTGTAAATCACCATGTAAGAAGGCAGACTTGACATCCATTTGATGGACTTCCCAGTTGTGTAAGGCTGCAAGGGAAAGAACAAGGCGTATGGAGTTCATTTTTGCGACGGGAGCAAAGGTTTCATTCTAGTCAATCCCTTCAACTTGGGAAAAACCTTTGGCAACGAACCTTGCCTTAAGTCTTTCAACACTTCCATCTGATGCATACTTAGTTCTGTAGACCCATTTACATCTGACAAGTTTTCTTCCTTTTGGAAGAGGTACAAGATCCCAAGTATCATTCGCCATTAAGGAACGATATTCTTCATCCATGGCTACATCCCAATCTGGATTCCCTGAAGCTTCTGCAAAGGTTTCTGGATCATGATTCTTGGAAACTTGAGCCAAAAGAGAAGAGGCTCGCTAAAACTGAGAACGTGTTCGACGTTGATCTCTAGGATCACCGGCAAGATCACCAGCTGCTTCACATGTTGAACGGACCCATCGAGGAAGCACTTGTGCTGGTGCAACTGGAGGAACATGAGCAGGCAGAGGTGCATTTTCATCCTCACTGTCATCATCAGAAACTGGAGTTGGAAACCTGTCAAGGAAGTTGGAAGAAGAAGAAGAAGAAGGCACAAACGCCGAATCAGGCTCGCAGGCCACAGATGGCACAATCGCCGAGTTAGGCTCACAGGTCAAGAGATTTTCATCAAATTTAACATCTCTTCTAATGATTATAGCATGAGAATGTGGTTGAAGAAGTCTATAACCTTTTACATCTTCATAATATCCAACAAATATGCACTTTTCACTTTTAGGCTGCAATGCTTTTCGTTTTTCATCCGGAATGTGAGCCCATGCTTCACTACCAAACACACGAAAGTGACTTACATCAGGTTTAATTTTACTCCATGCTTCTTCCGGTGTTATACCTTGTAATGCTTTTGTGGGGGTGCGATTAACTATGTAATTTGCACAATTTATGGCTTCAGCCCAAAATTGAAGACTTAGTCCCTTAGATTGGATCATACAATTAGTCATTTCTTTTAAAGTGCGGTTCTTCTGCTCAGCTACACCATTTTGTTGTGGTGTATATGGAACAGTGTGCTGTTGTTGGATGCCTTGTTCAGTGCAGAAAGTAGTGAACTATTTGTTAACATATTCTCCTCCATTGTCAGATCTTAACTTAATAATTTGATGACCAGATTGTTTTTCAACAAGGGCCTTGTAGGCCAAGAACATGTTAAATACTTCGCTCTTAAGTTTTAGGAAATAAACCCAAGTGCGTCTGGTGTAATCATCAATGAAAGTTAAGAAATACTTGAAACCAGAAAAGGAAGCAGATGGAAGAGGACCACACAAGTCACTATGCACAAGCTCCAAGGGAACCGAGGCGTGCCAAGAGGCACGTTTGTCAAAACTGTCCCGATGATGTTTTCCGAGTACACAACCGGAGAAAACACCATCTCTGCAAGATACCATCGGAAGACCGGTCACCATATTTTCTTTACATAGTTGTTGCAATGAGCGATAATTTAAGTGACCAAATCGCTCATGCCAAAGTTTGCTCAAGTTATCACTATGAGCAACAAAAACTGAAGGGAAAGGTGATGACCCAAAGTTGTTAAACTTGTACAACCTGGTAATATCATCAACAATTCTGGTAGCTAGGACCTGTTGAGGATCTTTAAAATCCTTGATTACAACTTGGTGAGGTGTAAAGGTCACAGTTTTACCTTCACCAGAATGAGTGATTTGATAGACTGATAACAAATTGCAGGAAATTCTTGGAACACATAGTACATCACTAAAATGACCATTATCTACTGGAACTGTTCCAGCTCCTACAACACTTAGAGATCTATCATCACCAACAAATATTTGTTTGGTGTTACATTCATGCATAGTAGAAAAGATGGCTTGATCCTTATCCATATGACAAGATGCTCCAGAATCAATGAGCCATTCATTTGAAGTAGAAGAAGAAGATGCATTATAAGAATAACCAGAAGCACAAAGTGCATGTCCATGAGAGGTAGATTCTGAAGACGAATCTAGGCTGATGTGGTGCTTCTTCATTGCTGCTTCCAAGGCTGCCATCTTCTTGAAACACTTAGATTCATCATGATTATCTTTCCCGCAATAGTTGCAATGACGCTCAGTCTTCTTGCCTTTTGGCTTGGATCCTTTGTCATTTTTTAAAGAAGGAGTTGACTGAGAGGGTTTTGGACCCTTGTTTGACTTATTATTGCAAAAATTTTGTTTCTTGGGAGGCTTGGACTTTTCTTTCTGTTGGGACAATAAGGCTTTCCCAGATGTATCTGCATTGTTGGTTATTCCAAGATGAATGAGTTTATCTTGTTCCCTAATCAAGGAATCACAAAAGGATTCAAGACTAGGCTCTTGATAGCTAGCTGCATTCAATGATGCTTTCATGGAGTAAAATGTAGATACAAAAACAGAATATGCAGGTCCAAGTTTGGAAAGAATATGACAAATGCACTGTTTGTCTTCCCTCTCAATCTTACATTCTGCACATAAGAGTGTAAGAGTTTTGTACTTAGATAAATAATCTTGAATGCATGAAAAGTCACTTGGATTTAAAGAAATCAACTCATTTTCGAGTTGGTGACCTCGAATTTCATTGTGTTTACCAAACACAGTTTCCAACTTGTCCCAAGCAGTGTTAGGTTCATCAATTCCAGATATGTGGAATCGCAAATCAGTAGAGATTGACATCCCAATCAATCCACGAGCTTCATCACATCTATTTGCCCATTTTATTTTCTTATCATCATCAGTGGGTTCTTTTTCTTTCCCTGTTGTAATTCTGAAAAGTCTCCTACTTCGTAGAACATCCTCCATGAGAAATAGTTGGAACTATTAAGTAGAATATCACAAGGGGCGGCCATATTTGTAATTTAATGGCTGTAAAAGCAGAAACCAATAGTCTATATGTGAAGAGCTTGAAAAAATAGGCGGTTTAAAAAAAAAACGGCACTGAAAACTGACTCTGTATGATGAAGTTATGCTTGAACAAAGAAACTGTTGAAGATGTCCCGAATAGTGACGTGGTAGCTAGAAAATGTCCAGCAAAAAAAAAGAACCCCCCTCTTCCCAAGATAAACCTTTTGACAATCACTTTACAAGAAAGTTGCTTCAAGTGAACCACTTTTGTAAAATAAGTGATTTCACTTTTACAATAGTGCAACAATAAATAAACAACTTAAGTGACTCACTTGTATTTTTATTTTTTTTATTATTTAAGTGAGATGCACTTTTACAATAAAGTAACTTGAAAATAGAAATTGCATGCACTTTTTCTTTTAAAAGAAACTTCCTAAGACTTGAACTCAAGACCTATTAAGGAATAAAGCAACTTTGAACCAAGTGAGCTAGATTAAAAAGTATGTAAAATATGGGAATGAGGAAGGGGCTCTTTTTTTTTTTTTTACTCTTCTTGCTCGGTTTGCGTGCTTGCCATTTTTCCTGCAAAACAGAGCACAAATCGAAACAAAAAAAAACTTTTCCACACTTGTGGAGTTAGATCTTGTTAGCTTGCCCGGAAAGTCTACGTTTTCTCTCTGTTTCTGATTTGCCGAGATCGAGCAAGGTGCACGGCAAAGAGCATACGCAGCCGAAAAAACCCTTTCCCTTTCTGTTTCTGATTTGCCGAAATCGCTCAAGGTGCACGGCAAAGAGCATACGCAGACGGGAAAGTAACAATTCAAACCCAAATAAAAAATCTAACAGTAAAAAAAAATGAAATATGAGATTTTTCTTTTCAAAAACGAAATAAAAAAAAATGCGTCACTATAACATTATACCTTCAGATCTGATGAAATATGCGTTTCTGGAGCAATCGGGAACCGTTTTCGATCAAACGAAAACTATTTCCCAATGGAAACAACGCTCCGGACGCAATGGAACACCTCCCATAGCCCAGAAATGCACAGAAATACTAGAACTAGAAACCATTTCGAGTTTCTGCAATAACAGTTCAAGATCTACATCATAACCGGAAGCGGCACTTCATAAAAGCTCTGATACCATGTTCGGGTACACAGGGTACTACCAAAGGACCGAACACCAAGAGCAACCACTTCACACAAATAGATCACAGATCAACACACCGATGTTTTGACATGGTTTAAACCCTCTTGAGGGAAACACTCCACGGCCCCGGCCAAATAGCTTCTACGGGACAATTTATTATGCAAAGAAAGAAAGTTACAAATGAGCTTCTCATAATCGATCAACTAAATAATGACCCTCCATGCTCTTTAAATAGAGATCATGGACCAATCGAGTGTTAAGCCACGGATCAAGGTTAGGTTTGATCTAAGAGAAGTTGAGCCGTCGGATCACTCTATGTCGGAAACATATCGTGACCGTCGGATTAAGTATTTACAAATGTGTTAACACCCAAAAAGTGCTCACTACCTCATCTACCACATTATATGGCTCATTTGTCCATTTTCCTACCATTTTCCCCTTAAAATCCCAAAAAATCCCATTAAAAAGCCTCCAAAAGGCCTAAAATGCCTCCAAAAGGCCACAAAACCCTTAAAATAGCCTAAAAAGGGCTAAAAAACCCCCTTTTCCTCCAAAAATAGCAAAAAACCCCTAAAAAGGGAATAAAAAATATAAAATAATGAGGAAAAGGAGGAAAAAACCCTATACAGCTGCCCAAAACTATGTGTTTCCTAAAACCATGGGTCAGCACTCCACCACCAAAAGATTATAAATAGGTGATGGAGATCCCTTATTCCATATCCACAATCACAAGCACCCTTACTCTGCCAAAATCTCTCTCGAAACCCTAGTTCACCATTGAACTACTTTCACCTTGAGAGCCACTTTTGGCCCATCACCACTATTGGAGAAGGAGAAGGAGCATATTGAAGCTTGGAGCATCCTCTTGGACACTGCAAAGGGCTTCATCAAACCTTTACATTAAAGGTAACATCAATACAAAAAAAAGCCATTCTTTGAATTTGTTGTTTATGTTTCATGCTTGTTTTAGAAGTAATTTAATTTCTGTTTTAGCTTAATTAGTTTAATTTACTGAACTGCTACTAAGGAGTCCAATCTCCTTAGTAGGTGCTCATTTGCACAAGCTAGGGGTAAAACCCTAGCTACAGTTTTGGCGACTCCCCTAGATTTTGAATTTCTGGTTTTCGTTTTTGAATTTTTTCCTTTCGGCTGTCCCTTTCGGCCGCCGCATACCGCGTCTTTTCCCTCTGCAGTCGCGTCCCGACCGCGCCTTTCAGGCCTTTACCTGTGATCCGACCGCGGCTCTCAGACTGCTTACGACGCCCTGCCGGCGGATTCAAGTCTGTTACCTGCGATCCGACCGTGGCTAATCAGCCCGTTTGCCGCGATCTGACTGCGCCTGTCGGCCTTTTTCCCGCGTCCCGACTGCGGCTTTCTGCCTCTTTCGTGCATCCCGACTGCGCCTGTTAGCCTTTTTGCCGTGACCCGACTGCGTCTTTTTCCCTGTTTCCTGCGTCCCGACTGCCTCTGTTGGCCCGATAGCCGCGACCTGACCGCCGCTGTTTCCCTCAAACCCGCGGTCGGCCTGTTCCAGTTCGCCACAGACCCGCGATCTGATTTCTGCTCTTTTCCTGTCTTGAACCCAGCCCCTTTTGCTGCAATATTTTCTGCATCCGAACAGCCCTCTGTCCCACCTGCAGCCTCACTACCTTACAGCCTTTCTGCAACATAATTTCTGTTCCTTTTACAGATTTCATTTTACAAATTTCAGTATTTTTAATTCAGAAAATTTTGCAAGTTAAAATTTCAATTTCAGCATTATTGATAGTTGGAAGCTGCCTCCCTTGTGGCACTTCTATTTTTGGGTTCATCACCTCACGAGCACACACTCTGTCACATAAATCAAGTGAGCCTTAAAAAGTACCTAACTAAACCAACATTCTAACCCCACTTGGGGAACACAAAAGAATCATTGTAGTTAGGTAGGATCAGGGGGATAGGCTTCCAATAACACCCCTTGGTTATTTCACTTGAGACATAGTTGTTGTCCAAATAGGGAACCAAAATCCCCTAGTACTTTTTGGCACGGTCACGACCAGTTTATCAGAGGGCCTCTCCCTTAGGAGGGTTGAAGTCGGGAGACTGGTTTCGGAGGCCTGAGTGGAATACCGCACTCCATTCAGTAACCGAAGGGCTACCTTTCGCGGTTCGCGGGATATCCCTGTATAGGGGTATTGCGGTCAACGAACTAAACGGCAGATTCACCTTTCTGGACGTGTCATGAACGGGGTATCTTAGTTGCCATTCTTCTAGGATTGACTACCCAGTGTCCCTCCCGGTAGGGGGATATCATAGCCTCTTGGCTTTCCTACTCATATTGTCTGACTTGGATTTCATCACCTTGCAGAGGATATGTTTAGTTGAGTCAGAATACTTTTAGTTAGGTATTTGCATGCTCCTTTACCTCCCTTTGGTCTAGTGAGTCCACCATTTTTTCTTTTTTAGGAAACCTGCTGCTTGTTGGTATTCTGACCATCTTTGTTGTTACTCCACCTATGGTAGCACAGCTGCTGCAGTGGGTGTTTTGAGTTGGTTGTTGGCCTGAGTGCCTTGCTTTTTCGCTCTCCTTCTGCACACTCGGTTGCATTAGGATTTTTGAGCTGTTTTTATACTCACCTCAACCCACAGAGATTTGACACCATCTGTCACCATTGAGTCCCCGAGACATTCTCGGCGCCTCAGGGGCGAGCCCCCACAGCACGGTTCTCTTGACACCACCCGTCATAGATTCCGATCATTATCCGTTGATACCACTCATCACAGATCTAGAGCCCTGTCACTTGACTCCACTCGTCAGCGACGTAGGACTCAGGGATCGAAAATCAGCCAGACGGATCGTCCTGAAATGCCACCTAAGCTCTGGTACACTCTAATCACAAGTCAAAGTCAACAAGTACAAATGACACATGTCATGTTGGACCCACCACTATTTATAGCCAGTTGACTTTTTCTTCTTTTGGTCATTCTGGCCCCATACGGAGTCCGTTTTCCGAACCGTTTCCACCATTAGAATCAGCACGACGCGACCGTCATAATGGTCACCTCGTTGCATTATTTTTGTATCGTTATTTTTTACCCATTTTTTCAGACGCCACTAGTCTCCTCGGTTTGCGTGCCACATCGGCCGTTCTCCGTTTTTCGCATGTTTTATATCATCGGATTCATTTTTCCGAGCTCGTGATGATGCTAGAGATCATTTCTCGCTATCACCTCCATATTTTCTGGGCATTTTTCCAAAATGCCCCCGTCACCTCGGTTTGCATGCCACATCGGCCGTTACCCGTTTTTGACATCCTTTATATCGCCAGATTCATTTTTCCGAGCTTGTGATGATGCTTGAGATCATTTCTCGCTCTCACTTGGTACAATTTCAACATTGTGTCCCCACACCTTGCTGCCTCGGTTTGCATGCCACATTGGCCGCTATCGGATTGTTCCACATTTTTACATGAGCCATTCACTCCTGTCACACTGCAAATGTCTCATTATTTTGCCACCATTTCATCTACCCCGCAAGGAGGCCCACCAGTGTTCCCCACTACCCTCGTTCTTGGTCATCATTACTGTTCCTTGATTGAACACTTCCTCCTTGCCTGGCCATTTCTTTTGTTCAGTATAATTTTATCCCTTTTTCGGGCCGGACAAGTCCTTTACGAAAAAGGCACTTAGGGAGTTTCCGTTAAGCTCTTTTCTGACTCCTAAAAGAATGAAAAGATCGCCGAGCAATATTGCTTCCTTTCATGCTCGTTAAAGTACCTGAAAGGGCGTCTATCTGGTATAAGTTTAACCCTTTTCCGGACCTGGTAGACTAATTACGAAAAAGGAATACTCTAGTCACACCGGCTAGAAGAGTTCTTCATTGCATCCTTTTATGCTTCTTTGGGCCTTGGAGACTAAATCTACGAAAAAGCAACCCCCTGGAGTCTTCTTACTTGCTTTCAGACTCTCTAAAATTGAAAGCAACCACGAGCATGAACTGTCCTGGGCTCGTAAAATCCACACGACAGTACCATTTCATCACTTCAGAGTCTTCTTATCGCTTTCAGACTCCTTAAAATTGAAAGCCACCACGAGCATGAACTGTCCTGGGCTCGTAAAATCCACACGACAGTATCATTTTACACACACTTCTTCTAGTTCCTTAACCCATGAAGAAGTACCCACCCGTGCCTCCTGGCACTATGATCAATCATCTCGGCAGCACCCCCAATCAGGTCGCCTTTGTTCAGAGTATTCTGCAGTCTCCTGCCATTTTATACCAGCTTGAGTCTCCCTCAGACCAGTTATCTTCTCCGATCCTCTACAGCTATGATCCCTTTCCCCTCAGTCAGTTTCATATGCTGCCAGATCATTCCCCTTATCATACTCTGAACAAAGGAAGTTTGAGTCCTCCCACTCTACTTGCCCAGTTGTCCCTCCACAGTTTATCCGTCCTGCCATCAGTACTATCACATTTCGGTCTTGTACCTCGTGCTCCTGTCAAGGAAACATCATTGCCTTGATAGTTGCAGGTCTCCCTCTGTCGACGACAGCTCCTCTATTCCAGAGGATAGGCCCAGAGGTCCCTACGCCTTGGACTTATCACCATCTGTGGTAAGTGCCTACGGATCATTCTGAGAGGAGTCATCATTGCCTCTCCGACTGGTTGTTCCTCACATGCTCGACTTTAGCACCTTGATCGCATCGTTGAGGATCGCGTAGGATTATATCCCATCAGTTTTTAGTCGAAGACCCCGGATTTCCCCCGACTCTAGCACATTGGTGAGTCATTTCGGAACGCCCAGTTGTATGTTCCCGTGGATATCCGGGCTGCGTTGGCGTTTGTATTCGAAAGCCATCCAGTTACATGCTTCCTTGAGTACCCAGTTTCAGTCCCAGAGCAGCTCCAGTTCAGTGTACCATGGCGAGTATGACCCCAGTCACTATGATCCAGCAGCTCATCAGTTCCTTTGGTACCACACTCAGTAGCACTGTTGATTGTTCCAGTGCACCATTTATCCAGTTCACACATGATCAGCTCAGCAGTATGTCCCAGATTTGTGTCCCCTCTGGACTCTTATGATGTACACAGTGATCATGTATCCTACAGGTCCCCCTTTTCGGGCCTCACAGTTCTGTTTATGTATCTTGATACGAGCATGGGAATGCCCGCCTCGTCCATATATTGAGGACCTCAGTCAGTATTTGAGGTCATGTATATTTCAGGTCCCCATTTTTTGGACCCCATTGTTGTTATGTTATATCCTGATACGAGCATGGGAATGCCCGCCTCGTCCATATGATCAGATGATTCCTCATCCATTATTGAGGTTATGTACTTTTAGTTCTTGCAGTTGTTCGGGATAGCTGTTCCGGGCTTCAGTTTGTTTCTTCTCTTCTCTCCACACCCAGGAAAACCATTCATGACTTATGATGTCCATCGGCCATACGATGAGCTCCTGACCTCACACATCAGGGGGCAATCTGTTAACACCCAAAAAGTGCTCACTACCTCATCTACCACATTATATGGCTCATTTGTCCATTTTCCTACCATTTTTCCCTTAAAATCCCAAAAAATCCCATTAAAAAGCCTCCAAAAGGCCTAAAATGCCTCCAAAAGGCCACAAAACCCTTAAAATAGCCTAAAAAAGGCTAAAAAACCCCCTTTTCCTCCAAAAATAGCAAAAAACCCCTAAAAAGGGAATAAAAAATATAAAATAATGAGGAAAAGGAGGAAAAAACCCTATACAGCTGCCCAAAACTATGTGTTTCCTAAAACCATGGGTCAGCACTCCACCACCAAAAAATTATAAATAGGTGATGGAGATCCCTTATTCCATATCCACAATCACAAGCACCCTTACTCTGCCAAAATCTCTCTCGAAACCCTAGTTCACCATTGAACTACTTTCACCTTGAGAGCCACTTTTGGCCCATCACCACTATTGGAGAAGGAGAAGGAGCATATTGAAGCTTGGAGCATCCTCTTGGACACTGCAAAGGGCTTCATCAAACCTTTACATTAAAGGTAACATCAATACAAAAAAAAGCCATTCTTTGAATTTGTTGTTTATGTTTCATGCTTGTTTTAGAAGTAATTTAATTTCTGTTTTAGCTTAATTAGTTTAATTTACTGAACTGCTACTAAGGAGTCCATTCTCCTTAGTAGGTGCTCATTTGCACAAGCTAGGGGTAAAACCCTAGCTACAAAATGCATACTAATGCATACTAAAGAAACACACTATTCCTAACGGATATATTACACAAGTTGATCTTAACTAACTCCTAAGTGTCTAAATATCCTAACAGGGAATCTCATTGACATCAGTCAATCAAATAGAGGCTAATCAACAGACCCGATAACCAAAAGGCAAGCTAAACTATGTACAGAAAACTATACAATAGTGTACAAAAGTATCAACTTGAACCAAAGGTTCAAGCATAATACTGCTTGAGGTAGAGCCTATTTCCAGGCTCCTTCAAGACAAATCCCTCATAGTCTTCTAACTCATAAGCTCCTTTTTCTAGGACACACCTCACAATGTAAGGACCGTGCTAGATGGGATTAAACTTTCCTGCCCCCAGGGGTTCTTTAGCTTAGTCATACAAGAGTACCAATTCACCTTCAGCATATTTTCAGGGACGGACAGACCTATCATATTGAACCTTGACATGACGCTTGTTAACATCAATGGCCACAGTGGCATCTCAATGGTGCTTGTCAAGTTTCTCGAGGTGTACTAAACGTTGCTCAATCTCCGTCGTATCAGGGAGGAGCTCTATGGCTAGCTTGAGTGAAGTAATTTCGCATTCAATCGATAAAAGTGACTCCACACCATGAACTAACTAGAATGGTGAGAACCTGGTGGCAACCTTAACTGCGGTTCGATATGCCCACAAAGAAGGATATAACATGATATGCCAATTAGTCTTGCTTTGTTGGATGCTACATTGGAGAATGGTCTTCAAATACTTATTTACTGCTTCAACTTGACCATTCGCTTGAGGATAGTAGGAAGATGAGTGTTCCTGAAGAAACCCAAGCTTGAGAGACAAATCCTCCATCATCTTGTTTTGAAAGTGATTGCCATGGTCAATGACAATCTCTTTCGGGATACTGAACCGAGTGATAATCTGGTTAAACACGAAATGGGCTGTAGTAGAACCATCGGCTTTAATGGTAGGCATGGCCTCAGCCCACTTGGAAAAATAATCCATGGCCATGATAATATGGTGATGCCCCCCAGCCGAAGCTAGTTTGCAATCCATGAAATCTACCCCCCACTTAGTGAAGGGACCGACAGTGACGACTGGATGGAGGGGCGCAGGATGCGAGTGTATGTTCCAAGAAAACACCTGGCAAGGGTGACATCTCTTCATAGCGTTAATACAATCTTTAAAGATAGTAGGCCAAAAATAACCAGCTCGCATGATACGCTAGGCTGTAGCAAGCCCGGATAAGTGACCGCCACATGCCCCTGCATGGGAATCATTAACTACCCATTCCGCTTCTTCGTGAGTCAAGCAACAACGGAGAATGGAATCCTTTCCTCGGCGATACAAAGTGTCACCGACGATATTATAATCTTTAGCATGATGTCTCACACGCCGTCACTCATCTCGTGAATAATGTGGAGGAAACTTCAAAGTTTGGAGATATCTAATGACATCCCCATACCAAGGGTCCTTGGACGAGATAAGGAATAAGTGTTCTTCCACAAAGGAATCTTCATGAATGAAATACTCATCAAGCCGTGGAAGGTTTGACATAAGCTCAGCGAACAACAATGATTTCATTGATTTTGCCGAAGCAAAATCGAGATCAAATTCCTAAAGGATTACAATCCATTTATTATACGTACCCCCGATAAGGCATCATGATAACACGAACTGAAATGGATTGATGTGAGCTACAACTGTGGTTGTTCAAAGAAAAATATAATGTCATACCCACTGGACTGCATGGACAGTCGCAAGTGCCAGCTTTTCTACGTGAGTATATCTTAGTTCAGCATCTACTAAATTTTGATTGAGATAATAGATAGCATGCTCGACAAGCGCATCATCTACCTGAACCAAGACCATGCCAATAGTCTCTTGAGATGCGGCCACATAAAGAATGCAATCTCATGTAAAGTCCGATGGACTGAGCACAGGGGCCGATACCAAATCTTTCTTAAGGGCGTCGAAAGACTGCTAGGCTCGCTCATCCCAGATAAAAGGTGTGTCTTTCTTCAATAATCATGTGAAACCTTTGGTAATACTAGCATAGTTAGCTATAAACCGATGCAGGAAAGAAGCTCTCCCTTGGAGGCTCTGAAGTTGTAACAAATTATGTGGAGGAGGAAACTGAAGTATTGCCTCAACTTTGAGAGGATCGACTCTAATACCCTCCCTCGAAACTATGAATCCAAGAAGGCGACCAGTCCTAACAGCGAAGATGCATTTGTTTGGATTCAATCAAATTTTGTAGTGGATACATCATTCGCGAATCATACGGAGGTGCTTGGGGTGGTCCATTCTCTTGTGAGAATGGCTAGGAAGATCATCCAAGAAAACTTCCATAATCATCTTAAGATCATGAAAGGCATAGGTCATGGCTCGTTGAAAAGTAGCTCCGGCATTTTTAAGGCTGAAGGGCATTTTCCGATATGTAAATGTTCCCCATGGACAAATAAATGTCGTCTTATGTTGGTCCATAGGTTTGATTTGAATCTGATTATAACTTGAGAAGCCATCCATGAATGAAAAAATCTCACTCCCCGCACAAGCATCCAATATTTGATCAATGAATGGCGTGGGGAAGTTGTCTTTCAGACATGCACGGTTCAAATCTCTAAAATCAATGCATACACGGATCGTCCCCTACTTCTTATCCACAGGAACGGGGTTTGACACCCATTCGGTAAGGGGAATGAGGTAGATGAAACCAGCTTTGAGCAGTTTCTCCACTTCTACCTTAATAGTAGTTGCCTTCCTAGGGTTCACAGCACGTAAGCGTTGTCGAACCAGTTTAGCATCAGGGTATGTTCTAATATCATGTTCAACAATGCGGGGGTCTATTCCTGGCATCTCCTCGTATGACTAGGCGAAAGCTTCCTGGAGTTCTGTAAACAAGTCAGTGTAAATAGCAATCTCCTCAAGAGTGCAATCGGCACGACGTAAACATTCTCCACCTTTCCGGGAGTGCAAGAGATGTTGATCGAAGTGGTTGGAGAAATATTGGCCATATTCCCCTCCACAAAAACATCATGCGACTCCAAAAGAGCCATAGGGTGACCAACCATCTCTGTTAGAGTCATCCTAAACTCCTCTTTCTCAACAAGTTCAAGGTTGGGAAGGAAATAAGAGTGATGGTGCATATCTTCCCAAGGCCTCTCACTACCACACATGGCCTCGAGGATAGCTTCATCAGATGGTAAAGTACCATCAAGGAAATCGTGGGAGCAAGACGAGTTGGCTACCCAAACTGGCAGCGTAACGGGGTCTTCTTCAACTGTTTGGGAAGAAGAGAGATTTGTATATGTAGTGGTTTGTTGGATATGATTGTAAGCGAGCTCCGTTACAGATAAAGGAATAGACATCCTGACATGTGCAATGTCTCCAGATGTGGAACTCGTGGATGGTAAAGTCCACGGATCATCTAAATAGGAGGTCCAGAATAACATATTATTCGAAGGAGGAGACGCATTGTCCGTAATGGTTCCAATCAAATTCACAGGCGTAGAATGGTTAAAAGTTCCCATCAATGAGGGGTACATTCCAACACCTATGTTCCCAGTTGCCGGCTGAGAATTAGAAACTTGCGGGACTACAGATCCTGTGGATGCTGTGGAAGGAGTGCCAACATAATCCAGCTGATCGATCATCACAATCTTGCCTTCATGGGGAAAGTAGATGACTCTAAATACAGTAGACACGTCAGCCTTCATAGTGTACATCCAGTTCCGACCCAGTAAAAGGTTGTAGTCGATGGGTGCATTAGCCACTTCGATTTCAATAGGCACAGACTTACCTCCCAAGGAGACAACAAGGGAAGGGATAATTCCATGCGGCGTAAAAGATCTACCGTCAAATGCAGTGAGTGTAGTTCTAGACACGAGTAGAGGAGGATATCCAAGAGCTTTCCAACAAGCTAATGACGTTACTGACGCAGAGGCACCTTCATCAACCATAGTATGTTTGACGAAGCTCTTAAGGAAAACCACTTGGATTTGAAAAGCCACGTGGTAAGGCAAGCGAGGTTGGACATCAGTAGTATCGAACTTGATAACACTGGGATTTCCCCCATCCTGAAATCCTAACGCACTCAAAAGGGCTTGATTCTGAGAAGGACAGGCTTGTAAAACTTCAAGAGCCGACATGGCACATGGAGTTTGGCCCAAATCTTCTACGATGGAGTAGTTCTGGGTGGCTTGAGCATTAGGATTATGCGTGGAGCACTTGAGAACACCTTTCGGTATCTACGGCATAATGGAAGGCTTCTCAATATGCAAGGAATTGTCAGGAGGAGGGGGAGGCTCATTCCCCAAATTTGGTTGTGGTGCACCATAATTGCGTTGATGAGTAGCAACACAAACCTCCAACTGAACCATATTCACACATCCATAACCACTAGTATTGGAAGAAGACGTTGTTGTTTTATTAGTACCATAACCAGTGGTGGGAGCATGCGAAGCCATGTTTTGGTGATGAGGAAGAGGATCCTTCAACACAACTAGGCTCTGTGCCAAATTCTTTGATGCTTCTTCAATTTGAGGACATAAGTGAGTAAGATGGTCCTCCCCACAAAGCTTGCAAGGGAATTTCACCTTACGCCTAGGTTTATGATCCTCACCAGCATTACCACCTTCCTGAGGAGGGTTGGAATTCTCTTTACGAGGAGTATTACGATTGATATTGTTGTTACTTCCATTGTTTCCACCCCTACGATTATTTCTCCCCTTTTTCTTACCACCAGGTTGCTGGTTACCCGACAGTTTTGTTGATTGCACATTGTGCACATCAGACGATGGAGTGGAAGTGGACAAGGTGTGAACCTGTCTTGGAGAAGACTGGTTGAGCGACAAATTTTGCATTTGATTAGCTACCAAGTCTACAAGGCGAGTGCATGTGGACCCCACGATGCCATCGGCATGTGGTCCGGGAACTAACATGGGCTCACATCTTGTTCTCGGTGCATCAGGAATAATGTCATACAAAATGCCAGACTGAGAATAAAGTAGATCTAACAGCTGGACTTTCAAGATAACTTGTTCCTCAATCACAATGCCGGACATCGAAACATCCTTAGCAATGTATGGGAGTAAAGACTTAAGGAACCATTCCAATAAGAACTCTGGAGGAATGTTGGCTTTCACTAATCTCTTCCACCAACGCCATTCTTGAACATGGTCAGAAATATGCGTGGCCTTATTCTGACGGAAGGTGGACAACAACTCAGTACCAATATCATAACAAATCGGCAACTGGAAATGGTCTAAGAAAACCAAAGCAATCTCTTTGAATCCCCTATAGGTGTTTCCAGGCAACTCCACATACCACTTCACGGATGCCCCCGTGACGGTGCATTGAAATAGTCGTAATCTAATGGAATCATGATTAAAAGAGTTGGAGGAGCACCAAAGGTGAAATGTTGTGACATGATCTCTCGGGTCCTCACCACCTTTCCCTTCAAACTTTGGAATGTCTGAAGGAAGCTTGGTAGGGATCGGGGGCCAAGTAGGGTCGTGACACACCGGATCATTCGTGAGCTTCAAAAGATCGGGGAGATTCAAGCATGCAAGGAATGGGAACTAAGGCTGGAAAGCTTGATTATAAGCCCCCATAAAAGGTTGGTTAAACAGAACTGTGTTATAAGATGGACCAAAAGCTTGACCATGAGGATTAAACTGCTGATAATGAGGACCTGAAGGTCCATAAGCTTTCCCATGGCCATAGGATTGATAACCTCCTCCTGGCTGACCCATTTGAGAGTAAGCAGGTATATGCATGTTTTGGGCACCATATTGGGGTGGTGGGTGATACTGGTGGCTAGCACTGACTGTGTTGTAGTAAGGGTTGCCACCATGAGTATGGGGCATATATGTACTATTCATAGCGGGAACCATGTTGTAATGACCATAATGGTATGGTATGTTCCCACCCCTAGCATTAGGATTAGCTTAAGCAGTCATGTGGTGACCAAAAGCATGAGAAGTATTCCCAGCCCCAACATTGGTGTGATTAGTAGAAGGTTTGGTGGTGTGATGTTCATGTGGATAGGAAATATTCCCACCCCCTACATTAGCATTACTAGTGGTGGCAGTGGACGCGAAAGTATGCGGTATATGTCCACCCCCGTGGTTGGGAGGAACGGTATCATTCGTAAAAGTAGTCCTGGGTTGACAAGTAGTGACACGTGTATTAGGTGGTGGATGGTGAGTCGTGTTTTGAACAACATTCCAGTTAGGTTGGGTAATCCTAGGAGGTGGTCGTCTTCCAACATTAGCATTGTTAGGAGGAACATGACCAGTCCCCATACTATGTAAGTGGGTGGGAAACGTAGTGCCCCCAGCGAGGGTAGTGCCCCGAGTGGGTATAGTATGGCTAACACTTTGACTAGTGCCAGCGTGAGTACCAACCATAGTGGAAGGTTCGACAGTACTATGACTAGGCATACCAAAAGAGAATGTGGTGGGATTGATCATAGGGCTAGTATCATCATGAGTCTCAGACATCCCATATCTATAATTGTATGGAAACGAAGGAACAAAAGGCTCGTCCTGTTCTTCATCCTCGGGTAAGTCAGGCATTCCATAAAGATAATTAACCAGATTTGAAGGATCAAATGGATCCCGGTCAAGTGGATTAGGCCAAATAGAACCAGGTTGAGTCTCAGGTGGATCACCCCACCAATCCTCACGAGGATTATGGGGATCGGAAGTATGTGCAACTCTACCAGAAGGAGTCGAAGGGTTTTCCCAAATATTCAGATGTGCAGCCATGTAATCTTCAATGTAAGTCATGTAAGAAGCCGAAGACTCAGAGGAATCCCTTTGATGTCCTCTATCAATATGGCGTGTAACCTTGAGTGGCTTTAAACTAGCCAAACGACGGGACCGACGGAGAGTAGGGCTCTGCGCCACGTTATCTCCGGAGAGAGTCACAACGTCCCCTAAAGGCCAACTATCAATCAAAAAATAGTAAATCAAAAGCACACACCTAGAGAAACTACAACCAAGAGTAGACAGACAGAGTGGCTAAATGAGCTCCCGACACTAGAGCCGGTATGTCTCGCCTAGGAGAGGATTGAGACTCCCAAACTATAGCCAGAGGTAACAGAATCAGTTATAGAGACACCCAGGCTTCACTGTGTCGACAGGGTCAAGTCCACTGCACAAACACAATTGTGTTGTCCAATCCCTATCTGTCTCAGGACACAAATAGCATAACCACTGCAAGTACCCTGTGCAGTACCTAGGTAAGGAAACTATGTTCACCGCAATATAACCAATGCTCAGGGGGACAGTCGTAGGTGGCACCCGTCGTATGGGAAGGGTAGCTAAGCCCGAAGCACAAGAGGACGAACCTCCAGTACCCCCAGATACGAACAAATACTGGATATATCTCCCACATTCAACCGGTATCAGAGGGATATCTCCTCAACCAACCTCCCGTGACCTCATGCTTAACTCTGGATTGAGTAGAGCTTCCTGAGAACACCGATCTATACCATGGATTCCTCCACTCCCTGGTTAGACACCTAATGTTTCGTCTAGTAGTCTTGGATTGTTAACTCACAATGATCTATTCTAAGACTCTAAACCTATGCTAGTTGGTGTACCCTATAAATAAAATCAGTCTAATCAATTTTAAGATTAAACATTAATTTTAGTGGTTGTGATTACTCAAGGGATATGATCATGAAACTAGTGATATGTAGACTCAATAGTATGCAAAATCATCCAATCCTAGACTCATCTATCCAATAAAACAATGTCACTAATATGCAAAATCAACCAACAATTCCAAAATAAAGATGCAATCTTCTATCTTTTCGATATACAAGCAAAACCTAAATGAAGGCAACAAGCACTCAATGCAAGATGCAGTACATGAAAGTAAAATATTTTTGTATTTTCACTTATAAACAAGAAGGAAAATGCAAAAAACTAAATGTATATTTTTGTATTTTTTAAATATAAATGGAATGAAAAAATGCAAGCAAAATCCTACTATTCAGTCACTGAAGTGCCGAGAAGATCACTAAGACAACCCAACAGATCCTAAACAGCAAGAATCAGCCAAAGGAATGAACTCAAAAGGAAGAAACCAAGAGGCTAAAACCAAATATTGGTAAAAAACCAAGAAGGCTCAACCAAGAGAAACGAAGAGATCTGGTCACAACCAAGGCATGAAACAGTCAAGAGAGAGGCCAACAAAGACTCAGGAACCAACCAAACTCACCCAGCAACAACCAATATCCATAAACCAACAAAAGCTGGAGTTACACACTACTGTCGAAGGAATACCTGCGGGTACCCACGAGCAGTAGTGTAAACAGAGGCGGGTATACGCAAGCTTAGCTAAGCTAGCCCGCAGGTGAGGAAAGGCAAAAGGGGCAAATAAAGAGTCCAAGGGCTCAGAAAAAAGAAAGTTTTCTACAGTGTATCTTAACGACCAATCAGTGACATAGAGCTTCGATAAACAGCAACTCTAATTATGGACTAATGCTCAAAAAATTTCCCAAACATGGATGTTTTCCCTAGCAGAGTCTCTATTTCTGTATTGGAGAAAACTCACTATGGCTTGGGAATACCACAACAAACAGATGACTACCAGAAATCTACTCAATTCTCAAAGCAATGCTATTATAAATGACAATGTTAAGATAATGGAGAAATGTAACCAACCTCGATCCAAACGTTTGATGTAGATCCCCATTGGAGCTTTCAATCCATGCACTTGTAATCTACAAATTAGTCTTGACAACCAATATCCAACAAGTACAAATAATATATAAATGACATTAACATTATTAATAACAATGGTCCATAGTATCATAAGCAAATGTAACCCAATGTATAATAAACAACATTCACACCATGAGTGGCCGAGAATATGAGCATCTCTATTAATTAACAAGAAGAAGTACAAAGTGATACAACCTCTTGCCAGCAACCAATATGAAACAAGATCTAGATCAATCCACTTGTGCCTCCACCACTTCAATCCTCCATGAATGGCAAACTCAAACTAGAAAGGAGTTTGGAAGGTGAACATAAATGGTCCACAACTACAAGGATCAATGAGTGCAGACTCAAGATAGGGAAAAAATCCATTAGAGTTCCTTTACTATTCTCTTCTTCCTCCCGTCCATAAGCCATATGTGATCAATATATAGTCCTCTCAAAGGTAGGTGAAAGGACACATCGAGACGTTACTTGGGCAGATGGAGAGCCTAAGGTCACTCAATGACCGCTTTTTGGGAGTAAAAAGTAATTAATAGTGGTTTTTACCATTTTACTGGATACATGTGGGCTATAGTGATGCAACTCGCGGGTACGCATGCTATAGTGATGCAACATGTGGGTAGGAATAAAAATAGGGAAAACTGGTATCTCTGAAGGATATAAGTGGATCTGAGTCACTGAAATGGATCCTACAGGCCAAATAATGCTGATGCTCACATGGTGGAAAATACGATGTAACATGGGCCTACTGAAATTGAGTATTTTTGTTTCAAGTGGCCTATTATAGGCTCTTCGAAACTGTGTAAAGTTCAAGAGGAAATCATGCCTTAGTCTCTTGATCTTAGAGGACAAAGTTGTTTCCATTAGCAGAGAAAAATTATGCTAATCTAAAGTAGGCTCTACAGCCTTGATAAATTTAATAAATTTAGTATATATGCTTCATATTTTTCCTTCATAATTGTTAAATTTCACATGGATTTTGTGGGTCATTTCTATAATCTATTGAACATCACATGATGACAAGCTAGCGAAATTCATGAGTGAATGCCAGAAGTGGAGAATTTTTCCTTGGCTTTCCTAGTGGGAGTTTTCAAATTGCTTGCATCCATCATAAACAAAGGAAATAAGTCATAGGCAGAGTATGTACATGGTGTGACTGAATCTGAAACATAGCTACAATTCATTTCCCTGAGGCTATCTATTCAACATGATACTGACATAAAAGCATACAAATCGTTGCCTTGCAGTGGTATTGTACATAGTTTAAGGATTATGAACTTTCTTAGAAAATCTGTGGCAAAATATCTGTGGTAAAAGTGCATTTTGGATTTTAGAAAGAGGACCATTTAGATGAGTTGATAATTCTTTATTCTAGATCTGACTATGCTAGTAGCGAATTTTTGATTAGATTGCATTCCCGTGGAAGTTAAATGTTCTTTTTATCATCAGATTGCTTTTCAATTCAGTGGCTACACACCTAGTCCAAACCTTCCAATTTCTTGTTTCTCACCAACATCTTGATCGATACCGACCTTTTGTTTTATGTGCACAATTTCGTTGTCTATTTTAAAATTTTCAATGATAGGATTCTCCAGTGCAAAAGCAACTTCTTCCCCAGAGGAACAATTAAAGCCTTTTTACCTCGACAATATGCCATCTCATGACTGTCCTCTAGCAACTTTGTTTTGTTGATGAGTATAAGTTGTTTTAAGTTGTCTCGTGATCTCATGTTTTCAAGATTCTCTTCAAACACATTCGAGCGGAATCCCCTCCTTATTATTCCATACTTAGTACCTTTAATTCTTTTGCAACTTTGTCATTCAACAAGTACCTTAAATGCCATAAACTCCTCAAAGACATATTGAGAATATACACCCATGGTTTCTTAAGTAATAATCAAGATTAAGTTATTTGTATCTCCCAATGACACTTGCATGATCTACAATTGTCACTATGACCAATTTTAACAGATGCCTAGCTCTCCGCCAATTCTAAAAGATGCTTAGCTCTCTGGGTTGTTTTCTTCTTGATGTTGCTTGTTGTTTCTCTACTGCCTCGAACATAGTTTTTTGTACTAACTTAGAAGCTCTTCCACACTTACAGCCAACCAAGCTACTAAGGATTGATATGTCCAAGCTTCTCATTCAAAGCTAGTGGGGATTGATATGCCCTTTATCCAAGGATGCACCTCATACATTGCATGGTTCCCCCACCTTGGTCACTGACCCTACACTTGTTTGTGTTAAATTCTAGATCTTTTCCATTTATACAAAGAACCGACTCCCCTACCCTTGGTCATTGACCATACACCGTTAAATTTTACTACCATGACTGTTGTTGTTCAAAAAAATTGGATTGGAGTGCCAGTTTCTAGCCATTTACATTTCCAGTTACTACTTTGTTATCGAACTAGTCTGTTACATGGATGGCTAGTTTTCATAGATGTAGAAGCTTGTCTGTTTCCATGTTCCCTGAATCCCCACTGCCTGCTTAACCCATGAGATTTGGCTATCTAATTCTAATGATGGATCCATGTTCCTATTTTTAAATATCGTTTAGAAGTTTTGAGTCCCTTCTAGGTTCTGGCCACCTCACCTGACTCCCATGATCCATCCTCGAGATTAATTTAATTCCTTATATTAAGTCCCCTATCTCAGCCTGTTTTTTTACTTGATTATTTTTTTATTCTCATATCAATCCATAAGGAATTCTATTTAAGGGTGCTAGCTCAATGGTAGAGCACCTGCCTTATAGGCAAGAGGTTAGTGGTTCGATTCCTCCGTGCCCTATTGATATTCTGAAACCACTAAAAAGAGATAAATGACTAAAAAAATGACCAAAATTTGAATATAAATGACCACCAGTACAACATGAGAGATAAGTGACCAAAAAAATGACCAAAATATGCATATAAATGACCACTTTTGAGTTGCAATCGTTGGTAGCAAATTAGCAGTAATTTATCATGTGACAGAAAATGTGGTCATAAATTTGGTAATTAATTGTGACAATTAATGACCAAATATATTACCAAATTAATGACAAAATATACGACCAAATACATGACCACAAGATAAGCTATAAATGACCAAGCTAAATATGACCACATTTTTGGTTGCATGATATATGGCCACTAATTTGCTACTAGTGGTCACCAACTTAAAAGTGGTCATTTATATGCAGATTTTGGTAGTTTTTTGGGTCACTTATCTCTCATTTTGTACTAGTGTTCCTAATCCTTAACTCCTAACTGCTAACCCCTAGTCCCTAACCCGTAACCCCTAACTCCCATTCTCTCTTTCTCTCTCTCTCTCTCTCTCTCTCTCTCTCTAAATCCATCTCTTTCTCTGTCTCTAAAATTCTAACCCACAATAAATCTCACTCTTTCCCTCTCTCTAAACACTTAACCTCCAATCTCTCTCTCTCTCTATAAACACCTAACCCCTAACCCCCAATATCTCTCTCTCTCTCTCTCTCTCTCTCTCTCTCTCTCTCTTTATCTCTAACTCTCTCTCTCTATAAAACCTTAACCCCCAATTTCTCTCTATCTTGAAACCACTAAACCCCAATCCCCACTCCCTCTCAATTTATTTATCTCTCTCTATCTCTCTCTCTCTCTCTCCCCAAAAACCTACTCATCACCCACCCACCCCTCCCCCCATTCTATGTCTCTCTCCCCCCCTCCACCAACCATCCATACAAACCATGTGATATCTCTCTATATCTAAACACCTATTAACCACCAATCTCTCTCTCTCTAAGACCCTAACCCCCAATCTCTCCCTCTCTCTCAGTGAAAACCTTTAGCTCCAATCTCTCTCTCTTTCTCTCCCTCTCTCTCAAAACTCCTAAACCCCAATCTCTTGCTCACTAGACCCCTAGCCCCTAACCCCTAATCTCTCTATATCTCTAAACCAATAAACACCAAGCTCTCTATCTATTATTATAAACCCCTAACCTCCAATATCTCTCTCTATTTAAACCTCTCTATCTCTCTCTATTTAAACCACTAAGCCCCAACCTCTCTATCTCTCTAAACCCCTAATCTCTCTCTCTCTCTAAATCCATAGACCCTAGCCCGTAACACTCAATATCTTTCTCTCTAAACACCTACTCATCAATCTTTGTCTCTCTCTAACCATTTACCCCCAAAATCTCTCTCACCTTCACTCTCTAAACCCCAAACCCTTTCTCTCTCTCTCTCTCTCACTCTCCAAATACCAAACACCCACTTCTCACCTAGGTACATGTCCCCCCTCTCTTTGTCTCTCTCTCTAAACATTTAACCCTCTCTCTCTCTCAAACCCTAACCCCCAATATATAAATATAGTTCCCTAACCTTATCTCTCTCTCTCTCTCTTTCTCTAGACCCCTAAAACCTAACCACTAATCTCTCTCTCTCTCCCTACCCCACTCCCCACCCACTTACCCCTCCTCTATGTCTCTCTATTACCCAACACTAACCATCCATACACCCCCTGTGATCTCTCTCTCTATCTCTAAATACCTATTAACCCCAAATCTCTCTCTCTCTCTAAACCCCTAACCATATGACTTTATCTCTCACCAAACCCCTAACATACAATCTCTCTATTTCCCTCCATCCCCCCCTCTCTCTCTCAAAATCTCTAATCCCCATTCACCCTTTCTCTATCTCTCTAAACACCTAAAACCCAATCGATCTCTCTCTCTCTAAATTCCACTCTCTCTATATCCAATTCCATATCCCTCTCTCTATGTAAAACCCTTACCCTCAATGCCTCTCTTTCTCTCTGCATCTCTAAACCCCTAACCCAATTATTTGTCTCTCTCCCCCCCTCACTCTCTCTCTCTATATAAACCCCTTGTCCCTAATTCTTAACTCCTAACCCCTAACCCCTAGTCCCTAACTTGTAACCCCTAACTCCCATTCTCTCTCTCTCACTCTCTAAACCCCTAGTAACCAATATCTCTCTCTAAACCTCTAACCTCCAATATCTCTCCCTCTCTCTCTCTAAATACATCTCTTTCTCTATATCTAAAATTCTAACCCCCAATATATCTCACTCTTTCTCTCTATCTAAACACTTAACCCCCAATCTCTCTCTCTCTCTCTCTCTCTCTCTCTCTCTCTCTCTCTCTCTCTCTATAAACACATAACCCCTAACCCTCAATATCTTGATCTCTCAATCTCTCTCTCTTTATAAAACCTTATCCCCCAATCTCCCCCTCTCTCTAAACCCCTAACCCCTAATACCCACTCCCTCTCAATTTATTTCTCTCTCTCTCTCTCTCTCTAAACCCATAGATCCCTAGCCTGTAACCCTCAATATATATCTCCCTAAACACCTAATAATCAATCTTTGTCTCTCTCTAAACCATTGAACCCCAACCCCTCTCTCTCACCCTCACTCTCTCTAAACCCTAACCCTTTCTCTCTCTCTCTCTCACTCTCCAAATCCCAAACACCTACTTCTCACCTAGGTACATGTCCCACCTCTCTTGGTCTCTCTCTCTAAATGATTAACCCCCTCTCTCTCTCTCAACCCCTAACCTCCAATCACTCTCTCTCTCTATATATTCCTAACCTTCAATCTCTCTCTCTCTCTCTCTTTCTCTCCAAACCCATAACACACAACCCCTAATCTCTCTCTCTCTCTCCCCACCCACTTACCCCTCCTCTACGTTTCTTTCCCACCCAACACTAACTATCCATAAACCCCCTGTGATCTCTCTTTCTATCTCTAAACCCCTATTCACCCCCAATCCCTCTCTCTCTCTAAACCCCTAACCATCAATCTCTATCTCTCGCTAAACCCCTAACCTCCTATCTCTCTCTCCACTATATTTGTTTTTCTCTCTAAACCCTTAACACTCAATCTCTCTCTCTCTCTCTAATCCCCTAACCCCCCCTCTCTCTCTATCTAAACCCTTACAACCCAATCTCTCTCCTTCTCTCCCTATCTCTCCCCAAACCCCTACTCATGACCCACCCACCCCTCCTCGCACTTTATGTCTCTCTCCCCCCCACCAGTAACCATCCATACAACCCCTGTGATCTCTCTCTATCTCTAAACACTTATTAACCTCTAAACACCTAATCCCAAATCTCTCTCTCTCACCTCTAATCTCTCTCTCTCTCTAAACACCTAATCCTAAATCTCTATTTCTATAAACCACTAATCCCCATATTCTCTCTCTCTCTAAACCCTTAATCCCCATATTCTCTCTCTCTTTCTCTCTAAACCCCTAACCCCCAATCTCTCTCTCTCTCTAAACCCTCAACCCTCAATCTCTCTCTCTCTCTCTTAACCCCTAAACCCCAATCTCTCTCTCTCTCTCCTCTCTCTCTCTCTCTCTAAACGTCTAACCCCCAATCTCTCTCTCTATAAGACCCTAAACACCAATCTCTTTTTCTTTCTCTTTAAATACATAACCTCCAAGCTCTCTCTCTCTATTTCAACCCCTAAACACCAAGATCTCTCACTCTCTCTAAACCCATAACCTCCAATCTCTCTCTCTCTCACTATGAATCTCTTTATAACTCTTTATAACCCTTAACCCCTAATCTCTCTCTCCATATCTCTATAAATCCTCTCTCTCTCTCTCTCTCTCTCTCTCTCTCTCTCTCTCTCTCTCTCTCTCTCTCTCTCTCTCTTCGAATGACTAAACCCTAACCCCTAATCTCTCTCTCTCTTCGAGCCTAAAACCTAACCCCTAATATATATCTCTCTCTCCCCCACTCTCTCTCTAAATACCTAACCCCCCAATCTCTCTCTCTCTCTATCTATCTATCTAAACCCCTAACCCTTAATATATATCTCTCTCTCTCTATCCCTCTCTCTCTCCTTAAATCACTAACCCCTGATCTCTCTTTCCCTCTCTCTCTCTCTCTCTCTCTACCTCTCTCTCTCTCTCTTTCTTTAAACCCCTAACCTCCAATCTCTTTCTCTTTGAACCCCAAGCTCTCTCTCTCATGATAAACCCCTAACCTCCTCTCTCTCTCTCTCATTCCACTCTCTTTGTATCTCTCTCCAAACCCTTAACACCCACTCTCTCTCTCTCTCTAAACCCTTAAAACCCAATATCTCTCCCTTCCTCACTCTCTCTCCCCAAACCCCTACTCATCACCCACCTACCCCTCTCCGCACTTTATGTCTCCCTCCCCCCACCACTAACCATCCATACAACCCATGTGATCTCTTTCTATCTCTAAACACTTATTAACCTCTAATCTCTCTCTCTCTAAACCCCTAACCCCTAAACCCTAATTTCTCTATTTCTCTAAACCACTAAAAACCAATCTCTCTCTCTCTAAACCCCTAACCTCCAATATCTCTCTCTCTCTCTAAACCCCTAACCTCGAATCTCTCTCTCTCTCTCTAAAACCCTCTATCTCTATCTATCTAAACCACTAACCCCCACTCTCTCTCGCTCTCTATCTAAGCCCATAATCTCAAATCTCTCTCTCTCTCTCTCTCATCACCTAATCCACAATCTCTCTCTCTCTAAACCATTAACCCCCAACCTCTCTCTCACTCTCACTCTCTCTAAATCCCTAACCCTTTCTCTCTCTCTCTCTAAATTCCAAACACCCAATTGTCACCTAAGTATTTATCCCTCCTCATTTTGTCTGTCTCCTCCCCAATACTAAGCTTCCATACTCCCCCCATGATCTCTCTCTATCTCTAAAATCTTATTTACCCACAATCTCTCTCTCTCTCTCTCTCTCTCTCAAAACCCTTAACCTCAATTTATCTCTCTCTCTAAACTAAGAACATCTAGTCTCACTGTCTCTCTCTAAACCACTAACCTCTAATCATTGTCTCTATTTAAACCCCTAATACCCAATCTTCATTTTTCTATATCTCTCTCTCCCTCTAAACTCCCAATGCACAATCGATCTTTCTCTCTAATTTCCAATCTCTCCCCCTCTCTAGACCCCTAACCCCATTGAGGTTAGGGCACGGTCATTGTAGAACTTAGGAAAGAGAATGAGGAATTACAAATGAAGGCGGTTCCCAACACACCACTAGAGTAGGTCTAAGAAAGAAAGAGCACAATTGAAGAAGTTGAGATAGAGATCGCGGAACTAGAGAGAACAACTCAGAGCATCGCAAAAGATGTAATGGAATTTTGGGGAAGTCTAGTATAGGATGAGAAGTTGCACCAACTGAACATGAAACTCGGTGAAGTAGAAGCGTAGCTTGAGGTATTGAGGGGATCACTTAAGGAGATGCCTCTACTAGCTCAAACGACAAAGGAAACAGAGCTGAAAGAACTACAACATTGGGTCAACAAGGAACGAACAAGGCAACAAAGAAGAACAATGCACTTGGACGAACTACAAACAAAAGATGAGCAATTGGCGGTTGAAGCAATGGAAGGAATGACATGAATCAAAGAAACTATGGAGAAGGAGTAGTAGACAGGTGGTGAGCACCCAACAAAGCAAGAAGTAGAAAACTATGCAACACTCAAAACATCGGCCAAAGAAGCTGTCAACCAAATTAAGGTAGCATATAATGACTTCAAGATACAAGTGAATGCACCAACAATATCTAGTTGAGGTGGCTCGAGGGTGAGCCACAAGTTTGTGTTGGGGGCCTATTGGAATGGGTCCAAAATGCACAAGTTCAGTATAGTCAACAATGAAAGAAACAACAATAAGGGTAAAGGACTAGTCGCGAAGCGCAATAAGGCGGATAGTGCGGAACAATTGGTTAAGTTAATTAGTTAATGGGTCATTTGACCAATTTGTAACGGCCAAGTGAGCCTACAAAATGGGAGTAGGATTGTAAGCCTAAGGATATACCGATATTGATATCTATCTTTTGCATCCGTTTTGAGCATCTGGAAATCGATCTTGAGCTTGATCTAGATCGCAATGTATAAGACAAGTTGATGAATAATGAGAAGGATTGATTGATCTATGTTTTGTCTCTTTGTGAATTGTCGCAGTGTGATTAATTATGCGTTATAGCAATGTTTGATGTCGCTGCATGGTCCTATATGTTTTATGGATGAAATCACATTTATGCTATGTATCTCAGATCTTTTAAGTATGCTTCGATAATTTTCTATGCCCTAGATCTCATTAGTTTTTCAACTATGAAATAATAATTTTTTTATGTGAATAATGATTCTGTCGATCTTCGAGTTACTTAGTGATTGAATGTGAATGATGCGTGTCCTCTTACATCTGCGGAAACGTGATTCTTGAAGCCCCCTTAGATATATCGAGTGAGACTTCACTCGCTCTGCGGGTGTTTCTAGAAATGATAAAACCTTTCTGAGACAATGTCTATGGGAGTCTGGTCAAGGTTTGTTGACGACAGTGCGAAGTAGAACCCTGTCGATAGATCTGTGTCAACAATGAGTTTAGAGACAGAGAGAGAGAAAGAGAGATATTGGAGCTAAGGGGTTTACACACAAAGAGAGAGAGAGAGAGAGAGTAGGTTAGGTAGAGAGATCGATTAGGTGTTAGGGGTTTAGAGAGAGAGAGAGATTGGGTTTTAGGGGTTTAGAGAGAGAGAGAGAGATTGGGATTTAATTGGTGTTTAGATATCGAGAAATATCATAGGGGTTGTGTTAACACCCAAAAAGTGCTCACTAGCTCATTCCCTTATTCACATGACCCATTTTTCCACTTTTCCACCATTTGAGCCTCTAAAGCCATCAAAAGGTCACCAAAAAGACCATAATACACCTTTTTCCCCTTAAAATATATATTTTTTCCTCAAAAAACACAAAAAACCCTCAAAAAGCATCCAGAATTCCCAAAAAATGTTAAAAGGGAATAAAAATATTCAAAAAAGGAAAAAAGAGGGAAAAGAGACCTAAACCATGTTGGCCAATACCATTGGTTTCCTTGAAACCACAATGGTATTCCCCATCACCAAAAACTATAAAAAGGAGATAGGGGCTCCTCACTTTCCATCCATCCATCATCCTATCCTCATGCTGTCAAAATCTCTCTTGAGTTCTTTGACCATTGTAGCAATCTTGGAGAAGAGACCATTGGAGCCTGGAGCATCTCAACCTTGGAGTTGCTCAACACCAAACATCCTCGACATTTGAGGTATTGCAATACAAAAGTCATTTTGTATTTCATTTCTTGTTCTTGTTCTTAATCTTTTCAAGTTTATTGTTATATGCACATGTTAGATTCAGATTAGTTTAAAGTTGATGAACTGTTGAAATTGAAGGTGTCCAACATCTGTAGGGATTAAACAACTGTGAGTCAACTTTGAGGAGTATATGTAACTGTATACTCGAGGGAGTATAAAACTGGGGTTCGTCTGAATACTGTCGCCATGCGCAACCCGGATATCTATAGGAAAATGTAACTGGTTGTTTCCATAAGTAGGCTCTCAAATGTGGAAGAGTCAGGTGGTATCCGGGGTCTTCAACAAATAACTGAAAAGGACCAATACCCTGTGCGAGTCTCAACGATGCGATTAAAGTGTTGAAGTCGAGCATGTGAGAAACAATCATTTGGAGAGGCACTGAGGACTCCTTTCGAAATGATCCGTAGGAACTCATCAATAATGGTGATGAGTCCAAGGCACAGGGACCTCTAGGTCTATCCTCTGGAATAAATTTGGTTAGCGTCGACAGAGGGAGACCAGCAATTATCAAGGCAATGATTTTTCCTTGATAGGAGTGCGAGGAGTACAACCGAAGTGTGATAGTACTGATGGTAGGACTGACATAATGTGGGGATGGGAAATAACTGGGGTCATAGAGTGGGTGGACTCAAACTACTTATTGTTATATGCACATGTTAGATTCAGATTAGTTGATGAACTTGTAGTAGCAGTCCTATAACAAGTTAGTAGGCAAAAACAACTATAAACTAATCTGAATCTAACATGTGCATATAACAATAAACTTGAAAAGATTAAGAACAAGAACAAGAAACGAAATAAAAAATGACTTTTGTATTGCAATACCTCAAATGGTGAGGATGTTTGGTGTTGAGCAGCTCCAAGGTTGAGATGCTCCAGGCTCCAATGGTCTCTTCTCCAAGATTTCTACAATGGTCAAAGAACTCAAGAGAGATTTTGACATCATGAGGATAGGATGATGGATGGATGGAAAGTGAGGAGCCCCTATCACCTTTTAATAGTTTTTGGTGATGGGGTATACCATTGTGGTTTCAAGGAAACCAATGGTATTGGCCAACATGGTTTAGGTCTCTTTTCCCTCTTTTTTCCTTTTTCGAATATTTTTAATATTTTTATTCCCTTTTAATATTTTTTGGGAATTCTGGACGCTTTTTTAGGGTTTTTTGTGTTTTTTTTGAGGAAAAATATATATTTTAAGGGGGAAAAAGGTGTATTATGGTATTTTTGGTGACCTTTTGATGGCTTTAGAGGCTCAAATGGTGGAAAAGTGGACAAATGGGTCATGTGAATAAGGGAATGAGCTAGTGAGCACTTTTTGGGTGTTAACACAACCCCTATGATATCTCTCGATATCTAAACACCAATTAAACCTCAATCTCTCTCTCTCTCTAAACCCCTAAAACCCAATCTCTCTCTCTCTCTAAACCCCTAACACCCAATCGATCTCTCTACCTAACCTACTCTCTCTCTCTCTCTCTCTCTCTCTCTCTCTCTCTCTGTGTGTGTGTGTGTGTGTGTGTGTGTGTGTAAACCCCTTAGCTCCAATATCTCTCTTTCTCTCTCTCTGTCTCTAAACTCATTGTTGACACAAATCTGTCGACAGGGTTCTACTTCGCACTGTCGTCAACAAACCTTGACCAGACTCCCATAGACATCGTCTCAGAAAGGTTTTATCATTTCTAGAAACACCTGCAGAGTGAGTGAAGTCTCACCGGATATATCTAAGAGGGATTCAAGAATCACGTTTCCGCAGATGTAAGAGGACATGCATCATTCACATTCAATCACTAAGTAACTCGAAGATCGACATAATCATTATTCACATAAAAAAATTATCATTTCACAGTTGAAAAACTAATCAGATCTAGGCCATAGAAAATTATCGAAGCATACTTAAGAGATCTGAGATACATAGCATAAGTGTGATTTCATCCATAAAACATATAGAACCATGCAGCGACATCAAACATTGCTATAACGCATAATTAATCACACTGCGACAATTCACAAAGAGACAAAACATAGATCAATCAATCCTTCTCATTATTCATCAACTTGTCTTATACATTGCACAATTCACCAGAATACTCATTACAAAACCATTACAAAATCAAAACAAAAGATGCTCCATCCAAAACATGCGATCTAGATCAAGCTCAAGATCGATTTCCAGATGCTCAAAACGGATGCAAAAGATAGATATCAATATCAGTATATCCTTAGGCTTACAATCCTACTCCCATTTTGTAGGCTCACTTGGCCATTACAAATTGGTCAAATGACCCATTAACTAACTAACTTAACCAATTGTTCCGCACTATCCGCCTTATTGCGCTTAGCGACTAGTCCTTTACCCTTATTGTTGTTTCTTTCATTGTTGACTATACCGAACTTGTGCACTTTGGACCCATTCCAATAGGCCCCCAACACAAACTTGTGGCTCGCCCTCGAGCCACCTCAGCTGGATATTGTTGGTGCATTCACTTGTATCTTGAAGTCATCATATGCTACCTTAATTTGGTCGACAGCTTCTTTGGCCAATGTTTTGAGTGCTGTGTAGTTTTCTACTTCTTGCTCTGTTGAGTGCTCACCACCTATCTACTACTCCTTCTCCATAGTTTCCTTGATTCATGTCATTCCTTCCATTGCTTCAACTACCAATTTCTCAGCTTTTGTTTGTAGTTCATCCAAGTGCATTGTTCTTCTTTGTTTCCTTGTTCGTGCCTTGTTGACCCAATGTTGTAGTTCTTTCAACTCTGTTTCCTTTGTCATTTGAGCTAGTAGAGGCATCTCCTTAAGTGATCCCCTCAATACCTCAAGCTACGCTTCTGCTTTGCTGAGTTTCACGTTCAGTTGGTGCAACTTCTCATCCTGTACTAGACTTCCCCAAAATTCCATTACATCTTTTGCGATGCTCTGAGTTGTTCTCTCTAGTTCCGCGATCTCTATCGCAACTTCTTCAATTGTGCTCTTTCTTTCTTAGACCTTCTCTAGTGGTGTGTTGGGAACTGCCTTCATTTGTAATTCCTCATTATCTTTCCTAAGTTCTACAATGACCGTGCCCAACCTCAATGCCTTTTCCTCTGCAAGCATATCTTTTCTTATTTCTGGCGCGTCTTTGCATGCCATAGAGATGGCATGTTCCAACCTTCTTATGTCTTCAACTGCCTTTTCTATTTCATTTATGATCGTCTCTTTCTCTTCTTAGAGTTATTCAACCTATGCTTCAGTGCTTCACACTTGTCACTTGTAACTAACCATTTTATCGTGCATTGTTGCTTCTCTGTCGTTGATCTCATCGCTCACCCCAGTGTGAATGCAATGCATCATAAACATCAGCAACATGTTTAGGTCTATGCTGATGTTGTTGTATCCTGTCAGCACAGTATCCAATTCTTTGCTTCTTATCGTGATCGCACTAGGTAATATCTGTACAATCTACAGATGAGTGCCAATGCCGTACCAATGTCTACTTCGACTCTCCTGATTTCTGATGTACTTGGTTCTCCTTGTTCTGGCTGCAGCCCCATCTCCATGACTGCGGTGCTCAACGTTTGTAACAACTACAACACTTGGTGAAAGTACTCTATCGCGTGTTGTGTTACCTTGGCATAGTTTTCCTCCACCACATTCATTATCTTCTCGAGTAACTAGTTCATTTGTTCGTCTGGGAGACTAACAGATGTACTCCCCTCGCCTCTCTCCATCCTATGCTTTCTCCTTGCTTCCTCTCTTTAAGCTTCGAGCTCTGAATTTGTTGTAATGGTTGATGACACACCATCGTGACTTGCGATGTGTGATTGTTATTTTGCACCTTCACCTTCATCCTCTGAGCCTTTGGTTTCTTCCTGCGCCTTCGGCCCATCCATTAGCTTCCCATCATCTAGGTTCGACAATTGGTCTTACCCTACTGGAACCTTCCACTCACCTAGCCATTCCTCCACTATGGAATCCAGTTCCACATCGCTCATCTTAGACTGCATCGGTAGCCACTTCTTTTGTGGTTCTGCGCGCACCTGAATGAATATCGCTTGGGGCCCTACCGACAGCCTTGCGATTCTCCTATACTTCTTGGTTGCTTCTTCTATTAGTTGTGGAATATTTACCACTTCTAGTTTCAACACTTCTAAATAAATAAAGAATTGAATGTTATTTCCTTTTTGTCTCTCCTTGTCGTTTAATGCCCACAAATGTTTGTATCATGCCCCTCAGAGCACTTTGGAAATTTTGGTCTCCATCCCATGGTACTGTGGTGGTTCCATCCATGCAACTAGCATGAACAATAATAGAAGACATGAGAATTTGAATGGATTTACTTTATCCTGGGATACTACCGCATCCTCCATTAACTCATCTAACAAAAATAGCGACCAGTTCATTTGAACTCCAGCCGCACACTGCTCCACGGATGCAATCACCCCTAATGTGCACTAATTGGGATGATTCTTCCTTACAATATTAATTGCTAGCAATTTTATTGCAACCCTAACTTCTTGATCGTTGATCATGTTGATCAGGTATCCTCGAGTGTTCTTCTCCACCCCGTAATTTTCCTTCATCTTCGTAGAAAGCTTCTTATCATTATCCTTCCCTTGGAAGTATTGCCCAGGATCTACCCCGGCCTTGGGTAATCCAGTGATCTGCGAAATGAGATCGGTCATGATTGGAATATTTGTGCACAACCATAAGTAGCCACTATGAAGACAGACCAGTAGTTGCTTGATACATGTATTTGATTCTGTTGATCTCCCAAAATGTGGCATGTGAATGATTGATAGGAACCCTGATCGCTCCAGCCCCAATGCCCAATGCACTGGCTCCCTTGTGATTGGACCTCCTTCTCCATGCTCTTTGTCAATGTGCATGTGCTGAGTACATTTTGGATACACCAGAATGTAATGGTCGATGTACTGCAGTTTTTGTAGTCATTGTACTATGTTTCTGGTGGTATGGACACCCTTTGGTGTCACCAAGTATTTCATAGTATACTTCACATTCTTCCCCAGTCGGATTGTTGGTGCCCCTTCCTTCCATGAGGACACGTACCCTGGAATGTATGCTACTATTGTACCTTGTTTCCTCCCTCTTGTTGTTTTTTCTTCCTCTGTAGCAGTTGATGTGCCTGCCTCTCCTTTTACAGCTACATACCATGTCAAGTTGTGCATCGTCTTGGTTCGTATTTTTTAACTTGTCGGTTGGCTGGCGCTTCTCTTTCTCCTGAACGTATGCCCTGGTGCGGACAAAATTTCCAGTTGTTCTTAGATGATGGTCGCACTCGCCCTTGGTTGTTCTTGTGTGCTCGTGCTGGAGATAACTTGTGCCATTGCAACTTCCTAACTTCACTGTTAATCTTTGCTCTAACTCTTCTTCTATAGCTCTCAAAATGCACAATTGGTCGAACTGTTCTCTTCTGCATGCTTTTATAAATTGCAATTTCCTGCTCCCTATCCATCGATTAGATTTTGGAAAATGGTTTCCAAATCTGCGGTCGATTTACCAAATCCTCCATCGATTTACCAAATGCTTGGCACTCATTGATCATTAATTGTGTCTTCATCCACTTGCATTGGCACCCGCCGCGTCTTAACTGCTGCATGTATTTCCTAATTTGACCAGTTCGCACTCCGTCGGACGTCGACAAGTCCCAAAACTTGTCGTTGTTTTAACTTTCTTGCTATCTTATCGACTGACATATGAATTCCAACCATGTTGTAGTTACTTCAATAGATGCAAAAACGTAGTCCTTTGTCATTGTTTTATCGACCCATGACTTCTACAGATTTTCGATCATCGCAGTGTTCTTGTTTCAATTTTCTTTTTCTCTTTTTAATTTATTTTTTCTGCTCATTTGTTGTCTTCCTTAGTGGCTCTGCACCGTGTTGTCCAGATAGGGATTTAATCAGCTTCCATTCACTAAATTTGGAAATAGTGTTCCATCTAGATTTTGCAATTGAACTGCACCTCCGTGAGTAATAAAATTAATGATGTATGGACCAAGTCAATGCATCTGGAGCTTACCTAGATGATTCGTGAATTTACTGTCATATAGAAGAACCATATCTCCGTGTTGAAAGTAATTTTCCTTTATATGGATATCATGCCATGCCTTCTGTTGGTTTTTTTCTACCTGTTGATGAAATCCCGCAATAAAACGATCTTCTTCAAGCTGTATCAGTTGTGCCAACCTTTCCTCAATGGCCCCATCATCACTCATTCTTGTCGTTGCTGCTATGCGCATACTAGGGGCGATGTATTCCATCGTCATCACCGCTTCTTGGCCATATACCATCTTGAAAGGTGTCTGGACAGTCAATATTTTTCATGTTGTCCTGTAAGCCCATAATATCACTAAAATATTCAAGTCCCAATCATCGCGGTTTGTATTTCATACTTTAGTGAGCACATTTTGCAATATCTTGTTCAATGCTATTGATGCTCCATTTTCTTGTGGGTGTTATTGTGATATTCTACAGGGTAGATCACTCATCTTGAACAAACCTCACAAATATCACTCATGAATTGCAGAGAATAAGAAGAAGAATTGAATCAATATTCACTCATTAACTCATAAATAGTAAAATCTGTTGTATAATCATACATCAACTGTAAGCTGGCACTCTAATCTGAATACAATCTCAATACAATCAAATGAATTCGAATATACCTAAGGTCATTTGAATTCTCCTCAATGTGTGGCTTGGAAAGCATTGGATACATCACCCAATCAATGGTAGTAGTCACAAATAGTCAAATATCAGTCAAATTAGTCTAATTGATGCATGTGGCACTAATCTAGGAAAGGAGACTCCAAGGTGGGCGCATTAGAGACTGTCAGTAGTCAAGTGCACTCTGATATAGACAACTGAAAGCTACAGGCAGTTAAACTGAGCAATCAATACATGAACTGTGCAATAATTGCAAGAACTGAATGTTGGAATCCAAGAGTGTGTAGTAGGGTGCATTTGACATCCAGATGAGGAAAACAAGGCACACTAGGTAGGTAGGAGGGATACTTAGGGATAAAAATAGGCTCCAGGGGGGTGAAAATAGGCTCTGGGTGTTGGGGAGACTACCATATTGATGACTGGAAGCAGACTAAAGTGTAGGAACATAGAGTACATCTGAGAAGTATCCATGCTCAAGGTTGATCCTTCCAATCTGTTAGGAACCCATGTCTTTACTTTGTTAGTATGTTGTTGTTGGACGCATATGCTTTGTAAGTCGTCCCGTAGTATTTGTTGATCAATAGTTTGTGTTATTGTTGTTGGTGCATATGCTTTGTAAGTCGCCCGTAGTATTGTTGATCCATAGTTTGTAGTGGCCCATGGTTTTGACCCATGGTGCCTAGACTTAGTATATAAGTGTGTGTTGAGACCTATGAAGGACGGTGAAGTTATTTGTATTGAGCTTGCTCATAGGAGGTTGCCCTCTCGAAATGGCCTGTGATCAATATAAAAGTGATTCTGAGTTCTATCATTTCTGCTATTTCGCATATTCTTATTAATTAATTGTTGCAGGTGCATCACATCTGGTATCAGAGCACTTTCTTGGGCTCGCTGGGTGAAATTTCTGCCAATTTTTTTTTCGCATCTATTGCAGGTTCGTATTTGGGAATAATCCCTATACGCTTAACTATGGGAAGTACTTGGGCATAAGCCCTAAAACTCATTGTGAGGAGTACCACAGGAACCCCGAAGTAGCTGGCCCATTGAGAGGACCTGCCAGCGAAAAGGGCAACGACCCCTACCTGATTGACTAGTTCCCACCCATGAGGAAAACCAAGAGCTGTCGTTTGTGGCAAAGTGGTTATCAGTTTTACCTGAGCCATGGAGTGAGGGGTACTGCCTCAATACGCAAGCCGTCAGATAGCATTGGTGGCCGAGTGAAACCCCTGAACTGTTAGGAAGCCGCACATACCTGGGGTCCATATCTACTTTCAGCTGAACTATTGTCGATCATTGCTGCGCCGTTTCAGATCCATTTTGCAAGCCGTTCCAGATCCAGCCATTTTCAATCCATTCAGCGCTGTTCCAGATCCCTTCTAAGCCGTAGCCGCTCCAGTCTGTAAAAAAAATTAAAAAAAGAAATCCGAGCCATAGCCGCTCGTATGGAAAAAAAAAAGGCTCTGTTTCCCATATCTCCCTTGTTTTCACTCTGTTTCCCTTGAAATTTTCAAGGAACCCCTGTCATCCCATTCTACATATTTCATTCCTAAGGACCCTATCCCCAATTCCCCTTCCCGAAGCACGAAATCCCACATTTTTCTATTTTTAGGGTTTGCCATAACTTCCTCAGATTTCACCCAATCACCTTCAAATGTTACCACAGAGTTCCTTTCTGAATTCTGCTTCTTTGTCCCCCTCTGCCAAATTTTCTCATTCTTTCACCCCGCTTTTGAAATCCTCATTTTTGCTCCCCTGTCTAGTCAATAGTGTCCAACACCTAGTCAAACCCCAATCACCCTTCACATTTTTTCCCAAGTCCATATTTTCCCTTACTGAAGCAGTTTCTGTTTTTGTTTTCCTACCCAGTCAAAAAAAAAAAAAAAACTCCTAGTTATGGTTGTCACCCGTGCAGGAGCAAAAACCATGGAAGACGCACTAGCAGCCATCCAAGCCAAACTCCAGTATCTGGATGAAAAATTTCTCGGCCTCCATCTTGAACATTCAGCTATGAACAACAAACGGCAGTCCGAGTCTTCAGCAGACAACGGGTTCTATTCTTCCAACAATTTCCGTGGTCCGAAGCTTGATTTTCCTCGCTTCAATGGTACTGATCCAACTAGATGGATCTATCGTGCAAAACAGTATTTCAGTCTGCATAATACTTTTGATGTCAACAAAGTTCCACTGGCATCCTTTCATTTGGAACAGGAAGTTCTTTAATGGTACCATTGGTACATCAAGGCTCATCCAGAGCCCAAGTGGTCATACTTTTGCCAGCTCCTTTTGCAACGATTTGGTCCTAGTGCTTTTGATGACTTCACAGGAGCCCTCACTAAACTTCGCCAAATTGGTACTATGAGAGAGTATCAAACCGAATTTGAGAACCTAGCCAACCACACCAAAGGATTGTCTGATGACTTTTACCAGAGTTGTTTTATCAGTGGTTTAAAGGATGCCATCCGCTCTAAGGTCAAAATGTTATGTCCCACCACAATGATGGAAGCCCTAGGGTTGGCTAAGTTGGCAGAAGACAAGATTGCATCCCAACAATGCTCCAAGCCCACTTTTGTTCCCTTCCAAAATATGGGTTCTCAACGACCACCTATACCGCAGGCTCCTCAACCGACTCCTATCAAGCGTTTGTCGGAAACAGAGATGCAAGCACGTAGAGAAAAGGGGCTTTGCTATAATTGTGATGAGAAATTCACTCGAGGACATAGATGTGTTCAGCAAAAGCTGTATCTCTTGGATGTGGATTCTTCGCCTGCCTTTGAAATTGGTGACGAAGATCTAGAAACACTGGATGCTCCGGTCGACATTCAGGAACCACCTGTTGACCCTCCATCTCAGGATGACCAGCCAGAGATATCTCTCCATGCTTTAGCCGAAATCACCACCCCCCAAACAATGCGGGTCAGGGGTTACTTCAAGAAGCTTCCTCTTACAATACTCATTGATTCTGGTAGTGCTCATAATTTCATTGACCCTCGGATCGCCAAACAAGCTGATTGTTTTATCCATCCTTGCTCCAACTTTGAAGTCATGGTTGCCAATGTGGGCACCTTACCTTGCAAAGGGAAGTGTCGAAATGTTTGTATATCTATGGGAGATTATACCTTGCACTCTGACATGTTTGCCTCGCCCTTAGGCAGATTTGATGTGGTTTTGGGCGCTCAATGGCTATGCACACTTGGCCCTATCTTATGGGATTTTGCTGAACTTTGGATGCAGTTTTCCCTCAATGGACAAAAACACACATTGACAGGATTACAACCAAGTTCTCTCAGCATCATCAATTCACATCACATGGAAAAACTCCTCAAGAAGAATTCACATGGTGTCATCGCTCAAATCCATTCCATTCAGATGCAACCATCAGCGGTCTGCACTACTCCTTTGGATCTACAACAAATTCTAGATCGAATACAGGTGTCTTTGCTGAACCAGTGGGATTGCCACCTTCCAGGCTAGAATACCATCGTATTCAGCTCGTTCCTGGCAGCGTTCCTCCCAACATCAGGCCCTATCGCTACCCATTTCACCAAAAAACGGATATTGAAATGCTCGTTCAGGACTTATTGAAGCAAGGTATTATTCGCCCAAGCACCAGTTCCTTTTCTTCTCCAGTTATTCTTGTCCGCAAAAAAGATGGGTCATGGCACCTCTGCATTGACTTTCGAGCACTTAATCACCTCACCATCAAGGATAAGTTTCCAATTCCTGTTGTTGATGAGCTTCATGGGGCTCACTTTTTCTCCAAGTTGGATTTTCATTCTGGGTATCATCAAATTCGTGTTCATGAGGATGATATCCCTAAAATAGCTTTCCGCACGCATGATGGCCATTATGAGTTTTTGGTCATGCCCTTTGGCCTCACTAATACTCCTTCCACATTCCAGGCCTTAATGAATAAAATATTTCGACCCTACTTGCGGAAATTCATTCTAGTATTCTTTGATGATATCCTCATCTACAGTAAAACATGGGATGAACATCTCCAGCATCTGGATCTTGTCATGCAACTTTTCTCTGACCATCATCTCCATGTCAAGAAGTCTAAATGTGTTTTTGGACAGAAGAAAGTTGAGTATCTCGGGCACATTATCTCAGCATAAGGGGTTCGCGTGGATCCTGCCAAAATCGATGCCATGAACAATTGGCCGCATCCTCAGACACTCAGGAGCCTTCGTGGTTTTTTGGGGTTGATTGGCTACTACTGCAAGTTTGTCAAGGATTATGGGAAGATTGCAGCTCCATTAACTTCTCTCTTGAAAAAGGATGCTTTTACATGGACACCTGCTGCTCAGTGTGCATTTGACAAACTAAAACAAGCTATGTGTACTATACCTTTTCTAGCTATGCCCGATTTTTCCAAGCCCTTCACTATTGAGAGTGATGCTTGCGGCAATGGACTTGGTGTTGTTCTCCTTCAAGATGAACACCCCATTGCGTTCACCAGCAAAGCCTTTTTAGGTAATACTTTCGCTGCCTCTACCTATGAGAAGGAAATGATGGCTATTTTGCATGCAGTACAGAAGTGGCGGCCATACCTATTAGGGAATCATTTCTGCATCAAGACTGATCACCAGAGTCTGAAATATTTCTTGGAACAGCGTGTCTCCTCCCCGGCACAACAAAAATGGGTTAGCAAACTCATGGGTTATGAATATGAGATCACTTACAAGAAGGGTAAAGACAATATTGTGGCAGATGCTCTTTCTCGCATATTTGATGCCCAAGGTTCTCTTTCAGCTATTTCTATGCCTGTTCCAAATTGGTTGCAATCTGTTAGAATTATTTTTTAGGACCCTTATATTTTTACTTTTGATGATAGATGTATTAGTGAGAATACATGCTTTTGATGATAGATGTATACATGCTTTTGATGATAGATGTATTAGTGAGAATACATGCTTTTGATGATAGATGTATACATGCCTTTAATGATATACGTATTTGATGCTATTGATGAGGATACATGTTTTGATATACATATTTTATCGATACATGTTTTGATATACATATTTTGTTGATACATGTTTTGATATACATGTTTTGTTGATGAGGATACATGTTTTGATATACATGTTTTGTTGATGAGGATACATGTTTTGATGATGAGGATACATGATGCCTTGATGTACTTGTATGGATGAAGATACTTGTACCCATGATTGACATATGAGGGGATTGGATCATCCTTGGACTTCAGTCCTAAAGAGAGCCATAGACGTATGTCTTCAAGAATGAAGTCCTTGGTGGACTTGAGGGGATTGGATCATCCCTGGACTTCAGTCCTAAAGACAGTCGTAGACGTATGTCTTCGAGAATGAAGTCCTTGGTGGACTTGAGGGGATTGGATCATCCCTGGACTTCAGTCCTAAAGAGAGCTGTAGACGTATGTCTTCAAGAATGAAGTCCTTGGTGGACTTGAGGGGATTGGATCATCCCTGGACTTCAGTCCTAAAGAGAGCCGTAGACGTATGTCTTCGAGAATGAAGTCCTTGGTGGACTTGAGGGGATTGGATCATCCCTGGACTTCAGTCCTAAAGAGAGTCGTAGACGTATGTCTTCGAGAATGAAGTCCTTGGTGGACTTGAGGGGATTGGATCATCCCTGGACTTCAGTCCTAAAGAGAGCCGTAGACATATGTCTTCGAGAATGAAGTCCTTGGTGGACTTGAGGGGATTGGATCATCCCTGGACTTCAGTCCTAAAGAGAGCCATAGACATGATGTCTCCGAGAACAAAATCCTGAATGAACAGGTAAGGGGATTGGATCGTCCTCGGACTTTAGTCCTTTGAATTGAGCCATAGACATGATGTCTCCAAGAACTAAATCCTGAATGAACAGGTAAGGGGATTGGATCGTCCTTGGACTATGGTCCTTTGAATTGAGCCGTAGACATGAGGTCTCTGAGAATTGAATGATAGGACTGGATCATCTCTGAACTTCGGTTCAAAAGGTACATGATAGGACTGGATCATCCCTGAACTTCGGTTCAAAAGGTACATGATAGGACTGGATCGTCCCTCGACTTCGGTTCAAAAGGTACATGATAGGACTGGATCGTCCCTGGACTTTGGTTCAAAAGGTACATGATAGGACTGGATCGTCCCTGGACCTCGGTTCAAAATGTACGTGACAAATCCTAGAATTGTTCTAGGTTACATCCAGCATGAAACAGGGCTGGCTCTGTAGATGTGATACATCCAGCATGAAACAGGGTTGGATCTGTAGATGTGATACATCCAGCATGAAACAGGGCTGGCTCTGTAGATATGATACATCCAGCATGAAACACGGCTGGCTCTGTAGATGTGATACATCCAGCATGAAACAGGGTTGGCTCTGTAGATATGATACATCCAGCATGAAACAGGGTTGGCTCTGTAGATGTGATACATCCAGCATGAAACAGGGATAGCTCTGTAGATGTGATACATCCAGCATGAAACAGGGTTGGCTCTGTACACATGACACATCCAGTATGAAAGAGGACTGGCTCTGTCGTGGTAAATCCTAGATCTGATCTAGGTCATATCCAGTATAAAAAAGGACTGGCACTGTGGCTGGGATTAGATCGTCCCTAGACATGAGACTTGTCTTAAAGAGATAAGGATTGATCATCCTGGAACTTGATCTGGATTGTATCATCCATGGACCTATGTCCTAAAGAGAGCAGGATTGATCATCCTGTAATATGATCGTGTGATGACGATGCTGATGATTGATGCTGATGATTGTGTGATGATGATGCTGATCGTGTGATGTCGATGCTGATGATCGTGTGATGACGATGCTGATGATTGTGTGATGACGATGCTGATGATCGAGTGATGTCGATGTTCCAGTAACTAGTTGAGTTACTTATGATGATGAACTGAAGAAAGCTTCCAATGATATATAGATGTATCATGTATGATGTATGACTCGTTGCTCCTGCGGATGTTGTTATAATACCCTTCTCGTTAAGGGGGAGTGTTGAATATTGTAACTTCTAAGAATATTATATTTGTATATTATTTATTCCGGAGATGTTCCATCCCTTCGATGTGATTATACTATGAATCCAGAGATTTTTATTCCTCCGAATTGGTTATGGTAACTAGGGTTATTAGACCCACCATGTGGGGGTCGGCCCAGTCAGTTATAATAGGGTATTTAACCTAATGGTTAAATACGAGCCTACATGTACTTGTGTAAAATACATGTCAGTGTAGTGTATAAATAGAGGAGGTATGTTCCTCATTTGACACACTCACTTGAGAGAGGCGCACTTGTGGAGGAGAGGTCTGCGATGGTGGAGGAGGAGATCATGTCTTTGGTTTGCATCTTTGTATATTGCTGGTCATCAATATTGAGGAAGCTTTACTGGGTTTTCTACCCCATGAGGGTTTCCCAGGATAAATTTGTGTCTCTTGTGTTTATGCTGTGCTTGTTGTTTCTTCAATGATCCTGTATATGCTATTATTGTGAAATGGAATGTAATGCTGCTATTTTCTGTCTTAGCATATTAAATTTTAACACTGCTCAGTGTGCATTTGACAAACTAAAACAAGCTATGTGTACTATACCTTTTCTAGCTATGCCCGATTTTTCCAAGCCCTTCACTATTGAGAGTGATGCTTGCGGCAATGGACTTGGTGCTGTTCTCCTTCAAGATGAACACCCCATTGCGTTCACCAGCAAATCCCTTCCAGGTAAGACTTTCGCTGCCTCTACCTATGAGAAGGAAATGATGGCTATTTTTCATGCAATACAGAAGTGGCGGCCATACCTATTAGGGAATCATTTCTGCATCAAGACTGATCACCAGAGTCTGAAATATTTCTTGGAACAGCGTGTCTCCTCCCCGACACAACAAAAATGGGTTAGCAAACTCATGGGTTATGAATATGAGATCACTTACAAGAAGGGTAAAGACAATATTGTGGCAGATGCTCTTTCTCGCATATTTGATGCCCAAGGTTCTCTTTCAGCTATTTCTATGCCTGTTCCAAATTGGTTGCAATCTGTTCAACAGGGTTATGTCAATGACTCTTCCTTATCTCAAATCATCCAATGCTTAACCAGAAACCCTTTTGCTATCCCACATTACTCTTGGGATGGTGCTGCTCTGCGATACAAGGGTCGTCTGGTGCTTCCCCAGAGCCCAGATCTTCAACAGGATGTCTTCTATGAACTCCATGCTTCTCCATCAGCAGGGCACTCTAGGTTCCTCAAAACGTATGAATGAGCACGGCGTAACTTCTTTTGGCAGGGCATGAAAAAGACAATTCAACAGATGGTGGCCGAATGTGATACCTGCCAGTGCAATAAGGGTGAAATAACACTCCTTCCAGGATTTCTTGAACCCTTTCCCATAACCTACATGGATTTGGACAGATATTTCTATGGATTTCATTGAAGGGATCCCTAAATTTGGTGGGAAGACAGTGATTCTCGTTGTGGTTGATCGCCTCTCCAAATATAGTCATTTTTTTGCTCTCATCCATCCCTATACAGCCTCCTCCGTCGCTCAAATTTTCCTGGACCAGATCTTTCGTCTTCATGGCATCCCTTCTTCCATTGTCTCGGATCGTGATCCGACTTTCACCAGTCATTTTTTGACAGAACTATTTCGCCACACTGGCACCAAACTGAAGATGAGTTCAGGGTATCACCCACAAACAGATGGTCAGACTGAAATTATCAATAAATGCTTGGAAACTTATCTTCGTTGCTTCACCTCGGAACAACAACATCAGTGGACAAAGTGGCTCCCTCTCGTTGAATGGTGGTACAATACCTCTTACCACACTGCCTCTAAAATGACCCCATATGAAGCAGTCTATGGTCAGGCACCTCCAATTCTTCTTCCATACACCCCCACCAATTCACCAGTTCAAGAAGTTGACACGGTCCTTCGAAACCGCGATCAGATTCTTCGCATTTTGCAAGACAATCTTCACATGGCCAGATATCGCATGAAGCAACAAGCTGATTAGCACTGTTCTAAGCGCACTTTTCAAGTCGGAGATATGGTTTTTCTTCGTCCCCAGCCATACAAGAAATCCTCCTTGAAACTCAAAGGGCATCATAAGCTCACTCCAAAGTTCTATGGGCCATATCGGATTCTTCAGAAGATTGGGTCCGTTGCTTATAAATTGGAACTTCCTCCTTCTTCCCGCATTCATCCAGTCTTTCATGTCTCTTGTCTGAAGAAAGTTCTTGGCACCAACATCAGTGGACAAACGATTTTACCCGAACTGGATAATGAAGGATCCATCCTTTTGAAACTGGAGGCCATCCTCAATTAGTGCATGCGTCAGCTTCGCTCTCGCCCTATCACAGAGGTCTTAATTCAGTGGCACGGCATGCAACCAGAGGATGCTACATGGGAACCACTCCTTTAGATTCAACAACAATTTCCACATCTAAAGCTTTGAGGACAAAGCTTTTTTTTAAGGGGGAGGGGATGTTAGGAACCCATGTCTTTACTTTGTTAGTATGTTGTTGTTGGACGCGTATGCTTTGTAAGTCGTCCCGTAGTATTTGTTGATCAATAGTTTGTGTTATTGTTGTTGGTGCATATGCTTTGTAAGTCACCCGTAGTATTGTTGATCCATAGTTTGTAGTGGCCCATGGTTTTGACCCATAGTATTGGCACCTAGACTTAGTATATAAGTGTGTGTTGAGACCTATGAAGGACGGTGAAGTTATTTGTATTGAGCTTGCTCATAGGAGGTTGCCCCCTCAAAGTGGCCTGTGATCAATATAAAAGTGATTCTGAGTTCTATCATTTCTGTTATTTTGCATATTCTTATTAATTAATTATTGCAGGTGCATCACACAATCCCCTTAGAGGATACTTAGTAATAATTCCCCAACATGATTGAAGGGCCAACAATGCATTTGAAACCAGGAAAAATATCTTTGGAGGAAGACATGTGTCTTGATGCTCCTGAATCAATGATGAAGGAGGAATCTCTTGATGCACCTTCCATGAGAGCATGACATCTATCCTTATCTTCAAATCTTGAAGATTCAGCTTCTTTCTTCCTAGCACATGCAGGTACTGGAAGGTTATTCTTTTCAAGTAGTTGAGCCATCATATTTATTGTCTTCTTCATATAGGTACTCTGAGGATGAAATCCTCTATTGCAATAGGTACATTTGGATTTCTCCTTGTGAGATTGCTTTCTCTTCTTGGAATTCGAAGCCCCTTCTGACTAATAGGGATCCTCCTTCTGCTCCTTCTCATTCAACTTTCTGTATTTTTCTTTTTTCTTGCCTTTTCCATTCGCTCTCTTATTCTCAGCATCTGCAAGTGCTAAAACCATCTTGGGCTTGATCATCCCCATATGAACCAGCTTCTCCTCCTCTTGTGTGAGAACTGGATGAAGGTTTCAAGAGTGGGAAACTTCCATTTTGGGATGGATAGCTTCACTGACTAGAAGGTGGAGACAAAAAATGAGTAATCAGGACCCAATTTTGATAGAATAGATAGGACTAGTTGCTTCTCTTCTTTCTCTATTCCATATGTCTTCAACTTCGAAATTAGATTTTTGAACTTGGTGAAGAACTCACTGATTCAGTCAAAATTGTTGGGGCTTAGGGAGATAAGCTCATTTTCCAATTTGTGACCCTTCAAATCATATTTATTCCCAAAGAGAGTTCTGAGCTTGTTCCAAACCTCCAATGGAGTTTTGAGATCAATGACATGAAAATGTCAATCATCGAAAATACTGAGGAGTAGCAGTCCAACTGCTTCATCAAGTTTATCAATATACTTTGATTTCTCAACTGCACCAGTGGGTTCGACTACTGTTCCATTCAACACTCTAGAAAGGCTTTTGGACTTCATGAATATGTCCATCTTTGATTTCCATTCGAAATAGTTGAAGGAGGTTAGTTTTAGATCCATGGTAGTTGTTGAAGTTGAATTGAAGATGAATTCGAATGATGGAATAAAACTACAAAACAAATGAAATTTTTGATGGATATTTGATGAAAATCGAAAAAAAAAATCCTTAGGACTATGATCACATGTGATTGGATCCTTCACACCAAGATATACCTCACTAGATTTCTCCAGTGAATTGAAGACAATTGCACCAAGAATTGTTGTGGAAATCCAGAGGCTTTTGGTGCTCACTAAAAGACAGTTGCTCAATGAATTGTTACAACTGCTACAATTCGAATAGATTTATCAAGATATGATACCATGTTATATTCTACAGGGTAGACCACTCATCTTGAACAAACCTCACAAATATCACTCATGAATTGCAAAGAAGAAGAAGAAGAATTGAATCAATATTCACTCATTAACTCGGAAATGGTAAAATCTGTTGTATAATCATACATCAGTTGTAAGCTGGCACTCTAATCTAAATACAATCTCAATACAATCAAATGAATTCGAATATACCTAAGGTCATTCGAATTCTCCTCAATGTGTGGCTTGGATGGCATTGGAGACATCACCCAATCAGTGGTAGTAGTCACAAATAGTCAAATATCATTCAAATGAGTATAACTAAGTCTAATTGATGCATGTGGCACTAATACAGGGAAGGAGACGCCAAGGTGGGTGCATGAGAGATTGTCATTAGTCAAGTGGCACTCCGATACCGACAATTGGAAGCTATAGGCAGTTAAATTGAGCAATCAATGCATGAACTATGCAATCAATGCAAGAAATGACTGTTGGAATCCAAGAGTGTGTATTAGGGCTCATTTGTCATCTAGATGAGGAAAACAAGGTGCACTAGGTAGGTAGGAGGGCTACTGAGGGCTAAAAACAGGCTCCATGGGGCTAAAACTAGGCTCTAGGTGTTGGGGAGACTACCATACTGATGACTGGATGCATGCAGTATGCATGCATACATGCAAAATGCATGCAAAGGTTGCAAATACATAAATGATGGTGATAATATTCAAAAATATATGGGGTAATTTTTCAATGTTGAATATGGAATTCTTCAGTCATTGCGCTAATGGTTTAATTTACGAAATGTGTTCCCTGGTTGCTTATCAATATCTTTGGGAGCCCAAATCTGGTGACGACATTGTCAAAGAGAAACCTTGTTGCTGTCACTGCTATGCAATCATTCACTGGTGTTGCTTCATCACATCTTTTTATATAATCGATCGCAGTAATAATATACCTCGCACCTATAATTCTTCCTGGTGGGTTAATGTGTCGCACGAAATCTACTGCCCATTTGTCGAAGGGTTGTAATGTCAGTTGAGGAACTAGCAGCATCTCGTCCCTTCACGACGGTTTCCCTGTTCTTTAACATATGTCGTATCTTTTAGCATAATTTGTTGTGTCTCCATGCACTGTTGACCACCATAGAATATCCCTAAGTACATTCCTAGTGGTTTCACACCCTCCATAATGACCTCCTGCGATCCCACTATGAGCTTTCACCAATACTCTTTCTTGTTCATGTGGAAGGACATATCAACGAAGAACTTCACCCAGTCCCATATTATATAATTGTCCTACGATTAGTTGGAATCTGTGGCCCTGACAACTAACTGTTTCTTCTGACTAGTGGTGAACTCCCTTGGTGCTTTTCCCATAGCCAAGAATTGAACAATTTGTTTGTAATGGTCATCGACCATTCCAATCCTAAATAGTTACAGATCAGAAAGACTTCCTCAATGCTCCTTGGTTCCTCACCTGATTCTATCCTTGATAAATGATCTAGTCCTGCATTCAATCGTCCAGGCTTGACGATTATTTCAAAATTGAGTTCCTAAAATAGAAGTAACCATCGAAATATCTTCCCCCCCAACACATGCTTATTAACCAAGTATTTCAATGCTAAGTGGTCTGTAAAAATTTTGAAATGGCCTCCTAGCAGGTAGTGTCAGAATTTATACAACGCATATACCATTTCTAGGCCTTCTCTTTCTGTCATCGTATATTTCTTCTCTGCAGTTGATAATTTTCGACCGCAAATGAGATTGGGTGGTCAATCGACCCTTCTCTTGGTTGGGCCAACATTATCCCAACGCTACTGATGAGGCATGTATATGTACGTGGAGTTCTTTCTTCTAGTATGGGAAGACTAATATTGGTGTTGCAAACATATTTTCCCTGAGTATTTAGAGGCTCTTCTGGCACTCGTCGTTCCATTCAAACTTTGTGTCATTCTTTAACAGCTTCTCCATCGATGCAATGATCGCTGCATACCCTCTTCTAAACTTCCTGTAATATCCTGTATGACCCAACGTCGCCCTCAGTTGTTTTACTGTTGTTGGCATTGGTAAGTCGCCGATGATGGAAATATTAGCTGGGTCGACCAACATTCCTTCCTTGTAGACAATATGTCCCAATAGAATACCAAATGGTGTACAAAAGATGCACTTCTTTAGATTCAATGAAATATGATGTTGTCGACATCTTTCTAGTATCATCCTGAGATTTGCGACTTGGTCTTTAACCAACCCATATACGATCCAGTCATCCATGTACACTACCAGAAACTTGTGAATGAAATCTTTGAACACAATGGCCACTAATCTTGAAAAGATTGTATGGGAATTCTTGAGGCCAAATGGTATCACCGTGTACTGAAAGCATCCCCACTCTGTGACGAAGGTTTTTTTGTGTCGGTCTTCCTTCGCAATTTGTATTTGGTGATACCTTGAGAATTCATCTGTGAATGAGCATACCTCCTATCCTCCAACACCTTCAAGCACTTCGTCAGTAAATGGTGTGGGGAATGGATCATCAAGACATGGGTCATTCAGCTTCCTTAGATCGACACAAATCCGAACTTCACCAGTATTTTTATCTTGGACGACCATTGGGCTTATCCATTCTGACTCTTTGACAGGTTCAATAATTCCTACATCCAACATCCTTTCTAGTTCTCCCCTTCACCCTCTCCTTGTATCTAGGGTTCAGTCTATATCATCATTGTTTTCTGGATTCGCATCAAGTTTGAGAGGGATCTTCAATTCCCCTAGGTCCCGAGAGATGCCCTTCATCTCAAAAAAATTTGTTGGGAACAAGTCTTGAAAATAATGCAGCAGATCGGTGACCTTTCCAATTGTTGAATCATCCCAATAATCCCCAATAATAGCAAACTTGGGATTTTCTACTGACCCAATATTGAACTTCTTGATCCTTAATGGCTGTTTGAATTTTTCAAATGGCATATCTCGCTCTTCGACATCACGACTTCCTTCCTAATCTAGGACATAAATGGCTCTAGGATCTTCTTCGTCATCAGGTCCTCCCGACACATTGTAACACTCCATCATCATTTGTGGTGTTGCACTCCATTGTAGCCCCATTGGTTGTTCAGTCGGAACTGTCTCGAGTACCTTATCGTGAATTTCCTGCAGCGTGCAGTGTAAGAAAGGGTTATCATCTGCGAAACTGAAAGTGTGGCTAAAGCAAGTAGTCAACTCTTCCCATGTGGTTGTTCCTCATCGCAGTTCTGCGATGATGTACCAGCTTTGAGGCACTTCATCCAGCGTATGGATGAATGCATGAACCCATTCTTGTTTCAGTCTCGTTCCCCATTTGATTTGACACTCTCCTAGATGATCCCTTGGATCACTTATTCCATCATATTTATTTCTTCTGCAGCATTCATCCTCCCCAAATATGACTTCCATCAGTCATAGACATAATTTCCAGATTGCAATTGATGACTTGTGCGTTTCCCACCACCTTGCTGGAGTAGACTTCAATGCTTCTTCTAACGCCAGCAAGTGTTGTGGTTCTGATACTTTTTCTTCAAATTCAACAATGAAAATTGATAAGTTGGGTAGTCCTTCATATGTTGGCAAGTCACATACTTCTTTCGATACCCTTCTCAATGACTGAGTGATTCATGCACATCTTCTAAAAGATACCTCATGCAAATGGTTCTTCCGATTTTCTAGAGCTTCATCGGAGTCTGATGACGTTGAATTGGTACTTCGCCACGCCAATTCTCCATCAGCAGTGGGATTGACATGATATTCAAAAACATTGTAGATGTTGTCCCATCCTTATGTGAACTTATTTCTTGTTGGTTCGACATATCTCTTCCCTTCCTCTGGGTCAAGAGGAGAAATTACCCTCATGTCGTTGTTCTAAAAAGATATTGTCCTCTTCTTGAAGTTGATAACAGCCAGGTTTTCCATCTCCTAATATATCCCCAACAACGCAATATATGGGCCGGTATTGTCAACTATCTCTATTACATCTAAATATGCGTACTTATTCATGCCTTCTATTTCCACAGGTAGGTTAGGCAGTCGACCGATTGGTGTCACTTTGCTCTGGTTTTCCAAGCGAAGCTATACAGGGGACCATACCATATGTGGGTTCCCCATCATTTCCCACATCTGCTTGGTAAGGATATTCACATCTGAACCTAAATCCAAAATGATGGAATCGACGTCATATGCACCAATTTGGGCATTCATTCTCATTTCCCTTCCCCTTTTTTTCCTATGCAACCGTTGGACTATCTGATCCTGTCATCCTTCTTCCTATCTATACAAGAGGATCATTATGTCTTCCAGTGCATCTTGATCCTTTTCTAATGTCAGGCAACTCTCCAGGAAATTTTTCAGAGTGATGATCTTCCCTAGCAACCTCTTCTAACTTATCATATAAAAAATCGACGGCATTCCATAGACAAGTTCCTTATGGATTGTATGTGGTGATTTATCGTTGTTCCTTATCAGCACATCTCGTGCCTCCAAAAAGGTTTATTTTTTGTCTTCCACATCAAATCGTACCTTTTTCTGTATCGTAGGATGAACATTTTGAAGTGGCCTATCTTCTCCTATCGCAACTCCTCCTCTGGTCACCACTGCAATGTTTACTGGATGACTTCTTATCTCCACTGATATCTTCTACACATTTGGATTCAGATTTTGGTTTTGTTGCAGTGGTGGTGTTTTCTTGTCCTACCATTTTGATCAGTTGTGGACATTCTTTGACGGTGTGATCAACCGCACTACAATAAGTACACAGAGGTGCTGGATTCAGACAATCCCTCCGATAGTGGCCGAACACTCCACAATTATAGAAGGTAATAGGTCCTCGACCTCGACCAACAGTTCCTCTGTGACCAAATCCTCCACTGCGACCTCCATTAAATCCCCCTCTGGATCCTCCTAGCTATTGATATGGTGGCGGATTATACTATTCTTGATTGTAATGCGGTTGCGGTTGGTTGTACTACAGCGGCGATTGATTATACTACAGTTGCGGTTGGTTATACTGATGTTGCAATTGGTTATACTGCTGTTGTGGTTGAGGTCTCTCTGCCTGCCATTGTTCTTCCCCCTTCATGAAATAAGTATCCACAGTTCTTTCTTGGAGAAAATCATATGCTCTACAATATTTTTCCTCGTGGCCAACCAATCGACAGATATTACAGAAAAGGTTAGTTGGCTTCAACACAATATTTTGCATATATACACATTCTTCTGAACGGTGTCCTCTTGTTTGACATATTTGGCACCAAGGCGTTCCTCCTTGACTGTGTGGGTTTGGTGCAGTAGACTGTAAGTATTCACGGAATTTGGGACACTGATATTTGTGATGTCTCTCATATTTTCACCGACTGCACCATACTTCTTTGTGAGCCTCCTTCCCCTTCTTGATATCCTGTAGTTGGATAGCCAATTTTTCTAGTTGTGAATCGATCTAGCTCATGCCAATCCCAATCTCGCCAAACGGCAATTCTTCTAAATTCATCGCAATTTCCAGAGCCTCCGCCTAGGAGACGATCTTCTGTTCCATTAATGGCATCCAAATGTGTGGTACCAATGCTGCGATGAACCATTCTTTATGATATACGTTGCTCATCCCAAAACTCACTTTCGCCATCAGATCCTTGAACCTCTGATCGAAATCCCGGACTGATTCATTAGGGAATTGCTTTATTTCCTTTAGTTCCTTAATATGCTGCAACTTCGATTTCGGTTTCTTGAATTCATCGATTAATCTAGATATGATCTCCACCAAAGTCTTCTGTTGAATACCTATAGGTAATTGTATAAATTTCATATACCAATCCAGCACACAACCCCTAAAGGTCATCGTTAATTGTCCTTTCTTGATATCATCATTCTATATTTGTTTAAATGTCCATACTGCTTCACATAAAAACCAATACTATTCAGGATCCTCAGTCCCGTTACCCTGGAAAAGCAGCATCTTTACATTGTCTCCTGCCATTCTTGGTCTTCTACCAGTACTTATCGATCTACTACTATTACCCCTATTCTGACATGTAGGACAACCTTGCAAAGCTTTGGGTTTGTACTTCCTCAAGTTTAGGGGTATCTTGGTCGTCTCCTTCATCACAATAGGGTCTCTTTGTCCCTTGTGGTCCCGTTTCATAGTTCTCTATTCCGGTCTCACCAATACTCTCTCTCTCTCTCTCTCATTCCTCCTCTTCTTCTCTAGCTGGAACCTAAACCCACTTCCTAGGAGACCACAACTTTCCTCAACTTTCCTAAAAATTTCACCATCGCTCATATCCATCTACCCCGCATCATTTCATCAAACCTGCATCCGCACAGTACCCACAACCTCCGCACACCATATCTTTACTTGTCAAAATTCATTTTCAATATCCCTTTCTCATAGATAAGCATCTGGTCCCATTTCGCAGTTCTCTGTTCCGGTCTCACCAATACTCTCTCTCTCTCTCTCTCTCATTCCTCCTCTTCTTCTCTAGCTAGAACCTAAACCCACTTCCTAGGAGACCACAACTTTCCTCAACTTTCCTAAAAATTTCACCATCGCTCATATCCATCTACCCCGCATCATTTCATCAAACCTGCATCCGCACGGTACCCACAACCTCCACACACCATATCTTTACTTGTCAAAATTCATTTTCAATATCTCTTTCTCATAGATAAGCATCTTAATCCACAACTAAAGTGAAAATAGATACCTTCCTCTGGGTCCTTTCAAGAATTTCCTTTCTGTGTCGATGTATGACCTAACTATGTTGACCACAAATTCAGTAATGTCTCCCTCCATAATGCTATCTACCCAAACATCTACAACCCTCAAAGCCTTGTTGTTAAACTAACTCAATTGATGGATCACTTCTGGGGTCCAATGTTCAGGTTCACCCCCTTAGAAATTCTTCTTCTGAAAATTCAGTTGCACCAACCATTTATATAGCACTATCGGAAATTCACAGAAAAACACTTCGTGGGTATCACTGTAGATATGCCTTTGCAGCCACTATACTGTTGACCATCTGAGTTTATGCTTATAAAGCGAAATCTCGTGTCTTCTTATCGAACCAGTATTGGATCTCCGGTTTCGTTAGATGCCATAGTATGTCCTCTCCTTCTCACACTAGGGTCTCGGCTGTAGTTGGATTTTTCACCCTAGCTCGTGCTAAAGAGCACCTACTAAGGATTCAGGAACCTTAGTAGAAGTTCAACAATGGGTACAAAATAATAATATGTGAGAGAGATGTGACATGTGAAAGTGATAACATAAAAATAAATCTAGCTATAACAATAAAAATAAACAATCATTAGGAACTCATTAATGAAATTTGAAACTTTTTTGTATTAATGGGAAAACAATGGTTTGTAATGGTGTTTACCTCAAATGGTGAGGTTGTTAGATTCCTTTCAGTTATACGAAGAGTAGTGCATGAGATATCCATAGTTCCTTTCCCTTCTCCAAATTCTCAATAGGTGGCCAAGACTCAACTGAAATGAGGAACAAAAGCTCAAGGTGATATGCTAGAGTTCAACAACAATTTCAGCAGCATAAGGGTATGAAGAGTGATTGATTGATGTGAAATGGGGGGCCTCCATCACCTTTTATAAATATTTTTGGTGGTGGAATATTGACCCATGGTTTTGGGCAACCAATAGTATTGGTAAATGGTTTTAGGGTTTTCCCCTCTTTTTGAATTTATTTTTGACTTTTTTCCAGTTCAGATCCAGTCAATTGTACCTTTGAGATTTCGACTCTCAGTCATTGAGTCCATGCAGTTGTTGGACACTGTCAGATCTAGCAGAGCATTAGATGTAATGGTATCGCATTTAGTATGAATTCCATTGTTTCCATGTATCAGTTCTTCAGATCAGTCATGGTTGGACCACAAGTATGTCCCAGATTTGTGTCCCCTCTAGACCATTATGATGTACACAACAGTTCTCTATGTATTGTTCAAATCCCCTTTTTTTTCCTCATTATTATTTTTATATATTGATATGAGCATGGGTATGCCCTCCTCGTCCATATATTTGAGATTATTCCTCATTCATTATTGAGGTCATGTATTTCTAGTTCTTGTAGTTTGTATCGAGCACGTGTTCCGGTATCCAACCAGTTTCTTCTCTTATCCATCACAATGCTCATACCCATGGAAAATGACAGAACCTATGATGTCTATCGGCCATACGATGAGCTCCTTCCCTCACACATCAGGGGGCAATCTGTTAACACCCAAAAATTGTTCACTAGCTCATCTCTGTAGTCACATAAACCATTTGTCCACTTTTCCTACATTTTTGGCCTCCAAAACCCTAAAAAAACCCTCAAATGGTTACCAAAAGGGAAAAAAATCATTATTTCCCTCCTCAATTAATGAATTTCCTTCAAAAAAGGGTCCAAAATTCCCAAAATAAAAGAAAAAAGGGAAAAAAAAAGTCAAAAATAAATTCAAAAAGAGGGAAAACCCCTAAAACCATTTACCAATACTATTGGTTTCCCAAAACCATGGGTCAATATTCCACCACCCAAAATATTTATAAAAGGTGATGGAGGCCCCCCATTTCACATCAATCAATCACTCTTCATACCCTTATGCTGCTGAAATTCCTGTTGAACTCTAGCCTATCACCTTGAGCTTGTGTTCCTCATTTCAGTTGAGTCTTGGCCACCCATTGAGCCTTTGGAGAAGGGAAAGGAACACTGGAGATCCAATGCACTACTCTTCATATAGCTGCAAGGACTCCAACAACCTCACCATTTGAGGTAAACACCATTGCAAACCCTTGTTTTCCCATTAATACAAAAAAGTTTCAAATTCCATTAATGAGTTCCTCATGATTGTTTATTTTTCTTGTTATAGTTAGATTTATTTTTATGTTATCACTTGCACATGTCACATCTCTCTCACATATTATTATTTTTTACCCATTGTTGAACTGCTACTAAGGGTTCCTGAATCCTTAGTAGGTGCTCTTTAGCACAAGCTGGGGTGAAAACTTCAGCTACAAGGACATTGATTTTGTTTGGTCATTTTATTAACTGTTCCTCATGCATGAATTTTTTATGATTAAATGATTGTCAATGTATGTTGGAATTTTGTAGCTCCTAAAAACATTGGCCTAAGTTAATGATATAAATATTGGTCACACAAAGTGTGAAATCAGTCGTTTATTATAATTCAGTTCATTGATCACACTTTGTAATATTCAGCAGTTCTCAAGATTCTTACATCCTTAATACAGTCATCTAGTGAAGGTATTTGAAGGTAAAGTATGAGAAGTTTGGTTAAGATAATGAAAAATGTTGGTATTCATGTAATATCATTCTAATTATAATCCTATTGTGCTTATTTGTAACATGTATCCTACTTTACTGATCTTGCTTATGATCGCCTCGTATTGATATTCATCTTTAAATTGATGATCAAGCAAACAACTATTGAAAAATCATAATACATCTTCAATACCTAAGCTTAAGCATTTTCGCAAAATTCTCTGATGATGTATTTTCGATCTTGAAATTTATTCAAACTTTGATATTGGATATGACACGCTACATTGGTTGAAGTATGAAACATTATGTTTTGGCATGATTACGATTACCCACTGCCACCTAACTTCGACAGGATTACAAGTGTCACACATAGATTTTGATCTGTATCCCATGATCTTCAAGTAAATCATCACATTTATGGGTCTTGTGAATCACAAGACCTCCTACAGATCATGTAACTCATTAACCTAAGTGCCTAGAGTATGTTTGAGTATTCAATGTACCTACACGATATGGAGGCGGTGGTCGTTTTGATCAATGTTCAGGGTTTGAAGGGTAATTTGTTTCACTATTTCACTGAAATATTGGTCCTATATGCAGCTTGTAAGGTTATTTCCTATCTTATGGCTCCTGTCACACGATCTGATTTGTGTGGGACTGAATACCTAGATACCTATGAAGAATGTGTTAAGCCAGTAGCGCAAGTGGGATGGTTTCCCTTTCTTCAAAATTTTTTAGGGTTTAATGTTGCAGTCACCCTGGCATTCGCCATGTCTTTCGATGGCACAAAGGATGGCATTGGTGACATTGACCTTCACTTAACTAAGGAATTTATTTCCCAAGAAACCGGATTACCTATGGAAGGAGAGAAATGGTTCAAAGGAAAAAATATGAAGGGTCTCGCATGGAGGAAATTCTTTGTTAAATCAAACCATCAAGCTGAGTCCAATTATGGATTCCCTTTGCGCATTGTGAAAAAGCAATGGCGGTCTCTCTTGGAATTGATAATAAGGTACGTTACCTGTGAAGGATGTTACTCTCAGACCCAATATTATCATCTCTAGTTGTTACTTGTTTTCAAGGTCCAGGCTCTCAATATACCCTACTATGTCCTAAATAGTCTTCAGAAAATGGCTTATTCGGTACAAAATAATACAGCTGACAGGGAGAGAAGTCTATTTCATCACCGTCTAGTTAAAATCCTTGTTTTTCATAGGTTATCTCAGCTCTGTGATTACTAGGATTCTTTCCTCCTTCACAATAACCTCGATTTTAATCAAGAATGGCCCCAAAGCATACCTAAAACCAGACGCAAGCGTAGAGGATCTGCTATGGAAGAGCCTAGTCAGGAATTGAGTGAATAAAATGTCGATCTGAACTCAACCAAAACCCCTTGCAAATTAGGCTCCCAGGTAAAAAATGAAGTTACTCAACCAGAAACAGAGAATTCGTCACCTTCTAAAGCAAACCAAGACTTAGACTACAATTTTTCCATAGAAACTATGAGTTGGCATGAGGAGGAAGGGAAAACCAGTAAAGCCATGAGTGATAGGGTGACTCACAGAATGAATAGGAGAATGACTATCACCCTTTTGGCCAGAATTAATTTGCGGGATGATAATGCCTCTGTTGTTGAACTTAGTTATTCTTCTGATCACCAGGGAGGTAAAATTTCGGTTGACCAGGTAGACTCTAAATTTTTGTATGACTCCACCTTTGAAACTAGAGCCAAAAACGCTCAGGGTGTGAATCATTCAATTCATTCAAACCAGCAAGTCGATCAAAATCCTTCTAAAGCCAATGGTATAGTTCATGAACAAAGCAAGAAAAGCATGGAGCAATCCATTATGGAAACTCAAGTACAACGAATTTATTCACTTGAAATAGAGATCAAAGAAGCCGAATTGATTGGTACGATTGCGAGAGAACAAATTACAAGTCTCAAGGCTGAGTTACTTAACGGGGTTGATAAGTGGATAGCCATGAAAGGTAAAAAGGACAAGTATAAGATCCTCAAGAATACCTTGTTCTTAAAGAACCAGAAGCTACTCAAACATAATATGATTAGAAATAAAAAAGTTCTTAAATTTAAAGCCAAATTAACTAAAGCAAGGAGAATTGCCCCAGTCCAAGTGTTGTTCGAGCCACCACGTAGGGCTTGATTTTGTAAATCGTTAATGTTGGATTTTGCTCAATTTTGTTTATTTTATCTCCAAGGTTTTATGCATCAGCTGTTACAGGTAAAATGGGTCATTTCATTCATTTAATTTTGGTTAAGCTTGTTGTCATGAGGATACCTATAGAATCGTAGATTTTGTAGGCATTCTTATATTATTATTTTTCTTTTACAACATCTTAATTATTCATTACTTTGATCCTTGAAATATCACAGGTTTCATTTTTTTGCCACTAGTAAGGATTGCTCATCATCTTCGAGAGAATTCAGCATATATCTTGATATTTGTTTAATGGATGTGGTCTTTGATGTTATAATTAAGGTTGGATCTAGTAGGTGTTTTTCAGTCAATTCCATCTATGATCAAGTTGGCGATTCCTACATTTACTCAAGGTGGTTCCTTTATTTTTGGATCCAATGAAGACTCTTATAATTGCTTAGCATGATGTTTGTCCAAGTTGGTGCAATAATTGTGAGTTGGGTTCAATTGATTTTTCATCATCAAACTTATCCATACTCCAGCTTTCTATCTCCTATTTTTAATCAAAGGAGTCTCTAAAATCTTGGATGCGATAACGACTTCAATCAATGCTTCTCACAGCTGGCACAGTCCAGTAAGTTTGTTGATTCTTCCCTCTTCGTCAATCTGGTGTTGTTCTTGGAATAACTGAGTTCAAAGATGTTTTTTATGATGAGTGTTGACAACTGTCAAGAGTCAACACTCCAGACTGTAATGTGTTATCTCCAATATCTTATGCTTAGTCTACGTGGTCATAATAGTTTTAAATGGAATTAATCATAGTTAGTTTGAGGTATGGATATATAAGGGAAGTCTGGTCATAATAGAAGGGGGTTTGAATCCTTTGTATTGGAGAAAATATTTGGAAAAGTTATTTTTGCTATCCTGTTTAAACTTGTTTTTCTGGATTGATTCGAAGACAATTTTAACACACTGTTGGAACTACTATCTTATTGGAGGTTATCCCATACATATATATATGCTATATCCTTTTAAACTTTCTCTGTACTTATTTTGTTATCTGCATATACATACTAAGTGATTATATGTGGATTTAATCTTCTAGGAAATCGAGCTTATGCGTTCTCTTGGATTCTTGTGTAATTTGTTCAGATGATATCGTAATAGGTTTTCCTTTCATGTTATTGTATGATTTTTTTAAATTATTATTATCATCATCCTGAATGTATTTTTATTTAGGAAATATACGATAGAGTGTGGTTGATCCTTCATGCAAGTCTGAGATTACATGAACTTTAATTTGGATTGATTATGTGTGTGGAATTTTTATTCTTTTCATATCTTAAAGGAAGTAAAAGAAATTGTTATTTTCTTATGAAATGCAACAGGTTATGTTTTAGTTTTAGATGATGTCTACAAACTGAAATTTTACCTTGAAGTATTATTCATGCTCATAGTTATATTTTCATTTATGCTCATGGCCAGGATAGAAAGTGTAGTGTGATAGAGTTAGATTATTTCTAGTTAAATTTTTTAGGAGCTACTAAAGCTCTATTTGCAAGTTAGGATAGTCATTAGATTAAATCTTTGTTGAATCAATCTTTGGAAATTATTTTCAATAGTAGGGAAAGAGGCATTTACAACAAACCAAAAAGACTCTCTGCTTAGAGACAAAAACACAAAGGTAACAGGGCCTCAATCCTATGAAAATCAACTATTCCAAACACACACAAGGTTGCATTAAGCCTTTAGTGCGGGTTGTTTTTCCTTAGTTGTCCACCCGACAGTAAATCCGGCCAACAATGTGCCAAGTTACTTTTTTTTTAAACCATGACCATATGGGATGAATATGGGTTAGTACTGAGATGAATGAAACCTACCTATAGTATCTCCCAAATGATCTTTTCAATTTCATTATTTTGTGCAAATGGGTTCCTGTATGGTCATATATTTAGTGGTTGAAATCCTAAAATAAAGGGAATACCATGATCACTATTTCCTTTGGATGGGGTTCAACCATTTAGTGTTTCAAAGACCTATTAATGTTCATCCAAAACCCTCTACACGTCAAGATGGATTTGTGTTGTAGTGTTATCTAGAGTCTAGATGGCATGGAAGTGAACAATAATTCAAGAGTAGCATTTCATCAATAATATTTCCATCTAATGAGAACTTATGATTTCATGGGATATTTCTTGGATCCCCTTGAGGATGTGAGTATGTTAGTCCTAAGTAAAACTCAGGTATAATTTCTTGAATTCCATGGTACCTATCCCCAATTTTCATAGCCATTATTCCCCTAAAACTATATCACAACAACCCATATCTATGGACAACATATGATTTTTTAGATGATAGTAACCCAATTGGAGTCTCACATTTTCATCATTCCCCCCACGTTTCATCATTGCACCATTGGTTATCATAATTTGAACATTGGGAACTAGGTAGACATGATAGTGGTGTTCTTCAACCACTCATTGAGTCACCGATGAATAAAGTTATGGATGTTTCCATTGTCAACCAAGACTACCATTTTGTGGTGCTTTATGTAACCCAGAAGTTTCAAGGTTTGTGGGGCTGAAATACTAGATAAAGCATTAAGAGAGATAAGTGGTTCTTCTTGATAGCCTTTGGGTTCCACTTCTTCTTTCATGGGAATATTTAGGTCAACAACCTCAAATTGAAGGGTATATTTCATAATAATGTCTTTGGAATGGGTAGGATGGCCACATCCATTTGAAATAACTTATTTTCTTTACATTTATAACCTAGAGAATACCTTTGTACTTTTTGTACTTTCAAGGGAGGAGAAGGAATTGTGATTGAGGAATTGACCTAGGTAGGGAGTGAGAAATAAATGAATGAGATTTTGTGGGTTTTTTCATTGATAATCGTATATACTACTAGATCCCTCTCAGATTCTTCCAACCAGGAAGAAGGATGTTGCATTTTAACTTGTTCTTTAATCACCTTCTTGAGGCCTCTTTATAGAAAGAATATGTTAAGTTCTCTATATGGATGGGTAATTTCTCAAAAGCTAAGATAAAGTCTATGATTGAGCCTATTTGGTGTAACTTGGTAAGCCACCCCAAATAGTGATTATTTCGTTTGTAATGGGCATGGAGATCTTTAACAAATACACTCCAAGCTATATAGTACACATAGTCTTTTTCATGTGACTCCCACTTTTCACATAGTTTTAGATCTAGATACAAGACCCTAACCCTAAGTTTCATCATGTCATTAGTAATCCCATGAAGGGTGAAGTAATGTTTCATCTGGGTGACCCATCCTAATGGGTTAGAACCATCAAATCTTTTCAAGTACACTTTATGAAAATGGTTCTAGGTTTTATTATCCATGAAGGATGGATTATGTTTGTGAGGACCCGAAGGGGGTCACTGGTGGTTAAATATTCCTTGGAGAGATATTTCTTATTGGTGTGGATCACCATGTTTTGTATTCCAGGGGACTTATTTTGAGATGCCATGAGATAAAATTTATTCCATGGTTGTATGTATACTTGTCAGTTTCTGATCTAGATTTTGATCCAGCTTCTTGTCCATCTTTTGATCTAGGTTGCTTTACTTGCTCCTGAAGTTTTTGAATCTCTCTTGTATATTAGTCATATGATTGTCATGGGTTTTTTCCTGAAGTGTCTTGTATTGTTATTCCAAGGTGTCAATATTCATGGGATTATAGTGGGTGTTCATGTCCTCTAGGGTCTTGCAAGGTCATATATAGGGAGGAGGCCCATCCACAATGGGATGGTTGGGTGAGAGTGAGGTTTATAGGGTCCTGAAAATGAGGTATTATTAATTGATATATATCTCTATAGATATCTCATATACATGTGGGATACAATAGTAGTACTCAACCCAATATCTTGGGGCACTAAATAAGGAGGATTGACTCTTCCCTTATACAAACTACTCGGCTACCTAGATACTAGAAAGTGATCTAATGTGTTGTTCTTAGTGTACTATAGCAACTAAATGGTCAAAAAAATTGTCTAAAGTTGGTTCCAGGAAAACCTAAGGGACTTATAATATACCCAAGGGTATGTGGATGTGAACTTCCATATATAGGTGTTGTCTAATGTGGTACTACTCAAAGGGGAACCAACAATGTGACTTAATACCACTTGTATTTTCTACATGTATCCTTCCCCAACAACATGTTTACCTACTGATTGACATATATATCTGTGTGTGTTATTTAAAGACGAAAAAATAAGTCTCTAAACAAAATTCAAAATTTTAGGAGCTTGCTAACCCTAGAAAGAGCTCTACAATCAATGGAAAATAACTTACTTTTCAAGGTAGGATTTGATGCTGAAATTTTGAAATAAGCGCAACTCCTTGTAAAACCCTAATTTGGAGACAATCTTGAAGATTCTCTAACTATAAAATTTCTTCACCTTCAAGTATGAAATCTTGTTTTTAATATTCTAATATGTGTTCTCTAGTATTCCATAGGTTTACTGAATTATGACATGCCAAGAAAAAATTATGGTAATTTTTCCAAATCTTGTTGACTTTGTCCTTTTCATAAGAGTGAACTTGTATGACCTTCCATGCATCCAATATTTTATATCACAATATGAAATTTGTAGAAAAAATTATTATGGCATATCTTCTTTCCAATGAAACTATTGGAACTCAATTTGGACCTTCCAAAGTTGATATATAACAGTTTTACCAAGAACGATTGTTTAAGGATACTTTTTGAGCTAGTCAAAATGCTTACACATAGTGTATCTCCGAACATATATAGGTGCGGAAGATAAAATTTGAAAAAGGTACTTCGTTATGGCCACACTATAACCTAATAATTTAGACCCTAAAACTTTGTTGAAAAAATATTAGATTGAAAATTCCAAGATAACTCATTTGAACGAGCCATACCTTTTGGACTAGTCAGAAACCCTAAATTACTTAGAGTGTATCTCCAGAAGTATAGAGAAACAAAATATAACATTTGGACACAATTTAATCTGATATGTCCTTGCATTAACCTAAAAAATTTATGCCCTAAAACTCATAGAAAAAAATTTCCAAGATGACTCGTTTGAAGGAGCCAAACCATGTGATTAAAATTCCTCTTTTTTTGTCCCAAGAAAGAGCTCTGCTACAACTTGTAATATACTTGAACCCAGGATAATATAGAAAAAAATGAGAGATAATAGATAGAACAATGAAAGGTCTCTTGTATAGAAGATATTCAAAATAGAGAGTTATTTTCACTTTCCTTTTCAAGGAGGAAACCTTCAAGAGAAAAGATCCAAATACAATCACAATTATTGGAAAAACATTACATAATTTACTACTTTATATATAGCACTTTAATAACTGAATACCTAACTACTTGTGGTCCCTCTATTAATGAGGGTCAACCACCTAGGGGCCTTTATTTGAAAAGGATCCCCCTTTTACATTAAGTCACTACCCATTAACTATCTAATGGTCCTTATGGCCTTATACATTGATAAAGTAGGGGGCTTAGGTTAGGACCCTATTACACTAGCATTTCCACCATATTGGTTTCATCCCACTTGATTTCCACCATTGGTAGTATTTCCACCAAATGAAGTGACTAAGATATCACCAGACCAATGATCTAACTAAGGAAATAACTAATGTAAAAAATGAACACCCTAGGAAGAAAAAGACTCACTAGACCTAGAAGGAGAGCTATCAAAAAGAAAAATGTGAAAATAAGAACCTTCTCAAATCTTCCCCAATAAATGGTAGTGATTAATTGGTTCATGGTGCCATGACTACCGTTCACATTCCCATACACACCTCTGAGTTCCAGATGTTGTTGATAGTATATTTTTCAATATATATTGTCAGGTTATAAAATACGCTCTTTATCCCATCTCTCATCCGATATCCCCTCCTCTTTATTAGGAGGTTTATTCATGTTGAAGGTCACATGCTCCATAGCACCAAGACAGTCCAAGTGGTCCTCACCTCAGATGGACCAGAGAGTGCATGAATCCCCCAAAAGCATGTATAACCACCTAGAAACCCAACAAAAAAACCCACCATCTACCAATAATCCCCCACTCCAACATTGTACGGTAATTCTTGGATCCCCCTTCAAAGACGAGACAAAATCGGGTTAACCATAGGTAATAAGTTGCCAAAAAATCATGTCACTGCTAGCCACAGAAGTTATTTGCTCCTATCCAGTACCTAGAGTGTTCTCACATCGTCAATACCACTGGCCACCATGGATGAATCAACCAAAGATATCCCAAACCCTAGCTCCAAACCCCTCAACAATAATGGTGGACCTGCAACAATGCGGGGGGTTTGATGTTCACCGGACAAGGATTTAGGGCCTAGTTGGATGGAATTCTGGGTCATGATTAGGGTATAATACCTCTTCATGATTCTCCCTCTTTTCGAGCAGGTGACAAGTTTTTTTCCCTCTTTTTTCGATAGTCATTCTGCATTTACTTCTAAGAAGCGATGGGGTCATTTCATCTTTACCGTGGTCAGAATAAAGTTATTATCTTGGACACATGGTCCAAGGAGGAAGTGGGAGTTCTCTCGAGGCATTAGCTAACCCCTACTTTGGATTAAGTGCGCCCCCTTTTTCGCTTGGAAGGGTCTAGAGAATTTGTGGATTCGAAAGAGAGGGAGAATTATTTTGATTCAATTAGGTCTCCTTGAAGTGACCCACCAGTGGTTTTGTGTGAAGATTCAAAGGGAGGTATAGTTTCCAATCGATTTTCTCGTAGGAAGAAGGGGAATGTTGTCATCGGGGAGCTTTCCCCTTAGCACTTGTAAACCGATATTATGAACAAGGTTTCTAACAAGCACAATCCAAGAAAGTGTATCAAGAAAAAGAATTATCTAAACAATATGCACCTAGGGAAAGATGTAGCGATGAATGAGGTGGTTTCCATGGCGGAGAAGGCCCTTGTAGGAAAATTTATTGGTCGTAATATGAGTATCAATACCTACCTGAAGTGGGTGAATGATAATTGGGTAGGTAAGCTTGGGTATACCCCGCGTATTTTTATTTTGGAAAAAGGTTGGTTAGGGGTGATTCTTAGGTCTCCAAAGGATTTCCTAGTTGGTTTGGGAGGGTTATGGATGTGGGATATAGTTCCTTTAAAAATGAAGCAATGGACCCCTTTTTTCAACACAAGGAAGGATAAATTGTTCAAACAAACTATCCATGTCAAGTTACATGAGTTGTTGGCAGATTTTTGGTCCCCTGATATCTTTGGGCATATAGGTGCATCTCCAAGAGATTTTATTTCAACAGAATTAAGCTTTATGGAGACTGGTGTGATGATTATAGCACGCATTTTAGTCGATTTGGACCTGAGAGTTGGATCATATGCATAAATGTTCATTTATATGGGGCATTTTTCTCATATCCAATGTCTAAAACTTATTGGAGTGTTGTTCTAGTGTAATAGATGTCATTAGTATGGACATCTAGTGGAGGAATGTTCATTATCCTTTATAACTTCCAAGAGGAAAGGCAATTTGAATGAGGATTCCTTGGGTTGTCATTTTCAAAAGAGTCCCCATACCTCTTTGGACCCTTTTAACATTTCTCTAGAGGAATACAGGTCAAAGGGTACTAAGGGTTGCCATTATTGGGTCCATCAGTTTACATCCTTTCCAGAAAGAGGGATTATGGTAGAGGCCAGAGAAAGTCCACAAGTGAGTTCTCAGGAAGTTGTTTTTTTTCCACTTGTAATCAACCCTTACCTAAATATTGAAGATACTATGTTGAATGAGGTAGAAGAAGAGACATGATTTTCAAGGAGATATTCATGAAAAATAATTCTCAAGGGAGATTGGGCAAGAATTTACTTTTGTCAACAATTATGGCCCTTATCAGCATAGAGTTGCTTATTGCAAGCATCTTTTTCTTTTTCGTCTGCTATCAAATAATAGAGTAATCCTTGGAGGGGATTTTAATTTCACTTTGGGTGAACCGGAGATTTGGGGAAGTAATGCTCACAGGGACTCTCTTTCTGATTACTTTGCATTGAGTTTAAAATAAAATGGATTATATGATATCATACCTGCTAATATCAGGCCTACCAAGAGAAATATGAAGTATGGACAAGAAAGGATAGCAAAAAACTCGACATATTTTAAATTAATGAAGGAACTTTGCATATGGATGTTAATATAAAGCAATGGGTTAGTATGGAAGGGGAGTCAGATAGTTTTCCTATCATATTGGAGGTGGTTATGGGACAAGAAAATCCCCCCGGTCCCTTTAAGTTTAATTCTACTTAGCTGGAGGATGAGGGGTATAAACAGTTGGTGGAAAATTTATGGAGTCTATATGATGGAAGCCTAAGAGAATAAATTGGGATACATTTTTTACAAAACCTAAAGAATATTAAAGATGCTTCAACCTCTTGGGATGCTGAGAAGTGAAAGGCACAAGAAGCTAATTTGAGTAACATAGAGAAATTATAGGAAATTTTTTAAGCCAACAATTTGGATGGATTCAGGACCATGGAACAAAAAAGGGAGATAGTGGAGTTAGAAGTTAAAAGAAGGAAGATTCTGGAAGAAAATGAAGCCACGTGGAGGCCAAAAAGGAGAGTTGTATGGTTAGAGAAAGGATATGGCAATACAAAGTTCTTCCATAATCTTGTCAAACATAGGAAGAATGTCAATTTCATATGGAATTTGGAGGATGATGAAGGATATCAGGTGACAGGGTTCAGGAATATTGCAGAAGTAGGAATAAATGCATTCGAAACATGATTGAAGTGGGTGGAGTTACTTGTGGGTTTACGTTATCTAGGATTCATGTTGAAACCGAATGGTTACTCTCTCCTTGACTGGAATTGGATTATTCGGAAGGTTCAAAGTCGTATTAGTGCTTAGTCCTCTAGGTGGCTCTCTCTGGGAGGCCAGGTCATTCTCATTTGCTCGGTGCTTCTAAGCATTCATGTCTACTAGTTCTCTCTTTTCAGTATACCATGCGGTATCCTGACCTCTCTCTGCAAAGTCATCTTTAATTTTCTCTGGGCTGGTTGTAGTGGTGACTGCAAGTTTCATTTATCTTCGTGGGACACTCTCTCCCTTCCTTTCAAGCTTGGGGGCTGGGGGATAAAGCATTTGCGTTATTTCAATTTGGCACTGTGTGCAAAAAAACCTCTGGTGAGCTCTTTTTGCTGGAGGTTTGTGGGGGCAGGTTATTAAAATGAAGTATTGCAAACGGCTCCCAGTTTCTGGTCTCCTTCGGGACTGCTCTTCTTGGACTATGGCTGCCTCCACTATCTGGCGTAGCCTTATCAACACTTTTCCTTTGATCCGTAGTTTTATTGCTTGGGATGTTGGTCATGGCACACAGATTGAAGTTGGGGTAGATGCCATCTGTGGCTGTAGCGAAACTACGGTACTTTCTCCAGCTCTGGTGCATTCTCTCCATGACTGGAATGTGCATGTTCTTAAAAATATTTACATCTCTGCGGGGGATATTGGCTCATCTTGGAAAAGTTTGGCGGATCTTCAGTTGTGTGGCTCTTTGGCTGTGGAATGGGACAAGTATGTTCGTCTTTTATACAGTGCTGGGATTATCATGACTGATAAAGATGACAGACTTGTTTGGTCTTACAATGTGACAGATGGGATGGTCACGGCAGTGTTGGCCTATTCTTGCTTTGTTCCTCGACCTTCTGATGAGAGTATTCCATGGTGGATATCGTGGATTTGGAAACTTGGTTATCCATTTAAGATTAAACTTTTCTTATGGTTGGGACTCCATGATAAGATACTTACTTGGCCTAATTTACTGAATCGGGGCTACACTGGTCCGAGTCACTGTGTTTTGTGCTTGAGGGATGGAGAATCTACCTCACATTTATTTTGTTCTTGTCCTTTTATGATACAGACACTTGTCTTTCTCACGGCACATTACAAACTCAGGGCCTGTGGGACAGGGTCTTCTTTTAATGAATCGTTGCTGATCTGGAGACGTTGTCATGGGAAGCGAGCACTCATTTACTGTTTATGCTGCTGGTTTATCTGGAAAGAACGTAATGCGACGATTTTCAGTGATCGGGTTCCCTCAACCAGGCGTGTGGCTGCGGCTACATTGACGATTGCCCTCTTTACTGCATGTTGGGGTCTCCCCAATACTCGATGGGCACCTATGGTGGTCTGGGATCCGGGGATCTATCCATTTCCATATGGTTTCTTCGATGGGGCAACCCTAGCAAATCTGTGTGGGTCTGGTGCAGTTCTCTGCATAAGCCCGGAGCATCATTTCCATCTTTCCTGTGCGGCAGGTATGGGCACAAACACGCATGCAGAGCTCATTGCACTTTGGTTACTCCTCTGGTTTGCATAGTCCCGTGCTGTTCGGCCCTGCTGGGTATTTGGAGATTCACAATGCATTATTAATTGGGTTTCTAAAGGTGCGTCTCTCAATGCTATTCACCTTACACACTGGAAAGCACGGGTAGCGGACTTGGTAAAATCCTTCAACTGTATCCATTTTTAGCATATTTATCGTGTCCATAACTCTACAGCTGATAGTCTATCGAGGAGATGTATTGGAGACATGCAGGGAACTGTGCTATGTGAAGAATGGTTAACAGGAAGCTGATAGGAACTTCTCATCTTCCACTCTATTAGTAATTATCTTGGAGCATCAAGAGGATAATTTTACTTTTGATTTCAGTCTTTTATGGGCACCTCCCATGTGCTTGGTTTTTCTAACAACTCAGAGATATCATGTCTAGTTTTTAATATTTTTTGGCTGACTAATAGTTGATATGGTCTGTTAAGACTTCTGAAGTCTTTACTCAACGAGTATGAAACAACCTTTGTTTGCTAGCTGTAGAGCTGTATATTGTACGAGATACTTGATGTATTTTGAACAATGTTCTCTGAATCTAGTAAGCTGTAATTGATCACTACTTGTGGTTGACTTTTGTGTCTAATATAAAAGCTGATTTTTTCCTATGTGAAAAAAAAAAGAATCTAATTTAATATCTTATTTTAATTATAATGAGTCTAATTTAATCTTATTTTAATTATTTATATGTTGGTAAAATTTTATATTATTTTACTTGATAAATTTTGTAAGTTGAGATCAATAAAAAAATTGGAAACTTATTATATTAATTTTTTTAAAATTATAAAAAAAATTAAAATTTTAATATTTAAAAATAGTTTGTACTTTATATATATATATATATATATATATATATATATATATATATATATATTATATAATGTTGTATTTTGTTATTATGTGGTAGTTAGTATAAGGTTAATCACTAAAGCTATACACGTTTTGGTACAATAATAAAGAATATTACCGTGCAAGAAAAATTTATTATGTTTTAATATTTTTATTGCTTTTCAATTTAAGTTTTGCCCTTCAATTTAGATTCATATAAATTAATAGATTAGGTTCAAATAAATTAATAGATTGCAAATTTTTAAAATAAAAGATTATGACTATTGTCACTTTCTACATTTTTTTGTCACTTTCTACACTTTTTACTTGGTGAGGAAAATTTATTATGTTTCAGTATTTTTATTGCTTTCCAATTTAAGTTCTGCTCTTCAATTTAGATTCACATAAATTAATAGATTGCAAATTTTTAAAATAAAAGATTGATGACTATTGTCACTTTCTACATTTTTTGTTGGTGGAAAAGTAACTCTTTATAAGTATAAACTTATGAGTTGACAATTGTACTCTCATAGGTTTGTAAAAAAATACATTTAAAATAATAACTTTCATTATTAGAATAGGTGAAAACCCCTATAGATTTGATATGTCATTATTATTCATGTCAATTTATAAGTTATAATTATAAAAAACATAAAGCATTTTATACAATTTTATCATAAATATTAGGAGTTAGGTAGATTAACCACCTGACCATTTAAAAAGAATTGCAAATGTCAAATTTGACATATTTAAGCAAAAATGTATAAGTAAGTAGATTAATTAATAAAACATATTTTTCATTTATTTTTCTTTTCTTTCTTCAATATTAAAGGATCCTTACAAGGGTTAATGGGTTTCCAGAACTATGGTGAGTAGGGAGAGAGGCTAAATCCTTACTTAGAGGTGAAAGATTTGTAAGGCAATCTCAATACAAAGGTCTTCATAACACATTATAGGCCAAAATGTCAAAGTGGTTGGGGTGAGGAAATGTTATTTTCTGCATGGTCAGGTTGTTCTTTTAAGGTTTCTTTTCTTGCCACTAGCTTATGTAGGTAGTTTTCATTGGAAAACAATCCTGACTCAAAGGTTGAGGGTGCATGTGATTTTCCTTCAGTAATATTGCCCATAGATCAAGATTTGCAAACACATTTAGAAGTAAATGAAATATTTAGCAAAGCCTAGGTTTAGATTAACTTCATTCTTATTTCTAATAACACATTTGTTATTTTCATCTAATTTCGTGTGGTAGTGTGGTGATTGTAGTTTCCATCTTAAAATCAATGTACATCATCACATTAAAGATAGACACTAGTAAAAAAATATTATTATGTTATTAATTAACATTTATGTCACTATATGTTATACTAATACAAAATGATAAAGTAGACATTATAAATGAGTCCTTAAACTAATTCAATTTTCTAAACATTTGCAAGTCCCTTTGCTGATAAAGAGAAACCGGATTTAGGAGGTAAAACACTTTCTCTCACAAACACGAATAGACAAAGAGATTTAAACCTAATGGTTTGATATCGATGCAATTCGGTTGTAGTTATTAAGAGTTAGGTGGTTGAACCACCTAACCACATTACAAAAATGATTATAGTTATTAGGAGTTAGGTGGTTGAACTACCTAACCACTTTACAAGAATTATAAACTAGGTGGTTAAACCAACCTGGCAAGAATTATAAATGTGTAATGTGAGATATCATGTATGAGTGGGAGATGTATAACTCAAGAATATTTATCAATAAAGTATATTTTTCATTTATCTATGTCCCTACCATTCTATATAAATATGAGCTTTAAGTTTCCAACATGGTATTAAAGCGACATTAATCTTCGAACTTGATAGTCAAATAATGGGAAAAAAAATCTTGTGAATAAAAAAAGTGATGCTTTAACATAAGAATGGAAACACAGTACAAATAGAAGCAAATATTTTTCATAATAATTAAAAAAGGAAAATACAATGTAGAGGTTCATATTTTTTAATGTCAAATTTCCCATCTCGACTTTTGTAGTTGACAAAATTAATTAGAGAAAATACCAATGGAAATTTTTTTTAGTTTTTTTCTACATCAAATCTATTTGGATACATGTTATTTTGACATCGATAGAAATGAACAAATTTTTGAGGCAAATCATCGACACAAAATGATGGTAACATATAGGAACATATCATTTTTGTGAAGAAAATATCTAGTAGAACCATGACAAGGAGGACATGAAATGTTTGCATACACGTGGAGGTGTAATAAAGATAATAAACCAATATTGACAATGTCGATGTTCACCAATTTATTCCTCGTCCAATGAGCAATCAAGGCTTCTTGTTGTAGCAAAAATGTCAATCAAGAAGGGCATGAGTAAGACATGTAGATCCTGATTGGAAGGACCAACTAAGAGACATCAAAAAAATTATGAGTACGATAATGGGAGACTTATAAGCATGACCCAAAACAACCTTACTTCAACCTAGAAACAAAGAATACAACCCTACACGGGAATGTGATCACCCCACTAGAAATGAAGCCTTAGCTTAGTGACAAGAAGAAGGCATAAAAACCCTAATAGTGTAAAAACAAGAAGGTGAAGTACAAATAAGAAAGAAAAAAAAAGAGTTTGTGTGCCCTATAACACTACATAATAGAGGTAGTTTTTAATTTCCTTACAATTCGAGTGACAAAGGTGTTTATTAACGAAGATGCATTTTTTTTAGCATTGTTCATTTTTAAGGGAAACAAAGTATTTGAAATTGTGTCCCATTAGATTATAAACACATTAAATGGGCTTCAACATATATTTGTAAAAAATATTGTTCACTCTTTCTTGGTTAGGAGTATAGAATTATTTTTTTAACACAAATGGGTTGCTTGTATTGATATTAAAAAAGGAAGGGTCTACAACCTAACCCTCTAGCCATCATCACATGAGTACACACAAACTGGTTCAAAAATTCTCCAGCATTTTCATCTTATTGGCTACACTACTATCATTATGTTGAAAATACAATTTGTTTCCTATTACTATAGGTTTTTTGACTCGTGTATAACCTCAAAAATTGGCCTACGATCAATACAGTCTTACAATACATAAAAAAATAGAAAAATAGATTACAAAATGAGTGCCTTCCCTCGGGTGGGCATTTTTCAAGTAACCAACTATAGAGGATAAGTCTTGGTTGTATGTTGCTCCACTACATGCTTCGGTTTTGATTGTGTGCTGCTCCATTATGTCTTCCTCTTTTCCTGTAGGTTTATGGGGTTCTATAGAGCCAATAAATAAATTTGGTGAGGGAGAGTGCCTTAAATCCTGAAAACTAGGGTGTTGTTTTTGTTGTAGGTTCTTGGTTGTAACTTTAAGGTACTTGATTACCTCTTCTTGTTCAATGATTTTTTCCCTTGTTGCCTCCAAGATTGCTTCCAGGAGGATTAATCTTGGCTTTATATTTATCCAACTACCTTTTTATTTCTTTCAAATGTCTTTGGATGTTGTTCTCATCTTTGTAGTAACCGTTTTCTCCCATATTTTCCTCCAAGTCTCCATCTTTTCCATGGAATGGGAAACTACCTCTTATCCTTCGTCAAATATCCTTTCACATATTCGAAGAGAATTGTTGAATTGGACCTCCATATTGTCCATAGAAACTTTCAATTTGGGTTGATTCAAACAAGTTATGAGGAGCTCAGAGTTATAAGTTATAGAATTTTGACTAAGGATAAAACTAAAGTTAATATGCTAGAGAATACGTACTCTAGGTGAGACTAAATGATTAAACTTAGAGCTATTAGTGCACCCAACACCACAACTCAGGGGAACCATCCTCGAGTCTAGGGAATTAGACATTCAGGTGTGTAACCTCAACATATTACACTCTATTTTTATGCAATGAATTGAGTTGACAAATATGGGGGAGTCAATTACGACCTAGGAAGGATACACTACTAGGAAAGGCTCGCTACCAACTAGATTAATCTCATCACCGATGAAGCTGAACTCATGACCAATTGGATTGAACTAAACACTACTAGCACTTAATAAGACAATGCTTTTCTTCCAAAACAAATCCAAATCATCGTATGTGCTCAAGTTCAACAAATCATACCCTTTCTTGACATAATGATTCAAATTGAGGAGTGATTAGACCCTAGATTTTCCCAAAGGATTATTCTAGTTATGAACAAGCTTGTCAACTTTGCAGTGTATGAGATTAACACTCAACAAATTATCCAAAATAGGCCTTCTACTCAAACTAGACTAGACAAATGAGACTGGACACGGGGCCAACAGGTTTGGGTACCAGGCACTCAATTAACAAGAGAATTTTAATCTAAGATAGAATGAGACCAACAACCAGATTGGAATCAGACAATCTAAAAGAACTAGGAATACTATTCAGATTAGACAAATTGCTAAGAGATTAGAAATAGGACTATATATTAGACACCCAATTGACAGTACAAAGTTGTGCTTCCAAATAAAAGAAAAACTATGGACCCAATATAATTTAGGTGGGACAAAAGAACTAAGTAGATGCTAAACTAGGAATAAAAATAGTAGATCAAGTTGAGAAGAAACACATGAAATTCAAACCTATTGATTTAGCCACAAGCCTGAAATAAGCCACCTTCAAGTGCACAAGTCTTAGCCCATGCTCGTTGTTCACCATTACCAAATTACAACTATAGGGATGACAGAGCTGAAAACTAGAATACCAAATAAACATTGAAGTCCCACATGATTCGTGTCCAGGGGGATGGGCCTTAATTAATTTTCTTTGATTGCCAATAAGATTGCGTGCACTATGAGGTGCAACCTATTCCTAGATCCTTTTTAATGTGCCATTTGTGGCACTTGTTGAAGCCCCTAGTTTGCATGCTAGAAATAGGACTAAAGAGAATAACTATGGGCCCAATGCTTAGGGGATACACTACAAGGAAAAGGCCTTGTAGCAGAGGTTTTTATTGTTACAAGATTGGAAAAAATTGTCAAAAAACCCTCCGCTAATGGTAGCGAATATTTTAACAAAGCTTGTTATAGATATGTTTTATAACTAAAAAAACTTGACGTGTAGAGGTTTTAGTAGATTTTTTTCCACCAGTGCACTTTGTTAGAAAAATGCTCATTGGTGTGTACCTTCATAAAATGCACCAGTGCTTCACAATATGAATAATCCGCATCGTTTCACTCAAACAGATCGAACACCAGAGAGCACCAAAATTGAATGTTGCACTGATGCTTACGTAGCTTATATGCACCAGTGCTTACTTATAACCAAACTGCACCGATGAGACATTTTACGTCATATGCACCATAAATTTTTAATATTTTTAAACTTTGAGGATGCTTTCTATTTATAACAACGCCCAAGTGCATTTAATAATAATAAGCATTGGTGTGTACAAACTATTACATTAACCCAGTGCATTTAAACAATTAAAACGCCCCAGTGCAATAAATTACAAAAAGAACTAGTGCGTACAGGATTTAAATATCCTTGTGCAGATTAATAATTAAAATGCACCGGTGCAATTAATAATAAAAAACACACTGATAAATGCAATTGAGATGTGGAATTTTTTTAATTTAATGATGCATTTAATTTACATTGGAGTATCGAGGTGTATATATTATGTAAATGCACCGGTGCATATAATTCAAGGAAACACATCGGTGCAACATAAAGTACCAAAAGCACCATAGACGATTCTTTGAACAGTGACTGCTGACATTGTAGTGAAATATCTTTTTCTTTTTTTTTTATTCCATTCATTAAAAATTGAAATATTTTTCTATAGTACTATTCATTTCAATTTTATTTATTGCATTTGTCTCGATAAATTTCGTATATTATAGATTCTAGCATCTATTGTAATATTTAAGCATCCATACATTTAATTACCAATATATTGTACCATTTCATATGTAACATTTGACAATAACATTGGAGAAGCAGTAGGATAAAAAAGTGTATTTCATTATATATCAATAAGAGGTCCTTTGTCATAAAAAATAGGACAACATAGAGACAACAATAATCAACATGTCAACGTGCATGTTATTGTAACATTTACTGGTAACCAACTGTCTTTCAATTCGGACACTATGTCTAGTACATTATACAAAATGTCTGATTATCATAGGCAATTATTTCAAAATTAATATACATCGACTTGCATTGACATCAAAAATAAATATGGATAATCATTTTGGGTAAGGACCTGCTGGAAGTGGTTGAACAATCAAGAGTTGCAGGATATGTATTAGGAGCTCTCAACTCTACTGTTATTACACTTGTTCCCATATGTGATAATCTGAAAATCTTTGCAGACTATAGGCATATTTCACTTTGCAATCTTGTGTACAAGATCATCACAAAATTTTCATCTAACATTCTTCGTCCAAATTGGCTAAGGTGATGACAAAAGAGCAATTTGGCTTCTTAACAAACAAACAAATACTTGATGCAATGGGAGTCACTCAGGAATGCTTACATTCCATAAAGGCTAAGAATTTGGATTCCCTCATTGTGAAGATGGACTTAGTCAAATCCTATGACAAGGTAAATTGGGTTTTCTTAAGGTTATTACTGCTTTTCTTATTAGTCATTGAAGGACTCATTAGGTTGATAGATACTACCACAAGTGAAGGAAAGTTAAAGGGTATCAAATTTTCTTCATCATTGTTCTTCACACATATGCTTTTTGTTGACGATGTGGTATTATTTGGAAAAGACACACTTGAGGAATAATCTACTTTTGTTGAGATAATTGCCTTATTCTGTGAAGCTTTGCGTATGGAGCCGAGATCTAATAAATCCGCTTTCCTCATGAATGGTATAAGTTGGAATATTTTCACACAAATTACCTCCCTCTTCCCTTACAAAGTTGATAATATTCATAATGGATTTAAATATCTTGGATATTATTTAAAACCAAGCAGTTACAGGGTTAGTGATTGGATGTGGTTAGTTAAGAAGGTTGAAAAAAGGATTGGAAATTGGGCTTACAGGTTGCTTTCTTTAGGGGGTAGACTCACCTTAGTGAGATCTATTCTCGTAGGGATCCATGTGTATTGGTTTTCTTTGGCTCATGTGCCTCAGACTATTCTACATATGATAAGACAAAAGATGTTTAACTTCCTTTGGTCGGGTTCTGCTTTGAGGAATAAAATACATCTTGTTAGCTAGGATAGACTTTTCAGACCAAAATCTGTGGGTCGTTGGGATATTAAGAATATTTTTTTGGTCTATTGTTGCTTTGGAATACAAATTCTCATTCTAATGATCATTGCACTTTGAACTTGTAACCTATGGAGACTTAACCAGCACTAGACTTGTTTAGGTCTTTATAATTTTCATATTTATTTTTAAAGTTGGGTATGTTTAAAATTTATTCATATTTATTTTTTAAAATAGGTATGCATATTTATTTTTTAAAGTGGGCATGCTTAATTTCTTTTTTTTTAGAGTTGGGTATGTTTAAAATTTATGCATTTTGAAATTGGTTCTATTATATAAGTACTTGCTTCTAGTTATTATATCTTTCTAGTTTCTATTTTCATTAGAGAATTTACAAATAATTTTGTTATGTTAATTTAATTTGTTAAATTGAAATATTAAATAATAGAATAATGAAAATTGTTTGAAAACTGGTCCGACCATTTGCATGCAAATGAAATTAGAAAGATATAATCACTAGAAGCAAGTACTTATACAGTAAAACCAATTCCAAAATGTATAAATTTTAAACATACCCAACTTTATAAAAAAAAACATATCTAACTTTTAAAAATAAATATGTATAATTTTTAAACATACCCAACTTTAAAAATAAATATGAAAATTATAAAGACCTGAACAACTCTGGTGATTAAGTCTCCATAGGTTACCAGTTCAAAGAGTCAGAAGAGCTGAGCTCTGGGGCCTCCAAGGTGGACCTAGCCTTTGCACTTGGGTAGATTATTCTTCCATTTCAGAAGAGCTGAGCTCTGGGGCCTCCAAGGTGGACCTAGCCTTTGCACTTGGTAGATTATTCTTCCATTTAACTAAGGCTGACCTCTGCCCAGATGGACATAATAACCGAAACACCTTTTACAACTGCACATAATAAACGAAACGTGAAATGTACTTGTTCAAAGTGCTTCAAGTGGGTTCAGCGACCTTCCTCCGTCGTGATTTCTCAAAAACAATGATTTTTCAATTAGCGTCGCTCTCTCCAATTCATGAGGTCGAGGAACTCCCTTTGCAACCCCAGTGAAAGAAAACGTGTTTTCTGTAAAGGTTTGCCCTCACAAGGATGTAACAATCCGTCCTGTCAACTAAGCGAGCTCAGTGTATTAATAAAAATGCTGCTTTGCTCTGTTCTGTTCTACTGCAGTGCAACTATATTAGTTATGGTTCAATTAGTGTCCAATACTGGAAGAATCACAAGAGAAAGAGCCAAGAATTTTCGCGATAAAATTCGATTTTCATGGCAACCAGGATGGATTTAGCCGGGTCGAGCACATAACCTGTGGCCGATGCTTTCCCCCGACCTGGTAAGCGGACGCCCAGAAGTCATTATACAATGAGAGTGGTATAATTCAGCCAGTAACATAAACTCATCGTAACCCTAATCAAAATCTATCCAAATTCAAGGTTGGGATAAAACTAAACAATTTTTTGGGGGAAGTAGGAGGGTTAAGCTAAAGTTATACTTCCTGGAAGTAGGTTTTTTATACACATCACATGGACATCTCTTATAACTGGAGCTGTAAGAACTTCTGGCTTCTTAATACAGGAAAAAAATTCCACGGAAATCAATATATACAATGTGATATTCATCTGAATATTCCTTTCCATAATTTATCATACAAAAAATCAATAAAAATTAAATCAAAAGTGCAATACATTTATTTTATAAAATCAAACAAGTGCAATACATTTATTTTAGATGTAGAAAATTATTGACAATAAAATTAAGATGCATAAAGTTCCCTAAAATATAAGGCTCCAACTAGATGGAGTTAAGCTAATGACAATAAAGTGAGTCACTACTCCCTTACAACAAGCTAGAACGTTGAAGAACTTTGGCCTTTGCCAGAGCTGTTGCCAGTGGTACTTGTACTGCCCAACAAATGAGTGATATCTGATTGGAATTTTAATTATCGGCATCTTCCAGAAAAGTTTCTCTGATGCTTTGCAGTGTACTTACAATGTCCATCATACTAGGCCTTCCTTGAGGAGATTCTTTTGTGCACAACAAACCCAAGTTTATGAGCTTACTAAGGCAGTTGAGCTCATTTTTTTCTTTAGCACTGCTTGTACTACTAGTCTTCCTCAATATACTCTTATCTACCACTTCCCCTACTCCATTTGAAAAACCGACACTCACCCATTTCTGCAAATTCATTCCTCCCTCAAAAATGTTGTCGGTGGGTTTCTTTCCGGTGAGCATCTCCAATAGCACTATTCCATAGCTATAAATATCACCTTTTGTTGTGACACGTCCACCCAGTCCATATTCTGCATTCAAATATCCTCAGAACAATGTTTCAGATTCACAATTTCTAATAAAAATAGAAAACCAACAATGCTTATGCTTATATCTACCAAATAATATACCTGGAGGAATGTAGCCGACAGATCCTTTGAGTGCATGTGTTGAAGTGAAGGCCAAGTCATCAGAATTTGCAAAACATATGGTAGCAATGCCAAAGTCTATTAAATACGCTGTCATATCTTCCCCAAGAAGTACATTGCTGGGTTTTAGATCACAATGGATGACTTGCACGAAACATTGGTGATGGAGATATGCCATGCCCTGGGCAATGTCTATTGCTATATTTAACCTTTGAATCAAACTCAAAACACTTGAAACATTTTCACCATATGGATAGAACCATTTTTCCAAACTTCCATTTGGCATGAATGGAAATATCAAAGCTTTGAAGAGGAAGTCCAAATAAGAGGTTATGACTTTGATCAGGTTCCGATGCCTAACTCTACTCAAAACACTGCACTCTCTATCAAAACTCTTGTTTGCTCCTTCATTTTCCAAACTGAGGAACTTGACAGCAACAATTGTGCTATCTTTCAGAACCCCTTTGTACACTTTCCCAAAACTACCAGCTCCTAACATGTTTTCCTCACTAAATCCATCCGTTGCACTAATGAGCTCTCCATATGAAATTCTCTGATGCCCCACTTCTAAAGATCCAGTGGCTTCTGTAAGAATAGGTCTCTTGCGATTATGTTTCCACAAGACACCCATAAACAAACACCATACAACAATTGCTGCAACTGCAACAACAGGTATGATTAATCTTTTTTGATGTGAAAGACTTTTCTGTTTTCTGGCAGAGCATGGTGGCAAACTTACCCAACTTCCACACAGACCAACATTTCCCATAAATGCAGTGGCACCAAGCTTTTTGAAAACTCCACCTTCAGGGACTTTTCCTGACAGTTTGTTGAAAGAGAAATTCAAGTGTTGGAGTGCCTTGAGCTTTTCCAATGATATTGGTATTCCACCTGACAAGCTGTTAAAGGAGATATCCATATTTTTAAGATTTTGAAGTTCACCAACTGAAATTGGAATGGGACCTTCAAGTGCATTGCAGGCAAGATTCAGGTATTCTAATGCTTTGCAGCTTTCTAGTGTGCTTGGAAGGTTACCAGTCAACCGATTTGCAGAAATATCTATAGCCTGAACCATAGCCATCTTGCTTAATTCCAAAGGCACAGAGCCATGCAATAAATTGTTTGAAAGGTTGAAATAAAAAGCTAAATTTCTAAGACCTGCAACCTCTGGAGGTATGTGCCCACTGAGGCTATTATATGATAAATCTAGCCGTAGTAACTTCACACATTTCCCTAGACTTGTAGGTATATTACCTGATAACTGGTTCTGACTGAGATTTAGATCTATTAGCTGGTGGAGGTTGGCAATGGAACCAGGGATCCTTCCAGAGAGATTATTTCCTCCGAGATCTAGGAGCCCTAAGCTTTTAAGTTGCCCGATTTCCATTGGAATGCTTCCATGTAAATTGTTGGATCCCACATATAACCTCTCCAACTTTTGAAGCATATTAAGTGAAGAAGGAATTGCCCCAGTAAAAGAATTGGCATGTAATTGAGGAATGTTAAGCTAGTAAGGTTTCCAATCTGTGGAGGTATTTCCCCTGCTAATTCATTGTTCCCCAAGTACATGAAGACCATTTTGGTAGAGAGTTGGCCGATAGAAAAAGGCAAACTTCCCGTGAGATGATTAGAGTATAAATTTAGTAGTTGAAGCGAAGAACAATTAGTAAGAGCAGTAAGAATCTGCAAGCTCGTGGTGTTGCCGCTTACCAGTTGATTAGAGTATAAGTCAAGGTACTGGAGCTGTGTCAACTTACCCAACTCCATGGGCAATGCTCCACTGAACTGGTTTTCCCCTAATTCGATCACTTGAAGTTCTGTACAATTGAAGAGGGAAGCAGGAATGCTGCCACTCAATCGATTACCAAGCATATGTATTCCCACCAACCGGGTGTTCTTGGTACACAACTCCGCTGGAATGTGTCCAGTTAATTGGTTGACACATAAATTCAACTGTAGGAGATTTGTGCAGTTTGAAAGGGAAGAAGGAATTTGCCCTGTCAGACGGTTATTCCAAAAATTGATGCGGCGGAGGAGACTCAGCATACCCAATTCGGAAGGAAGGCGCCCCTGAAAGGTGTTATTTTTCAAATTTATGTAATTCAAAGAAGATATGTTTCCCAAGCAGGCGGGAATTGTGCCCGTCAAATTGTTATACCCTAAGTTAATGTATTGTAACTTGGGGAGAACACAGAGTTCCGAGGGAAAGTTTCCGGTAAAATTGTTCTGTGATATAGAGAAGATCGTCAAACTGCGACACCCACCCAGAGTGGGCGGAATGGAACCGTGGAGATGATTCCCAGACAGGACAAGCATCTTCAAGCGAAAGAGGCTTCCCAATTGATAGGGAATGTCACCAAGAAAACTGTTATTCCCAAGGTCGAGGATTGTAAGAAACGATAGATTGCCAAGAAGAGGAGAGATTCTACCTTGTAATCCCATGCTAGAAACATCCAGGGAAACCACTCTCTGTCTACGCCGGCTGCAGATGATACCTGTCCACTCGCAGACTGAAGAAACATTTGGGTTCCAATTAGTGGGTAGCGATTGAGATGGATCATAGGTAATGATTTCAGAGATAAATCCAAGCAGAGCTTCTTGATCAGATACATTGCTGGGATGAGGATGCCAACGATCAGAGAATTTAACCGCGGAAATAACAGAAGGCATGACAAGGAGAATGATATAATAGAATAGTAACATCATTCTCATAACACACAGGGTAAAAAGAGAAAAACACAACTAATGCAAAAAAGAGAAAATAATTTGGATGGACGGGTCAGAAAACCACATTGGTATGTCGAGAGCTTCATTGGCTTGGCGATATTAAGCATCCGAATCAACAACTGGCATGTCACAAATTCAAACACAACGTTCGGTACGACCTCCTAAAACCATTAAAACTTCAAATGCAGAGGGCGGCGGTACTTTTAAAAATGTTCGAAATATTGCGATCCCATAAATTAATGGAATTGGTGAAAATTCAATGTCTACGCCTGTTTTAAAGGGTTTAAGTCTTCGTCGTTAAGGCTCAATTTGTTTTTTTCACTATTCTGCAAAGGTAGCTCAAGCTCCTTATAGGATTGGACCCTGGAACTATGCTATTCACTCAAGTGAATCAACGGTAGCTCAAGCTCAATTTGTTTTTTTCACTATTCTGCAAAGGTAGCTCTATTATGCAAAGTAGCTCAAGCTCCTTATAGCATTGGACCCTGGACCTATGGTCCCCATAAATGCCATAAATATTGTGAATCAAAGGTAGCCCAGGCTCCTTACAGGAATGGACCCTCGACCTATGGTCCCATTCCACCATAAATACCATTGCATCAAACTAATAAGCTTAAAGGCTCAAATTAATATCTCCAAAAGTAACTTTTGTAGTATAATGGTGATGAGTTAGTTGGAAAAAATTGCTTTTTCATATTTTATTTAAAATCAAAGTAAACAACTGATTTTTTAAAAAAGTCTTTTCTTACTATAGAAAAATATCCTTAAAACACCTCCTTCATTCGAATGAATGAATCTAATTTGGAACATATTGCACTTTGGTTGAGGGAAGGAGGAGCGGAAGCAGGATGAATGAAGTCAGGGAAACCCTAGGTTACGGAGGTCGGAACCTCTCATCCGGAGGGAGACGACCTGGTTTGACAGTGTCTGATGGCCTCTGTCAACTTTCTGTATGCGGTTGACTCCCTTTGTTGTTTTTCGGGTTTTTTTCCTGTTGGGGTTTTTTCGTCGGGTGGGTTTTATATTGTCGGTTGTCAGTTTCTTTGCTTGGTGGTTGGTTTTATTTTGTTTTCTAGTAGTTTTTCCTCACTGGAGTCAAACCTGCAGACCACTTGCAAGTCTAGTACCAGCCAGTATAAAAAAGTGGGAAGTTTGGTGTTTATTTCACTGTTTATCTTTGACTTTTGGTGGTTTATCTTGGTGGTTTTTTCTCCTTTGGCTAATTTATGGGGTCTCGGTTTTTGTTTGCACTGTTTGCCACCTTTCTGTCTATTCCCATTACTGTTGGGAGGGAGAGTGTGGTCATTTGTGGGTTTTCAATGGCTTTTTCGACGGCGGCCACTTTTCGGGTGGTGATGAACCCGGCTTTGGAGGTGGTATTTGAAAACTTGGGGGGTTTAGCGCAGGATGCGGGGGGGGGTGGACGTTGACTCTCCACCTCTGCCACCCTCGGATGTGCTTCACTCCACTCCGGCTTTGTCAGGTGGGCCAAGGCGTTTTTCCCCGGCTAAATCCCTGGACCGTAGTGCACCTGCTTTACCCTTTAAGCCTGTTAAAAAAGGATGTGCCCTCTACGTGTTGGGAAAGGACGTGACTAGTGATATGGTGATGGCACTTTCTGAGCATGCACTGGTGGGGAAATTCGAATACATAACAATTGGAAGGTCGAAACTGCTGGAGTGGATTCGCAGGCTCTGGAAGCCTTTCATCAAGAATATTCCACGGGTAGTGATGCTCTCAAATGGGTGGATCCTCTTTCATTTTCTCACTGTGGAAGATCGGGAAAATATTGAACAATAGTTTTGGGTACTTGGGTATGGCTCACTAGTGCTTTCTTGCTGGTATGTAGGTTTCGATCCTCGAAAGGCAAAACTCAAGATTCGCCATTTATGGGTACTTCTACCGGGTTTACCCTTGCACTGTTGGTCATTGAAGGGTTTCAAAGCCATCGCCAAGTCCATTGGTCGTTTCATTATGTTGGAGGAGGATTTACTTCGTGGCTCTAACTGGTGAACGTCGCGTATTATGGTGGAAATCGATACATCGGAGGGTTTACTCAATGAATTAGAAGTTCTCTGGGAAGGAGGCTCCTTCATCCAGGTTTTAGACTATTGGCGGGTTTTGTTTAGATGCCACGCCTATCATGGCACAGGTCATCCCAAACATCGGTGCCTGACTCGCGGGCGGTCTAGTGAGCGGAAGCTGGACAGGGGCCCGCTCGTTCCTCCCCTGTCACATGAAGTGGAGGGTTTTGAGCCACTAGAGCCTTTTCTTCCTTTGGACCGAGAATCGGCCTCGGACTTGCTGGGTAATTTTATTTCTTCGATGCCCACCCTCTTAAAATTTCTGTATAAGGAGGATGTTGTTGCGGCTCTTTCACTGGATTCAATATCTTCAAGGTTACCTTCTCTTCCGTTAGATTCTCCTCTGGAAGAGCCCTCTCCCGACTCCCTTCCCTCGGATGAAGTTACTTCTCCCACTCAGATTTTATCGCCGGTTTCTCCTGTTGGAAATGTGGTTTTGGGATTAGACTCCCTCAGCGAATTCCCGCCCCTACCTTCGCCCCGTAGACCATCTTTAGATATTTGTATCTCTCCCTCCCCTCTGTGTGACACTGAGCCCCCCATTCCTCCTTGTCCTTCCATGACTGCGGTGTGTAGCTCCATCCCAATCTACTCTGCCACCTTACAGCTGGACCCCTCCATTATCCCCATCCAGTCACTCGATTTTGGTAATGTGACTATCCGTAAACCGAAGCGTGGGCCTAGCATAAAAAAAGAAGCTCAGGGAGTAGTATTCACACCTCCTATCTCTTCCCTGTTCGACTGGGGTTTGTTGGCAGATCCTTTGGTGTGTCGTTCCGATTCTGGGGCTCTTAGAGAAAGTGCGGCCCTCTCAGAGGTTACCTCATGAACCTTTTTTCCCTCAATGTGCGTGGACCGGGCATGGGTCCTAAGTCGGTTTCCATAAAGCGTCTACTTTCTCTCTTGAACCCTCATATCATCCTTCTCCAACAAACCATGACCTCTTCTTTGTCTGCAGTGTCTACTTTCCTTCGTCTCAAGCCGGGATGGCTGGCTGCTGGGACGGATTCTCTAGGTCTTTCGGGTGGAACCCTGGCAGCTTGGAACCTGGTTTTCGCTAATTTCAAGGCTCTTATCTCTCCTGCAGGTATTTTATTGACTGGATCGGTTAAGGGCTTCCCCCATCAGCTTTGTATTATAAATGTTTGTGGCCCTTATTGGGGCCAGAAGGACTTCTGGGACCAAGTGACATCTTCTGGCATTCTCCGTGAGAGATATTTGATAGTAGCTGGGGACCTCAATTTCACTACCTCCTTGGATGAAATTTGGGGAAATGGAAGGCATTTGGATCCCCTAGCGGATTACTTTCTCAATCTCTTCGACAAGGCTTGTTTGATGGATATCAAATCGGCTGTTCTAGGTCCTACTTGGTCAAACAAGTGGACAGGTGTGGACAGGATTGCTAAGCGGTTGGATAGGTTTTACGCTTTTGAGCCTTTGTGTGACGTAGTTCATCGCCTTCGCTCTTGGTCCTACTCGGTGGGTTTTTCGGACCACTGGGCTATTGTTCTTCAGCGTGATTTTGATACTCCTTTCCACTCATACCCATTTAAATTTAATGCGCGGTGGTTGGAGGACGGTGACTTTTTCTCACTGATTGCCACTACTTGGAACTCTCTGGTCTCGAACTCTGCCCGGTCTACATTATTATCTTTCTCAAAGAAATTGGCTAAGCTTGGTAAGGTGATGAAGACTTGGGACAGGGATCATAAATTGGCTTTGGATGGGGAGTTGCAGGTTATTGAAGAGAAGATTCAGTCTCTCTTGGTTATTGATGATTCGACATTTTTCTCAAAGGAATGTAGCCTCGAACTTGCTGCTCTGGAAACCAAGAGGCGGAAGATTCTTCTGTTTCAGGAAAAAACTTGGAGACTTAAGAGTCGAGCTGTGTGGCTCCGTGTTGGGGATAAGAATACACGTTTTTTTCAAAAGTTTGCTAATCAACGTAGAATGTTAAATTCTATTTGGGAACTTTCGGTGGACGGGGTGCCTACCTGCAATCAGAAAGGACTCAAGCTTGCTGCGGAGAAACATTTTAAGGGTATTTTCTCTCCTGGGTCTGACCCTTGCCTGCTAAAACAACTTGAAGTCGTGAAATTTTTTCCCCGTTATTTCAGTGAGGAGGATTGTTTGGAGATTGGTAGAAAGGTTGAGAAATCTGAAGTTTTTAAAACGCTTAAATGCTTTTCCTGGGATAAGAGCCCAGGGTCGGATGGGATCCCTGTTGAATTTTACATCCACTTTTTTTTACCTTATTGGGGATGATCTGACGAGGGCTGTGGAGGACTCTCGTGTTAGAGCCTTGGTGTCGGCATCAATAAATTCAACCTTTCTTACCCTTATTCCGAAGAAGGATCGTCATGTTGACTTTAATGAGTACAGAACTATATCGTTGTGCAAGCTCTTGTACAAAATTGTCTCGAAGATTATTTCTTAAAGGATTAAACCCTACTTGGCAAGACATATTTCACCTAAATAGTTCAGATTCTTGCTGGGTCGACAGATTTCTAAGGCGGTTGGTCTGGCTCAGGAAGGCCTACATTCTATTAAGGTAAAACACCTAGATGCTTTGGTACTTAAGCTCGATCTTGTAAAAGCTTATGATCACTTAGATTGGACCTTCCCACGTTTAATCTGTATTCAGATTGGGCCCTCGGTGGAGATTGCTGACTGGATTATGGCTTGCGTTTCCTCGGCGAACTACTCGGTTCTTATCAATGGTTCACCCTCAGCCTCCTTCGAAGGGCGGCGTGGCATTCGTCAGGGTTGTTCTCTTTCACCCTACCTTTTTATTCTGGCAATAGAGGGACTCAACCTCATGATTCGAGATGCTAAGGCATAGGGACTCATTCAAGGTATAAAGGTGGCAAGTGCTTGTTATCTTACTCATTCCCTCTTTGTGGACGATATTCTACTGTTTGGTATGGCTTCACTGCTAGAATGGAACAAATATAAGGGGATTATTGAGGATTTTTGTATGGCTTCTGGAATGGAGGTGAGTACTCCTAAGTCTGCTATTGTTTACCAGGTCTCCTGTCCGGTTACTCTTCACTCCCTTAAGTGTTTACTACCTTATAAGTGGGTGGAGTTACCTGTGGGTTTACGTTATCTGGGATTCATGTTGAAACCGAATGGTTACTCTCTCCTTGACTGGAATTGGATTATTCAGAAGGATCAAAGTCGTATTAGTGCTTGGTCCTCTAGGTGGCTCTCTCTGGGAGGCCAGGTCATTCTCATTAACTCGGTGCTTCTGAGCATTCATGTCTACTGGTTCTCTCTTTTCAGTATACCACGAGGTATCCTGACCTCTCTCCGCATAGTCATCTTTAATTTTCTCTGGGCTGGTTGTAGTGGTGACTTCAAGTTTCATTTATTTTTGTGGGACACTCTCTCCCTTCCTTTCAAGCTTTGGGGCTAGGGGATAAAGCATTTGCGTTAATTCAATTTGGCACTGTGTGCAAAAAACCTCTGGTGAGCTCTTTTGCCGGAGGTTTGTGGGGGCAGGTTATTAAAATGAAGTATTGCAAACGGCTCCCGGTTTCTGGTCTCCTTTGAGACTGCTCTTCTTGGACTGCGGCTGCCGCCACTATCTGGCATAGCCTTATCAACACTTTGCCTTTGATTCGGAGTTCTATTGCTTGGGATGTTGGTCGTGGCACGCAAATTGAAGTCGAGGTGGATGCCATCTGTGGCTGTAGCAAAACTGCGGTACTTTCTCCAGCTCTGGTGCGTTCTCTCCATGACCGGAATGTGCATGTTCTTTAAAAATATTTACATCTCTGGGGGGGATACTGGCTCATCTTGGAAAAGTTCGGCGGATCTTCAGTTGTGTGGCTCTTTGGCTGTGGAATGGGACAAGTATGTTCGTCTTTTATACAGTGCTAGGATTATCCTGACTGATAAAGATGATAGACTTGTTTGGTCTTACAATGTGACAGACGGGATGGTCACGGCGGCGTTGGCCTATTCTTGCTTTGTTCCTCGACCTTCTGATGAGAGTATTCCATGGTGGATATCGTGGATTTGGAAACTTGGTTGTCCATTTAAGATTAAACTTTTCTTATGGTTGGGACTCCATGATAAGATACTTATTTGGCCTAATTTACTGAAGCGGGGCTACACTGGTCTGAGTCACTGTGTTTTGTGCTTGAGGGATGGAGAATCTACCTCACATTTATTTTGTTCTTGTCCTTTTATGATGTAGACACTTGTCTTTCTCACGGCACATTACAAACTCAGGGCCTGTGGGACAGGGTCCTCTTTTAATGAATCGTTGTTGATTTGGAGATGTTGTCATGGGAAGCGAGCACTCATTTACTGTTTATGCTGCTGGTTTATCTGGAAAGAATGTAATGCGGCCATTTTCAATGATCAAGTTCCCTCAACCGGGCGTGTGGTTGTGCCAGGGTATTTTTTAAGGATTGCAATACTATACCTAAGTATAGTATTCTAGGCGATTATTTTGGATCGAAAAAATCATATATATAGATAGGAAGGCGAATATTAATATCAAACATACAATTTACTACTGAAATGTGTAAATTTTGGTGAATATTATAGTAAAAAAACATATTTTATGTAAATATAGGCAATATTAGAGCTTAAAAATGACCAAATAGCGAATTTATTTTTTGAAAAAAGGCCCGAAAAATAACCAATTGGCGAAATTTCGCCCCTACAAATTTCCCCGGGCTGCGCTAGCGATTTCCCTCTTTACTGCATGTTGGGGTCTCCCCAATACTCAATGGGCGTCTGTGGTGGTATGGGATCCGAGGATCTATCCATTTCCATATGGGTTCTTCGATGGGGCAGCCCTAGCAAATCTGTGTGGGTCTGGTGCAGTTCTCTGCGTAAGCCTGGAGCATCATTTCCATCTTTCCTGTGTGGAAGGTATGGGCACAAACACGCGTGCAGAGCTCATTGCACTTTGGTTACTCCTCTGGTTTGCACAATCCCGTGCTATTTGGCCCTGTTGGGTATTTGGAGATTCACAATGCATTATTAATTAGGTTTCTAAAGGTGCGGCTCTCAATGCTATTCACCTTACACACTGGAAAGCACGGGTAGTGTACTTGGTAAAATCCTTCAACTATATCCATTTTTAGCATATTTATTGTGTCCATAACTCTACAGCTGATAGTCTATCGAGGAGATTTGTTGGAGACATGCAGGGAACTGTGTTGTGTGAAGAAGGTTAGCGGGACGCTGATAGGAACTTCTCATCTTCCACTCTATTAGTAATTATCTGGGAGCATCGAAAGGATAATTTTACTTTTGATTTCAGTCTTTTATGGGCACCTCCCATGTGCTTGGTTTTTCTAACGACTCGGAGATATCATGTCTAGTTTTTAATATTTTTGGGCTGACTAATAGTTGATATGGTCTGTTAAGACTTCTGATGTCTTTACTTAATGGGTATGAAACAACCTTTGTTTGCTAGCTGTAGATCTGTATATTGTAGGAGATACTTGATGTATTTTGAACAATGTTCTCTGAATCCACTAAGCTGTAATTGATCACTACTTGTGGTCGGCTTTTGTGTCTAATATAAAAGTTGATTTTTTCCTGTGTGAAAAAAAAAGAATCTAATTTAATATCTTATTTTAATTATAATGAATCTAATTTAATCTTATTTTAATTATTTATATGTTGGTAAAATTTTATATTATTTTAATTGATAAATTTTGTAAGTTGAGATCAATAAAAAATTGGAAACTTATTATATTAATTTTTAAAAAAATATAAAAAAAATTAAAATTTTAATATTTAAAAATAGTTTGCACTTTATATATATATATATATATATATATATATATATATATATATATATATATTATAATGTTGTATTTTGTTATTATGTGGTAGTTAGTATAGAGCTAATCACTAAAGCTATACACATTTTGGTACAATAATAAAGAATTTTACCATGTGAGAAAAATTTATTATGTTTTAATATTTTTATTGCTTTTCAATTTAAGTTTTGCCTTTCAATTTAGATTCATATAAATTAATAGATTATGTTCACATAAATTAATAGATTGCAAATTTTTAAAATAAAAGATTATGACTATTGTCACTTTCTACATTTTTTTTTGTCACTTTCTACACTTTTTACTTGGTGAGGAAAATTTATTATGTTTCAGTATTTTTATTGCTTTCCAATTTAAGTTTTGCTCTTCAATTTAGATTCACATAAATTAATAGATTAGGTTCACATAAATTAATAGATTGCAAATTTTTAAAATAAAAGATTGATGACTATTGTCACTTTCTACATTTTTTGTTGGTGGAAAAGTAACTCTTTATAAGTATAAACTTATGAGTTGACAATTATACTCTCATAGGTTCATAGTTTGGTAAAAAAATACATTTAAAATAATAACTTCAATTATTAGAGTAGGTGAAAACCCCTATAGATTTGATATGTCATTAATATTCATGTCAATTTATAAGTTATAATTATAAACAAAAAAGTATTTTATACAATTTTATCATAGATATTAGGAGTTAGGTAGATTAACCACCTAAGCATTTAAAAAGAATTGCAAATGTCAAATTTGACATATTTAAGGAAAAATGTATAAGTAATTAGATTTATTAATAAATCATATTTTTCATTTATGTTTCTTTTCTTTCTTCAATATTAAAGGATCCTTACAAGGGTTAATGGGTTTCCAAAACTATGGTGAGTAGGGAGAGAGGCTAAATCCTTACTTAGAGGTGAAAGATTTGTAAGGCAATCCCAATACAAAGGTCTTCATAACACATTATAGGCCAAAATGTCAAAGTGGTTGGAGGTGAGGTAATGTTATTTTCTGCATGGTCAGGTTGTTCTTTTAAGGTTTCTTTTCTTGCCACTAGCTTATGTAGGTAGTTTTCATTAGAAAACAATCTTGACTCAAAGGTTGAGGGTGCATGGGATTTTCCTTTAGTAATATTGCCCATAGATCAAGATTTGCAAACACATTTAGAAGTAAATGAAATATTTGGCAAAGCCTAGGTTTAGATTAACTTCATTCTTATTTCTAATAACACATTTGTTATTTTCATCTAATTTGGTGTGGTAGTGTGGTGATTGTAGTTTCCATCTTAAAATCAATGTACATCGTCACATTAAAGATAGACACTAGTAAAAGAATATTATTATGTTATTAATTAACATTTATGTCACTATATGTTATACTAATACAAAATGATAAAGTAGACATTATAAATGAGTCCTTAAACTAATTCAAATTTCTAAACATTTGTAAGTCCCTTTGTTCATAAAGAGAAACCGGATTTAGGAGGTAAAACACTTTCTCTCACAAACACGCATAGACAAAGAGATTTAAACCTAAGGGTTTGATATCGATGCAATTCGGTTATAGTTATTAAGAGTTAGGTGGTTGAACCACCTAACCACATTACAAAAATGATTATAGTTATTAGGAGTTAGGTGGTTGAACTACCTAACCACTTTACAAGAATTATAAACTAGGTGGTTAAACCAACCTGGCAAGAATTATAAATGTGCAATGTGAGATATCATGTATAAGTGGGAGATGTATAACTCAAGAATATTTATTAATAAAGTATATTTTTCATTTATCTATCTCCCTACCATTCTATATAAATGTGAGCTTTAAGTTTCCAACATGGTATTAAAGCGACATTAATCTTCGAACTTGATAGTCAAATAATGGGAAAAAAAATCTTGTGAATAAAAAAAGTGATGCTTTCACATAAGAATGGAAACACACTACAAATAGAAGCAAATATTTTTCATAATAATTAAAAAAGGAAAATATAATGTAGAGGTTCATATTTTTTAATGTCAAATTTCCCATCTCGACTTTGGTAGTTGACAAAATTAATTAGAGAAAATACCAATGGAAATTTTTTTTAGTTTTTTTCTACATCAAATCTATTTGCATACATGTTCTTTTGACATCGATAGACATGAACAGATTTTTGAGGCAAATCGTTGACACAAAATGATGGTAACATATAGGAACATATAATTTTTGTGAAGAAAATATCTAGTAGAACCATGACAAGGAGGACATGAAATGTTTGCATACTCGTGGAGGTGTAATAAAGATAATAAACCAATATGGACAATGTCGATGTTCACCGATTTATTCCTCGTCCAATGTGCAATCAAGGCTTCTTGTTGTAGCAAAAATGTCAATCAAGAAGGGCATGAGTAAGACATGTAGATCCTGATTGGAAGGACCAACTAAGAGACATCAAAAAAATTATGAGTACGATAATGGGAGACTTATAAGCATGGCCCAAAACAACCTTACTTCAACCTAGAAACAGAGAATACAACCCTACATGGGAATGTGATCACCCCACTAGAAATGAAGCCTTAGCTTAGTGACAAGAAGAAGGCATAAAAACCCTAATAGTGTAAAAACAAGAAGGTGAAGTACAAATAAGAAAGAAAAAAAAAGAGTTTGTATGCCCTATAACACTAAATAACAGAGGTAGTTTTTAATTTCCTTACAATTCAAGTGACAAAGGTGTTTATTAACGAAGATGCATTTTTTTAGCATTGTTCATTTTTAAGGGAAACAAAGTATTTGAAATTGTGTTCCGTCAGATTATAAACACATTAAATGGGCTTCAACATATATTTGTAAAAAATATTGTTCACTCTTTCTTGGTTAGGAATATAGAATTATTTTTTTAACACAAATGGGTTGCTTGTATTGATATTAAAAAAAGAAGGGTCTACAACCTAACCCTCTAGCCATCATCACATGAGTACACACAAATTGGTTCAAAAATTCTCCAGCATTTTCATCTTATTGGCTACACTACTATCATTATGTTGAAAATACAATTTGTTTCCTGTTACTATAGGTTTTTTGACTCGTGTATAACCTCAAAAATTGGCCTACGATCAATACAGTCTTACAATACATAAAAAAAATAGAAAAATACATTACAAAATGAGTGCCTTCCCTTAGGTGGGCATTTTTCAAGTAACCAACTATAGAGGATAAGTCTTGGTTGTATGTTGCTCCACTACATGCTTCGGTTTTGATTGTGTGCTGCTCCATTATGTCTTCCTCTTTTCCTGTAAGTTTATGGGGTTCTATAGAGCCAATAAATAAATTTGGTGAGGGAGAGTGCCTTAAATCCTGAAAACTAGGGTGTTGTTTTTGATGTAGGTTCTTGGTTGTAACTTTAAGGTACTTAATTACCTCTTCTTGTTCAATGATTTTTTCCCTTGTTTCCTCCAAGATTGCTTCCAAGAGGATTAATCTTGGCTTTATATTTATCCAACTACTTTTTGTTTTCTTTCAAATGTCTCTGGATGTTGTTCTCATCTTTGTAGTAACCGTTTTCTCCCATATTTTCCTCCAAGTCTCCATCTTTTCCATGGAATGGAAAACTATCTCTTATCCTTCGTCAAATATCCTTTCACATATTTGAAGAGAATTGTTGAATTGGACCTCCATATTGTCCATAGAAACTTTCAATTTGGGTTGATTCAAACAAGTTATGAGGAGCTCAGAGTTATAAGTTATAGAATTTTGACTAAGGATAAAACTAAAGTTAATATGCTAGAGAATATGTACTCTAGGTGAGACTAAATGATGAAACTTAGAGCTATTAGTGCACCCAACACCACAACTTGGGGGAACCATCCTCAAGTCTAGGGAATTAGACATTCAGGTGTGTAACCTTAGCATATTACACTCTATTTTTATGCAATGAATTGAGTTGACAAATATGGGGGAGTCAACTACGACCTAGGAAGGATACACTACTAGGAAAGGCTCGCTACCAACTAGATTAATCTCATCACCGATGAAGCTGAACTCATGACCAATTGGATTGAACTAAACAGTACTAGCACTTAATAAGACAATGCTTTTCTTCCAAAACAAAGCCAAATCATCGTATGTGCTCAAGTTCAACAAATCATACCCTATCTTGACATAATGATTCAAATTGAGGAGTGATTAGACCTTAGATTTTCCCAAAGGATTATTCTAGTTATGAACAAGCTTGTCAACCTTGCAGTGTATGAGATTAACACTCAACAAATTATCCAAAATAGGCCTTCTACTCAAACTAGACTAGACAAATGAGACTGGACACGGGGCCAACAGGTTTGGGTACCAGGCACTCAATTAACAAGAGAATTTTTATTCTAAGATAGAATGAGACCAACAACTAGATTGGAATCAGACAATCTAAAAGAACTAGGAATACTATTCAGATTAGACAAATTGCTAAGAGACTAGAAATAGGACTAGATATTAGACACCCAATTGACAATACAAAGTTGTGCTTCCAAATAAAAGAAAAACTATGGACCCAATATAATTTAGGTGGGACAAAAGAACTAAGTAGACACTAAACTAGGAATAAAAATAGTAGATCAAGTTGAGAAGAAACACATATGAAATTCAAACCTATTGATTTAGCCACAAGCCTTAAATAAGCCACCTTTAAGTGCACAATTCTTAGCTCGTGCTCGTTGTTCACCATTACCAAATTACAACTATAGGGATGACAGAGCTGAAAACTAGAATACCAAATAAACATTGAAGTCCCACATGATTCGTGTATAGGGGGATGGGCCTTAATTAATTTTCTTTGATTGCCAATAAGATTGCATGCACTATGAGGTGCAACCTATTCCTAGATCCTTTTTAATGTGCCATTTGTGGCACTTGTTGAAGCCCCTAGTTTGCATGCTAGAAATAGGACTAACGAGAATAACTATGGGCCCAATGCTTAGGGGATACACTACAAGGAAAAGGCCTTGTAGTGGAGGTTTTTATTGTTACAAGATTGACAAAAATTGTCGAAAAACCTCCACCAATGGTAGCGAATGTTTTAACAGAGCTTGTTATAGATATGTTTTATAACTAAAAGAACTCGACGTCTGGAGGTTTTAGTAGATTTTTTTCCACCAATGCACTTTGTTCGAGAAATGCGCATTGGTGTGTACCTTCATAAAATGCACCGGTGCTGCACAATATGAATAATCCGCATCGTTTCACTCAAACAGATCGAACACCAGAGAGCACCAAAATTTAACGTTGCACCGATGCTTACGTAGCTTATATGCACCAGTGCTTACTTATAACCAAACTGCACCGATGAGACATTTTACGTCATATGCACCATAAATTTTTAATATTTTTAAACTTTGAGGATGCTTTCTATTTATAACAACGCCCAAGTGCATTTAATAATAATAAGCATTGGTGTGTACAAACTATTACATTAACCCAGTGCATTTAAAGAATTAAAACGCCCCGGTGCAATAAATTACAAAAAGAACTAGTGCGTACAGGATTTAAATATCCTTGTGCAGATTAACAATTAAAATGCACCGGTGCAATTAATAATAAAAAACGCATTGATAAATGCAATTGAGATGTGGAATTTTTTTAATTTTTTTAATTTAATGATGCGTTTAATTTACATTGGATTATCGAGGTGTATAAATTATGTAAATGCATTGGTGCATATAATTCAAGGAAACACATTGGTGTGACATAAAGTACCAAAAGCACCATAGACGATTCTTTGAACAGTGACTCCTGACATTGTAGTGAAATATCTATTTTATTTTTTTATTCCATTATTCATTAAAAATTGAAATATTTTTCTATAGTACTATTCATTTCAATTTTATTTATCGCATTTGTTTGGATAAGTTTCGTATATTATAGATTCTAGCATCTATTGTAATATTTAAGCATCTATACATTTAATTACCAATATATTGTACCATTTCATATGTAACATTTGACAATAACATTGGAGAATGCATTAGGATAAAAAAGTGTATTTCATTATATATCAATAAGAGGTCCTTTGTCATACAAAATAGGACAACATAGAGACAACAATAATCAACATGTCAACGTGCATGTAATTGTAACACTTACTGGTAACCAACTGTCTTTCAATTCGGACACTATGTCTAGTACATTATACAAAATGTCTGATTATCATAGGCAATTATTTCAAAACTAATATACATCAACTTGCATTGACATCAAAAATAAATATGGATCATCATTTTGGGTAAGGACCTACTGGAAGTGGTTGAACAATCAAGAGTTGTAGGATATGTATTAGGAGCTCTCAACTCTACTTTTATTACACTTGTTCCCATATGTGATAATCTGAAAATCTTTGTAGACTATAGGCATATTTCACTTTGCAATCTTGTGTACAAGATCATCACAAAATTTTCATCTAACATTCTTCGTCCAAATTGGCTAAGGTGATGACAAAAGAGCAATTTGGCTTCTTAGCAAACAAACAAATACTTGATGCAATGGGAGTCACTCAGGAATGCTTACATTCCATAAAGGCTAAGAATTTGGATTCCCTCATTGTGAAGATGGACTTAGTCAAATCCTATGACAAGGTAAATTGGGTTTTCTTAAGGTTATTACTGCTTTAGATTGGTCTCCCCTTGGCTGTCACCAACTGGCTATGTTTCTTTTGCTTGTTTTGTTGTACTTTCAAATGGTTCTTCGAAAAAAAAATTCAAGTGTTCGAGGGCACTCAAGAAAGGTTTCCCACTCTCTCCTCTCCTTTTCTTATTAGTCATTGAAGGACTCATTAGGTTGATAGATACTACCACAAGTGAAGGAAAGTTAAAGGGTATCAAATTTTCTTCATCATTGTTCATCACACATATGCTTTTTGTTGACGATGTGGTATTATTTGGAAAAGACACACTTGAGGAATAATCTACTTTTGTTGAGATAATTGCCTTATTCTGTGAAGCTTTGCGTATGGAGGCGAGATCTAATAAATCCGCTTTCCTCATGAATGGTATAAGTTGGAATATTTTCACACAAATTACCTCCCTCTTCCCTTACAAAGTTGATAATATTCATAATGGATTTAAATATCTTGGATATTATTTAAAACCAAGCAGTTACAGGGTTAGTGATTGGATGTGGTTAGTTAAGAAGGTTGAAAAAAGGATTGGAAATTGGGCTTACAGGTTGCTTTCTTTAGGGGGTAGACTCACCTTAGTGAGATCTATTCTCGTAGGGATCCATGTGTATTGGTTTTCTTTGGCTCATGTGCCTCAGACTATTCTACATATGATAAGACAAAAGATGTTTAACTTCCTTTGGTCGGGTTTTGCTTTGAGGAATAAAATACATCTTGTTAGCTAGGATAGACTTTTCAGACCAAAATCTGTGGGTCGTTGGGATATTAAAAATATTTTTTTGGTCTATTATTGCTTTGGAATACAAATTCTCATTCTAATGATCATTGCACTTTGAACTTGTAACCTATGGAGACGTAACCACCACTAGACTTGTTTAGATCTTTATAATTTTCATATTTATTTTTAAAGTTGGGTATGTTTAAAATTTATGCATATTTATTTTTTAAAGTGGGAATGCTTAATTTTTTTTTTAGAGTTGGGTATATTTAAAATTTATGCATTTTGAAATTGGTTTTATTATATAAGTACTTGCTTCTAGTTATTATATCTTTCTAGTTTCTATTTTGATTAGAGAATTTACAAATAATTTTGTTATGTTAATTTAATTTGTTAAATTGAAATATTAAATAATAGATAATGAAAGTTGTTTGAAAACTGGTCTGGTCATTTGCATGAAAATGAAACTAGAAAGATATAATCACTAGAAGCAAGTACTTATACAGTAAAACCAATTTCCAAAATGTGTAAATTTTAAACATATCCAACTTTATAAAAAAAAAAACATATCTAACTTTTAAAAATAAATATGTATAATTTTTAAACATACCCAACTTTAAAAATAAATATGAAAATTATAATCACATGAACAACTCTGGTGATTAAGTCTCCATAGGTTACCCGTTCAAAGAGTCAGAAGAGCTGAGCTCTGGGGCCTCCAAGGTGGACCTAGCCTTTGCACTTGGGTAGATTATTCTTCCATTTAACTAAGGCTGACCTCTGCCCAGATGGACATAATAACCGAAACACCTTTTACAACTGCACATAATAAACGAAACGTGAAATGTACTTGTTCAAAGTGCTTCAAGTGGGTTCAGCGACCTTCCTCCGTCGTGATTTCTAAAAAACAATGATTTTTCAATTAGCGTCGCTCTCTCCAATTCATGAGGTCGAGGAACTCCCTCTGCAACCCCAGTGAAAGAAAACGTGTTTTCTGTAAAGGTTTGCCCTCACAAGGATGTAACATTCCGTCCTGTCAACTAAGCGAGCTCAGGGTATTAATAAAAATGCTGCTTTGCTCTGTTCTGTTCTACTGCAGTGCAACTATATTAGTTATGGTTCTATTAGTGTCCAATACTGGAAGAATCACAAGAGAAAGACCCAAGAATTTTCGCGAGAAAATTCGATTTTCATCGCAACCAGGATGGATTTAGCCGGGTCGAGCGCATAACCTGGGGCCGATGCTTTCCCCCGACCTGGTAAGCGGACGCCCAGAAGTCATTATACAATGAGAGTGGTGTAATTCAGCCAGTAACATAAACTCATCGTAACCCTAATCAAAATCTATCCAAATTCAAGGTTGGGATAAAACTAAACAATTTTTTTGGGGAAGTAGGAGGGTTAAGCTAAAGTTATACTTCCTGGAAGTAGGTCTTTTATACACATCACATGGACATCTCTTATAACTGGAGCTGTAAGAACTTTTGGCTTCTTAATACAGGAAAAAAATTCCACGGAAATCAATATATACAATGTGATATTCATCTGAATATTCCTTTCCATAATTTATCATACTAAAAATCAATAAAAATAAAATCAAACAAGTGCAGTACATTTATTTTATAAAATCAAACAAGTGCAATACATTTATTTTAGATGTAGAAAATTATTGACAATAAAATTAAGATACATAAAGTTCCCTAAAAAATAAGGCTCCAACTAGATGGAGTTAAGCTAATGACAATAAAGTGAGTCACTACTCCCTTACAACAAGCTAGAACGTTGAAGAACTTTGGCCTTTGCCAGAGCTGTTGCCAGTGGTACTTGTACTGCCCAACAAATGAGTGATATCTGATTGGAATTTTAATTATCGGCATCTTCCAGAAAAGTTTCTCTGATGCTTTGCAGTGTACTTACAATGTCCATCATACTAGGCCTTCCTTGAGGAGATTCTTTTGTGCACAACAAACCCAAGTTTATGAGCTTACTAAGGCAGTTGAGCTCATTTTTTTCTTTAGCACTGCTTGTACTACTAGTCTTCCTCAATATACTCTTATCTACCACTTCCCCTACTCCATTTGAAAAACCGACACTCACCCATTTCTGCAAATTCATTCCTCCCTCAAAAATGTTGTCGGTGGGTTTCTTTCCGGTGAGCATCTCCAATAGCACTATTCCATAGCTATAAATATCACCTTTTGTTGTGACACGTCCACCCAGTCCATATTCTGCATTCAAATATCCTCAGAACAATGTTTCAGATTCACAATTTCTAATAAAAATAGAAAACCAACAATGCTTATGCTTATATCTACCAAATAATATACCTGGAGGAATGTAGCCGACAGATCCTTTGAGTGCATGTGTTGAAGTGAAGGCCAAGTCATCAGAATTTGCAAAACATATGGTAGCAATGCCAAAGTCTATTAAATACGCTGTCATATCTTCCCCAAGAAGTACATTGCTGGGTTTTAGATCACAATGGATGACTTGCACGAAACATTGGTGATGGAGATATGCCATGCCCTGGGCAATGTCTATTGCTATATTTAACCTTTGAATCAAACTCAAAACACTTGAAACATTTTCACCATATGGATATAACCATTTTTCCAAACTTCCATTTGGCATGAATGGAAATATCAAAGCTTTGAAGAGGAAGTCCAAATAACAGGTTATGACTTTGATCAGGTTCCGATGCCTAACTCTACTCAAAACACTGCACTCTCTATCAAAACTCTTGTTTGCTCCTTCATTTTCCAAACTGAGGAACTTGACAGCAACAATTGTGCTATCTTTCAGAACCCCTTTGTACACTTTCCCAAAACTACCAGCTCCTAACATGTTTTCCTCACTAAATCCATCCGTTGCACTAATGAGCTCTCCATATGAAATTCTCTGATGCCCCACTTCTAAAGATCCAGTGGCTTCTGTAAGAATAGGTCTCTTGCAATTATGTTTCCACAAGACACCCATAAACAAACACCATACAACAATTGCTGCAACTGCAACAACAGGTATGATTAATCTTTCTTGACGTGAAAGACTTTTCTGTTTTCCGGCAGAGCATGGTGGCAAACTTACCCAACTTCCACACAGACCAACATTTCCCATAAATGCCGTGGCACCAAGCTTTTTGAAAACTCCACCTTCAGGGACTTTTCCTGGCAGTTTGTTGAAAGAGAAATTCAAGTGTTGGAGTGCCTTGAGCTTTTCCAATGATATTGGTATTCCACCTGACAAGCTGTTGAAGGAGATATCCATATTTTTAAGATTTTGAAGTTCACCAACTGAAATTGGAATGGGACCTTCAAGTGCATTGCAGGCAAGATTCAGGTATTCTAATGCTTTGCGGCTTTCTAGTGTGCTTGGAAGGTTACCAGTCAACCGATTTGCAGAAATATCTATAGCCTGAACCATAGTCATATTGCTTAATTCCAAAGGCACAGAGCCATGCAATAAATTGTTTAAAAGGTTGAAATAAAAAGCTAAATTTCTAAGACCTGCAACCTCTGGAGGTATGTGCCCACTGAGGCTATTATATGATAAATCTAGCCGTAGTAACTTCACACATTTCCCTAGACTTGTAGGTATATTACCTGATAACTGGTTCTGACTGAGATTTAGATCTATTAGCTGGTGGAGGTTGGCAATGGAACCAGGGATCCTTCCAGAGAGATTATTTCCTCCGAGATCTAGGAGCCCTAAGCTTTTAAGTTACCCGATTTCCATTGGGATGCTTCCATGTAAATTGTTGGATCCCACATGTAACCTCTCCAACTTTTGAAGCATATTAAGTGAAGAAGGAATTGCCCCAGTAAAAGAATTGGCATGTAATTGAAGGAATGTTAAGCTAGTAAGGTTTCCAATCTGTGGAGGTATTTCCCCTGCTAATTCATTGTTCCCCAAGTACATGAAGACCATTTTGGTAGAGAGTTGGCCGATAGAAAAAGGCAAACTTCCCGTGAGATGATTCGTGAATAAATCTAGTAGTTGAAGCGAAGAACAATTAGTAAGAGCAGTAAGAATGTGCAAGCTCGTGGTGTTGCCGCTTACCAGTTGATTAGAGTAGAAGTCAAGGTACTGGAGCTGTGTCAACTTACCCAACTCCATGGGCAATGCTCCACTGAACTGGTTTTCCCCCAATTCGATCACTTGAAGTTCTGTACAATTGAAGAGGGAAGCAGGAATGCTGTCACTCAATTGATTACCAAGCATATGTATTCCCACCAACCAGGTGTTCTTGGTACACAACTCCGCTGGAATGTGTCCAGTTAATTGGTTGACACATAAATTCAACTGTAGGAGATTTGTGCAGTTTGAAAGGGAAGAAGGAATTTGCCCTGTTAGATGGTTACTCCAAAAATTGATGCGGCGGAGGAGACTCAGCATACCCAATTCGGAAGGAAGGCCCCCCTGAAAGGTGTTATTTTTCAAATTTATGTAATTCAAAGAAGATATGTTTCCCAAGCAGGCGGGAATTGTGCCCGTCAAATTGTTATACCCTAAGTTAATGTATTGTAACTTGGGGAGAACACAGAGTTCCGAGGGAAAGTTTCCGGTAAAATTGTTCTGTGATATAGAGAAGATCGTCAAACTGTGACACCCACCCAGAGTGGGCGGAATGGAACCTTGGAGATGATTCCCAGACAGGACAAGCATCTTCAAGCGAAAGAGGCTTCCCAATTGATAGGGAATGTCACCAAGAAAACTGTTATTCCCAAGGTCGAGTATTGTAAGAAACGATAGATTGCCAAGAAGAGGAGAGATTCTACCTTGTAATCCCATGCTAGAAACATCCAGGGAAACCACTCTCTGTCTACGCCGGCTGCAGATGATACCTGTCCACTCGCAGACTGAAGAAACATTTGGGTTCCAATTAGTGGGTAGCGATTGAGATGGATCATAGGTAATGATTTCAGAGATAAATCCAAGCAGAGCTTCTTGATCAGATACATTGCTGGGATGAGGATGCCAACGATCAGAGAATTTAACCGCGGAAATAACAGAAGGCATGACAAGGAGAATGATATAATAGAATAGTAACATCATTCTCATAACACACAGGGAAAAAAGAGAAAAACACAACTAATGCAAAAAAGAGAAAATAATTTGGATGGACGGGTCAGAAAACCACATTGGTATGTCGAGAGCTTCATTGGCTTGGCGATATTAAGCATCCGAATCAACAACTGGCATGTCACAAATTCAAACACAACGTTCGGTACGACCTCCTAAAACCATTAAAACTTCAAATGCAGAGGGCGACGGTACTTTTAAAAATGTTTGAAATATTGCGATCCCATAAATTAATGGAATTGGTGAAAATTCAATGTCTACGTCTGTTTTAAAGGGTTTAAGTCTTCGTCGTTAAGGCTCAATTTGTTTTTTTCACTATTCTGCAAAGGTAGCTCAAGCTCCTTATAGGATTGGACCCTGGAACTATGCTATTCACTCAAGTGAATCAAAGATAGCTCAAGTGAATCAAAGGTAGCTCAAGCTCAATTTGTTTTTTTCACTATTCTGCAAAGGTAGCTCTATTCTGCAAAGTAGCTCAAGTGAATCAAAGGTAGCTCAAGCTCCTTATAGCATTGGACCGTGGACCTATGGTCCCCATAAATGCCATAAATATTGTGAATCAAAGGTAGCCCAGGGTCCTTACAGGAATGGACCCTGGACCTATGGTCCCATTCCACCATAAATACCATTGCATCAAACTAATAAGCTTAAAGGCTCAAATTAATATCTCCAAAAGTAACTTTTGTAATATAATGGTGATGAGTTAGTCGGAGAAAATTGCTTTTTCATATTTTATTTAAAATCAAAGTAAACAACTGATTTTTTTAAAAAGTCTTTTCTTACTATAGAAAAATATCCTTAAAACACCTCCTTCATTCGAATGAATGAATCTAATTTGGAACATATTACACTTTGGTTGAGGGAAGGAGGAGCGGAAGCAGGATGAACGAAGTCAGGGAAACCCTAGGTTACGGAGGTCGGAACCTCTCATCCGGAGGGAGACGACCGGGTTTGACAGTGTCTGATGGCCTCTGTCAACTTTCTGTATGCGGTTGACTCCCTTTGTTGTTTTTCGGGTTTTTTTTCCTGTTGGGGTTTTTTCGTCGGGTGGGTTTTATATTGTCGGTTGTCAGTTTCTTTGCTTGGTGGTTGGTTTTATTTTGTTTTCTATTAGTTTTTCCTCACTGGAGTCAAACCTGCAGACCACTTGCAAGTCTAGTACCAGCGAGTATAAAAAAGTGGGAAGTTTGGTGTTTATTTCACTATTTATCTTTGACTTTTGGTGGTTTATCTTGGTGGTTTTTTCTCCTTTGGCTAATTTATGGGGTCTCGGTTTTTGTTTGCACTGTTTGCCACCTTTCTGTCTATTCCCATTACTGTTGGGAGGGAGAGTGTGGTCATTTGTGGGTTTTCAATGGCTTTTTCGACGGCGGCCACTTTTCGGGTGGTGACGAACCCGGCTTTGGAGGTGGTATTTGAAAACTTGGGGGGTTTAGCGCAGGATGCGGGGGGGGTGGACATTGACTCTCCACATCTGCCACCCTCGGATGTGCTTCACTCCACTCCGGCTTTGTCAGGTGGGCCAAGGCGTTTTTCCCCGGCTAAATCCATGGACCGTAGTGCACTTGCTTTACCCTTTAAGCCTGTTAAAAAAGGATGTGCCCTCTACGTGTTGGGAAAGGACGTGACTAGTGATATGGTGATGGCACTTTCTGAGCATGCACTGGTGGGGAAATTCGAATACATAACAATTGGAAGGCCGAAACTGCTGGAGTGGATTCGCAGGCTCTGGAAGCCTTTCATCAAGAATATTCCACGGGTAGTGATGCTCTCAAATGGGTGGATCCTCTTTCATTTTCTCACTGTGGAAGATCGGGAAAATATTGAACAATAGTTTTGGGTACTTGGGTATGGCTCACTAGTGCTTTCTTGCTGGTATGTATGTTTCGATCCTCAAAAGGCAAAACTCAAGATTCGCCATTTGTGGGTACTTCTACCGGGTTTACCCTTGCACTGTTGGTCATTGAAGGGTTTCAAAGCCATCGCCAGGTCCATTGGTCGTTTCATTATGTTGGAGGAGGATTTACTTCGTGGCTCTAACTAGCGAACGCCGCGTATTATGGTGGAAATCGATACATCGGAGGGTTTACTCAATGAATTAGAAGTTCTCTGGGAAGGAGGCTCCTTCATCCAGGTTTTAGACTACTGGCGGGTTTTGTTCAGATGCCACGCCTGTCATGGCACGGGTCATCCCAAACATCGGTGCCCGACTCGCAGGCGGTCTAGTGAGCGGAAGCTGGACGGGGGCCCGCTCATTCCTCCCATGTCACATGAAGTGGAGGGTTTTGAGCCACTAGAGCCTTTTCTTCCTTTGGACCGAGAATCGGCCTCGGACTTGCTGGGTAATTTTATTTCTTCGATGCCCACCCTCTTAAAATTTCTGTCTAAGGAGGATGTTGTTGCGGCTCTTTCACTGGATTCAATATCTTCAAGGTTACCTTCTCTTCCGTTAGATTCTCCTCTGGCAGAGCCCTCTCCCGACTCCCTTCCCTCGGATGAATTTACTTCTCCCACTCAGATTTTATCCCCGGTTTCTCCTGTTGGAAATGTGGTTTTGGGATTGGACTCCCTCAGCGAATTCCTGCCCCTACCTTCGCCCCGTAGACCATCTTTAGATATTTGTATCTCTCCCTCCCCTATGTGTGACACTGAGCCCCCCATTCCTCCCTGTCCTTCCATGACTGCGATGTGTAGCTCCATCCCAATCTACTCTGCCACCTTACAGCTAGACCCCTCCATTATCCCCATCCAGTCACTCGATTTTGGTAATGTGACTATCCGTAAACCGAAGCGTGGGCCTAGCATAAAAAAAGAGGCTCGGGGAGTAGTATTCACACCTCCTATCTCTTCCCTGTTCGATTGGGGTTTGCTGGCAGATCCTTTGGTGTGTCGTTCCGATTCTGGGGCTCTTAGAGAAAGTGCGGCCCTCTCAGAGGTTACCTCATGAACCTTTTTTCCCTCAATGTGCGTGGACCAGGCATGTGTCCTAAGTCGGTTTCCATAAAGCGTCTACTTTCTCTCTTGAACCCTCATATCATCCTTCTCCAAGAAACCATGACCTCTTCTTTGTCTGCGGTGTCTACTTTCCTTCGTCTCAAGCCGGGATGGCTGGCTGCTGGGACGGATTCTCTAGGTCTTTTGGGTGGAACCCTGGCAGCTTGGAACCTGGTTTTCACTAATTTCAAGGCTCTTATCTCTCCTGCAGGTATTTTATTGACTGGCTCGGTTAAGGGCTTCCCCCATCAGCTTTGTATTATAAATGTTTATGGCCCTTATTGGGGCCAAAAGGACTTATGGGACCAGGTGACATCTTCTGGCATTCTCCGTGAGAGATATTTGATAGTAGCTGGGGACCTCAATTTCACTACCTCCTTGGATGAAATTTGGGGAAATGGAAGGCATTTGGATCACCTAGCGGATTACTTTCTCAATCTCTTCGACAAGGCTTGTTTGATGGATATCAAACCGGCTGTTCTGGGTCCTACTTGGTCAAACAAGTGGACAGGTGTGGACAGGATTGCTAAGCGGTTGGATAGGTTTTACGCTTCTGAGCCTTTGTGTGACGTATTTCATCGCCTTCGCTCTTGGTCCTACTCGGTGGGTTTTTCGGACCACTGGGCTATTGTTCTTCAGCGTGATTTTGATACTCCTTTCCACTCATACCCATTTAAATTTAATGCGCGGTGGTTGGAGGACAGTGACTTTTGCTCACTGATTGCCACTACTTGGAACTCTCTGGTCTCGAACTCTGCCCGGTCTACATTATTATCTTTCTCAAAGAAATTGGCTAAGCTTGGTAAGGTGATGAAGACTTGGGACAGGGATCATAAATTGGCTTTGGATGGGGAGTTGCAGGTTATTGAAGAGAAGATTCAGTCTCTCTTGGTTATTGATGATCCGACATTTTTCTCAAAGGAATGTAGCCTCGAACTTGCTGCTCTGGAAACCAAGAGGCTGAAGATTCTTCTGTTTCAGGAAAAAACTTGGAGACTTAAGAGTCGAGCTGTGTGGCTCCGTGTTGGGGATAAGAATACACGTTTTTTTCAAAAGTTTGCTAATCAACGTAGAATGTTAAATTCTATTTGGGAACTTTCGGTGGACGGGGTGCCTACCTGCGATCAGAAAGGACTCAAGCTTGCTGCGGAGAAACATTTTAAGGGTATGACCCTTTCCTGCTAAAACAACTTGAAGTCGTGAAATTTTTTCCCCGTTATTTCAGTGAGGAGGATTGTTTGGAGATTGGCAGAAAGGTTGAGAAATCTAAAGTTTTTAAAACGCTTAAATGCTTTTCCTGGGATAAGAGCCCAGGGTCGGATGGGATCCCTGTCGAATTTTACATCCACTTTTTTTTACCTTATTGGGGATGATTTGACGAGGGCTGTGGAGGACTCTCGTGTTAGAGCCTTGGTGTCGGCATCAATAAATTCAACCTTTCTTACCCTTATTCCGAAGAAGGATTGTCATGTTGACTTTAATGAGTACAAACCTATATCGTTGTGCAAGCTCTTGTACAAAATTGTCTCGAAGATTATTGCTTAAAGGATTAAACCCTACTTGGCAAGACATATTTCACCTAAACAGTTCAGATTCTTGCTGGGTCGACAGATTTCTGAGGCGGTTGGTCTGGCTCAGGAAGGCCTACATTCTATTAAGGTAAAACACCTAGATGCTTTGGTACTTAAGCTCGATCTTGTAAAAGCTTATGATCGCTTAGATTGGACCTTCCCGCGTTTAATCTGTATTCAGATTGGGCTCTCGGTGGAGATTGTTGACTGGATTATGGCTTGCGTTTCCTCGGCGAACTACTCGGTTCTTATCAATGGTTCACCCTCAGCCTCCTTCGAAGGGCGGCGTGGCATTCGTCAGGGTTGTTCTCTTTCACCCTACCTTTTTATTCTAGCAATAGAGGGACTCAACCTCATGATTCGAGATGCTAAGGCATAGGGACTCATTCAGGGTATAAAGGTGGCAAGTGCTTGTTATCTTACTCATTCCCTCTTTGTGGACGATGTTCTACTGTTTGGTATGGCTTCACTGCTAGAATGGAACAAATATAAGGGGATTATTGAGGATTTCTGTATGGCTTCTGGAATGGAGGTGAGTACTCCTAAGTCTGCTATTGTTTACCAGGTCTCCTGTCCGGTTACTCTTCACTCCCTTAAGTGTTTACTACCTTATAAGTGGGTGGAGTTACCTGTGGGTTTACGTTATCTGGGATTCATGTTGAAACCGAATGGTTACTCTCTCCTTGACTGGAATTGGATTATTCAGAAGGTTCAAAGTCGTATTAGTGCTTGGTCCTCTAGGTGGCTCTCTCTAGGAGGCCAGGTCATTCTCATTAACTCGGTGCTTCTGAGCATTCATGTCTACTGGTTCTCTCTTTTCAGTATGCCACGGGGTATCCTGACCTCTCTCCGCAGAGTCATCTTTAATTTTCTCTGGGCTGGTTGTAGTGGTGACTTCAAGTTTCATTTATTTTTGTGGGACACTCTCTCCCTTCCTTTCAAGCTTGGGGGCTAGGGGATAAAGCATTTGCGTTATTTCAAGTTGGCACTGTGTGCAAAAAACCTCTGGTGAGCTCTTTTGCCGGAGGTTTGTGGGGGCAGGTTATTAAAATGAAGTATTGCAAACGGCTCCTGGTTTCTGGTCTCCTTCGAGACTGCTCTTCTTGGACTGCGGCTGCCTCCACTATCTGGCATAGCCTTATCAACACTTTGCCTTTGATTCGGAGTTCTATTGCTTGGGATGTTGGTCGTGGCACGCAAATTGAAGTCGGGGTGGATGCCATCTGTGGCTGTAGCGAAACTGCGGTACTTTCTCCAGCTCTGGTGCGTTCTCTCCATGACCGGAACGTGCATGTTCTTAAAAATATTTACATCTATGGGGGGGATACTGGCTCATCTTGGAAAAGTTCGGCGGATCTTCAGTTGTGTGGCTCTTTGGCTATGGAATGGGACAAGTATGTTCGTCTTTTATACAGTGCTGGGATTATCCTGATTGATAAAGATGACAGACTTGTTTGGTCTTACAATGTGACAGACGGGATGGTCACGGCGGCGTTGGCCTATTCTTGCTTTGTTCCTCGACCTTCTGATGAGAGTATTCCATGGTGGATATCGTGGATTTGGAAACTTGGTTGTCCATTTAAGATTAAACTTTTCTTATGGTTGGGACTCCATGATAAGATACTTACTTGGCCTAATTTACTGAAGCGGGGCTACACTGGTCCGAGTCACTGTGTTTTGTGCTTGAGGGATGGAGAATCTACCTCACATTTATTTTGTTCTTGTCCTTTTATGATGTAGACACTTGTCTTTCTCACGGCACATTACAAACTCAGGGCCTGTGGGACAGGGTCCTCTTTTAATGAATCGTTGCTGATATGGAGACGCTGTCATGGGAAGCGAGCACTCATTTACTGTTTATGCTGCTGGTTTATCTGGAAAGAATGTAATGTGGCCATTTTCAATGATCGGGTTCCCTCAACCGGGCGTGTGGCTGTGCCAGGGTATTTTTTAAGGATTGCAATACTATACCTAAGTATAGTATTCTAGGCGATTATTTTGGATCGAAAAAATCATATATATAGATAGGGAGGCGAATATTAATATCAAACATACAATTTACTACTGAAATGTGTAAATTTTGGTGAATATTATAGTAAAAAAACATATTTTATGTAAATATAGGCAATATTAGAGCTTAAAAATGACCAAATAGCGAATTTATTTTTTGAAAAAAGGCCCGAAAAATAGCCAATTGGCGAAATTTCGCCCCTACAAATTTCCCCGGGCTGCGCTAACGATTGCCCTCTTTACTGCATGTTGGGGTCTCCCCAATACTCAATGGGCGCCTGTGGTGGTCTGGGATCCGGGGATCTATCCATTTCCATATGGGTTCTTCGATGGGGCAGCCCTAGCAAATCTGTGTGGGGCTGGTGCAGTTCTCTACGTAAGCCTGGAGCATCATTTCCATCTTTCCTGTGCGGCAGGTATGGGCACAAACACGCGTGCAGAGCTCATTACACTTTGGTTACTCCTCTGGTTTGCACAATCCCGTGCTATTTGGCCCTGCTGGGTATTTGGAGATTCACAATGCATTATTAATTAGGTTTCTAAAGGTGCGGCTCTCAATGCTATTCACCTTACACACTGGAAAGCAGGGGTAGCAGACTTGGTAAAATCCTTCAACTATATCCATTTTTAGCATATTTATTGTGTCCATAACTCTAAAGCTGATAGTCTATCGAGGAGATCTGTTGGAGACATGCAGGGAATTGTGTTGTGTGAAGAAGGTTAGCGGGAAGCTGATAGGAACTTCTCATCTTCCACTCTATTAGTAATTATCTGGGAGCATCGAAAGGATAATTTTACTTTTGATTTCAGTCTTTTATGGGCACCTCCCATGTGCTTGGTTTTTCTAACGACTCGGAGATATCATGTCTAGTTTTTAATATTTTTGGGCTGACTAATAGTTGATATGGTCTGTTAAGACTTCTGATGTCTTTACTCAATGGGTATGAAACAACCTTTGTTTGCTAGCTGTAGATCTATATATTGTAGGAGATACTTGATGTATTTTGAACAATGTTCTCTGAATCCACTAAGCTGTAATTGATCACTACTTGTGGTCGGCTTTTGTGTCTAATATAAAAGTTGATTTTTTCCTGTGTGAAAAAAAAATAATCTAATTTAATATCTTATTTTAATTATAATGAATCTAATTTAATCTTATTTTAATTATTTATATGTTGGTAAAATTTTATATTATTTTAATTGATAAATTTTGTAAGTTGAGATCAATAAAAAAATTGGAAACTTATTATATTAATTTTTTAAAAATTATAAAAAAATTAAAATTTTAATATTTAAAAATAGTTTGCACTTTATATATATATATATATATATATATATATATATATATATTATAATGTTGTATTTTGTTATTATGTGGTAGTTAGTATAGAGCTAATCACTAAAGCTATACACGTTTTGGTACAATAATAAAGAATTTTACCGTGTGAGAAAAATTTATTATGTTTTAATATTTTTATTGCTTTTCAATTTAAGTTTTGCCCTTCAATTTAGATTCATATAAATTAATAGATTATGTTCACATAAATTAATAGATTGCAAATTTTTAAAATAAAAGATTATGACTATTGTCACTTTCTACATTTTTTTTGTCACTTTCTACACTTTTTACTTGGTGAGGAAAATTTATTATGTTTCAGTATTTTTATTGCTTTCCAATTTAAGTTTTGCGCTTCAATTTAGATTCACATAAATTAATAGATTAGGTTCACATAAATTAATAGATTGCAAATTTTTAAAATAAAAGATTGATGACTATTGTCACTTTCTACATTTTTTTTTGGTGGAAAAGTAACTCTTTATAAGTATAAACTTATGAGTTGACAATTGTACTCTCATAGGTTCATAGTTTGGTAAAAAAATACATTTAAAATAATAACTTCAATTATTAGAGTAGGTGAAAACCCCTATAGATTTGATATGTCATTAATATTCATGTCAATTTATAAATTATAATTATAAAAAAAAAAGTATTTTATACAATTTTATCATAGATATTAGGAGTTAGGTAGATTAACCACCTAAGCATTTAAAAAGAATTGCAAATGTCAAATTTGACATATTTAAGGAAAAATGTATAAGTAATTAGATTTATTAATAAATCATATTTTTCATTTATGTTTCTTTTCTTTCTTCAATATTAAAGGATCCTTACAAGGGTTAATGGGTTTCCAAAACTATGGTGAGTAGGGAGAGAGGCTAAATCCTTACTTAGAGGTGAAAGATTTGTAAGGCAATCCCAATACAAAGGTCTTCATAACACATTATAGGCCAAAATGTCAAAGTGGTTGGAGGTGAGGTAATGTTATTTTCTGCATGGTCAGGTTGTTCTTTTAAGGTTTCTTTTCTTGCCACTAGCTTATGTAGGTAGTTTTCATTAGAAAACAATCCTGACTCAAAGGTTGAGGGTGCATGGGATTTTCCTTTAGTAATATTGCCCATAGATCAAGATTTGCAAACACATTTAGAAGTAAATGAAATATTTGGCAAAGCCTAGGTTTAGATTAACTTCATTCTTATTTCTAATAACACATTTGTTATTTTCATCTAATTTGGTGTGGTAGTGTGGTGATTGTAGTTTCCATCTTAAAATCAATGTACATCGTCACATTAAAGATAGACACTAGTAAAAAAATATTATTATGTTATTAATTAACATTTATGTCACTATATGTTATACTAATACAAAATGATAAAGTAGACATTATAAATGAGTCCTTAAACTAATTCAATTTTCTAAACATTTGTAAGTCCCTTTGTTGATAAAGAGAAACCGGATTTAGGAGGTAAAACACTTTCTCTCACAAACACGCATAGACAAAGAGATTTAAACCTAAGGGTTTGATATCGATGCAATTCGGTTATAGTTATTAAGAGTTAGGTGGTTGAACCACCTAACCACATTACAAAAATGATTATAGTTATTAGGAGTTAGGTGGTTGAACTACCTAACCACTTTACAAGAATTATAAACTAGGTGGTTAAACCAACCTGGCAAGAATTATAAATGTGTAATGTGAGATATCATGTATAAGTGGGAGATGTATAACTCAAGAATATTTATTAATAAAGTATATTTTTCATTTATCTATCTCCCTACCATTCTATATAAATGTGAGCTTTAAGTTTCCAACATGGTATTAAAGCGACATTAATCTTGGAACTTGATAGTCAAATAATGGGAAAAAAAATCTTGTGAATAAAAAAAGTGATGCTTTCACATAAGAATGGAAACACACTACAAATAGAAGCAAATATTTTTCATAATAATTAAAAAAGGAAAATATAATTTAGAGGTTCATATTTTTTAATGTCAAATTTCCCATCTCGACTTTGGTAGTTGACAAAATTAATTAGCGAAAATACCAATGGAAATTTTTTTTAGTTTTTTTCTACATCAAATCTATTTGGATACATGTTCTTTTGACATCGATAGACATGAACATATTTTTGAGGCAAATCGTTGACACAAAATGATGGTAACATATAGGAACATATAATTTTTGTGAAGAAAATATCTAGTAGAACCATGACAAGGAGGACATGAAATGTTTGCATACTTGTGGAGGTGTAATAAAGATAATAAACCAATATTGACAATGTCGATGTTCACCGATTTATTCCTCATCCAATGTGCAATCAAGGCTTCTTGTTGTAGCAAAAATGTCAATCAAGAAGGGCATGAGTAAGACATGTAGATCCTGATTGGAAGGACCAACTAAGAGACATCAAAAAAATTATGAGTACGATAATGGGAGACTTATAAGCATGGCCCAAAACAACCTTACTTCAACCTAGAAACAAAGAATACAACCCTACACGGGAATGTGATCACCCCACTAGAAATGAAGCCTTAGCTTAGTGAAAAGAAGAAGGCATAAAAACCCTAATAGTGTAAAAACAAGAAGGTGAAGTACAAATAAGAAAGAAAAAAAAAGAGTTTGTATGCCCTATAACACTACATAACAGAGGTAGTTTTTAATTTCCTTACAACTCAAGTGACAAAGGTGTTTATTAACGAAGATGCATTTTTTTAGCATTGTTCATTTTTAAGGGAAAAAAAGTATTTGAAATTGTGTCCCATCAGATTATAAACACATTAAATGGGATTCAACATATATTTGTAAAAAATATTGTTCACTCTTTCTTGGTTAGGAGTATAGAATTATTTTTTTAACACAAATGGGTTGCTTGTATTGATATTAAAAAAAGAAGGGTCTACAACCTAACCCTCTAGCCATCATCACATGAGTACACACAAATTGGTTCAAAAATTCTCCAGCATTTTCATCTTATTGGCTACACTACTATCATTATGTTGAAAATACAATTTGTTTCCTGTTACTATAGGTTTTTTGACTCGTGTATAACCTCAAAAATTGGCCTACGATCAATACAGTCTTACAATACATAAAAAAATAGAAAAATACATTACAAAATGAGTGCCTTCCCTTGGGTGGGCATTTTTCAAGTAACCAACTATAGCGGATAAGTCTTGGTTGTATGTTGCTCCACTACATGCTTCGGTTTTGATTGTGTGCTGCTCCATTATGTCTTCCTCTTTTCCTGTAGGTTTATGGGGTTCTATAGAGCCAATAAATAAATTTGGTGAGGGAGAGTGCCTTAAATCCTGAAAACTAGGGTGTTGTTTTTGTTGTAGGTTCTTGGTTGTAACTTTAAGGTACTTAATTACCTCTTCTTGTTCAATGATTTTTTCCCTTGTTGCCTCCAAGATTGCTTCCAGGAGGATTAATCTTGGCTTCATATTTATCCATCTACTTTTTGTTTTCTTTCAAATGTCTCTGGATGTTGTTCTCATCTTTGTAGTAACATATTTTCCTCCAAGTCTCCATCTTTTCCATGGAATGGAAAACTATCTCTTATCCTTCGTCAAATATCCTTTCACATATTTGAAGAGAATTGTTGAATTGGACCTCCATATTGCCCATAGAAACTTTCAATTTGGGTTGATTCAAACAAGTTATGAGGAGCTCAGAGTTATAACTTATAGAATTTTGACTAAGGATAAAACTAAAGTTAATATGCTAGAGAATATGTACTCTAGGTGAGACTAAATGATGAAACTTAGAGCTATTAGTGCACCCAACACCACAACTTGGGGGAACCATCCTCAAGTCTAGGGAATTAGACATTCAGCTGTGTAACCTCAGCATATTACACTCTATTTTTATGCAATGAATTGAGTTGACAAATATGGGGGAGTCAACTACGACCTAGGAAGGATACACTACTAGGAAAGGCTCGCTACCAACTAGATTAATCTCATCACCGATGAAGCTGAACTCATGACCAATTGGATTGAACTAAACACTACTAGCACTTAATAAGACAATGCTTTTCTTCCAAAACAAAGCCAAATCATTGTATGTGCTCAAGTTCAACAAATCATACCCTTTCTTGACATAATGATTCAAATTGAGGAGTGATTAGACCTTAGATTTTCCCAAAGGATTATTCTAGTTATGAACAAGCTTGTCAACTTTGCAGTGTATGAGATTAACACTCAACAAATTATCCAAAATAGGCCTTCTACTCAAACTAGACTAGACAAATGAGACTGGACACGGGGCCAACAGGTTTGGGTACCAGGCACTCAATTAACAAGAGAATTTTTATTCTAAGATAGAATGAGACCAACAACTAGATTGGAATCAGACAATCTAAAAGAACTAGGAATACTATTCAGATTAGACAAATTGCTAAGAGACTAGAAATAGGACTAGATATTAGACACCCAATTGACAATACAAAGTTGTGCTTCCAAATAAAAGAAAAACTATGGACCCAATATAATTTAGGTGGGACAAAAGAACTAAGTAGACACTAAACTAGGAATAAAAATAGTAGATCAAGTTCAGAAGAAACACATATGAAATTCAAACCTATTGATTTAGCCACAAGCCTTAAATAAGCCACCTTTAGGTGCACAATTCTTAGCTCGTGCTCGTTGTTCACCATTACCAAATTACAACTATAGGGATGACAGAGCTGAAAACTAGAATACCAAATAAACATTGAAGTCCCACATGATTAGTGTATAGGGGGGTGGGCCTTAATTAATTTTCTTTGATTGCCAATAAGATTGCATGCACTATGAGGTGCAACCTATTCCTAGATCCTTTTTAATGTGCCATTTGTGGCACTTGTTGAAGCCCCTAGTTTGCATGCTAGAAATAGGACTAACGAGAATAACTATGGGCCCAATGCTTAGGGGATACACTACAAGGAAAAGGCCTTGTAGTGGAGGTTTTTATTGTTACAAGATTGGCAAAAATTGTCAAAAAACCTCCACGAATGGTAGCGAATGTTTTAACAGAGCTTGTTATAGATATGTTTTATAACTAAAAAAACTCGATGTCTGGAGGTTTTAGTAGATTTTTTTCCACCAGTGCACTTTGTTCGAAAAATGCGCATTGGTGTGTACATTCATAAAATGCACCGGTGCTGCACAATATGAATAATCCGCATCGTTTCACTCAAACAGATCGAACACCAGAGAGCACCAAAATTTAATGTTGCACCGATGCTTACGTAGCTTATATGCACCAGTGCTTACTTATAACCAAACTGCACCGATGAGACATTTTACGTCATATGCACCATAAATTTTTAATATTTTTAAACTTTGAGGACGCTTTCTATTTATAACAACGCCCAAGTGCATTTAATAATAATAAGCATTGGTGTGTACAAACTATTACATTAACCCAGTGCATTTAAAGAATTAAAACGCCCCGGTGCAATAAATTACAAAAAGAACTAGTGCGTACAGGATTTAAATATCCTTGTGCAGATTAACAATTAAAATGCACCGGTGCAATTAATAATAAAAAACGCATTGATAAATGCAATTGAGATGTGGAATTTTTTTAATTTTTTTAATTTAATGATGCGTTTAATTTACATTGGATTATCGGGGTGTATAAATTATGTAAATGCATTGGTGCGTATAATTCAAGGAAACACATCGGTGTGACATAAAGTACCAAAAGCACCATAGACGATTCTTTGAACAGTGACTCCTGACATTGTAGTGAAATATCTATTTTATTTTTATTTTTATTTTTTTATTCCATTATTCATTAAAAATTGAAATATTTTTCTATAGTACTATTCATTTCAATTTTATTTATCGCATTTGTTTGGATAAGTTTCGTATATTATAGATTCTAGCATCTATTGTAATATTTAAGCATCTATACATTTAATTACCAATATATTGTACCATTTCATATGTAACATTTGACAATAACATTGGAGAATGCATTAGGATAAAAAAGTGTATTTCATTATATATCAATAAGAGGTCCTTTGTCATACAAAATAGGACAACATAGAGACAACAATAATCAACATGTCAACGTGCATGTAATTGTAACACTTACTGGTAACCAACTATCTTTCAATTCGGACACTATGTCTAGTACATTATACAAAATGTCTGATTATCATAGGCAATTATTTCAAAACTAATATACATCAACTTGCATTGACATCAAAAATAAATATGGATCATCATTTTGGGTAAGGACCTGCTGGAAGTGGTTGAACAATCAAGAGTTGTAGGATATGTATTAGGAGCTCTCAACTCTACTTTTATTACACTTGTTCCCAAATGTGATAATCTGAAAATCTTTGCAGACTATAGGCATATTTCACTTTGCAATCTTGTGTACAAGATCATCACAAAATTTTCATCTAACATTCTTCGTCCAAATTAGCTAAGGTGATGACAAAAGAGCAATTTGGCTTCTTAGCAAACAAACAAATACTTGATGCCATGGGAGTCACTCAGGAATGCTTACATTCCATAAAGGCTAAGAATTTGGATTCCCTCATTGTAAAGATGGACTTAGTCAAATCCTATGAGAAGGTAAATTGGGTTTTCTTAAGGTTATTACTGCTTTAGATTGGTCTCCCCTTGGCTGTCACCAACTGGCTATGTTTCTTCTGCTTGTTTTGTTGTACTTTCAAATGGTTCTTCGAAAAAAAAATTCAAGTGTTCGAGGGCACTCAAGAAAGGTTTCCCACTCTCTCCTCTCCTTTTCTTATTAGTCATTGAAGGACTCATTAGGTTGATAGATACTACCACAAGTGAAGGAAAGTTAAAGGGTATCAAATTTTCTTCATCATTGTTCATCACACATATGCTTTTTGTTGACAATGTGGTATTATTTGGAAAAGACACACTTGAGGAATAATCTACTTTTGTTGAGATAATTGCCTTATTCTGTGAAGCTTTGCGTATGGAGGCGAGATCTAATAAATCCGCTTTCCTCATGAATGGTATAAGTTGGAATATTTTCACACAAATTACCTCCCTCTTCCCTTACAAAGTTGATAATATTCATAATGGATTTAAATATCTTGGATATTATTTAAAACCAAGCAGTTACAGGGTCAGTGATTGGATGTGGTTAGTTAAGAAGGTTGAAAAAAGGATTGGAAATTGGGCTTACAGGTTGCTTTCTTTAGGGGGTAGACTCACCTTAGTGAGATCTATTCTCGTAGGGATCCATGTGTATTGGTTTTCTTTGGCTCATGTGCCTCAAACTATTCTACATATGATAAGACAAAAGATGTTTAACTTCCTTTGGTCGGGTTCTGCTTTGGGGAATAAAATACATCTTGTTAGCTAGGATAGACTTTTCAGACCAAAATCTATGGGTCTTTGGGATATTAAGAATATCTTTTTGGTCTATTATTGCTTTGGAATACAAATTCTCATTCTAATGATCATTGCACTTTGAACTTGTAACCTATGGAGACGTAACCACCACTAGACTTGTTTAGGTCTTTATAATTTTCATATTTATTTTTAAAGTTGGGTATGTTTAAAATTTATGCATATTTATTTATTAAAGTGGGAATGCTTAATTTTTTTTTTTAGAGTTGGATATATTTAAAATTTATGCATTTTGAAATTGGTTTTATTATATAAGTACTTGCTTCTAGTTATTATATCTTTCTAGTTTCTATTTTGATTAGAGAATTTACAAATAATTTTGTTATGTTAATTTAATTTGTTAAATTGAAATATTAAATAATAGAATAATGAAAGTTGTTTGAAAACTGGTCTGGTCATTTGCATGAAAATGAAACTAGAAAGATATAATCACTAGAAGCAAGTACTTATACAGTAAAACCAATTTCCAAAATGTATAAATTTTAAACATATCCAACTTTATAAAAAAAAAAACATATCTAACTTTTAAAAATAAATATGTATAATTTTAAAACATACCCAACTTTAAAAATAAATATAAAAATTATAATGACGTGAACAACTCTGGTGATTAAGTCTCCATAGGTTACCAGTTCAAAGAGTCAGAAGAGCTGAGCTCTGGGGCCTCCAAGGTGGACCTAGCCTTTGCACTTGGGTAGATTATTCTTCCATTTCAGAAGAGCTGAGCTCTGGGGCCTCCAAGGTGGACCTAGCCTTTGCACTTGGGTAGATTATTCTTCCATTTCAGAAGAGCTGAGCTCTGGGCCTCCAAGGTGGACCTAGCCTTTGCACTTGGGTAGATTATTCTTCCATTTAACTAAGGCTGACCTCTGCCCAGATGGACATAATAACCGAAACACCTTTTACAACTGCACATAATAAACGAAACGTGAAATGTACTTGTTCAAAGTGCTTCAAGTGGGTTCAGCGACCTTCCTCCGTTGTGATTTCTCAAAAACAATGATTTTTCAATTAGCGTCGCTCTCTCCAATTCATGAGGTCGAGGAACTCCCTCTGCAACCCCAGTGAAAGAAAACGTGTTTTCTGTAAAGGTTTGCCCTCACAAGGATGTAACATTCCGTCCTGTCAACTAAGCGAGCTCAGGGTATTAATAAAAATGCTGCTTTGCTCTGTTCTGTTCTACTGCAGTGCAACTATATTAGTTATGGTTCAATTAGTGTCCAATAGTGGAAGAATCACAAGAGAAAGAGCCAAGAATTTTCGCGAGAAAATTCGATTTTCATCGCAACCAGGATGGATTTAGCCGGGTCGAGCGCATAACCTGGGGCCGATGCTTTCCCCCGACCTGGTAAGCGGACGCCCAGAAGTCATTATACAATGAGAGTGGTGTAATTCAGCCAGTAACATAAACTCATCGTAACCCTAATCAAAATCTATCCAAATTCAAGGTTGGGATAAAACTAAACAATTTTTTTGGGGAAGTAGGAGGGTTAAGCTAAAGTTATACTTCCTGGAAGTAGGTCTTTTATACACATCACATGGACATCTCTTATAACTGGAGCTGTAAGAACATCTGGCTTCTTAATACAGGAAAAAAATTCCACGGAAATCAATATATACAATGTGATATTCATCTGAATATTCCTTTCCATAATTTATCATACTAAAAATCAATAAAAATAAAATCAAACAAGTGCAGTACATTTATTTTATAAAATCAAACAAGTGCAATACATTTATTTCAGATGTAGAAAATTATTGACAATAAAATTAAGATACATAAAGTTCCCTAAAAAATAAGGCTCCAACTAGATGGAGTTAAGCTAATGACAATAAAGTGAGTCACTACTCCCTTACAACAAGCTAGAACGTTGAAGAACTTTGGCCTTTGCCAGAGCTGTTGCCAGTGGTACTTGTACTGCCCAACAAATGAGTGATATCTGATTGGAATTTTAATTATCGGCACCTTCCAGAAAAGTTTCTCTGATGCTTTGCAGTGTACTTACAATATCCATCATACTAGGCCTTCCTTGAGGAGATTCTTTTGTGCACAACAAACCCAAGTTTATGAGCTTACTAAGGCAGTTGAGCTCATTTTTTTCTTCAGCACTGCTTGTACTACTAGTCTTCCTCAATATACTCTTATCTACCACTTCCCCTACTCCATTTGAAAAACCAGCACTCACCCATTTCTGCAAATTCATTCCTTCCTCAAAAATGTTGTCGGTGGGTTTCTTTCCGGTGAGCATCTCCAATAGCACTATTCCATAGCTATAAATATCACCTTTTGTTGTGACACGTCCACCCAGTCCATATTCTGCATTCAAATATCCTCAGAACAATGTTTCAGATTCACAATTTCTAATAAAAATAGAAAACCGACAATGCTTATGCTTATATCTACCAAATAATATACCTGGAGGAATGTAGCCGACAGATCCTTTGAGTGCATGTGTTGAAGTGAAGGCCAAGTCATCAGAATTTGCAAAACATATGGTAGCAATGCCAAAGTCTATTAAATACGCTGTCATATCTTCCCCAAGAAGTACATTGCTGGGTTTTAGATCACAATGGATGACTTGCACGAAACATTGGTGATGGAGATATGCCATGCCCTGGGCAATGTCTATTGCTATATTTAACCTTTGAATCAAACTCAAAACACTTGAAACATTTTCACCATATGGATATAACCATTTTTCCAAACTTCCATTTGGCATGAATGGAAATATCAAAGCTTTGAAGAGGAAGTCCGAATAAGAGGTTATGACTTTGATCAGGTTCCGATGCCTAACTCTACTCAAAACACTGCACTCTCTATCAAAACTCTTGTTTGCTCCTTCATTTTCCAAATTGAGGAGCTTGACAGCAACAATTGTGCTATCTTTCAGAACCCCTTTGTACACTTTCCCAAAACTACCAGCTCCTAACATGTTTTCCTCACTAAATCCATCTGTTGCACTAATGAGCTCTCCATATGAAATTCTCTGATGTCCCACTTCTAAAGATCCAGTGGCTTCTGTAAGAATAGGTCTCTTGCGATTATGTTTCCACAAGACACCCATAAACAAACACCATACAACAATTGCTGCAACTGCAACAACAGGTATGATTAATCTTTTTTGATGTGAAAGACTTTTCTGTTTTCTGGCAGAGCATGGTGGCAAACTTACCCAACTTCCACACAGACCAGCATTTCCCATAAATGCCGTGGCACCAAGCTTTTTGAAAACTCCACCTTCAGGGACTTTTCCTGACAGTTTGTTGAAAGAGAAATTCAAGTGTTGGAGTGCCTTGAGCTTTTCCAATGATATTGGTATTCCACCTGACAAGCTGTTGAAGGAGATATCCATATTTTTAAGATTTTGAAGTTCACCAACTGAAATTGGAATGGGACCTTCAAGTGCATTGCAGGCAAGATTCAGGTATTCTAATGCTTTGCAGCTTTCTAGTGTGCTTGGAAGGTTACCAGTCAACCGATTTGCAGAAATATCTATAGCCTGAACCATAGCCATCTTGCTTAATTCCAAAGGCACAGAGCCATGCAATAAATTGTTTGAAAGGTTGAAATAAAAAGCTAAATTTCTAAGACCTGCAACCTCTGGAGGTATGTGCCCGCTGAGGCTATTATATGATAAATCTAGCCGTAGTAACTTCACACATTTCCCTAGACTTGTAGGTATATTACCTGATAACTGGTTCTGACTGAGATTTAGATCTATTAGCTGGTGGAGGTTGGCAATGGAACCAGGGATCCTTCCAGAGAGATTATTTCCTCCGAGATCTAGGAGCCCTAAGCTTTTAAGTTGCCCGATTTCCATTGGGATGCTTCCATGTAAATTGTTGGATCCCACATATAACCTCTCCAACTTTTGAAGCATATTAAGTGAAGAAGGAATTGCCCCAGTAAAAGAATTGGCATGTAATTGAAGGAATGTTAAGCTAGTAAGGTTTCCAATCTGTGGAGGTATTTCCCCTGCTAATTCATTGTTCCCCAAGTACATGAAGACCATTTTGGTAGAGAGTTGGCCGATAGAAAAAGGCAAACTTCCCGTGAGATGATTAGAGTATAAATTTAGTAGTTGAAGCGAAGAACAATTAGTAAGAGCAGTAAGAATCTGCAAGCTCGTGGTGTTGCCGCTTACCAGTTGATTAGAGTATAAGTCAAGGTACTGGAGCTGTGTCAACTTACCCAACTCCATGGGCAATGCTCCACTGAACTGGTTTTCCCCTAATTCGATCACTTGAAGTTCTGTACAATTGAAGAGGGAAGCAGGAATGCTGCCACTCAATCGATTACCAAGCATATGTATTCCCACCAACCGGGTGTTCTTGGTACACAACTCCGCTGGAATGTGTCCAGTTAATTGGTTGACACATAAATTCAACTGTAGGAGATTTGTGCAGTTTGAAAGGGAAGAAGGAATTTGCCCTGTCAGACGGTTATTCCAAAAATTGATGCGGCGGAGGAGACTCAGCAGACCCAATTCGGAAGGAAGGCGCCCCTGAAAGGTGTTATTTTTCAAATTTATGTAATTCAAAGAAGATATGTTTCCCAAGCAGGCGGGAATTGTGCCCGTCAAATTGTTATACCCTAAGTTAATGTATTGTAACTTGGGGAGAACACAGAGTTCCAAGGGAAAGTTTCCGGTAAAATTGTTCTGTGATATAGAGAATATCGTCAAACTGCGACACCCACCCAGAGTGGGCGGAATGGAACCGTGGAGATGATTCCCAGACAGGACAAGCATCTTCAAGCGAAAGAGGCTTCCCAATTGATAGGGAATGTCACCAAGAAAACTGTTATTCCCAAGGTCGAGGATTGTAAGAAACGATAGATTGCCAAGAAGAGGAGAGATTCTACCTTGTAATCCCATGCTAGAAACATCCAGGGAAACCACTCTCTGTCTACGCCGGCTGCAGATGATACCTGTCCACTCGCAGACTGAAGAAACATTTGGGTTCCAATTAGTGGGTAGCGATTGAGATGGATCATAGGTAATGATTTCAGAGATAAATCCAAGCAGAGCTTCTTGATCAGATACATTGCTGGGATGAGGATGCCAACGATCAGATAATTTAACCGCGGAAATAACAGAAGGCATGACAAGGAGAATGATATAATAGAATAGTAACATCATTCTCATAATACACAGGGAAAAAAGAGAAAAACACAACGTATCTCCTTCACCTGCTGCAAAAAAGAGAAAATAATTTGGATGGACGGGTCAGAAAACCATATCGGTATGTCGAGAGCTTCATTGGCTTGGCGATATTAAGCATCCGAATCAACAACTGGCGTGTCAGAAATTCAAACACGACGTTCGGTACGACCTCCTAAAACCATTAAAACTTCATCAATGCAGAGGGCGACGGTAGGATCTTTCCTTTCACTTTTAAAAATGTTTGAAATATTGCGATCCCATATATTGATGGAATTGGTGAAAATTCAATGTCTACGTCTGTTTTAAAGGGTTTAAGTCTTCGTCGTTAAGGCACAATTTGTTTTTTTCACTATTCTGCAAAGGTAGCTCAAGCTCCTTATTGGATTGGACCGTGGAACTATGCTATTCACTCAAGTGAATCAAAGGTAGCTCAATCTCAATTTGTTTTTTTCACTATTCTGCAAAGTAGCTCAAGTGAATCAAAGGTAGCTCAAGCTCCTTATAGGATTTGGACCTAGACCTATGGTTCCCATAAATGCCATAAATACTGTGAATCAAAGGTAGCCCAGGCTCCTTACAGGAATGGACTCTGGACCTATGGTCCCATTCCACCATAAATCCCATAAATACCAATGCATCAAACTAATAAGCTTAAAGGCTCAAATTAATATCTTCAAAAGTAACTTTTGTAATATAATGGTGATGAGAGAGTTGGAAAAAATTGCTTTTTCATATTTTATTTAAAATCAAAGTAAACAACTGATTTTTTTGGACAGAAAAAAGTATTTTCTTACTGTAGAAAAATATCCCTAAAACACCTCCTTCATTCTAACGAATGAATCTAATTTAATATCTTATTTTAATTATAATGAATCTAATTTAATCTTATTTTAATAAAACACCTCCTTCATTCTAACGAATGAATCTAATTTAATATCTTATTTTAATTATAATGAATCTAATTTAATCTTATTTTAATTACTTATATGTTGGTAAAATTTTATATCTTATTTTAATTATAATGAATCTAATTTAATCTTATTTTAATTATTTATATTATTTATATGTTAGTAAAATTTTATATTATTTTAATTGATAAATTTTGTAAGTTGAAATTAATAAAAAATTAGAAACTTACTATATTAATTTTTTAAAAATTATAAAAAAAATTAAAATTTTAATATTTAAAAATAGTTTGAACTTTATATATATATAAATTATAATGTTGTCTTTTGTTATTATGTGGTAGTTAGTATAGAGCTAATTACTAAGGTTATACACGTTTTGGTACAATAATAAAGAATTTTACCGTGCAAGGAAAATTTATTATGTTTTAATGTTTTTATTGCTTTTCAATTTAAGTTTTGTCCTTCAATTTAGATTCATATAAATTAATAGATTGCAAGTTTTTAAAATAAAAGATTATGACTATTGTCACTTTTTACATTTTTTTGTCACTTTCTACACTTTTTACTTGGTGAGGAAAATTTATTATGTTTCAATATTTTTATTGCTTTCCAATTTAAGTTCTGTCCTTCAATTTAGATTCACATAAATTAATAGATTAGGTTCACATAAATTAATAGATTGCAAATTTTTAAAATAAAAGATTGATGACTATTGTCACTTTCTACATTTTTTGTTGGTGGAAAAGTAACTCTTTATAAATATAAACTTATGAGTTGACAATTGTACTCTCATAGGTTCATAGGTTGGTAAAAAAATACATTTAAAATAATAACTTTAATTATTAGAGTAGGTGAAAATCCCTATAGATTTGATATGTCATTAATATTAATGTCAATTTATAAGTTATAATTATAAAAAAAATAAAGTATTTTATACAATTTTATCATAGATATTAGGAGTTAGGTAGATTAACCACCTAACCATTTAAAAAGAATTGCAAATGTCAAATTTGACATATTTAAGGAAAAATGTATAAGTAAGTAGATTTATTAATAAATCATATTTTTCATTTATTTTTCTTTTCTTTCTTCAATATTAAAGGATCCTTACAAGGGTTAATGGGTTTCCAAAACTATGGTGAGTAGGGAGAGAGGCTAAATCCTTACTTAGAGGTGAAATATTTGTAAGGCAATCCCAATACAAAGGTCTTCATAACACATTATAGGCCAAAATGTCAAAGTAGTTGGAGGTGAGGTAATGTTATTTTCTGCATGGTCAGGTTGTTCTTTTAACTAGCTTATGTAGATAGTTTTCATTGGAAAACAATCCTGACTCAAAGGTTGAGGGTGGATGTGATTTTCCTTCAGTAATATTTCCCATAGATCAAGATTTGCAAACACATTTAGAAGTAAATGAAATATTTAGCAAAGCCTAGGTTTAGATTAACTTCATTCTTATTTCTAATAACACATTTGTTATTTTCATCTAATTTCGTGTGGTAGTGTGGTGATTGTAGTTTCCATCTTAAAATCAATGTACATCATCACATTAAAGATAGACACTAGTAAAAAAATATTATTATGTTATTAATTAACATTTATGTCACTATATGTTATACTAATACAAAATGATAAAGTAGACATTATAAATGAGTCCTTAAACTAATTCAATTTTCTAAACATTTGTAAGTCCCTTTGTTGATAAAGAGAAACAAGATTTAGGAGGTAAAACACTTTCTCTCACAAACACGCATAGACAAAGAGATTTAAACCTAATGGCTTGATATCGATGCAATTCGGTTATAGTTATTAAGAGTTAGGTGGTTGAACCACCTAACCACATTACAAAATGATTATAGTTATTAGGAGTTAGGTGGTTGAACTACCTAACCACTTTACAAGAATTATAAACTAGGTGGTTAAACCAACCTGACAAGAATTATAAATGTGTAATGTGAGATATCATGTATGAGTGGGAAATGTATAACTCAAGAATATTTATTAATAAAGTATATTTTTCATTTATCTATCTCCCTACCATTCTATATAAATGCGTGCTTTAAGTTTCCAACATGGTATTAAAGCGACATTAATCTTGGACCTTGATAGTCAAATAGTGGGAAAAAAAATCTTGTGAATAAAAAAAGTGATGCTTTCACATAAGAATGGAAACACACTACAAATAAAAGCAAATATTTTTCATAATAATTAAAAAAGGAAAATATAATGTAGAGATTCATATTTTTTAATGTCAAATTGCCCATCTCGACTTTGGTAGTTGACAAAATTAATTAGAGAAAATACCAATGGAAATTTTTTTTAGTTTTTTTCTACATCAAATCTATTTGGATACATGTTCTTTTGACATCGATAGACATGAACAGATTTTTGAGGCAAATCATCGACGCAAAATGATGGTAACATATAGGAACATATAATTTTTGTGAAGAAAATATCTAGTAGAACCATGACAAGGAGGACATGAAATGTTTGCATACTCGTGGAGGTGTAATAAAGATAATAAACCAATATTGAAAATGTCGATGTTACTCGTCCAATGTGCAATCAAGGCTTCTTATTGTAGCAAAAATGTCAATCAAGAAGGGCATGAGTAAGACATGTAGACCTTGATTGGAAGGACCAACTAAGAGACATCAAAAAAATTATGAGTACGATAATGGGAGATTTATAAGCATGACCCAAAACAACCTTGCTTCAACCTAGAAACAGAGAATACAACCCTACACGGGAATGTGATCACCCCACTAGAAATGAAGCCTTAGCTTAGTGACAAGAAGAAGGCATAAAAACCCTAATAGTGTAAAAACAAGAAGGTGAAGTACAAATAAGAAAGAAAGAAAAAAATAGTTTGTGTTCCCTATAACACTACATAATAGAGGTAGTTTTTAATTTCCTTACAATTCGAGTGACAAAGGTGTTTATTAACGAAGATGCATTTTTTTAGCATTGTTCGTTTTTAAGGGAAACAAAGTATTTGAAATTGTGTCCCATTAGATTATAAACACATTAAATGGGCTTCAACATATATTTGTAAAAAATATTGTTCACTCTTTCTTGGTTAGGAGTATAGAACTATTTTTTTAACACAAATGGGTTGCTTGTATTGATATTAAAAAAAGAAGGGGCTACAACCTAACCCTCTAGCCATCATCACATGAGTACACACAAACTGGTTCAAAAATTCTCAAGCATTTTCATCTTATTGGCTACACTACTATCATTATGTTGAAAATACAATTTGTTTCCTGTTACTATAGGTTTTTTGACTCGTGTATAACCTCAAAAATTGGCCTACGATCAATACAGTCTTACAATACATAAAAAAATAGAAAAATAGATTACAAAATGAGTGCCTTCCCTTGGGTGGGAATTTTTCAAGTAACCAACTATAGAGGATAAGTCTTGGTTGTATGTTGCTCCACTACATGCTTCGGTTTTGATTGTGTGCTGCTCCATTATGTCTTCCTCTTTTCCTGTAGGTTTATGGGGTTCTATAGAGCCAATAAATAAATTTGGTGAGGGAGAGTGCCTTAAATCCTGAAAACTAGGGTGTTGTTTTTGTTGTAGGTTCTTGGTTGTAACTTTATGGTACTTAATTACCTCTTCTTGTTCAATGATTTTTTCCCTTGCTGCCTCCAAGATTGCTTCCTGGAGGATTAATCTTGGCTTTATATTTATCCAACTACTTTTTGTTTTCTTTCAAATGTCTCTGGATGTTGTTCTCATCTTTGTAGTAACCGTTTTCTCCCACATTTTCCTCCAAGTCTCCATCTTTTCCATGGCATGGGAAACTATCTCTTATCCTTCGTCAAATATCCTTTCACATATTCGAAGAGAATTGTTGAATTGGACCTCCATATTGTCCATAGAAACTTTCAATTTGGGTTGATTCAAACAAGTTATCAGGAGCTCAGAGTTATAACTTATAGAATTTTGACTAAGGATAAAACTAAAGTTAATATGCTAGAGAATACATACTCTAGGTGAGACTAAATGATGAAACTTAGAGCTATTAGTGCACCCAACACCACAACTCAGGGGAACCATCCTCGAGTCTAGGGAATTAGACATTCAGGTTTGTAACCTCAGCATATTACACTCTATTTTTATGCAATGAATTGAGTTGACAAATATGGGGGAGTCAATTACGACCTAGGAAGGATACACTACTAGGAAAGGCTCGCTACCAACTGGATTAATCTCATCACCGATGAAGCTGAACTCATGACCAATTGGATTGAACTAAACACTACTAGCACTTAATAAGACAATGATTTTCTTCCAAAACAAAGCCAAATCATTTTATGTGCTCAAGTTCAACAAATCATACCCTTTCTTGACATAATGATTCAAATTGAGGAGTGAATAGACCCTAGATTTTCCCAAAGGATTATTCTAGTTATGAACAAGCTTGTCAACTTTGCAGTGTATGAGATTAACACTCAACAAATTATCCAAAATAGGCCTTCTACTCAAGCTAGACTTGACAAATGAGACTAGACACAGGGCCAACAGGTTTGGGTACCAGGCACTCAATTAACAAGAGAATTTTTATTCTAAGATAGAATGAGACCAACAACTAGATTGGAATCAGACAATCTAAAAGAACTAGGAATACTATTCAGATTAGACAAATTGCTAAGAGACTAGAAATAGGACTAGATATTAGACACCCAATTGACAATACAAAGTTGTGCTTCCAAATAAAAGAAAAACTATGGACCCAATATAATTTAGGTGGGACAAAAGAACTAAGTAGACGCTAAACTAGGAATAAAAATAATAGATCAAGTTGAGAAGAAACACATATGAAATTCAAACCTATTGATTTAGACACAAGCCTGAAAGAAGCCACCTTCAAGTGCACAATTCTTAGCCCATGCTTGTTGTTCACCATTACCAAATTACAACTATAGGGATGACAGAGTTGAAAACTAGAATACCAAATAAACATTGAAGTCCCACATGATTCGTGTATAGGGGGATGGGCCTTAATTAATTTTCTTTGATTGCCAATAAGATTGCATGCACTATGAGGTGCAACCTAGTCCTAGATCCTTCTTAATGTGCCATTTGTGGCACTTGTTGAAGCCCCTAGTTTGCATGCTAGAAATAGGAATAAAGAGAATAACTATGGGCCCAATGCTTAGGGGATACACTACAAGGAAAAGGCCTTGTAGTGGAGGTTTTTATTGTTACAAGATTAGCAAAAATTGTCAAAAAAACCTTCGCCAATGGTAGCGAATGTTTTAACATAGCTTGTTATAGATATGTTTTATAACTAAAAAAACTCGACCTCTGGAGGTTTTAGTATATTTTTTTCCACCAGTGCACTTTGTTGGAAAAATGCGCATTGGTGTGTACCTTCATAAAATGCACCGGTGCTGCACAATATGAATAATCTGCATCGTTTCACTCAAACAGATCGAACACCAGAGAGCACCAAAATTGAACGTTGCACCGATGCTTACGTAGCTTATATGCACCAGTGCTTAGTTATAACCAAACCGCACCGATGAGACATTTTACGTCATATGCACCATAAATTTTTAATATTTTTAAACTTTGAGGATGCTTTCTATTTATAACAACGCACAAGTGCATTTAATAATAATAAGCATTGGTGTGTATAAACTATTACATTAACCCAGTGCATTTAAACAATTAAAACGCCCCGGTGCAATAAATTACAAAAAGAACTAGTGAGTACAAGATTTAAATATCCTTGTGCAGATGTTATCGGACAATCCACTCGAGCGGACGCGAGCAGGATCTCCCTAGCTCAATGTGAGTCTGGAATAAATAGAACAGACTACAAACACATCTCCTAGATCTACTTAAGGATCAAGTACTAGATGTCTTACCTTTTACTTCGCAATCCTTTCTCCTAAATTCTGATCCACGTCTCATGGTCGTCAGATCCAAGTTGCAAGATTTGTCAAGACAAAGAAACAAGAGAAACCAATAAAAGACATCTATACAATAAGAGATCTAAGTAAATAGTTAAGCAGGTAAACTACTCAATATCATTACACACATGAACACACGAACAATATTGGTGGAAAGCATTTGTATTACTGTAAATAGAGGAGTACATGATAGAGATATAGAACTACAACCAAGGCTTAACGTAGTAGCCCTTCTTCAACCAAGCCAATTTCCACGTCCTTCCAAGGAAGTATGAGTTCTCCAATAGGTGAATGGAGGTGTTCTAAGAGTGATTTCACCAGCATGTAGATACCATAGGCTTCCTCTCCTTGGGATGGGAGTGAGATTCACTTATATAGGACTAAGTGGATAGGATATGGATAGGATAGGTTGAGAGATGGTAGGAGAGAGATAGGGGATCCTCCCAAAGAGTTAGGGGTCGAGTACTAGCTCCCCTAAAGGTCAGGGACAAGCCCCTAAATGATCAAGTTTCGATAAGGATATCGAATAAGCTATTTTTTCCCATTAACTGACCTCATCGCACCCTGCAGTGGAGCAAGATGCGACGTCGCATGTTGCTAGTGTGCAACCTATGACGACCCTTCAAAACCTAGCACAATGGGGTGCAAATCCTCCCAGGATGATTACTTAGTCCAACTATATTTAGGGGTGTATACACTGAATCTTATGATGAGTAGATTTTGGGTGTAAGAGAATGCCAACCAAAGCATGAAGCTGTTAAGGATGTACAGGTGAAGTGCTTTGAAAGAAGTAATGGAAATAGACTCGATGGACAAAGGACACTGCTGCAGTACAACTGACTCTGAACTGACAATCTCATATGAAGTACAACATGGCTTCCGACAAATACATTATAGATCCATGGTAGTAATGACCGACTGAACACAATCATGGCTACTAGACACAAGCGTAGATCCATGATGAGATGATAACACAGCCACGACCAATACAAAAGTGGATCCGTGTAATATGACTCAATACGAACTCCATCTCAACCTGGGTAAAACATGACTCCCCAAGGTCTTCAAGCTGAACCCGCAATGATACGAATCTATCCATGTGATTACAAATGTCTTGACGTTGAACATGGTAGAAACCACTTGATTACCGGTCATTGATGTAAACCATTAACAAATGCGAGGGAGATCACCATTGATGTCAATGATTCCCAAGGTATCACAGTACATATCATCGAGCGTGAATAAATGAGTTGAAGTCGAACGCAAGATGAAATATTTGAATCAAGAGTCAATGATGTAAACTCATGATGAAAGCGAGGTAACTTGCCATTGAGGCATGCAGGGCCAAGGTACTTGGTTGGTTTCTAGATTCAATCCTTGGATGATGTGTTGAAGTCGACAAGGATGAATCCGTCGAAGGAGGGCCATGATGAATCCCCCATCAATCGACACGAAACACGACAAAAGATGTGTAGAGTGGATCGGATGGTACAATAACATGTAAGACTGACTCAGAGTAACAACGACATGTCGGTACGTGTACTGACTGTAGTGTACTGACTGTAGATGATAGATAGTGAACGTGTTCTTGAACATGGGCATGGCATGACTTGGCAGTATTGACATAATGAGAATGATGCAAACTTCTAATGAAACTGATAATGGAGGCCTTCTCCGAATGACTCAGAGGAGTAACAGGACTCAGAAAGTAAGCAGGGACTCATAGACAAATAGATGACCCAAGTATTGTATGCGAATGCAGATGAGTGCCATGTTCAAGAACGACTATATATTGCCACTAAGGTATGTAACATAAACACTTTCCTTTTTCCCCATCATGAACGATGGGTGCCTCATGTGTTTTTTACGAGCTTGATGAGGGTAACCAAATGCTTGGTATAGCTCATCTCATAGATGAGTCCAATCCCAAATATTTTCCGAACCTATGATAGGAGGGGTTCGTCCCATGATGGGCCCTTCAATGTGAAAATTTTAACGAGTCCATAGAAGGTAAACTCGGTCGTCATTTCACGTTTAGAGAGTCTGAAAAGAACTAAAGAAGACTCCAACGATCCTTTTTCTTAAACTTAGCCTCATCACCCGAAAAAGGGTAAAACAACGCGGGAGAGTACTCTTCCAGTCATGATTGGCTGGAGTATACCTTTTTCGTAATTAGTACCTCCTGGTCCGAAAAAGGGGTAAACTATCGCCAAGAAGATGACCATTCAAATACTTTAACAAGCGTGAACGCGACAAGTTCGCTTGGCAATCTTTTCATTTTTCGAGAGCCTGAAAAGAGCTTAACTGTAGACTCTGGGGGGTGTCATTTTCCGTGGGAGTTTAACGAGCTCGGAAAAGTGATAAATCATAACTCGGTACTTGCTCTCATGGTTCCGTGAGTACGAGAACAAACGAAGAGTAAACTCATCCTCATGCAATAATTACGACTAACCAAAAATAATAATGACAAAACATTCAAAGGGGTGTTCATACCTGTAGTTACCGTTGGTGATGCGAGAAACGACACAAAATACCACTTTACGACTCCTGTACACTAGAGAAAGTGTCAAATAGCCCCAAATATAATGACAAATGGTTGAAACTATAGTAAATGGCCCAAAAGCATCAAAATATTTGAAAAGGAATATTCCATTCTATTTATAAATAGAAATATGGGACAAAAATAGAAAACATTGTTTCAATTGCCAATTTGGGTGGAGAAGTACCAATTTGGAGCCAAAACTTCCTTTTCCTATTTCGGGAGCTACGATCCACCATTTCACCAACCGTCCGGATCAGGTAGGCCTAAACTTCATCCAGCAACTTTCCAGTGGTTTAGTTTTTGCTTTTAGGTCCATGTTTTGGGTTTTTGATGGTGTTATGGAGGGCTTCATGCACCCTCGGCTCATCGCAGGTTGCCCTTTCAGGACCTACGACGAGACCGAGTTGTCGCAAGCCTCGAATGCGAGAGGTGCGATGTCATCGCACTGTACCTAAACGTACAGTACGACGGCGGAGAACCATAATCTATACATAAAAAAGAATCCAAAAATTGGACTTGTGAAGGTTGAAGATGGACCTAACAATGTTAAAATGTCCTTCTTGGCAGGTTACCAGCTAGCCAATATGGTATTGGAGTGGCGAGAGAGAGAACATAAAATGGAAGATGAACAAGCTGCGAAAGATCCACAATGCGTGGAAGCTTTGAGAAACTGCGGGTTACTCAAGTTCTTTGAGATCCAGGGGATGAGATCTCAGATCCCACTATTGACACACATGCTCTAGAGTTGGGATGTGGCCCAACAATAATTTGTGGCAGGTGAGCATATCCTCATGATAGATATTGAGGATATCTACTTTCTTACCGGTTTGTCCCAAAGAGGGGACACTATACATCTTACTGGGACACGGGCTAGTGACCGTATAGTTGAGGACATGATATCGCAGCACTGTATTGCTAGCTCTCGACCTTCCAGTGGGAGGATTCTCATCGGGGATGTGGTGAGCCGTCCACTGCAGACCATATTGCTTACCATTACTAGGGTGGCGGGTAGCCAAGCCCCACACACGGCTACTCGGACCCAGATGTTGTATGCGGAGGACTGTATGTCCCCCATGGTTTTCAACTGGTGCAAGGGTCTCCTCGCAAACATCCGAGCTCAGCTGACCAAATGTCGGCGAGGGGAGCTCAAGTAGTTTGGGTATGGATCGATCATAGTATCGTTACTCTTAGAGAAGATTCCTCTTCTAGGTCCGTAGTTGCTACTTGATGACAGGGAGCCCAGGGATCCCCATATGCTCAGATGGGCTGAGGTCATGACCCGTCATGGTGGCGGGCCCATCATTAGCTTTGGTCCCGAGTTTTTCAGCTGGCTAAAGGGCCAGTTACTCATGGTCAAGGACTTTCCATACAGCGGTACGGACTTTCGAGAGGACCCCGACTTGATGCTGCCGGAGGGTGCAGCATGGGGCGACATAGGTGAGAACAAAACTACCCTTGTATTTTTAGTTTTGTATATTATATCATTTTTTTGATGCAGTGCTGACAAGTATGTAATATGTGTGTGCAGATGTGGGCCCCGAACGGTCGATGGGTCTCTCCTTTCTGGCGAGGAGAGATAGAGGCGGGGAGGCAGTTGTTCCTACAGGTGCTCATGCTGCCATCGAGGAGATGGAGGAGGTGTACAGGAACCTATCCTAGCTGACCGTGGATGTACCGGAGCCAGCTATTGATGACTTACAGAGGCCCATGCAGAGATTTGGGGTTGGAGCGTCTGTGCAATTCAATGCCTTACTCCGAAAGGTGGCTCGGACCGTGGACTGTTTCCTCACCCAACGATATTGAGCTGTTCGAGATAGGGGTGGTGTACGGGTCAGGCGTTAGGCCTGATGACACTTCTATACTTGTACTGAGAGCTTAGAGGCCTCATATTTTGTACTACTGAAAGCTATGATGCTTCAGATTTTTGTAGAGACTCACTGAAAGCCATTGTGCTTCAGATTTTGTACCAGCACTACTTTTTGAGTGATATATATATATACAGACATTATCAGCGATTTATACATTATGTGTTTTTAAAATGATTAGTGATGTGATCTTGTTTACATGTTTGCTTCTACAATATTTACATGTCATGAATGCTTTTACATATTATGAATATTATGTGTGTGTGATGTACCAATCCAAAATGAAATTGGCCATCGAGTCAACAACTGTGTTTAACTCTCGTGGAATGTGCAGGTATTGAATGGATTCAAGTGACCTTTCCAGGATATGTACTCGTCTGAAGAGACGGAGTAAGGTGGGATCACGGATGGCGTAAACCCAGTTAAGATGGGAACCACTAATTGAGAATCCATGTGGATGACAATGTGGTTCATACCCAAGGAAATGGCATTAGCTAGGGTTCCGATTACTGCCTGATATTTTGCGGCATTGTTAGTCGCAAACCCTAGGCAATTTCCTCCTGAGCAAATGAGCTCACTTGTAGGGGAATATAGTACCCAGGCTGCCGAAGCAAGGTTACGGATATGCCAGCTGGTGCCGTCCGCGAATCCATAGCACGTTTCCATCTGCACACGCAGACAAAACATGGTATAAGAAGCGGAAACAAGATCAAAAGACACTCGAAAAAGAACTGCTTCACACCACACAAAAAACACAAAAACACGCCATGTACAACATATACAAGCAATTCTATGCATGAGAGATCAAGCATAGTATCTCTTCAGGTAAAGCCCATTGCGGGGTTCACCCAAAGAGATTCCATCATAGTCTTCAAGCTCGTAAGAACCTTTTTCCAACACACATTTTATAACGTAAGGTCCATGCCACATGGACTCGAACTTCCCTGCTCCTAGTTTGTCGTGCTTCTGGTCATAAGTGAGAACCAGGTCACCCTCGTTAAAGATACGAGGTTCAACTGACTTATCGTATTGGGATTTGATGTGTTTCTTGTGCGCTTCATTAGCAAGAGCGGCATCTTGGTGAGACTCATCAAGTTTTGCTAAGTGCAAGAGACATTCTTCCTCGGCAGTAGTGTTAGGAAGAAGTTCGACAGCGAGTTGTAGAGACGGAATTTTGCACTCTATCGGTAGGACAACCTCCAATCCATATACCAATTGGAAAGGAGTGAAGCCTGTGGTGGTTTTGACGGAAGTTCGGTAGGCCCATAATGCTGAAAAGAGCATGTTATGCCAATTGGACTTATGTGTCCCTACCATCCTTTGGACCATAGTTTTCAAGACCTTGTTAATGGCCTCGACCTGTCCATTGGAGTGTGGGTAGTAGGGTGTCGAATTTTCATGGCGAAAACCCAACCTATCGCTCAGTTCATCAACCATATGGTTCTGGAAATGGGAACCATGATCGGTAACAATTTCCTGGGGAACTCCGAACCACGCTATTACATGATTGAACATGAAGAGTGCAACGGTTTTGCCGTCGTTCTGGTATGTAGGCATAGCTTCGGCCCACTTTGTGAAGTAATCCACAGCTACAATTATGTAACTATGCCCCTCGGCCGAGGTAGGCTTACAATGCATAAAATCAATGCCCCATTTTGCGAAGGGGCCCACGGCAATAACTGGATGTAGTGGGGCAGGATGAGCGTGCTTGTTCGTATGGAAGTGTTGGCAAGGAGGACATTTCTTAACGGCCTCAATACAATCTTTGAAGATGGTAGGCCAATAATATCCTACTCGCAAAATCTTCTGGGTTGTAGCCATCCCAGAGAGGTGACTGCCACATGCCCCAGTGTGACAATCATTGAGAACGCGTTCGGCCTCATCGTGAGTTAGACAACGTCGAAAAATTGAATCGACACGACGACGATACAAAGTATCATTGATGATCAAATAATACTTTGCATGGTGACGTATATTACGACGATCGTCGCGAGACAGTTAAGGATTGAAGCGTTGGGTTTGAAGATATAACAAGATATCTCCATACCACGGATCAGTCGTACTGATGAGAAACAATGATTCATCTGGAAAGGAGTCATTGTGCTCAACTTCTGCATCAGGATGGGGAAGGTCACAAATAAGCTCGGCAAACACCAAAGACTTCTTAGACTTGGATTTCTCGAAAAGAAGATCGAATTCTTGCAGTATCACGATCCAACGTGAATACTTGCCCCCAAGTACCTGACGTGTCAGTACGTGGTACATGGGGTTCGAGTCGGAAATGATGGTGGTGGTGCGGAGCAAGATGTAGTGACGGAACTTTTGGACGGCAATGACTACCGCGAAAGCAAGTTTTTCGACATGTGAATATCTAGTTTCAGTGTTGGTGAGACCCTTACTTGCATAGTATATTACATGTTCCTGGGCGTTTTGGTCCTCCTGTACCAAAATCATGGCAATGGTGGTAACAGAAGTGGCGAGGTATAAAATGTAATCTCGATAATAATTAGGCGGTTGGAGCACGGGGGCATGCGTGATGGCATGTTTGATACTGTCGAAGGATTTTTTAGCTTGGTCGTCCCAAATGAACGGGACGTCCTTCTTGAGCAGTCTCATATACCCTCGAGTCTTCTCCGTGAAATTGCAAACAAAACGTCTTAAATAAGTCGCCTTCCCTTGGAGACTTTGAAGTTTCGTAACATCAGTCGGGGGTGGTAGGTTGATGATGGCCTCCACCTTTAAGGTATCGATGCGGATCCCATCCTTCGAAACGATAAATCCTAAGAGGCGTCCGGACTCGACGCAAAAGATACACTTATGAGGATTTAGATAGATATTGTACCGTCTGCATCTGAGGAAAATTGTCATCAGATGATCAATGTGGAACTCGCACTGCTTTGAGTGAGCAGGGAGATCATCCAGGTAAGGTTCCACAAAGTCCTTAATATCGTGGAAGGCGTACGACATAGCCTGCTGAAACGTGGCGCCAACATTTTTAAGGCCAAATGGGAGTTTGCGGTATGCAAATGTACCCCATGGGCAGATGAAAGTCGTCTTATGTTGGTCGGCTGGGTTGATCTCAATCTGGTTGTAACTAGAAAAGCCATCCATGAATGAGAAGATGACACTTCCGGCACAGTTTTCGATGATCTAGTCGATGAAGGAGATCGGGTAGTTGTCATTTGGACAAGCCCGGTTAAGGTCTCGATAATAAACATATACGCGAATGGTGCCCTGCTTTTTGTTCACAGGAACGACATTTGAGACACAATCCATCAATGGGACGGGATAAATAAAACCAACCTTTAAGAGCTTTTCAATGTCTACCTTAATTGCCGCAGTCCTCCGAGGGTGTACCAGTCGCAACTTTTGGCGCATAGGTTTGATGTCGGGATAAGTTTTTATTTCATGAGAAACAATCATGGGGTCTATCCCAGGAATCTCCTCATAGGACCAAGCAAATACGTCTCGAAATTGCTTGAACAAGGCCGTGCTAACAATGATTTCTTCAAGGGAACACTTCTAGCCTATACGAATGTGTTCCACTATACCTGTTTCACCGAGATGTCTACCGGGGTGGTTGGCTCAATGTTGGCCAAGTTTCCCTCCGTGTCCGTAAGACATGTAAGGATGGGGGAATGAGGGGATGGGTAGATATCTAGTGAAAAGAGGGTGTGAATGTTGTTCTCTATGTACTCCAAAGGAGGAATAAAAGATGACCTATGGTGGAGATCATCCCACAGACTGTCGTCAATATTCATTACTTCCATGATGGACTCGTCTGAATGAAAAGTCCGAAGTAAGAGATCAGGTAGAGATGACGTCCGTCATAGAGAACAAGATGTAGAGGCCATGGTTAAATGGTCCTCCGGTGCTGATTGGATAGCCTTGTAAATGTGTTTAGCGGGTGAAAGAGGCATTATGTCTCCAAACAGGTGTGTTGTGGCTTCGTCCAGTACAAGCCAAGCATCGTTTGAGTGAGATGAAATCTCTGTGGAGACCATGTGAACCGTAGCAACATGATTGGGGGGTCCGCGGCTGGAAAAACGCCCATGAGAGATGAATCTTTCAAAAGGCCAACCCCTACACTCTCATACTGTTTTGACATCTGTCCAATGGAAGGAACATGGTCACTAGGATGAGTAGTGGCGTCTGGTGTACAAAAGTCTAATTGGTCGATAGTAAAAATCTGTCCTTGGTGGGGGAATTGCACTACGCGGAAGACTGAAGAGGCGACCGCCTGCATGGTGTAAAACCAATTGCGACCAAGCAAGAGATTATAATCTATCGGGGCCGAGACCACTTCCACGTTAATGGTTACGGTCTTTCCGCCCAACTCAACTGCAAGAGATTGTAGGAGCCCATGAGGTTGAAAGCCACGCCCGTCGAATGCTTTCAACGTGGTAGGAGAACGATTCAATTTGGGGGAGCCGATGGCTCTCCAACAGGCGATCGACATGAAAAAAGTGGAGGCACCTTCGTCTAAAAGGGTACAATGGACAATCTTCCTAGCAATGTTCCCAGAAACTTGGAATGCGAGCTGGTGTGAGAGCCTCGACTTAAGGTTGTCAAGTCGGAACATGATGGTATTCGAGGAATCGGGGTCGACTGCACTGATGGCTGCAAGGAGAGTTTTGCGTTGATTAGGACAATTCTGCAAAACTTCCAGGGTAGACATGGCGCAAGGAGCTTGTGCCAAGTCTTCCACGATAGTGTAATTTTGAGTTGCCCGAGCGTTAGGATTGAAAACAACTTTTTGAATCGTGCTTTTGGGCGGCCGCAATATCGAATCCAAGGATGGCTTCTCAATGGTGAGAGAAGTTGATGGTACAATGACGTCAGTCAAAGAGTCGGAAGCTTTTTCAGTATTACTTCCAGTGGATTCCTTCGAAGGGACCGGGTCGTAAGATCGCGAGCGAGTATTTAAATTGATCGTCTCGTTATGCAGCATGAGAACATGCACGGTATTGGATGGTTTCCCCTAGGCTGGGGGGGTTGAGCAATCATCTGCTGGTTCTGAGTAGGAAACAGATCATTGCGGACTGCGGGAGTTGGTTTTCCCCGAAGAAAATTTTGCACTTCGTCTCTATGGGGGCACTCTTTGGAGAAATGGTCATCTCCACACAGTAAACAAGGATACTTTAGTTTCTGTTTCTGCTTAGTATCGTCAGGAGTGCTCTTGTGTTCCTGTTGGGAAGAAGAATTTTTGGGTTTCCCCTTGTTCTTCTTTTTTCCATTAAACTTCTGAGATGAAGCTGATTGAACAAAATTCACCTCTTCAGTTGCAGCAGGAGCGGTCGACTTGGTGGTGCTGTGGCCAGCCTGAGCCGGTAAGGGGGAAGACCCTTGAAGGTTGGATGATCCAACAGTACTAGAGGTAGGCTGGGTGTTAACGGATCCAATGATTCCATTAGTTTGGAGTCCCTTATGTGGTTTCGCGGGGTCATTAACATCACGGGGTGCGTCAGGTAGAATATTAAATAGAGTGCCAAATTGAGTGTAGACCAGGTCGAGCAGATGGGCACTCGTGATGGCTTGTTCTTCGGTGACAACTCCTCTCATGGCGACATCTTTTTCTATGGTGGGAATGAGCGATTTTGTAAACCAGTCTGCTAGGAGCTGATCTGGAATAGGAGCTTTAATAAGACGTCGTCTCCTTCGCCACTCATGGATATGATCAGAAATATGAGTGGCGGTATTCTGATGGAGCGAGGTTAAAAGCTCAGTACCAGTCTCATACCGTATAGGTAGTTGGAAATGCGTCAAAAATTTCATAGCAAGAGAGCCGAAATCAGGAAAAGAGTGGGGGTGGCAACTCGATGTACCACTTGGAAGCCGAACCGGTGAGAGTCCTTTGAAACAATCTAAGACGAATTGAATCATCCATTCAGGAATTAGATGAACACCATAAGTGGTATGTCATCACGTGGTTTTTAGGGTCTTCACCCGACTTGCCGTCAAATTTGGGGATATCAGATGAGAGTTTCACCGGAATCGGTGTCCAGTTAGATCCATGGTAAATAGGATCGTTGGTTAAACGGGATAGGTCAGGCAGGTCCAAAGTATCCAGGAAGGGCAGTTGTGGGTTAGCCTACGCGTATTGATAATACGAATAAGGCGTGTAAGGATCGAATTGACCGTAAGGTGTACCAGGAGGAAATTGACCATAGGGGGGTGTGCCGCCCGGATCGTAAGGGGGTCCGCCACCATAAGTTGGTCCATTCCAATAAGGTGGGGGTTCACCTCCACCACCGGGAGGGGGCGTAGGTCCGCCGCCACCACCGGGAGGAGGTGGGGGTCCATAACCATAATAAGGTGGCCCACCATCGCCTCCTCCTGGAGGGGGTGATGGACCACTTCCACCGCCAGAAGGATGGGGGCCCCCACCACCTCCGCCGCCGGAAAGGTGAGGGTCTCCACCACCCCCACCACCACCACCACCACCACCACCACCACCACCATAGTAATTCGGTCCTCCACTGCCTTCGCCTGGAGAGGGTTGTGGACCACCTCTGCCACCCGAAGGGAAATGTCCTCCTCCACCATGATAGGGTGGTCCCCCGCCACCTCCGCCTGGAGGGGGTGGTGGACCATTCCCACCACTGCCGGAAGGGTGGGGGAAGTTGTAGGTAAAGTGAGGTGGGCCTCCACCAAGGTTAGGTGGGGTTCGGCCGATCGGGGGTGGTGGTATTTGAGGGATAGTCAGTTGGGGTCCGTGGTGCAACACAGGTTGTTTCCCCCATAGAGTGTATGGTGCGTTTCCGGGATTAGATTGACCTGGCGCAGGGTTAACGGAACCTGGATACGCTTGACTCCATGGGGGTTGAGTTACATTGGATGGCCCCCCAACATGAGATAATCCCATGGTGGATGGTCTGGCGGGTTAGGACGGTCCAACGGAAGGCCCGTTGGGGTTTCCACCGCCTATGTTCTGGTTAGGAAACGGGGGTTTCCCCCCAACCATAGTAGGCTGACCACTATTCAAAGGTTGAACCAACATAGGTTGTTGACTATCTACCGTAGTAATAACATTACCAATAAGGTAACCCGGGGGAACAGAATACCCTCCCCTCAAATTTTGAGGCGGGGGAGGAACTGGTAAGGTAACTGTGGTAGTGACAGGTGTGTTGGACTGTTGTCCTTCCACCGGTTGGTTCACTTGAGGTGCAAGATTGGACTCTTGCGAGGGTTGAACAGTCTTGTTAGTGGTCTCGTGGTGGGGTGCTTCAGGTGATCCGAAAGATATCGGATGAACTGGGATGTCTCCGTCGTCAAATCTTATTTGGAAATGGCGATTTCGAAACTCTTCAGAGCGTTGCTCGAGACTTTGTCTTCGAAGCTCATCTCCTTTAATACGTAACTGTTCCAAACGTTCATGGATGGGGCTGAAAATTTCAGTGGGGTCAGGCCTATAGTAAGGCCTACAGAACTCTGGAGTGGTCCAGTTAGGTGGGGATGAGATGGCAAAATGAGCCACTAGGTGGTCTGTAGAAGATGTCCAGTAAGCTGCTAAAGGACCAACAACTGCAGTAGGGTCGCCTTGGGGTTGGTTTATCCATTCCAATGATCCAGGTTCTCTCAGGAAAAAGAGAGAAATGTCTCGTGAAGTGGGGGTGTGTGCTTCTTCATCCTGCGGGGGATGAGAGGCAGGTGAATTTGGTGGAAACAAAAGTCCTCCAACATTCAAAGTGGGGTTTTCCACTTTAGTAACTACGACCGCGTTACGCTGATCCATTCTTACCCTCAAAATAACCTCCGGATTAAGGGGATATTCGGGTGGTAAGTTCAAGATCCTACGGGATCTTCTCCAGGGAAAATCCACCAGAGTATCAGAAAAATCAGCTAGACAGGACGAAACAACGTTTCTCCTAAGGGTATGCTAAAAGAAAAGCAGTCCAGAAGAACCCTACTCAAACTAAGGCAACAAGCAAACTTATGTGACATAGTGGATTCAAAAGTTTGGAACCTCACGGGATTATCAAGGCATCGCAAACCGCAATATACTGCAAGGTCCAACAATATGACGCGACAAGGAGGATTGGGACCGTACCCTTGCCTGCATACCCGATTACCTGGACAGTACGTGCGTGCTAATCTCCCCGAGTGCTGTTCTCGGTGTATTGCTTTGCCAAGACGACCAAATGGTTAACTCGGTTGGTTTCAGGAATCCTAGTGGTGTCTCCCGATATACACAAGGTACGTGGGAGCTCAAATCCGTAGTGGTGTTGTCTAATGCACAACCGTTCGGCAAGAGACCTTCCGATATACGTGTCGAGTACGTGATACACCCTTCGATATACGCCAAGTACGGATTATGGTACTTGGTGGGTACGTGAAAGAGCTCGATATACCGATGTACGTGGAAGACTACAATACCGCCGGGATACAGTGCTGGCAAATAATGACAGCTGCCACGCTTAACGACGCCAGAACATGTCTCTAATTTACACACAAGTTGCTAAAATTTTTACCTAGTTCTGCCGTTAATTTTATCTTGGACGGTTAGGTGAATGCATGAGGTGAGTACATAATCGGAAGCATAATGAAAGCCCTAGCTACATGCACGAAATATTCTTTTCTTTCAATTAATTCTAGCTATGGGAAGGAGAAAGCTTTTTCCAATAGTATTGCCAAAACAAACTCAATGCAACACAATTCCTATTCAAGCAAAACTTGACAATGAAAGTACTATTTTCCTTTTTCAACGAAACATAATAGTACACAACACTACTAAACCAAACCAAAACGACTTTTTCTTTTCTTATTCTTTTCAAAGTAAAATGACCGTAAGTAATGAAAAGAGAGGATTCTGAAATGAAAATATGCAAGCTTTTCAATTTCACTTTCAATGGTCTAAAAGCAACAAGAATTAAAAATGCATCTATCTTTCCTTAGCATGGAATCAATTTTGCAAAAATCGAAGCGTTCTTTGAGCCTTTCAAGAAAATGAGCGATTCATAATTCGAGAAAAACACCATAGATCATACATTCATTCAATTGTTCCAAAACATAAACGAGAATTTTCCAATGCACAACAATTTTCTTCAATAACATTCAAGAAATGATGGGAAAGAAGCACTTTTAATTTTTCAATGGTTGCATCAAAGCAATAATTTGATAACAACTCTACTTTCAGGTCTAAGTGACTGAAAAGAAAACACTACTTGCAGCACTAGTACATCCAGAAAACTCAAGAAAAGACAAGCACTCAACCAAGCTGAAAGACACACTTAACTCAAAATCAAGCAGCAGCAAGCAAACTAAGCAAGCAAAGATCAAAACAAATGTAAATGAGGTCTGAAGGTTGATCCAATGCAATGATTAGATCAGGGATGGAAGGAAGGGAATGCAAGAGTGCATGGATGAAGGTGGAGGAGACAATAGTATCCACCACTACCAGTCTCAAACTTGTCCAAGACGGAACCCAAATTCAATCCAAATGAAACCAAACTCTCAACACACAAATCATAAATGGGGTCTTTGGTTGGATCTTGCAGCTTAGAGGGAGTTCATACATCAGACCAAAGTTCAAACTGTCAAATGAGGGAAGGGATGTTAAATTTTCTGAATTTACTTCAATCTGATCTAGGATCTTAACTGAGAGAACAACATGTACAACATATCTACAGCATATCAATCATGGAGACAATAATGCAAGCACACAAGAGACACAAAGATTTACTTGGGGAAAACCATAAAGGTGAAAAACCCCAATAACTTCCTCAGAGATAGATAGAGCAATGATACAACCAACCAAGAGAGATAGCCATAACCTAGCAGCAGTCCTCCTCCTCCATAAGTGCGCCTCTCCTCCTTGAGAGCATGTGTGAGAAGTGAGTGAGTAAATAGAGTGCCTCCCGCACTCTATTTATACTTGACTTGACTTGCCTTTTTACCTAACTCATGTAGGCTCGAACTTTACCACATAACATAATGCTGAGTGGGCCGACCCCCAATAGGGTGGTCTAATAACCCTTTGACCCACATGGCCGACCCCTAATAGGGTGGTCTAATAACCCTTTGACCCACATGACTTATACAGGGCCGACCCCAAATAAGGTGGTCTAATAACCCATCAAGTATAAGTTACGACACTTACAATATAAATGACGACACTTCCTTATAGAGGAATAATACCATCTCTATAGGAATACAATATACATATATGTGAAATACATTCCGAAGTTACATATTCATCAACACTCCCTCTTAACTAGGAAGGTATTTCTCAGCACAGTTCTTCTAGCACAAGTCATCTTCTCTGGATCATCGTCACTGGATAATCGTCATCGAGTCATCATCATCGTCACTGCTGCTGCTATCTCAATCAATCTCTGGATCTACTCGTCATAGGAAGTTCTACAGAGCCAGTCCTTTTTCATACTGGATGTAGGCCCACCACCTGCAGGTCTTCGTCATCACTGGCCATACTGTGGAATCCTCAGGACTTTTACGTGCATCACAAAACCTCGAAAGAGCATCCCAGGCTGTTACGAGCACACAGCTCTACCTATAGGATCTCCCAGGGCAACGAATTACATGTGACCTCACCACAAAACCTCGCAAGAGCATCCCAGGCTGTTACGAGCACACAGCTCTACCTATAGGATCTCCCAGGGCAACGAATTACATGTGGTCATGGCAAAACCTCGCAAGAGCATCCCAGGACTGATTACGGGCACACAGCCCAACCTATCGGATCTCCCAGGGAAACGAATTACATGCCATAGGACAAAACCTCGCAAGAGCATCTGCCAGATATCTTAGGGCAACGAATTACATGCCATAGGCAAAACCTCGCAAGACTATCTGCAGATCTCCCAGGGCAACGAATTACATGTCCTCCCAGAGCAAAACCTCGAAAGAGCATTTGCCAGATGTCCCAGGGCAACGAATTACATGCCATAGGCAAAACCTCGCAAGACCATCTGCAAATCTCCCAGGGCAACGAATTACATGCTCATCTGCACAACCTGATCCACGGCCACAGAGTATCAACCTGATACTCACCATACATCATCCTGATGTATTCATGATCATCCTGATCATCATCACTGCAACGTCCTGCTGCATGTCATCTGGAGCAACATCCTGAAGCTCGTCATCTATGATCATCCTGATCATCATCACTGCAACGTCCTACTGCATGTCATCTGGAGCAACATCCTGAAGCTCGTCATCTATGATCATCCTGATCATCACTGCAACATCCTGCTGCATGTCATCTGGAGCAACATCCTGAAGCTCGTCATCTATGATCATCCTGATCATCACTGCAACATCCTGCTGCATACCAAGTATCTACCTGATACATATCATCATACATGATCCTCCTGATCATCAATGCAACATCCTGAAGCTCGTCATCTATGATCATCCTGATCATCACTGCAACATCCTGCTGCATACCAAGTATCTACCTGATACATATCATCATACATGATCCTCCTGATCATCAATGCAACATCCTGCTGCATGCCAAGTATCTACCTGATACATATCATCATACATGATCCTCCTGATCATCAATGTATCCACCTGATACAAATACATGATACATATCATCATACATGATCCTCCTGATCATACAATGTATCTACCTGATGCATACCAAGTATCTACCTGATACATATCATCATACATGATCCTCCTGATCATACAATGTATCTACCTGATGCATACCAAGTATCTACCTGATACATATCATCATACATGATCCTCCTGATCATACAATGTATCCATCTGATACATGATACATATCATCATACATGATCCACCTGATCATACAATGTATCCACCTGATACATATACAGATACATGGTCCAAGCATCTAACATGATGCATATACAAAATACATACACATGATCCAACTGATCATATCCAAGCAGAAACCAGAACATCATCCTGATGCTCATCATCCAGCGCTTACATCCACAGCCATGTGAAGGATCCCCCTTCCAACATGCTTGGAATGGCTTCAGCAAATGTGTCTATCACTTCTTCCTCGAAGTGTCCTCGATCTGAAGCACGCCAAGCCTCTTTGAAGTACTCAAACTTCACTCTGGCTAGTGGCTTTGTCAGCACATCTGCAATCTGCTCGTCCGTTGCAACATACAGGAGCTTCACAGCTCCTCTCTGCACCATATCCCTGATATAGTGATATTTGATCTCTATGTGTTTCGACCTGTCATGAAACATTGGGTTCTTGAATAGCTTCACACAGCTCTGGTTATCACAGAAGATACCAGTAGCTTCCAACGAGAGATCAAATAACTCAGACAGTAGCTTCCATAGCCATACTGCCTCACAACTAGCTGAACAGGCTGCAACATACTCTGCCTTAGCTGTACTCAGTGCTACGCAGGATTGCTTGCTGCTAAACCAAGAGATCACACCTGATCCCATACTGAAGCAACACCCAGATGTGCTCTTCCTATCTGCAGCACTGCCAGCCCAATCTGAATCAACATAACCCTGCAGGTTAAACTTTTGATTCGCCTCATATCTGAGCCCATAATCCACTGTACCCTTCAGGTACCTCAGAACATGCTTTACAGCAACCAGGTGAACACTCCTCGGATCCGTCAGGAACTGGCTCAATGTGTTCACAGCAAAGCAAATATCTGGTCTTTTGTTCGTCAGGTACATCAAGGACCCAATAATCTGACGATACATAGAAACATCAACTGGCTCAGATGAAGCATCACAAAGAAGCTTCAGATTCGATGCCATAGGTGTGGTCATGGCCTTGCAATCCATCATCCTGAACCTCTTCAGGATCTCTACTGCATACTTCCCTTGTCCAAGGAAGATTCCTTCTGCACTCTGCCACACCTCCATGCCAAAACGAAATAGTGCATCATCCCCAAGTTCTTCATCTCGAACTCGATAGTAAGCTTTCGCTGCGTGTCGGCAATCAATCTATCTTCACCATACCAAGTTCTGCACATATATGATTTCCTATCATGTGTCTCAGAACCAAGTGGCTGCTCCACATACACTTCTTCTTCAACTACACTATTCAAGAAAGCTGTCTTGAATCCATCTGGTGTATCTTCTATTTCATCACTTTTATATTTCTCAATGCTGCCATCTGCAACATGCTTGATCTGATAGTTCCATTTGGAAGTCATAGCAAACTTCCCTTCATGTCTTGGGATTACATCCCAAACATCATTCTTCATGATCGACGGATCATGGCATTCCATTTCTTCATCCCAGATCCTGGGAACTTCAATATCTTCAATATCTTCAATAGATATCTTTGTTGCTAGAACAAATGTTGTAATTCTTCTTTTGTAGGAGATGGCATACGATCTTTCCTACACAACAAGTTAAATTGCATGATTAGAAAACATCTCATAGTTTTCAGAACAAATTCTTACACATAAAGAAATATGCCATACAGTCATGCAATTATCTTAGCCAATGCTTCAATACAACATTTATCCATATTCTGTAACTTTCTAGATGCCTTCCAATCTCTACCAGAACATTGTTAAGAGTGTGCACAACTCCCAACATGTCAGCAAAGAGGTTTCATACTAGATAAGTAGCAATGGAATGTTGTACAGTGCCATAGGCCACTTACCCATGCATATTAGGAGTATACTATTCATTAATGCAATTATTCTAATATGCATAATACACAACCTAATTCTAGGAACATCAGTATATACATTTTGAACAGTATTATTTAAGAAATGACAATTCAAATACTTATCTTTGTTTGTTCGTTGGGTGGACTCCCTCTGAGTCTTCGCTTCCTTGCAGGAGCTACTGGAGTCCTAATCTGAAGTAGCTTCTTCTACATCTTTTGATGTGGAATGTAGAGAGATGGTCAACTCCCTCTGAATATTTGCATCCTTGAATAAACCACTGGAGTGTACTCCCTCTTGATCTTTGCTTCCTGGATTACCTATTCTTGAACTCATATTCAACCTTGGTCCCTATGCATGCTTATTAGTATCATGATTAAATCATACATATACTATTAAAGCACAATAATCTCAAGCATGTATAGTCATGATCATTTCAAACAGAAATAATAAGCATTAGCATTCAAGGTTTATGTGGGATTCTTATGGTTAGTTAAAGCATAAGAAACATAACGTGTCTAAACCTATAATTACTGAAAGCTATGACTCTTCGGGTTAGTCATATCATCAATCAAGAGAAGAGATATAATATGCATAAGACCATGACTATTCAAACCTATGGTTTCATGATTCTTCTGGTTAGTCAAATCAATCAATATAAGAGACATATTATTTTACTTATATTCCTATTTGACCATAGGACTTTTCTGGTTAGTCATATCATTAAACAAAGTAAAAAAGCATAATATGCCTAAACCCATGATTACTAACTTCAATGAATAATCATAATCAATCATGCCAAGTATACTTATATAAAGGATCTTATCACAAGATGAGATTGTAACTTGATATAGGAAAAACATACCTGGATTAGCATGCTAGCTAGTTATGTCTTAACATACTCACATGATGTCTTCTTGTTCTTCTTCAATGACTTGTGCTAGTAACCTATATATCTCATAGGTTAGCCATTATAAAACCAAGTTATACATACCTCGTAAATGGATCTTCTATGAGATCCATGATAATGGATGAATCTTTGTCCTCATGTTATCATGATCATATGTTCTTGGACCAGAACATGATTTGTCTTTCTTGGTGTACCTTTCATGTTAGTAGACAACATAAATCTCATACAACACCATAATGCATTAGTATAATCATAAGTGTCAACACCCTAACCAATGAATATCTTCTATCATGCATTCATAATTTTGTTAAGGTGATACGACAAATGTAAAATCAAAATTGTACTAACCATAATAACATGAAGACAAACATACCATAAAATTAATCATGGACAAATATCGAAACATACCTCGATGAGTCATACCTGTTAAGGTCGCTTGTAATCTTCTTATGTAAGGCCTTGGCCTCATCTCCCTCTGAAACAGGAACTTTTTTAATCATGCAGATGATCAATCCATCTTCTTCTAGGATTAACCCAATCCACTTGATTTGCAAGAACTGGACCTGGAGCTGGATATGGGTTTGTCAGAGAAACCCCAAAAATTCAAGCTTTGAATTTCAAACTTTCGAAAGGATAGAAATATGCGCCTTGATGAGCTGATCAAACTGGTATATTCAGAATTTGAAAACTGCAAAGTTTCACTCCTCAATTTTGCCTTTGAAACTCTCGGATTCACTGGACGTGATCCTGAACTGGGGTTTGATGAAGCCCACTCTTTTTCCCCATCAAAATGTTTGATCCAAAGCTCTAAGCTTCTATTTTTCTGAGAAGCTTCCAGCCGTGGTCACAGATTTCAAAAATTCCCATTTTTACACAAGCCCTAATTTTCCACTTTTCTGATCAAAGTCCTGAACTAGGGTCTAATCAAGCCCGGCCTTCTGCCCAACCAAAAATTCTGATCTTGGTCTCTAAATTTCTATTTTGATGAGTAGCATCCAGCCGTGGTCTCCGATTACAAAAATTCCAACTTTCTCCAAAGCCCTAAATTCCGGAAGCCATGAATGAAGGTACCAAAAAATAATTCTATTTTGACAGAAATATGTACCTGATTGTTTCTGGTGTAACTCCAAAATTTTTGATCCACAGGGTCTGAAAAAGTTTCCTGAGATAGCCTGACCTGTTATCTTTCCATCCTGACAGGTCTGACCTCAATTGGATTCTCTGAGAGAGAGTTATGCCAAATGTCACAACGTGACCTGTTTTGGGATAAAACAGGAGAGCGAACTTGTACGGCGTGCCACGTGTCACTGTTTTAACGTCGGCCTCTGAAAAAGTTTTCTGAGATAGCTCGGCCTGTTACCTTTCCATCCTGACAGGTCTGACCTCAATTTGACTCTCTGAGAGAGAGTTATGCCAAATGTCGCAACGTGACCTGTTTATGGGATAATACAGGAGAGCGAACTTGTACGGCGTTCCACGTGTCACTGGTTCAACTTCGGCCTCTGAAAAAATTTTCTGAGATATTACAGACTGTGTACTACCTTTCACTTTTTACGAAATTTCATTTGGATCTTCCTAGCCCAAGATATGACCTTTTTCCCAAGGTCACCTGATTTTGACTCAGATCTGGAAGAGGCAGAAACCCTAGATTGTACAGATCATAAATCACAAAGTACAACGAATTAGAGGTTGTCCTTTGGACACAAGATACCTGGAGATCTTAGCTTCGGCCTGTAACAATTTCAGATCCGAAAACTTCTCCAAAACGGATTTATAGCGAAAGTGCTACGATGACTAGTTTTTGCTATATCAAGCCCTAGCATTGTAAGTGCAACAAGTGTCATACATGCCATATCATGCCTTCTTTCAGGCTAGCTCTGATACCATGTTAAATTTTCTGAATTTACTTCAATCTGATCTAGGATATTAACTGAGAGAACAACATGTACAGCATATCTACAGCATATCAATCATGGAGACAATAATGCAAGCACACAAGAGACACAAAGATTTACTTGGGGAAAACCATAAAGGTGAAAAACCCCAATAACTTCCTCAGAGATAGATAGAGCAATGATACAACCAACCAAGAGAGATAGCCATAACCTAGCAGCAGTCCTCCTCCTCCATAAGTGCGCCTCTCCTCCTTGAGAGCATGTGTGAGAAGTGAGTGAGTAAATAGAGTGCCTCCCGCACTCTATTTATACTTGACTTGACTTGCCTTTTTACCTAACTCATGTAGGCTCGAACTTTACCACATAACATAATGCTGAGTGGGACGACCCCCAATAGGGTGGTCTAATAACCCTTTGACCCACATGGCCGACCCCTAATAGGGTGGTCTAATAACCCTTTGACCCACATGACTTATACAGGGCCGACCCCAAATAAGGTGGTCTAATAACCCATCAAGTATAAGTTACGACACTTACAATATAAATGACGACACTTCCTTATAGAGGAATAATACCATCTCTATAGGAATACAATATACATATATGTGAAATACATTCCGAAGTTACATATTCATCAACAAGGGATGCCAATATGCCAACTTTTGATAGATCGACACACTCTTCCCTTACACACAGTGCAACGTCGCAGTTTGCCTTGACAGGAGGTGCGACGATGTCGCAGTATACCAATGTAAAGGATGCGAAGGGTGACTAACAGGTGAAGAACAGAGACTCAGAAAGACACAATGTCGCTCTGTTTCCACTACCCAGGTGCGACAGGAAAGGTCTAGGTTCAAAAATGAAGCATATCTCTCAACCATGAACCAAAAACAGGCTTGAAAATGAGTTGTATAAACTCAGAGGAAGCAAATCAGAGTCTTCAATGCGAATATCTGATAGTGAAATCAACCTCAAGAAGAAAATGGCAAAAAATAATAAAAAAGGCTTGTGTCAAGTAATCAATTGAAAATGACTCTCAAATTGACAACTACTAACCAAATATCAATATTCCCCATTATGGTCACCAGATTTGTTATCGGACAATCCACTCGAGCGGATGCGAGTAGGATCTCCCTAGCTCAATGTGAGTCTAGAACAAATAGAACATACTACAAACACATCTCCTAGATCTACTTAAGGATCAAGTACTAGATTTCTTACCTTTTACTTCGCAATCCTTTCTCCTGAATGTTGCTCCACGTCTCATGGTCGTCAGATCCAAGCTGCAAGACCTGTCAAGACAAAGAAACAAGAGAAACCAGTAAAAGACATCTATACAATAAGAGATCTAAGTAAATAGTTAAGCAGGTAAACTACTCAATATCATTACACACATGAACAATATTGGTGGAAAGCATTTGTATTACTGTAAATAGAGGAGTACATGATAGAGATATATAACTACAAAAAAGGCTTAACGTAGTAGCCCTTCTCCGACCAAGCCAATTGCTGCATCCTTCCAAGGAAGTATGAGTTCTCCAATAGGTGAATGGAGGTGTTCTAAGAGTGATTTCACCAACATGTGGATACCATAGGCTTCCTCCCCTTGGGATGGGAGTGAACTTCACTTATATAGGACTAAGTGGATAGGATATGGATAGGATAGGTTGAGAGATGGTAGGAGAGAGATAGGGGATCCTCCCAAAGAGTTAGGGGTCGAGTACTAGCTCCCCTAGAGTTCAGGGATAAGCCCCTAAATGAGCAAGTTTTGAGAAGGATCTCGAATAAGCTATTTTTTCCCATTAACTGACCTCGTTGCACCCTGTAGTGGAACAAGATGTGACGTCGCATGTTGCTAGTGTGCAACCTGTGACGACCCTTCAAAACCTAGCACAATGGGGTGCAAATCCTCCCAGGATGATTACTTAGTCCAAATATCTTTAGGGGTGTATACACTGAATCTTATGATGAGTAGATTTTGGGTGTAACAGTAGATTAACAATTAAAATGCACCACTACAATTAATAATAAAAAACGCACTGGTAAATGAGATTGAGATGTGGATTTTTTATTTTTTATTTTTAATTTAATGATGCGTTTAATTTAAATTGGAGTATCGAGGTGTATAAATTATGTAAATGGACTGGTGCATATAATTCAAGGAAACACATCGGTGCGACATAAAGTACCAAAATCACCATAGACGATTCTTTGAACAGTGACTCCTGACATTGTAGTGAAATATCTATTTTTTCATTTTTTTTTTTTTTTTTTTTTTTTTTTTTTTTTTTTTTTTTTTTTTTTTTTTTTTTTTTTTTTTTTTTTTTTTTTTTTTTTTTTTTTTTTTTTTCTGTTATTCATTAAATATTGAAATATTTTTCTATAGTACTATTCATTCAATTTTAATTATTGCATTGTTTGGATAAATTTCGTATATTATAGATTCTAGCATCTATTGTAATATTTAAGCATCCATACATTTAATTACCAATATAATGTACCATTTCACATGTAACATTTGACAATAACATTGGAGAATGCAGTAGGATAAAAAAGTGTATTTCATTATATATCAATAAGAGGTCCTTTGTCATACAAAATAGGACAACATAAAGACAACAATAATCAACATGTCAACGTGCATGTAATTGTAACACTTACTGGTAACTAACTGTCTTTCAATTCAGACACTATGTCTAGTACATTATACAAAATGTTTGATTATCATAGACAATTATTTCAAAATTAATATACATCAACTTGCATTAACATCAAAAATAAATATGGATCATCATTTTTCGCTGGAACTATTATTAGTGCTCAAACCACCTGCATCAATTGGGTTATTTGTCCTGTTGATTGGATTGATTGTTTTCCTCTTCTTCAGCTTCCATCTGCAAACATAAAAATAAAGTGTACTGAGTGTATCTACATTGCTGGGTATAATGAAAATTAAAATAGATAATATACATGAATGTAAATTGAAATTCGATGTACCAGAGCAATAATTGTGTCCTGAGTGTAACACATTCTTTCAAAACCATGTCTCGTGCCATCTATCAACAACTATTATGTTGGCTGCACTCCATACTTTATTTACTACATGTTTTATACCCCATAAGAAATCATTGATTTAACATTTATGATTTTTGTTGTTCTATTACTTATAAAATGAGAGAAGTAAAACAACATAGATACTTACAAAATCCACAATTAATTTTTTATATGCCAACATATACTCACAACCATTGCTTAACCTAATGTCAATCAATTCTTCCGATGGCTCCTCTTTCTATGTTAACACCTGCTTCAAGACATCCAAGGATGGTCAGTGAAAACAAAAAATATATATATAAAGATCACAACCACTATGAAATCTTAATTTGATATAAGGAAATCACAAAACTCACAAACTTGGCCATCAACCCCTTTTTTCCTTGTCGTCATGTCTTGTGTGTTGAATGGGTTCCATTTTGTTTTCTTTTCTGCAACAAAACACTTGAAATTAATATTTAATGTTAAATTAATTAATGAGATCTACATAATCCAAAAAATCAATGATTTCATACATTTAAAGCATGTTGTTGTTGAGATGACTCCTCCTGTGATGCAATTATGTCCATTTCCTTGACCATCTCCTTATACACTTTTTTGAACATCCCTACTGGCATATTTCACATGTCACCTCGTTCATCCTTTGGGATTTTCATAATATTCCTGGAAATGTAAAATGACATTAAACTATTTTTCTGTTGATGTGAAAAATAAATATAGCAGAATTAAAATTATTAAAGGAAAGAACACTTTTTAGTAGTTATAAATACATATTCTACATAAACACGTTTAGGAATATTACTTTTTGAATGATTTTTGTTTTGTTTTGGTATGTTTTTGTTGTTGCAAGTTTGACAGGTCTCATTGACCGTTGCTCTGGAAACGTCTCTTGTAGTTTACATATGACTTGATTCTTCGAATCATTTGATTGATTTCTGTATTGTAAGTGAAAAGTATGTCTATATGTTCTTTCCACTATATCCCTCATAGTATTATAAAATTATTTTCCCTTTCTATTAACTTTCAACACCACTCTAGATGAGCTAAGGATCAATTCATCATCATTTGCATCTTCCATAACTTTTTTCTTAGGATGACATTCATTTATGTTGCTGTTAGTCCCTGCATAACATTCAACATATGTGAATTAAATTATTTGAAACATATAAGTGAATATTCTTAAGTACATTATTACTCAAATTTGAAGAAATAACTCATATTGACTTATTTTTTATTCACCTGATTCATCCTTCGATAACTTTTCCATTAACATTTTACGCTCCTCTAGACTTAGATTGGTAAGAATCTTATCGATCTTACTCATTTTTTGGCTCTGTATGTCACACATGAATTAATACATATTAGTTAAATTTACAAATAATTCAAAAACATTAATTTAAATACATAAATTAAAAATCATTTTCCTTCTTCGTAATTCTGGATGTGCTCCCATTATGTTGACTAAAATTGTTGTTCATTGAACTCATACCATGCATTTTCTATCAACAAACAACCTGGACCATTAAATACAGAAGCTATCAATATAATACACAAATAAATTACAGAACTTCAAAATAGAAAACAAGTCTGATATCGGTGCACTTAATCACATAAAACGCATCGGTTCATTTATGTACATACACGCACCGATGCGTTATATCAACACATGCGCACCATGAACGACTGAAAATTATTTAACATTTTATGAAAATAAAAAATGATGCATTCCTGCCATTAGCGATGTGATATTTGTATAAACGCATCGGTGTGTTACTATGATAATATGGCATTGAGAACCGACAATTTTTTGCGTTTTAAAAAATTAAATATATTTTCACGCATATTAGTTCCAGTGCGCTAGTGGTACAAATGCACCGGTGCATTCATGTTACATGGACGAATCAGAAATGACGCATGCATTTTTTATTGAAAAAAAAACTTGACAAGGCCAACATGGTTATGGATTCGACCCAAAAAGTGGCCCCATCTCACTCTACACTTTGTATATATAATCACAAACTCATCAAATCTAAAATCCCTAAAAGGAAAAAAAGTAATTGTGTAACAATAGAGAGATTTAAACCCTAATGTAAAATTTTGCAGCCACATAATTATAGCTACAAAAAATGAAAAGCAGCGACAAAATAATGGTTGCAACATTGAAGGTAACTATGAAGCTTTTTATTCTTCTAAATCTAGTTAAAATCTAAATAGGATAATAATATCAATAGTAATATTTTACATACTTGAAATTTCTACTATGCAGGGTTTTGTTTGACTCCTACGATGCAGGGTTTTGTTCAAACACCTTCCGCGTAAGTATCTCTTCCAAAACTCTCCCTTCAAATTTTTGGCGAAAGAATGAATTAATGTTTAGGTTTTTTAATTTTAAACACCTTTTAGAATTAGTTTTTGATTTTAAATTTTCCACCCTTTTTCAGTTTAGGGCAAAAATAGCTTGTGCAATTTTTTAAAACGGCATTTCCAAATTCCAATGCGTTTGTTTTTAGAATGCATCCATTCTTATATAAATTAACCGCACCGGGGCATTTGAATTTCAATTTGGCACCATATAAATAGGAAATACAAAAAAAAAACAAAAAACTCATGTAGCGGTGTATATTCAATTCATATGCACCGGTGCACATGTATTTATATAATGCATCTGTGTGAATTATTTCGTAAAATGCATCGATAAATATCCTCTATCAAATGTAGCAGATATTTTCTTTTGCGGTGGCTTTTGCGGATGTTGATATACGGTGCATTTGTTGTGAGAATGCACCAATGCGTTACATAGAAGGTGGCGCATTGGTGTGTGTTAAATTAATTAGGTGCACTGGTTTACTTTGAAAATCTTGTGGTTTGATGTGTCAACTTAAAATTATGTATTCATCTCAAATGTTATTTTAGTATTCAACCACACCAATTACAATATTTCATAGTATATATATGTTGCTTAAACTCGCATTGTTCTTACAAAATTCTTTCCAAACTATATTGGAATTTAGATTATGATATAGTTCTTAAAACTATTTTAGGACTATAGAGATGTATATTGATTGTTGATTTGGATCAAATGCAGGGAGAAAAGGCTATAGTATCAAATGGACAATTCTTCAGATTCCATCCACGGGGGGTTCACTACTAAGGCAATATCATATCACGTCCATTCATATTGGGGGTTTGAATACTCCTAAAAACCTCAAAAATATATTGCCTTGTATTAAGGGTTCAAGGGGGGATTTTAATTTGACATAGTAATATAAATATTGGGGGTTATTTTATTTGGGTGGGTTGAGAAATAACCTTAAAATCATGGGATGGATTCATACCTCCAAATCATGGGCTCAATTCATCCCTCCAAATCACAGGTTGGATTCATATTAGTCCTAGTTTTTTCTAAGGAATAACCTCCAAATTGCGAGCTAGATTCATACCTCCAAATCATGGGATGGATTCATATCAATCCTAACTACTGTAAGGATTAACCTCCAAATCGTGGGCTGTATTTATACCTCCAAATCATTGAACTTATAAAGTTCTCATTTTTTTAGAATAATTTTATTCATAAATGGGATTTATCTAAGATTTCATTCGTCCCAAGCCCGTGAGAATGGGTAATAAAAAAATTTAGATAAAATATATAGACTTATTATTTACTTATTTTTAATATTTAATATTTAATATATTTATATTGTAATTTATAGTTTATATTATTCTTTCAAAATTAAATATATTTAGGTTAATTAATTTTATTTATTTAAATTATAATTACATGTTGATAATTTATTAATTTATAAAGTTACATTTTTACAATTTTTAAGAAACTTATATTTTAAAATATTAACATTTAGTATTTAATATATATTAATAAAAAATATAATACAGTAATTTTTATGTTATATATAAAATTATATTTAAATTAAATATTTATTTATTTAATTAATTTAAAAAAACTAAACTTTATACCATTCTTGTTATTATTTTTAGTGAAGGAATATTCATATTATTTGTTATGATAGTAATTAATCTCAATATTTTATGATTGCATCCATACACAAAATAATTTTCTAAGCCCAACCTATATTTTTCATGCCCAAAATATATACATATATAGTTCTTTTACACTTCTCATTAAAGGAAGCATATAAGTCTTACTATACATATGCTTTAGATCCATTCTAGTGGATACATTAAATTTGTATAATTTTAATTATCAACCTAAAAAGTTGTCAATTTATACTTCTAAACCATGTATTTATTGAATTCCTCCACCTATAATATTTATTAAATTCCTCCATCTATCACATCACATGCACAATATATACATAGTTGTTACCTTTCACACTTGGACCATTTGTATAAGCTTAAATATTTTATGAATGACATACTCTTTCACACTTGGACCATTCGTAAAATTTATACTTCTAAACCATGAATTTATTTCCACTTATAATATCACATACACAATATATACATAATTGTTACCTTTCACACTTGGACCATTTGTACTTTCACACTTGGACCATTTGTATAAGCTTAAATATTTTATGAATGACATACATTAATATATGAATTTCGATTATAAACCAAAAGGGTTGATTTGTGATTTCATGCAACGAAATAACATTTTCCTTACTACAATCTCATAACTTATTATATAAAATCTTACATTACATTTAATGGGCGAGTTCCAAAGCTATGCAATGCTATATTTGAGTAGATATCCGTAATATTTTCCATTGATTCCTCATACACGTTATGTCCATCGAAAACAGTGTTTATTTAATACACATGCTTGGCATGGAACCCAAGCTCTGAGGTTTAAGACAAGTGAATGGTTGCATAAGCCCCCAAATGGTCAACTTGGTAAGCTCGGCTATGATCCATGGCCTAGATCCTTCCTTCCAAAGCTATGCAATGTTACATTTGAGTAGATATCCGTAATATTTTCCATTGATTCCTCATACACGTTATGTCCATCGAAAAGAGTGTTTATTTAATACACATGCTTGGCGTGGAACCCAAGCTCTGAGGTTTAAGACAAGTGAATGGTTGCATAAGTCCCCAAATGGTCAACTTGGTAAGCTCGGCTATGATCCACGGCCTAGATTTTTCCAACGCATGATACGAAAGGGTTTCAGTCTCGTCAGTACCGAGCTGAGTTAATATGATGGTTGAAGGAATGGGCGCCAACTTACCACTTGCTCTAAGCACTTGTGTCCAGAGTTGGAATTTGACGAGCATTTTCCCGTCTTGGAGCTTTTTTCTCGTCAAATAAGGGAATTTTTTTAATCAAAACGTTTCGTGAGATGTTTAATTTTTTTTATAAACCGTCTTTTTGACGTTTTAGATTTTATTGAAAACGTCATTAATACCTATTAATACCTATATTGAGTTAGCAGACTGTGGTTGTAGTTTACGAGTGGGGCCCGGTCCCTGGTCTGATAGTAGACAATGGCTGTTAGGTGAATTCTTAAATTTTTATTGAATTCAAAATTGATGGATCATGGACGATTGACTAATACTACGGTGCAATTCCAAATCTCCAATGGGCTACCGATTGGAAAGCAGCAGGCCCGCAACTTGCTAGCATACCACATCCTGCTGGTGTCTAGATTGTTCTTCATTTACTGTGAATTTTTCTATTTCTGTCCTCTGCTTCTGGTAAGATGGATTCCATTTGTGTTTGTAGTAGATAGGGTTTTTGTTCAGTGCGTTTTGGCTAACCATTTGTACTATGTGAATGCGCAGGGCCCATCCTCCAGGGGTAGCTTACGAAGTTAAGACCCTGACTGTGCATATCCCAGACTCTCAAATTAAATCAATATTTACCAAATTACCAGTTACCACAACCACTCCAGTACTGATACAGGCAGCCGGGGCAGGGATTGAAAGTGGAATTTGGTGGTTTTGCCCCAGACAAGCCAGCAAAGACATCATTCGCCTATGCCTCTTCTCACTTGGCTTCCCCTCCAGGCTCCCACTTATCACCACATTCCAAATTAGAAGCATCGGCGACTCAACCGAGCACCACCGAAGTTTGGAAATTGGGGCTCGCAAATTTGGGAGTAAAGGCTTGCCGCATCTTGCAATTCCAACTTACAACTCACGACTCTGCGAGTAATGGTCGTGCAAATGTAAGGAATCAATCCCTCCATTATGCTTTGCGCTCTTCTTATCATATTTGTTAGCATCAATATATATTCTTAATATTTAATGGGCAACTCAATCTTCTGAAAACCTAACACACTACAAATTCTCACTTAGTATTGTAAGCATTAGTCAATGGTAGCTTAGTAAATTAGAGTAACAGGTTAGCAAATTATATTTAACCAGTTTTGAAAAAAAATTGGGGTTAACGGAGTTCACTCTCAAAGTGATTCAGATCTTCTAAAGCTTGCCTTTCCAGCGAGCTCTTGTATAACCTAAAGCTCTCGAGTCTCCTCAGCCGCCCTTTTAAAGTTATTCTGGTCTCCTCTTTGAAATAGAGATCCGGAATGGAGGGGCGATCGATTAAGACAAAACTGATTGCTCTCTCTTATATAAATCCTCCAGGACACGTCTTTATTTTTAGGAAAATTTGTAACCATTCCAGTATCCATCATTGAGTAGTGGAGATCATTGGCGGGGAGTATATCCTCTGTGGTAAGATCTTGCCTGACTTGCATAGCTTTAAGCTACTTGTCCTTTTGCTCATGAACTTGAGCTTCTTGAAAACTTTAAGGTTCTTCCCCATCAGTATTTTTGAGACTATTTTGAATGACTCCATTCCTTGTTGTATGATGATCTACTAATGAATATAGGCGAGAGACCCATTCACCCTAAGTTTGGAACCGTGCACCATAGATGACCCATTTAGTTCTTGGGATGGAGGCATTACGTCATTTTCTTTTCAGTGTTTGTGCATCATAGCTGATTAGAAGCTGAAGGATGTGTTAGAAGAACAAATCGAAAATTAAAGGAATGGTTCGATTAGTACTGCATCTTGCAATCTGTGCTAAGCTAAGGAAATCGATTTGTGCCAGTTTGTGTTCATTACAGTGAACCTTCAGATTCTTTTCCTTTTATGAGATATGAACTAATCCAGTCTGCAAATTATTTTACCTACAAAAGAAACAGAGCGTCTTACCTGTAGTTGTTTGATGAAGGCCGTAATTTTCAAATCCGATTGTAATGTGATGACTGGAATTTAAGTCATGATATAAGAAGGGTGACATTGCCAGAACTGGAGAGCTCAGCGCGTGAAGCCTAATGAACCACGGTTTCCATAGAGAAAGAGTAAAACCCTGTGATTGCTGCATAGGAAAAGCAACTGAGGTGTATTGATCTCGAAGGTAAAGACTTTACTCTAGACCTTCTTTCAGTTCGTTTGAAGTTCAAGATTGCAGAAATGTGGAACAAGACCCTTCCTTGGCGTTGTTGGTTCTCTAAGTGATGGCGTATTCCAAGAAGGGGAACAAAGAGAAGTTTTCTCTTAACAGAATAAGAACAAAAACCCAAACCCGGGCATAATTGTGAACCGTTGGATTCCATTCAACCGATGGTAAAGATCTGTCTTGAAGTGGTCAAATTATGTTGACAAGAGAATAGAATCTGCATGTCACCCAATCACATAACTTCAAGATGTTTAAACTAATTTTATTGATAGTTTAGTGTCTTAAATACAGTTAGCATAGACCAAGCTCTCGTCATTGGTTGGAAGTAGATTCTCTTTATTTCCCAAAATCAAACTTATAGAAATCAAAACAATTTAGTTTCTCATACTCATGGATTGTCCTTGATCTATATTTAATTTGTTTTATACTTTCAAATTACAACATTAAACGTTTTATTATTGACAGGTATATATTTAAGTAAAACGTTCAATGAAGGGGAATGTTAAACTCCAAAACGTAAAAAAAAAATAGTATGACCGGTAAATTTCTAGTGAAATTCCAACCTTGCTTGTGTCACTTAGACCATACCACTTCTCCTTGTGCTCTGTTCGAATTCTGAGTTTTCCTTCCCTGTAGCATTCTCCATTTGTTGAAGAGCTTGGGGTGAATCGCTCCATATCACCTACATTCTTTATACATAGGAGGTTAAGCGTATTGGTTAGATAAGCTCGATGGAATCTCCATTCATTCACGGTAATGTTTTGTTTTCTCTTTCCCGGTTTACACATAGAGCATTATTTTCTTTTGGGTTTGTCTGAATGAGATATATTATCCTTTGAGTGACTTTGTGATTGTTCTTATCATTCGCATGCCATTATATATTAACTCTGGTTATATTTATTAAAGTAGGTGCTATGTTGAGAGTCGACACTCCTAAGATTTCCCTGGAGCGTGTCACAGATTTGAAGTATGGCGTGTTAATTATGACGGGGATCACATGCACTCATTCGGTAAGAGTTTCCATCAAACCCAGAGTTAGGCAATTTCACTTCATACAATTTACCTTCAATATTCAAACTTATTTCTCCTTACTGTGTGTCTACAATATTTCGACAATGGGTGAATTCCAACTTCCTTGTAAATTTTCTGAGCACATTACACGTATGTGCGTTCTGGGTTAAATGTTTTCTCTTTATATGAAACTAGTGGGAGGGATTTCCTTCCTTATGACGAGCTCGACCTTCCTGTACACATACCATGTATACTAGATTTAGAGGTACAAAATGTATCTCCCAGGAGGGAAACTGAGTTGGTAGCCTAGCTTGAAAATAGAGAGGACCTTGAAAGAAAATAGAGAGGACCTTGAAAGAAAATAGAGAGGGCCACAATGGAAAATGAAATTATAGACGATTCGCCGAATCTACCGTAGAATGGCTGCTATTTAATTGCAAGGAGCGTTATAGGACAATAATTTACTACCTTGGCTCTAAATCTAAAATCATTCATCAATTACACTTTTCCATAATTACCAACAGCATTGTCGTTTCTTTCACTATATATCAAAATCTTATTAGCATTCATAAAAGGTAACATGTATGCCCATGATCGATTCTGGGTGGATATCATGAATTTATTATACCTGCCTCCCGTAGGTATATAGCAATTGATTTTTTGGCCAAACTCTATAATTTTAAATTAGTGTTTTTTGCAACTCTAAAGTTTTATAATGTTGGTATTACTATTATTTATAAAATTGATTTTTTCTTAAATTAAAAATAATTTTTAAATTTTTTAAATTCAATATTTTGAATTTTTGATTGGTTCAAATCTTTGAATTGACAATTTTTACCTAGTTTAAATTAGATTTGTTAGAAAATAAAATTAATTTAAAAATATTTTTTTTCAAAAATAGCTTGTAATGCCACCTGACGTGTCTATTAATGTAAAACATCGTGACATTAATATTAGGCATGATAACTTACCAAATTTAAAAATGATTTAAAAATGAAAAAAATCTGCACACAACCATGTGTCTATTATATTTAATACTAAATATTATTGCGCATTCTAATAAATGCCACCATGCATGTTCCGTAAATGAGTTTTTACGTGAGAGGCACGAAGATTAAATACATGCCCCATTTTCCCTTCGCCCATCGCGACTCGCGAGGGCCCATCGCGACTCGTGAGGGATGATACTATCAACGCTAGGTACTAGCAATATTTAGCGGGCATGCTGGATGACTCATTTACCATCGTATCGTGGCCACCATGACATCTTCCCCCAACCCCACTTAATTTTTTTAAGTTGAGTTTACACATGTGAAGCAATCATATTAAAGCAGTACACAATTTTATTTGCTCGGTATGATAATTGCACTTAAAAACTTACTTACCTTACACAATGCTAGTATGTAGATATAACTAAACATTTAGATAACTGAAAAAAATTGGATAGTATTTTATAGAATTATATAAAAGCTTCTATTTTAATCTTTAAATTTTCACACTAAATTACATTCCACTTTTATTTAATCTTTTAAAATTGTCGTAATTTTTTTTTTAATTACACACTAAATTGTAATTTAGTTTTTGAATTAAGTTATATAATTATATTGAAATACAAATTAAAAATTAAAAAACATTTAATTATATTTAATATAATATAAATATAATTTTAAATATGAAAATGTAAATTTTATGAGATTGTATATTTTGATTTAATTTTATAAATATATAAATTTTGGTTTGCATTTTTTTTCTTCAAATAAAATATTTTTTCTCTTTTTTACAATTTTTTTATTAGCATAATTATTTAATATTCAAAATTTTATTTAATATGATTTTTTAAATTAATAATATTATTATAATTATAATTAATTTAATTAAATAAACATTAATCTTTTATTTTAAAAATTAGAATATATATTTTTGTTTTATAAAATATAAGAATTATTAAAATAAGCAATATTAATTAAAAATATATATTTATATTAAATATTTAAAAATATTATTAATTTTGCAAGTCTTAAAAAATATAAACATGTTAATGTTTATATTATATGTATTTATAGACTTGTAATATACAAGAATAGAATTATTTATTTATTAATATTTCTTATTATTATAAGATGGGCTTTTGCATTGATTCACTGTAATGCAAAAGCTTAACTCTGTGCACTATTGATTAAAAAATATATTATTATGTTTTTATTTAATGATGATGATGATGATAGTTAACGTTTATTGAGACTAACTTTGGATTATTGTACGTTAATAAACTTTGTTTGTTGTAACAAATTATTCTTATGCTAAAAAAATCTTAGAAATGAGCATTACCTAGGTTACCATAGGTTTAACAACTTAGAATATTAGAGAGGTTAGTATTATGATAAGGATTGAGAAATTGCGATCTAATGTGCTTGTAAGCAGGACACTCTAAGAGAAAATTATTTTCATCGTCATCTTTCTTAGTCTCACAACGATGACAAATCCTATCCTCCTAGGGTGTTTTAGGAATTGTCCAGTGCCATGTTTCACTACTAAGTTCATGACAGTTTGTTCTAATTTTGGCTATGTTAGTTTTTTTCTTCGAGCTAGTTAAAATAGAGAGATACTTTTGGTCTTCTTGATTAGGGTTAGTGACCTCCTTGTAGTATCTTATCTTCCCTTTAACCTCTAAATCCTTTTTGCCCCACATTTTCTCTTTAAACATAGATGTAATCGTATTTTTAATGTTATTGATATTTTGCAAAGTGGTATTTTCGTTTATCCCCCAATGATTTAACCAAGTCATGTTATCTTTATGCCAACCATTCTTGAGATGCAAGTGGACTTGACTGGACTTTAAAACGATCTTAGGGAGTCTTTGGTCTCCCATGCCATTTATCTTGTACTTGTACATCAAGTACCTTGTCATAGCAATCCCCTCTATGGGGGGAAGGCCTACTTTTATATTCTTATAAAGCATTGTATTCGTATTTTATTTATAATATGTATATAAAGTTTCATTTACCATACCTAAAAATATTTGCAAAGGATGAAATTTGCTAATACTATGACATCATTTCATTATACGCAAAACCATTACATTAAAACATCTCTAAATATCACATTAAAGTTTCTAGGAGGCAGGTATAAGCAACTTTGCAGCTAATTTTACTTGTTAAAGTTATTATCGTTTCCCATTTTGTATACTTTGTAATAGGAAACTATTTTATGGTATCACTTGACATTTCCAGGTTTTGGATACGTTGTAAAGTTTGTGTTTTCTTTTGTATAAAAGATGCAATGCTACAGTGATTTCCATCATTTACTTCCCTCAATAATTGTATCCAAATTCTAATACTTCAGTACCTTCTATATTTTCATATACCTACTCCTATGATTTTATTTTGCATCTAAAAAAACATTTCACTCGGATATATAGTTTACATCTCCAGGCTATGGCCACTGCCCTAGGGTTTTAAAATTAAATACCCTTCATGTTTTATTCAATTATATGATATGTTGTTATCTTTTAAGAACCGTCTGCGTATTTAAATATTAGATGTCGCCACAGGATTATTTTCGTTGATTCACCATAAACGATTCTAAGTCATAAATGATAATTTCTCATAAATCACTTTTGTTGGTTATAATAACTTGCTGAGATAAGAGGGTGATAGTATTTTTTTTATATGCATAATGTTATTGATTCGATGTCCAAAATGTTAGTGTTGCCACTTTTCATTAATATGCACATGCAAGATTTCACACTTTCTCCATAATTGAGGTTGAGTTTGCTAGTGTTAAAATTGAGGCAGTCTTGTAACACTATACTTTTTGTTGTTCTATACGAGGCCAATTTCCAAAGTGTTTATTTTCTAGATAGAAGTCATATTGCAGCCTATGACACTATTCAATATGCTTGAATATGCATTTGGTTCCTCGTCAACTCCAAAGTTAAGAGATGTAGCTAATCGAGAGTTTCAGAGTTGAACAATTGTATTGTATTTTTTGTAGGCATTTTAACCGAAGATCTAACTCTTCAATTTCTAGGTTGGGGTTTAGATGGGTGTTTATATTCAATCAAACTTTGTTCCACGACAACCAAGAAAAGTGAGATCAATCTTTCTTGGCTCACTGGAACCAAGAAAAGTTAGATCAATCTTTCTTGACTAATTATTTATTTCAACGTGTTGTATTCTTTTTTAAAATTTTCATATTGCCAATTAGGAATAGTTGTTATATTGAGTTATATTTAGCACATTCATAATTGTAATTTAAATTCTTATATGCAAGGCACCCATCTTAATATTGTATTGGAACTGACATGAACACAGGTGAAAATCTTAATCCTTATTTACATGCCATGTGTTATTGTTACCATGAAATGGTATCATATTAGTTTCATCATTTGTGTATCTTTCTAACTATTGCATGCTTGAGACTTTACAATGGAGATTTTTCCCTCTCCTGTAAAGATTAAAAAACTATATATAACCCAAGAAAATGTAACTAAATGTTGTTAATTCCCTTGATTGCAAGAATAAATGTAGAGGAAGTGGAGGCAATTCATTGCATCTTATTAATGACCCAAATCCAAGCTATGCACATGATCATATGGTGTTATTGGAATGTAAGAGGAATTTTTCTATGTTCATTTGGGTTCAAACATCAATGATGTTTGTTTTGATAGGAAGGTAGGGAAGTTCATCCACAAAATGGTTTCAATTTTGCATTTTTATGGAGTTTAATTTATTAAGCTTATAGAAAACATGAGCTCTTTATGCCTATAATTGTATTTACATGATATAAAATTGGTAGATTGGCAAGTTGTGGGATGAAACATCTATTTCTCATCTTTTCTAAGGATTGCATTGATCATTGGACTGTCAGCATTTTACATTCTTTGTTACATTGATCTCTTGACTGGGTTGGCTTTATGCATTTTTACTTCCCCATTACTATTTCGCCGGGTCTTCCACTATCCAACACTACAAATTGATCAGTCGCCCCTGCAATCTCGGTGGGATCATTATTAGAAAATTATATTATTATTTTATTTAACATCCTATTTTCTTATACTAAGATCTATTAGGGCTCTTGTTTGATACAACTTGATAATATGATATAAAGGGGTTATTAAAAATGGGTTGATAAAAATGGATACATGCAATATCTGGCGAAACTAGGGAGTTTCTTAATTTGAAAGGTATATTAGGAGGGGGGTTCAACAATACAATTTTAGGAGACATTTTCCAATATTTAGTGAAATTAGGGATATTCTTTAATATCCTACGAACGGTCGTGCTATGACACAAGTTCCCTAAGTGAACCCCCCGTGATTCCATCTCATTACATTTTGTTCAAATTTCGATGAGTTCTCCCTTTCCATCTCTAGTAAGTTCGGGTTTTATTTATATTTTGACTATTTATTTGAATTTATGTTACTTATCCATGTGAATATGACTATCAATTTATTCTATAATGTAGTATCCCGATTTAGGTTCCAGTTTGAATCACGGGGGGTTCACTACTAAGGCAATATCATATCACGTCCATTCATATTGGGGGTTTGAATACTCCTAAAAACCTCAAAAATATATTGCCTTGTATTAAGGGGTCAAGGGGGGATTTTAATTTGACATAGTAATATAAATATTGGGGGTTATTTTATTTGGGTGGGTTGAGAAATAACCTCAAAATCATGGGATGGATTCATACCTCCAAATCATGGGCTCAATTCATCCCTCCAAATCACAGGTTGGATTCATATTAGTCCTAGTTTTTTCTAAGGAATAACCTCCAAATTGCGAGCTAGATTCATACCTCCAAATCATGGGATGGATTCATATCAATCCTAACTACTGTAAGGATTAACCTCCAAATCGTGGGCTGTATTTATACCTCCAAATCATTGAACTTATAAAGTTCTCATTTTTTTAGAATAATTTTATTCATAAATGGGATTTATCTAAGATTTCATTCGTCCCAAGCCCGTGAGAATGGGTAATAAAAAAAATTAGATAAAATATATAGACTTATTATTTACTTATTTTTAATATTTAATATTTAATATATTTATATTGTAATTTATAGTTTATATTATTCTTTCAAAATTAAATATATTTAGGTTAATTAATTTTATTTATTTAAATTATAATTACATGTTGATAATTTATTAATTTATAAAGTTACATTTTTACAATTTTTAAGAAACTTATATTTTAAAATATTAACATTTAGTATTTAATATATATTAATAAAAAATATAATACAGTAATTTTTATGTTATATATAAAATTATATTTAAATTAAATATTTATTTATTTAATTAATTTAAAAAAACTAAACTTTATACCATTCTTGTTATTATTTTTAGTGAAGGAATATTCATATTATTTGTTATGATAGTAATTAATCTCAATATTTTATGATTGCATCCATACACAAAATAATTTTCTAAGCCCAACCTATATTTTTCATGCCCAAAATATATACATATATAGTTCTTTTACACTTCTCATTAAAGGAAGCATATAAGTCTTACTATACATATGCTTTAGATCCATTCTAGTGGATACATTAAATTTGTATAATTTTAATTATCAACCTAAAAAGTTGTCAATTTATACTTCTAAACCATGTATTTATTGAATTCCTCCACCTATAATATTTATTAAATTCCTCCATCTATCACATCACATGCACAATATATACATAGTTGTTACCTTTCACACTTGGACCATTTGTATAAGCTTAAATATTTTATGAATGACATACTCTTTCACACTTGGACCATTCGTAAAATTTATACTTCTAAACCATGAATTTATTTCCACTTATAATATCACATACACAATATATACATAATTGTTACCTTTCACACTTGGACCATTTGTACTTTCACACTTGGACCATTTGTATAAGCTTAAATATTTTATGAATGACATACATTAATATATGAATTTCGATTATAAACCAAAAGGGTTGATTTGTGATTTCATGCAACGAAATAACATTTTCCTTACTACAATCTCATAACTTATTATATAAAATCTTACATTACATTTAATGGGCGAGTTCCAAAGCTATGCAATGCTATATTTGAGTAGATATCCGTAATATTTTCCATTGATTCCTCATACACGTTATGTCCATCGAAAACAGTGTTTATTTAATACACATGCTTGGCATGGAACCCAAGCTCTGAGGTTTAAGACAAGTGAATGGTTGCATAAGCCCCCAAATGGTCAACTTGGTAAGCTCGGCTATGATCCATGGCCTAGATCCTTCCTTCCAAAGCTATGCAATGTTACATTTGAGTAGATATCCGTAATATTTTCCATTGATTCCTCATACACGTTATGTCCATCGAAAAGAGTGTTTATTTAATACACATGCTTGGCGTGGAACCCAAGCTCTGAGGTTTAAGACAAGTGAATGGTTGCATAAGCCCCCAAATGGTCAACTTGGTAAGCTCGGCTATGATCCACGGCCTAGATTTTTCCAACGCATGATACGAAAGGGTTTCAGTCTCGTCAGTACCGAGCTGAGTTAATATGATGGTTGAAGGAATGGGCGCCAACTTACCACTTGCTCTAAGCACTTGTGTCCAGAGTTGGAATTTGACGAGCATTTTCCCGTCTTGGAGCTTTTTTCTCGTCAAATAAGGGAATTTTTTTAATCAAAACGTTTCGTGAGATGTTTAATTTTTTTTATAAACCGTCTTTTTGACGTTTTAGATTTTATTGAAAACGTCATTAATACCTATTAATACCTATATTGAGTTAGCAGACTGTGGTTGTAGTTTACGAGTGGGGCCCGGTCCCTGGTCTGATAGTAGACAATGGCTGTTAGGTGAATTCTTAAATTTTTATTGAATTCAAAATTGATGGATCATGGACGATTGACTAATACTACGGTGCAATTCCAAATCTCCAATGGGCTACCGATTGGAAAGCAGCAGGCCCGCAACTTGCTAGCATACCACATCCTGCTGGTGTCTAGATTGTTCTTCATTTACTGTGAATTTTTCTATTTCTGTCCTCTGCTTCTGGTAAGATGGATTCCATTTGTGTTTGTAGTAGATAGGGTTTTTGTTCAGTGCGTTTTGGCTAACCATTTGTACTATGTGAATGCGCAGGGCCCATCCTCCAGGGGTAGCTTACGAAGTTAAGACCCTGACTGTGCATATCCCAGACTCTCAAATTAAATCAATATTTACCAAATTACCAGTTACCACAACCACTCCAGTACTGATACAGGCAGCCGGGGCAGGGATTGAAAGTGGAATTTGGTGGTTTTGCCCCAGACAAGCCAGCAAAGACATCATTCGCCTATGCCTCTTCTCACTTGGCTTCCCCTCCAGGCTCCCACTTATCACCACATTCCAAATTAGAAGCATCGGCGACTCAGCCGAGCACCACCGAAGTTTGGAAATTGGGGCTCGCAAATTTGGGAGTAAAGGCTTGCCGCATCTTGCAATTCCAACTTACAACTCACGACTCTGCGAGTAATGGTCGTGCAAATGTAAGGAATCAATCCCTCCATTATGCTTTGCGCTCTTCTTATCATATTTGTTAGCATCAATATATATTCTTAATATTTAATGGGCAACTCAATCTTCTGAAAACCTAACACACTACAAATTCTCACTTAGTATTGTAAGCATTAGTCAATGGTAGCTTAGTAAATTAGAGTAACAGGTTAGCAAATTATATTTAACCAGTTTTGAAAAAAAATTGGGGTTAACGGAGTTCACTCTCAAAGTGATTCAGATCTTCTAAAGCTTGCCTTTCCAGCGAGCTCTTGTATAACCTAAAGCTCTCGAGTCTCCTCAGCCGCCCTTTTAAAGTTATTCTGGTCTCCTCTTTGAAATAGAGATCCGGAATGGAGGGGCGATCGATTAAGACAAAACTGATTTCTCTCTCTTATATAAATCCTCCAGGACACGTCTTTATTTTTAGGAAAATTTGTAACCATTCCAGTATCCATCATTGAGTAGTGGAGATCATTGGCGGGGAGTATATCCTCTGTGGTAAGATCTTGCCTGACTTGCATAGCTTTAAGCTACTTGTCCTTTTGCTCATGAACTTGAGCTTCTTGAAAACTTTAAGGTTCTTCCCCATCAGTATTTTTGAGACTATTTTGAATGACTCCATTCCTTGTTGTATGATGATCTACTAATGAATATAGGCGAGAGACCCATTCACCCTAAGTTTGGAACCGTGCACCATAGATGACCCATTTAGTTCTTGGGATGGAGGCATTACGTCATTTTCTTTTCAGTGTTTGTGCATCATAGCTGATTAGAAGCTGAAGGATGTGTTAGAAGAACAAATCGAAAATTAAAGGAATGGTTCGATTAGTACTGCATCTTGCAATCTGTGCTAAGCTAAGGAAATCGATTTGTGCCAGTTTGTGTTCATTACAGTGAACCTTCAGATTCTTTTCCTTTTATGAGATATGAACTAATCCAGTCTGCAAATTATTTTACCTACAAAAGAAACAGAGCGTCTTACCTGTAGTTGTTTGATGAAGGCCGTAATTTTCAAATCCGATTGTAATGTGATGACTGGAATTTAAGTCATGATATAAGAAGGGTGACATTGCCAGAACTGGAGAGCTCAGCGCGTGAAGCCTAATGAACCACGGTTTCCATAGAGAAAGAGTAAAACCCTGTGATTGCTGCATAGGAAAAGCAACTGAGGTGTATTGATCTCGAAGGTAAAGACTTTACTCTAGACCTTCTTTCAGTTCGTTTGAAGTTCAAGATTGCAGAAATGTGGAACAAGACCCTTCCTTGGCGTTGTTGGTTCTCTAAGTGATGGCGTATTCCAAGAAGGGGAACAAAGAGAAGTTTTCTCTTAACAGAATAAGAACAAAAACCCAAACCCGGGCATAATTGTGAACCGTTGGATTCCATTCAACCGATGGTAAAGATCTGTCTTGAAGTGGTCAAATTATGTTGACAAGAGAATAGAATCTGCATGTCACCCAATCACATAACTTCAAGATGTTTAAACTAATTTTATTGATAGTTTAGTGTCTTAAATACAGTTAGCATAGACCAAGCTCTCGTCATTGGTTGGAAGTAGATTCTCTTTATTTCCCAAAATCAAACTTATAGAAATCAAAACAATTTAGTTTCTCATACTCATGGATTGTCCTTGATCTATATTTAATTTGTTTTATACTTTCAAATTACAACATTAAACGTTTTATTATTGACAGGTATATATTTAAGTAAAACGTTCAATGAAGGGGAATGTTAAACTCCAAAACGTAAAAAAAAAATAGTATGACCGGTAAATTTCTAGTGAAATTCCAACCTTGCTTGTGTCACTTAGACCATACCACTTCTCCTTGTGCTCTGTTCGAATTCTGAGTTTTCCTTCCCTGTAGCATTCTCCATTTGTTGAAGAGCTTGGGGTGAATCGCTCCATATCACCTACATTCTTTATACATAGGAGGTTAAGCGTATTGGTTAGATAAGCTCGATGGAATCTCCATTCATTCACGGTAATGTTTTGTTTTCTCTTTCCCGGTTTACACATAGAGCATTATTTTCTTTTGGGTTTGTCTGAATGAGATATATTATCCTTTGAGTGACTTTGTGATTGTTCTTATCATTCGCATGCCATTATATATTAACTCTGGTTATATTTATTAAAGTAGGTGCTATGTTGAGAGTCGACACTCCTAAGATTTCCCTGGAGCGTGTCACAGATTTGAAGTATGGCGTGTTAATTATGACGGGGATCACATGCACTCATTCGGTAAGAGTTTCCATCAAACCCAGAGTTAGGCAATTTCACTTCATACAATTTACCTTCAATATTCAAACTTATTTCTCCTTACTGTGTGTCTACAATATTTCGACAATGGGTGAATTCCAACTTCCTTGTAAATTTTCTGAGCACATTACACGTATGTGCGTTCTGGGTTAAATGTTTTCTCTTTATATGAAACTAGTGGGAGGGATTTCCTTCCTTATGACGAGCTCGACCTTCCTGTACACATACCATGTATACTAGATTTAGAGGTACAAAATGTATCTCCCAGGAGGGAAACTGAGTTGGTAGCCTAGCTTGAAAATAGAGAGGACCTTGAAAGAAAATAGAGAGGACCTTGAAAGAAAATAGAGAGGGCCACAATGGAAAATGAAATTATAGACGATTCGCCGAATCTACCGTAGAATGGCTGCTATTTAATTGCAAGGAGCGTTATAGGACAATAATTTACTACCTTGGCTCTAAATCTAAAATCATTCATCAATTACACTTTTCCATAATTACCAACAGCATTGTCGTTTCTTTCACTATATATCAAAATCTTATTAGCATTCATAAAAGGTAACATGTATGCCCATGATCGATTCTGGGTGGATATCATGAATTTATTATACCTGCCTCCCGTAGGTATATAGCAATTGATTTTTTGGCCAAACTCTATAATTTTAAATTAGTGTTTTTTGCAACTCTAAAGTTTTATAATGTTGGTATTACTATTATTTATAAAATTGATTTTTTCTTAAATTAAAAATAATTTTTAAATTTTTTAAATTCAATATTTTGAATTTTTGATTGGTTCAAATCTTTGAATTGACAATTTTTACCTAGTTTAAATTAGATTTGTTAGAAAATAAAATTAATTTAAAAATATTTTTTTTCAAAAATAGCTTGTAATGCCACCTGACGTGTCTATTAATGTAAAACATCGTGACATTAATATTAGGCATGATAACTTACCAAATTTAAAAATGATTTAAAAATGAAAAAAATCTGCACACAACCATGTGTCTATTATATTTAATACTAAATATTATTGCGCATTCTAATAAATGCCACCATGCATGTTCCGTAAATGAGTTTTTACGTGAGAGGCACGAAGATTAAATACATGCCCCATTTTCCCTTCGCCCATCGCGACTCGCGAGGGCCCATCGCGACTCGTGAGGGATGATACTATCAACGCTAGGTACTAGCAATATTTAGCGGGCATGCTGGATGACTCATTTACCATCGTATCGTGGCCACCATGACATCTTCCCCCAACCCCACTTAATTTTTTTAAGTTGAGTTTACACATGTGAAGCAATCATATTAAAGCAGTACACAATTTTATTTGCTCGGTATGATAATTGCACTTAAAAACTTACTTACCTTACACAATGCTAGTATGTAGATATAACTAAACATTTAGATAACTGAAAAAAATTGGATAGTATTTTATAGAATTATATAAAAGCTTCTATTTTAATCTTTAAATTTTCACACTAAATTACATTCCACTTTTATTTAATCTTTTAAAATTGTCGTAATTTTTTTTTTAATTACACACTAAATTGTAATTTAGTTTTTGAATTAAGTTATATAATTATATTGAAATACAAATTAAAAATTAAAAAACATTTAATTATATTTAATATAATATAAATATAATTTTAAATATGAAAATGTAAATTTTATGAGATTGTATATTTTGATTTAATTTTATAAATATATAAATTTTGGTTTGCATTTTTTTTCTTCAAATAAAATATTTTTTCTCTTTTTTACAATTTTTTTATTAGCATAATTATTTAATATTCAAAATTTTATTTAATATGATTTTTTAAATTAATAATATTATTATAATTATAATTAATTTAATTAAATAAACATTAATCTTTTATTTTAAAAATTAGAATATATATTTTTGTTTTATAAAATATAAGAATTATTAAAATAAGCAATATTAATTAAAAATATATATTTATATTAAATATTTAAAAATATTATTAATTTTGCAAGTCTTAAAAAATATAAACATGTTAATGTTTATATTATATGTATTTATAGACTTGTAATATACAAGAATAGAATTATTTATTTATTAATATTTCTTATTATTATAAGATGGGCTTTTGCATTGATTCACTGTAATGCAAAAGCTTAACTCTGTGCACTATTGATTAAAAAATATATTATTATGTTTTTATTTAATGATGATGATGATGATAGTTAACGTTTATTGAGACTAACTTTGGATTATTGTACGTTAATAAACTTTGTTTGTTGTAACAAATTATTCTTATGCTAAAAAAATCTTAGAAATGAGCATTACCTAGGTTACCATAGGTTTAACAACTTAGAATATTAGAGAGGTTAGTATTATGATAAGGATTGAGAAATTGCGATCTAATGTGCTTGTAAGCAGGACACTCTAAGAGAAAATTATTTTCATCGTCATCTTTCTTAGTCTCACAACGATGACAAATCCTATCCTCCTAGGGTGTTTTAGGAATTGTCCAGTGCCATGTTTCACTACTAAGTTCATGACAGTTTGTTCTAATTTTGGCTATGTTAGTTTTTTTCTTCGAGCTAGTTAAAATAGAGAGATACTTTTGGTCTTCTTGATTAGGGTTAGTGACCTCCTTGTAGTATCTTATCTTCCCTTTAACCTCTAAATCCTTTTTGCCCCACATTTTCTCTTTAAACATAGATGTAATCGTATTTTTAATGTTATTGATATTTTGCAAAGTGGTATTTTCGTTTATCCCCCAATGATTTAACCAAGTCATGTTATCTTTATGCCAACCATTCTTGAGATGCAAGTGGACTTGACTGGACTTTAAAACGATCTTAGGGAGTCTTTGGTCTCCCATGCCATTTATCTTGTACTTGTACATCAAGTACCTTGTCATAGCAATCCCCTCTATGGGGGGAAGGCCTACTTTTATATTCTTATAAAGCATTGTATTCGTATTTTATTTATAATATGTATATAAAGTTTCATTTACCATACCTAAAAATATTTGCAAAGGATGAAATTTGCTAATACTATGACATCATTTCATTATACGCAAAACCATTACATTAAAACATCTCTAAATATCACATTAAAGTTTCTAGGAGGCAGGTATAAGCAACTTTGCAGCTAATTTTACTTGTTAAAGTTATTATCGTTTCCCATTTTGTATACTTTGTAATAGGAAACTATTTTATGGTATCACTTGACATTTCCAGGTTTTGGATACGTTGTAAAGTTTGTGTTTTCTTTTGTATAAAAGATGCAATGCTACAGTGATTTCCATCATTTACTTCCCTCAATAATTGTATCCAAATTCTAATACTTCAGTACCTTCTATATTTTCATATACCTACTCCTATGATTTTATTTTGCATCTAAAAAAACATTTCACTCGGATATATAGTTTACATCTCCAGGCTATGGCCACTGCCCTAGGGTTTTAAAATTAAATACCCTTCATGTTTTATTCAATTATATGATATGTTGTTATCTTTTAAGAACCGTCTGCGTATTTAAATATTAGATGTCGCCACAGGATTATTTTCGTTGATTCACCATAAACGATTCTAAGTCATAAATGATAATTTCTCATAAATCACTTTTGTTGGTTATAATAACTTGCTGAGATAAGAGGGTGATAGTATTTTTTTTATATGCATAATGTTATTGATTCGATGTCCAAAATGTTAGTGTTGCCACTTTTCATTAATATGCACATGCAAGATTTCACACTTTCTCCATAATTGAGGTTGAGTTTGCTAGTGTTAAAATTGAGGCAGTCTTGTAACACTATACTTTTTGTTGTTCTATACGAGGCCAATTTCCAAAGTGTTTATTTTCTAGATAGAAGTCATATTGCAGCCTATGACACTATTCAATATGCTTGAATATGCATTTGGTTCCTCGTCAACTCCAAAGTTAAGAGATGTAGCTAATCGAGAGTTTCAGAGTTGAACAATTGTATTGTATTTTTTGTAGGCATTTTAACCGAAGATCTAACTCTTCAATTTCTAGGTTGGGGTTTAGATGGGTGTTTATATTCAATCAAACTTTGTTCCACGACAACCAAGAAAAGTGAGATCAATCTTTCTTGGCTCACTGGAACCAAGAAAAGTTAGATCAATCTTTCTTGACTAATTATTTATTTCAACGTGTTGTATTCTTTTTTAAAATTTTCATATTGCCAATTAGGAATAGTTGTTATATTGAGTTATATTTAGCACATTCATAATTGTAATTTAAATTCTTATATGCAAGGCACCCATCTTAATATTGTATTGGAACTGACATGAACACAGGTGAAAATCTTAATCCTTATTTACATGCCATGTGTTATTGTTACCATGAAATGGTATCATATTAGTTTCATCATTTGTGTATCTTTCTAACTATTGCATGCTTGAGACTTTACAATGGAGATTTTTCCCTCTCCTGTAAAGATTAAAAAACTATATATAACCCAAGAAAATGTAACTAAATGTTGTTAATTCCCTTGATTGCAAGAATAAATGTAGAGGAAGTGGAGGCAATTCATTGCATCTTATTAATGACCCAAATCCAAGCTATGCACATGATCATATGGTGTTATTGGAATGTAAGAGGAATTTTTCTATGTTCATTTGGGTTCAAACATCAATGATGTTTGTTTTGATAGGAAGGTAGGGAAGTTCATCCACAAAATGGTTTCAATTTTGCATTTTTATGGAGTTTAATTTATTAAGCTTATAGAAAACATGAGCTCTTTATGCCTATAATTGTATTTACATGATATAAAATTGGTAGATTGGCAAGTTGTGGGATGAAACATCTATTTCTCATCTTTTCTAAGGATTGCATTGATCATTGGACTGTCAGCATTTTACATTCTTTGTTACATTGATCTCTTGACTGGGTTGGCTTTATGCATTTTTACTTCCCCATTACTATTTCGCCGGGTCTTCCACTATCCAACACTACAAATTGATCAGTCGCCCCTGCAATCTCGGTGGGATCATTATTAGAAAATTATATTATTATTTTATTTAACATCCTATTTTCTTATACTAAGATCTATTAGGGCTCTTGTTTGATACAACTTGATAATATGATATAAAGGGGTTATTAAAAATGGGTTGATAAAAATGGATACATGCAATATCTGGCGAAACTAGGGAGTTTCTTAATTTGAAAGGTATATTAGGAGGGGGGTTCAACAATACAATTTTAGGAGACATTTTCCAATATTTAGTGAAATTAGGGATATTCTTTAATATCCTACGAACGGTCGTGCTATGACACAAGTTCCCTAAGTGAACCCCCCGTGATTCCATCTCATTACATTTTGTTCAAATTTCGATGAGTTCTCCCTTTCCATCTCTAGTAAGTTCGGGTTTTATTTATATTTTGACTATTTATTTGAATTTATGTTACTTATCCATGTGAATATGACTATCAATTTATTCTATAATGTAGTATCCCGATTTAGGTTCCAGTTTGAATCACGGGGGGTTCACTACTAAGGCAATATCATATCACGTCCATTCATATTGGGGGTTTGAATACTCCTAAAAACCTCAAAAATATATTGCCTTGTATTAAGGGGTCAAGGGGGGATTTTAATTTGACATAGTAATATAAATATTGGGGGTTATTTTATTTGGGTGGGTTGAGAAATAACCTCAAAATCATGGGATGGATTCATACCTCCAAATCATGGGCTCAATTCATCCCTCCAAATCACAGGTTGGATTCATATTAGTCCTAGTTTTTTCTAAGGAATAACCTCCAAATTGCGAGCTAGATTCATACCTCCAAATCATGGGATGGATTCATATCAATCCTAACTACTGTAAGGATTAACCTCCAAATCGTGGGCTGTATTTATACCTCCAAATCATTGAACTTATAAAGTTCTCATTTTTTTAGAATAATTTTATTCATAAATGGGATTTATCTAAGATTTCATTCGTCCCAAGCCCGTGAGAATGGGTAATAAAAAAAATTAGATAAAATATATAGACTTATTATTTACTTATTTTTAATATTTAATATTTAATATATTTATATTGTAATTTATAGTTTATATTATTCTTTCAAAATTAAATATATTTAGGTTAATTAATTTTATTTATTTAAATTATAATTACATGTTGATAATTTATTAATTTATAAAGTTACATTTTTACAATTTTTAAGAAACTTATATTTTAAAATATTAACATTTAGTATTTAATATATATTAATAAAAAATATAATACAGTAATTTTTATGTTATATATAAAATTATATTTAAATTAAATATTTATTTATTTAATTAATTTAAAAAAACTAAACTTTATACCATTCTTGTTATTATTTTTAGTGAAGGAATATTCATATTATTTGTTATGATAGTAATTAATCTCAATATTTTATGATTGCATCCATACACAAAATAATTTTCTAAGCCCAACCTATATTTTTCATGCCCAAAATATATACATATATAGTTCTTTTACACTTCTCATTAAAGGAAGCATATAAGTCTTACTATACATATGCTTTAGATCCATTCTAGTGGATACATTAAATTTGTATAATTTTAATTATCAACCTAAAAAGTTGTCAATTTATACTTCTAAACCATGTATTTATTGAATTCCTCCACCTATAATATTTATTAAATTCCTCCATCTATCACATCACATGCACAATATATACATAGTTGTTACCTTTCACACTTGGACCATTTGTATAAGCTTAAATATTTTATGAATGACATACTCTTTCACACTTGGACCATTCGTAAAATTTATACTTCTAAACCATGAATTTATTTCCACTTATAATATCACATACACAATATATACATAATTGTTACCTTTCACACTTGGACCATTTGTACTTTCACACTTGGACCATTTGTATAAGCTTAAATATTTTATGAATGACATACATTAATATATGAATTTCGATTATAAACCAAAAGGGTTGATTTGTGATTTCATGCAACGAAATAACATTTTCCTTACTACAATCTCATAACTTATTATATAAAATCTTACATTACATTTAATGGGCGAGTTCCAAAGCTATGCAATGCTATATTTGAGTAGATATCCGTAATATTTTCCATTGATTCCTCATACACGTTATGTCCATCGAAAACAGTGTTTATTTAATACACATGCTTGGCATGGAACCCAAGCTCTGAGGTTTAAGACAAGTGAATGGTTGCATAAGCCCCCAAATGGTCAACTTGGTAAGCTCGGCTATGATCCATGGCCTAGATCCTTCCTTCCAAAGCTATGCAATGTTACATTTGAGTAGATATCCGTAATATTTTCCATTGATTCCTCATACACGTTATGTCCATCGAAAAGAGTGTTTATTTAATACACATGCTTGGCGTGGAACCCAAGCTCTGAGGTTTAAGACAAGTGAATGGTTGCATAAGCCCCCAAATGGTCAACTTGGTAAGCTCGGCTATGATCCACGGCCTAGATTTTTCCAACGCATGATACGAAAGGGTTTCAGTCTCGTCAGTACCGAGCTGAGTTAATATGATGGTTGAAGGAATGGGCGCCAACTTACCACTTGCTCTAAGCACTTGTGTCCAGAGTTGGAATTTGACGAGCATTTTCCCGTCTTGGAGCTTTTTTCTCGTCAAATAAGGGAATTTTTTTAATCAAAACGTTTCGTGAGATGTTTAATTTTTTTTATAAACCGTCTTTTTGACGTTTTAGATTTTATTGAAAACGTCATTAATACCTATTAATACCTATATTGAGTTAGCAGACTGTGGTTGTAGTTTACGAGTGGGGCCCGGTCCCTGGTCTGATAGTAGACAATGGCTGTTAGGTGAATTCTTAAATTTTTATTGAATTCAAAATTGATGGATCATGGACGATTGACTAATACTACGGTGCAATTCCAAATCTCCAATGGGCTACCGATTGGAAAGCAGCAGGCCCGCAACTTGCTAGCATACCACATCCTGCTGGTGTCTAGATTGTTCTTCATTTACTGTGAATTTTTCTATTTCTGTCCTCTGCTTCTGGTAAGATGGATTCCATTTGTGTTTGTAGTAGATAGGGTTTTTGTTCAGTGCGTTTTGGCTAACCATTTGTACTATGTGAATGCGCAGGGCCCATCCTCCAGGGGTAGCTTACGAAGTTAAGACCCTGACTGTGCATATCCCAGACTCTCAAATTAAATCAATATTTACCAAATTACCAGTTACCACAACCACTCCAGTACTGATACAGGCAGCCGGGGCAGGGATTGAAAGTGGAATTTGGTGGTTTTGCCCCAGACAAGCCAGCAAAGACATCATTCGCCTATGCCTCTTCTCACTTGGCTTCCCCTCCAGGCTCCCACTTATCACCACATTCCAAATTAGAAGCATCGGCGACTCAGCCGAGCACCACCGAAGTTTGGAAATTGGGGCTCGCAAATTTGGGAGTAAAGGCTTGCCGCATCTTGCAATTCCAACTTACAACTCACGACTCTGCGAGTAATGGTCGTGCAAATGTAAGGAATCAATCCCTCCATTATGCTTTGCGCTCTTCTTATCATATTTGTTAGCATCAATATATATTCTTAATATTTAATGGGCAACTCAATCTTCTGAAAACCTAACACACTACAAATTCTCACTTAGTATTGTAAGCATTAGTCAATGGTAGCTTAGTAAATTAGAGTAACAGGTTAGCAAATTATATTTAACCAGTTTTGAAAAAAAATTGGGGTTAACGGAGTTCACTCTCAAAGTGATTCAGATCTTCTAAAGCTTGCCTTTCCAGCGAGCTCTTGTATAACCTAAAGCTCTCGAGTCTCCTCAGCCGCCCTTTTAAAGTTATTCTGGTCTCCTCTTTGAAATAGAGATCCGGAATGGAGGGGCGATCGATTAAGACAAAACTGATTTCTCTCTCTTATATAAATCCTCCAGGACACGTCTTTATTTTTAGGAAAATTTGTAACCATTCCAGTATCCATCATTGAGTAGTGGAGATCATTGGCGGGGAGTATATCCTCTGTGGTAAGATCTTGCCTGACTTGCATAGCTTTAAGCTACTTGTCCTTTTGCTCATGAACTTGAGCTTCTTGAAAACTTTAAGGTTCTTCCCCATCAGTATTTTTGAGACTATTTTGAATGACTCCATTCCTTGTTGTATGATGATCTACTAATGAATATAGGCGAGAGACCCATTCACCCTAAGTTTGGAACCGTGCACCATAGATGACCCATTTAGTTCTTGGGATGGAGGCATTACGTCATTTTCTTTTCAGTGTTTGTGCATCATAGCTGATTAGAAGCTGAAGGATGTGTTAGAAGAACAAATCGAAAATTAAAGGAATGGTTCGATTAGTACTGCATCTTGCAATCTGTGCTAAGCTAAGGAAATCGATTTGTGCCAGTTTGTGTTCATTACAGTGAACCTTCAGATTCTTTTCCTTTTATGAGATATGAACTAATCCAGTCTGCAAATTATTTTACCTACAAAAGAAACAGAGCGTCTTACCTGTAGTTGTTTGATGAAGGCCGTAATTTTCAAATCCGATTGTAATGTGATGACTGGAATTTAAGTCATGATATAAGAAGGGTGACATTGCCAGAACTGGAGAGCTCAGCGCGTGAAGCCTAATGAACCACGGTTTCCATAGAGAAAGAGTAAAACCCTGTGATTGCTGCATAGGAAAAGCAACTGAGGTGTATTGATCTCGAAGGTAAAGACTTTACTCTAGACCTTCTTTCAGTTCGTTTGAAGTTCAAGATTGCAGAAATGTGGAACAAGACCCTTCCTTGGCGTTGTTGGTTCTCTAAGTGATGGCGTATTCCAAGAAGGGGAACAAAGAGAAGTTTTCTCTTAACAGAATAAGAACAAAAACCCAAACCCGGGCATAATTGTGAACCGTTGGATTCCATTCAACCGATGGTAAAGATCTGTCTTGAAGTGGTCAAATTATGTTGACAAGAGAATAGAATCTGCATGTCACCCAATCACATAACTTCAAGATGTTTAAACTAATTTTATTGATAGTTTAGTGTCTTAAATACAGTTAGCATAGACCAAGCTCTCGTCATTGGTTGGAAGTAGATTCTCTTTATTTCCCAAAATCAAACTTATAGAAATCAAAACAATTTAGTTTCTCATACTCATGGATTGTCCTTGATCTATATTTAATTTGTTTTATACTTTCAAATTACAACATTAAACGTTTTATTATTGACAGGTATATATTTAAGTAAAACGTTCAATGAAGGGGAATGTTAAACTCCAAAACGTAAAAAAAAAATAGTATGACCGGTAAATTTCTAGTGAAATTCCAACCTTGCTTGTGTCACTTAGACCATACCACTTCTCCTTGTGCTCTGTTCGAATTCTGAGTTTTCCTTCCCTGTAGCATTCTCCATTTGTTGAAGAGCTTGGGGTGAATCGCTCCATATCACCTACATTCTTTATACATAGGAGGTTAAGCGTATTGGTTAGATAAGCTCGATGGAATCTCCATTCATTCACGGTAATGTTTTGTTTTCTCTTTCCCGGTTTACACATAGAGCATTATTTTCTTTTGGGTTTGTCTGAATGAGATATATTATCCTTTGAGTGACTTTGTGATTGTTCTTATCATTCGCATGCCATTATATATTAACTCTGGTTATATTTATTAAAGTAGGTGCTATGTTGAGAGTCGACACTCCTAAGATTTCCCTGGAGCGTGTCACAGATTTGAAGTATGGCGTGTTAATTATGACGGGGATCACATGCACTCATTCGGTAAGAGTTTCCATCAAACCCAGAGTTAGGCAATTTCACTTCATACAATTTACCTTCAATATTCAAACTTATTTCTCCTTACTGTGTGTCTACAATATTTCGACAATGGGTGAATTCCAACTTCCTTGTAAATTTTCTGAGCACATTACACGTATGTGCGTTCTGGGTTAAATGTTTTCTCTTTATATGAAACTAGTGGGAGGGATTTCCTTCCTTATGACGAGCTCGACCTTCCTGTACACATACCATGTATACTAGATTTAGAGGTACAAAATGTATCTCCCAGGAGGGAAACTGAGTTGGTAGCCTAGCTTGAAAATAGAGAGGACCTTGAAAGAAAATAGAGAGGACCTTGAAAGAAAATAGAGAGGGCCACAATGGAAAATGAAATTATAGACGATTCGCCGAATCTACCGTAGAATGGCTGCTATTTAATTGCAAGGAGCGTTATAGGACAATAATTTACTACCTTGGCTCTAAATCTAAAATCATTCATCAATTACACTTTTCCATAATTACCAACAGCATTGTCGTTTCTTTCACTATATATCAAAATCTTATTAGCATTCATAAAAGGTAACATGTATGCCCATGATCGATTCTGGGTGGATATCATGAATTTATTATACCTGCCTCCCGTAGGTATATAGCAATTGATTTTTTGGCCAAACTCTATAATTTTAAATTAGTGTTTTTTGCAACTCTAAAGTTTTATAATGTTGGTATTACTATTATTTATAAAATTGATTTTTTCTTAAATTAAAAATAATTTTTAAATTTTTTAAATTCAATATTTTGAATTTTTGATTGGTTCAAATCTTTGAATTGACAATTTTTACCTAGTTTAAATTAGATTTGTTAGAAAATAAAATTAATTTAAAAATATTTTTTTTCAAAAATAGCTTGTAATGCCACCTGACGTGTCTATTAATGTAAAACATCGTGACATTAATATTAGGCATGATAACTTACCAAATTTAAAAATGATTTAAAAATGAAAAAAATCTGCACACAACCATGTGTCTATTATATTTAATACTAAATATTATTGCGCATTCTAATAAATGCCACCATGCATGTTCCGTAAATGAGTTTTTACGTGAGAGGCACGAAGATTAAATACATGCCCCATTTTCCCTTCGCCCATCGCGACTCGCGAGGGCCCATCGCGACTCGTGAGGGATGATACTATCAACGCTAGGTACTAGCAATATTTAGCGGGCATGCTGGATGACTCATTTACCATCGTATCGTGGCCACCATGACATCTTCCCCCAACCCCACTTAATTTTTTTAAGTTGAGTTTACACATGTGAAGCAATCATATTAAAGCAGTACACAATTTTATTTGCTCGGTATGATAATTGCACTTAAAAACTTACTTACCTTACACAATGCTAGTATGTAGATATAACTAAACATTTAGATAACTGAAAAAAATTGGATAGTATTTTATAGAATTATATAAAAGCTTCTATTTTAATCTTTAAATTTTCACACTAAATTACATTCCACTTTTATTTAATCTTTTAAAATTGTCGTAATTTTTTTTTTAATTACACACTAAATTGTAATTTAGTTTTTGAATTAAGTTATATAATTATATTGAAATACAAATTAAAAATTAAAAAACATTTAATTATATTTAATATAATATAAATATAATTTTAAATATGAAAATGTAAATTTTATGAGATTGTATATTTTGATTTAATTTTATAAATATATAAATTTTGGTTTGCATTTTTTTTCTTCAAATAAAATATTTTTTCTCTTTTTTACAATTTTTTTATTAGCATAATTATTTAATATTCAAAATTTTATTTAATATGATTTTTTAAATTAATAATATTATTATAATTATAATTAATTTAATTAAATAAACATTAATCTTTTATTTTAAAAATTAGAATATATATTTTTGTTTTATAAAATATAAGAATTATTAAAATAAGCAATATTAATTAAAAATATATATTTATATTAAATATTTAAAAATATTATTAATTTTGCAAGTCTTAAAAAATATAAACATGTTAATGTTTATATTATATGTATTTATAGACTTGTAATATACAAGAATAGAATTATTTATTTATTAATATTTCTTATTATTATAAGATGGGCTTTTGCATTGATTCACTGTAATGCAAAAGCTTAACTCTGTGCACTATTGATTAAAAAATATATTATTATGTTTTTATTTAATGATGATGATGATGATAGTTAACGTTTATTGAGACTAACTTTGGATTATTGTACGTTAATAAACTTTGTTTGTTGTAACAAATTATTCTTATGCTAAAAAAATCTTAGAAATGAGCATTACCTAGGTTACCATAGGTTTAACAACTTAGAATATTAGAGAGGTTAGTATTATGATAAGGATTGAGAAATTGCGATCTAATGTGCTTGTAAGCAGGACACTCTAAGAGAAAATTATTTTCATCGTCATCTTTCTTAGTCTCACAACGATGACAAATCCTATCCTCCTAGGGTGTTTTAGGAATTGTCCAGTGCCATGTTTCACTACTAAGTTCATGACAGTTTGTTCTAATTTTGGCTATGTTAGTTTTTTTTCTTCGAGCTAGTTAAAATAGAGAGATACTTTTGGTCTTCTTGATTAGGGTTAGTGACCTCCTTGTAGTATCTTATCTTCCCTTTAACCTCTAAATCCTTTTTGCCCCACATTTTCTCTTTAAACATAGATGTAATCGTATTTTTAATGTTATTGATATTTTGCAAAGTGGTATTTTCGTTTATCCCCCAATGATTTAACCAAGTCATGTTATCTTTATGCCAACCATTCTTGAGATGCAAGTGGACTTGACTGGACTTTAAAACGATCTTAGGGAGTCTTTGGTCTCCCATGCCATTTATCTTGTACTTGTACATCAAGTACCTTGTCATAGCAATCCCCTCTATGGGGGGAAGGCCTACTTTTATATTCTTATAAAGCATTGTATTCGTATTTTATTTATAATATGTATATAAAGTTTCATTTACCATACCTAAAAATATTTGCAAAGGATGAAATTTGCTAATACTATGACATCATTTCATTATACGCAAAACCATTACATTAAAACATCTCTAAATATCACATTAAAGTTTCTAGGAGGCAGGTATAAGCAACTTTGCAGCTAATTTTACTTGTTAAAGTTATTATCGTTTCCCATTTTGTATACTTTGTAATAGGAAACTATTTTATGGTATCACTTGACATTTCCAGGTTTTGGATACGTTGTAAAGTTTGTGTTTTCTTTTGTATAAAAGATGCAATGCTACAGTGATTTCCATCATTTACTTCCCTCAATAATTGTATCCAAATTCTAATACTTCAGTACCTTCTATATTTTCATATACCTACTCCTATGATTTTATTTTGCATCTAAAAAAACATTTCACTCGGATATATAGTTTACATCTCCAGGCTATGGCCACTGCCCTAGGGTTTTAAAATTAAATACCCTTCATGTTTTATTCAATTATATGATATGTTGTTATCTTTTAAGAACCGTCTGCGTATTTAAATATTAGATGTCGCCACAGGATTATTTTCGTTGATTCACCATAAACGATTCTAAGTCATAAATGATAATTTCTCATAAATCACTTTTGTTGGTTATAATAACTTGCTGAGATAAGAGGGTGATAGTATTTTTTTTATATGCATAATGTTATTGATTCGATGTCCAAAATGTTAGTGTTGCCACTTTTCATTAATATGCACATGCAAGATTTCACACTTTCTCCATAATTGAGGTTGAGTTTGCTAGTGTTAAAATTGAGGCAGTCTTGTAACACTATACTTTTTGTTGTTCTATACGAGGCCAATTTCCAAAGTGTTTATTTTCTAGATAGAAGTCATATTGCAGCCTATGACACTATTCAATATGCTTGAATATGCATTTGGTTCCTCGTCAACTCCAAAGTTAAGAGATGTAGCTAATCGAGAGTTTCAGAGTTGAACAATTGTATTGTATTTTTTGTAGGCATTTTAACCGAAGATCTAACTCTTCAATTTCTAGGTTGGGGTTTAGATGGGTGTTTATATTCAATCAAACTTTGTTCCACGACAACCAAGAAAAGTGAGATCAATCTTTCTTGGCTCACTGGAACCAAGAAAAGTTAGATCAATCTTTCTTGACTAATTATTTATTTCAACGTGTTGTATTCTTTTTTAAAATTTTCATATTGCCAATTAGGAATAGTTGTTATATTGAGTTATATTTAGCACATTCATAATTGTAATTTAAATTCTTATATGCAAGGCACCCATCTTAATATTGTATTGGAACTGACATGAACACAGGTGAAAATCTTAATCCTTATTTACATGCCATGTGTTATTGTTACCATGAAATGGTATCATATTAGTTTCATCATTTGTGTATCTTTCTAACTATTGCATGCTTGAGACTTTACAATGGAGATTTTTCCCTCTCCTGTAAAGATTAAAAAACTATATATAACCCAAGAAAATGTAACTAAATGTTGTTAATTCCCTTGATTGCAAGAATAAATGTAGAGGAAGTGGAGGCAATTCATTGCATCTTATTAATGACCCAAATCCAAGCTATGCACATGATCATATGGTGTTATTGGAATGTAAGAGGAATTTTTCTATGTTCATTTGGGTTCAAACATCAATGATGTTTGTTTTGATAGGAAGGTAGGGAAGTTCATCCACAAAATGGTTTCAATTTTGCATTTTTATGGAGTTTAATTTATTAAGCTTATAGAAAACATGAGCTCTTTATGCCTATAATTGTATTTACATGATATAAAATTGGTAGATTGGCAAGTTGTGGGATGAAACATCTATTTCTCATCTTTTCTAAGGATTGCATTGATCATTGGACTGTCAGCATTTTACATTCTTTGTTACATTGATCTCTTGACTGGGTTGGCTTTATGCATTTTTACTTCCCCATTACTATTTCGCCGGGTCTTCCACTATCCAACACTACAAATTGATCAGTCGCCCCTGCAATCTCGGTGGGATCATTATTAGAAAATTATATTATTATTTTATTTAACATCCTATTTTCTTATACTAAGATCTATTAGGGCTCTTGTTTGATACAACTTGATAATATGATATAAAGGGGTTATTAAAAATGGGTTGATAAAAATGGATACATGCAATATCTGGCGAAACTAGGGAGTTTCTTAATTTGAAAGGTATATTAGGAGGGGGGTTCAACAATACAATTTTAGGAGACATTTTCCAATATTTAGTGAAATTAGGGATATTCTTTAATATCCTACGAACGGTCGTGCTATGACACAAGTTCCCTAAGTGAACCCCCCGTGGTTTGAATGCACAAGATATTCCACCATTTTCAAAACGTTGTAAGCTCTTATAAGGAGCAAGATACCACAAGAAGTTCGTAGATGAAAATGGGATGCCACTTTACCCCTCCAATTGTAACATGCCATCTTCAAGCCACAATCATGGTTCATCAACCGTAATTCATCACGAGTTGGATCTCTATTATGGCACCCCAGTATTTTATGGTTGTTCAAATGCCAAGGGTTGAAGGATAACCCTCGATGTGTCCCACTCACCCATTACACCAATGATAGATTACCCAATGTTGATGGTCTAATACCCCCTACTACAGTAAAAAGTCCAATAGGTGATATAGAAAAGACACATAGGAACACTTCCTTGTGCTTATTTTTGAAAAAATTGGAAGCCCAAATAGCTATGTCTCATCCTAAATTGACGAAGTTTAGTAAACTAAATTTTTTAGTGATCCAAAGTATGATATGAATGCCAACCAACACATCTCTACTATAAGATCCAAAATTTGCATGAGTTGAGAGAAAAATTGTCCAAATACACACCAAGCTACGTCCAATTGTTGGAGGGTAGCGATGATTTATTCCTTCCTGTGAAGTTGCAAAGTAAATATCAAACTTCTTACAACCGCACTTTGTATGGTGCTTGGATGTCTTCTCTACCTGTGCTTGATGTTGGAACCAAATTATCCTTTTGTGGTAATCATTTTATGATTGTCAAGTCTAATATAGATGCCGCAAATCTTGGGTTGTTTATCCTTTCACATGTACTCGATCCTCCCAAACAATCAGTATCACTTATGCCATTTTGCGGTCCTATCTATTGTTGGTCATATTACTTGAATATTGTTAAATACAAGCATAACATTTCCATGTATAGTATGTGCATGAATGGTTATGTTTCTAGAAACTTTAATAGGAAGAACCTATTATATATAGATGGTCATCCATTACCTCATGGGAACATTGCAGGGTTCATAAATAGTTCTAGGTGCTCCTTATTTTCTGCAAATTGTTATTTTGAGGGACACTTCAATGACCAGGAGTTCTTTATGAAAAGGAAAGTGTCCATATTTGGTGTTGTGCATGCAATACATAGTTTGTCTCTTGGTGACGAGTTGTTAATAAAATATAACTTTCATAGACCACCAATTACTCATCAGAGATGCCTTGCATTGGGATTATCCTTAGATGTCCCCTTGGGTCATACGACAAAAAAAATTATTAATTGTATTTGTTAATTTTCAATGGGATTCATGTTAATGTATTTCTTAGTTTGAAATTTTGTTTTATAAATTGTTAATTTAATTTATAAACTATTTGTTTTATGGCCAAAATAGGGGAATTTTCCTAAACTCCTCGTGTGAGTCATCATACACTCAATGATGTTTGATCACACCGTTATCATATGTGTAATTGTCACTCCAAAATATCACACACATACTCATGAATTGCACTGCCTATGGTTTTAGCTCGGATACAATGCTCTTCTACGATTAATTGTATTTGTTAATTTTTAATCTAAACGTTTGATTTATAAATTGTTTGCAGCTTCACATTTTCTATTGGAAATGATTCTCATGCTTATGTAGTAATTCTTTTGTATACTGATGGATCGAACCAATTGCATTGTGGTTACTAACATCATCGATGAAATGTTCAATCTTTTTGAAATCAATATTCGAATGATGAGCGACCTGTCTATCATATTCCATTGAACCCCAGTACAATGTCAAATCAAGAGAATGCTGAAAAAGAGTGCGAAATGGGGGAAACGAATGCCTACAATAATAGTAGTTCTTCACATGATGGAAATGGGGGAAACGAAGTAGAGGTTGGTATGGATGAGTTATTATGACAAACAAGTGCCATGGATGCAATTTCGTTACATACATTCCAATACAATGAGCTAGGGGATGGCACTCATATCACTGAAACCTTCTTCAAAAGCTTTAAATTGGCTTCCACCACGCCTCTCTTTGGATCTGGCTGGTCAAATTCTAGACAATTGGGGACGACAATGTTACTGTACAACTTGAAAGCAAAGTATGTCATGTCAGACGCATGTTTCTCGGCACTTTTGAGGTAACTGACCATCAACTACCTTATATTTTGAAAAATATTGTCACGCAATCAACACTGAAAATGGTCGATTTTATGAACGTTAAATGACATTGTACATTTATATTTCCCACTAACTGCAGGTTATTCAAAGATAAGGTACTTCCAAGTGATAATGTCTTGCCCAACAACTGCGAAGAGGCAAAACAAATGTTGAAAATGTTGGGTGTTGAGTACATATCATATCATGCATATTCCAATGATTATATTCTATATAGAGGTGAATATGTAGACAAAGAGATATGTCCAAAATGTGTGCATGACAGGTACAAAGAATCGAATAACAAGGTTAAACCACATGGTCCTCCTCAGAAGATATTGAGGCACATGCCTATAATACCAAAGATTTGAAGGCTCTTTCGTTGCAAAGAATTAACTATGTTGCAGGGATAGCATGCATCACACTGAAGTGGGGAAGGAGTTATGTGAATCCCAACATATTCAATAGCCATGAAGCATATAGAGGATACATGACCCGATAAATTCAATAATGAAGTACAAAGCCTTAGATTGATCATAGCCATTGATGGCATCAACTCATTCGCCCAACCAAACACCAAATATACTATTTGGCTTGTAGTAGTGATCAATAACAATATCCCCCCATGGTTGTACATGAAGAATGAACATATTGTGTTGGCTCTTATAGTCCCTAGTAGAAGACAATTGAAGAATACATATGTTTACCTACAACCATTAATCAACGAATTCAAGGAATTATAGGAAGGGATACAGGTATATGATGTATCGAAACCAATCCCAACAAAGAGGAGTTTTATGTTGTATGGCATATGTGCATATACCACACATGATTATTTCGGGTTAGGGTTTTTTTTGGTAAATATGTTGTTTGATTTGTTTATATTCAAAGCATTATTTCTTGGAAAATTTAATTCGGTGCATCTGTATTGATATTCAACACTAACGTGATCTGTATACCATAACACCGCAGATCTTGTAACAAAAAGTTATCATGGATGTAAATGTTGTGGGCATTCTTTGAAGTCTAGATGGTCCAGAGAGCTACGAAACGACTGCTTGAGGGTATTCCTCCTATAAAACCACCCTTATTGACTCGAGCAACATCTGCTTGCAATGGTAAACCATAGAGAACCCAAAGGCCTAAAATAATGACACTGGCTGAATGACTTAGGGAATATGAAAGAGAGAAGGAGAAGGAATTTGTGGAGATGTTCGATTCAAATGGGGAACCTATGGTTGATGATCCGGAATTCTTTGACACCTATGTTGATAAAATTCTCAACAGGATGAAAATGAAATCGATATTTTATGAGCTCCCATATTGGGAGTGTCATAAGATCTCCCACTTACTAGATCCCATGCATATATTAAAAAATGTTTCATCTTCTTTGTGGTGGCACATATCATTGAAAAAAAGTGACACGTTGGCAGTAAGGAGAGATCTTTTTTCTTCAAATACTAAAATGAAGCATTGGCCAAGATAAGAAAATAGAGGAGAGGCTAGCCCCTCTTGGTCATTTAAAGAAGGCGATGTCCCATGGGTTTTGAAGAAATATGATCTTTCTTTGGAAAATGAAGTTATATTGGGTGTGAAGGAACCTTCTTTATATGGGTCAACTCTATGGTGCTGCTTCACTGTAAACGAAAATTTGTTGGGTTTGAAATCACATGACCATATCAACCTTCTAAGGGTATGTATAATGTCAAAAAATGTTTTTATTTTTTATTTTATCACGCAAGTTAAATTAATGCAAATAATTTTTTTTGTTTATTTTATAGTGTCATTGTTACGTCCCCTCCCGTCAATCCGATGCAAGGGAGGGAACATGAGCAAACTTACCAAGCTTATTTGACAAACTCAGCCCCATACATTACTAAGAAATTCATAATAAATAAAAAACTTGTGTGTGTAAGCTCATACTTCAAATAAACACAGCAGAATTAAAACTCGTATTAACACACACAAACTGAAATGCATCAGCATATTTATCTCAAGCAATTGATGAATCAACATGCAGAGAATCCATCCCATTCTCATGCTATGCACAAGCTTCATATCAATTCAATTAACATGAATAATTATCATTCAAAATTAATACATTGCAAAACAAAGAATACATATAATTTTAAACACAGAGAACACTTATCTTTGAGTTGAAGCTGTCCAAACAAATGGCTATGTGAGAACAATGTTCCACCCAACCATAGATCTCTGTCCAGCTTATATTCTTCAGGCTGAGAGATCACCCATGAGCTGGGTTGTGTATCCACTAAGGAGGAACTAATTGGGCTCACTCATAGCCATGGTTTCATTCAACAACTATGCTAAGCCAACACACAGTTGGGTTTATCAAGCATACAAATGAAAAATGAGGAGGATGCTATGCCAATGAGCTCATTCATAGAGCTACAGGAAATCAAGTTAATTCAATAGTCAAGGCACCCACATTACCTACCCATCCAACACAAGGAAGGTCCCCTTCTCTGCTGCATAGTCCCTCAAGCGTCCCTTCCCTCCAGTGCTCTTCAGGATGGGCATAGAAAGGTCCAACTGCTAATTCCTTGAGATTCTAGCCTTCACTGGGTTTATCAAGCAAACCCAACCTCTGCTTAGTCATTCACACTTGGATTTCTCACAATTCTGTCATTCAATAACTCAATCCCGTCACTTGATTTCTGGGCTATAAAAACTGGGTTTTCCAATGTATTTTGGGGTATCTAATACTCTGAAATTCGCCCCAAGGTTCATATCTATGGATCCCCCATTGTATTTTATTGTCAAATACCAATTTTGGGTGTTTATGGCTCTTCAAAACGTGGGTTCTTGCAAAGTTGCGATTTCTGGTTTTGCCCACTGCTGGCAATTCGTTTTTGGATGAAAAATGATGTTGGGTTCTTCCACAATGGAATGAGAATGAGAAAGAAGCAACAACCATGAGGTAGGGTGACTTGTGGTACAAGAAAACAGAGCCCATACTCTGCCATACGAATTTCTAGGCTGTCCATGCTCCATTGAAGCCATGGACTGAAATCTTCAACAACTTCCTTACAACAGAATTAAATGTCAGCAAGGTAAGTTAAATGGGTTCTCACAATGACATTTGGCAGCATATGGTTCATCCCCACAACCCCCTCACCACTCCCTAGTGGATACACATGGCCCCTTCTCATTCGTTGCTCCTATAACCAGTTTTGGTATTTTATTGCAATATTAAATATTTATATCAATTTACAATACTCCATGGCTTAATAGCACATGGGTAACAAAATATCAAATGCTTGTCTATTCTAAATAAAATCCGAACATACACTAGCGGGGCCTTGGCCTTGAGCTCCACGCTAGGAAAACATACATTGCATGTATACAATATTTATATTAAAAGCCAATATTTCATAAGGGTCAAAATTGGGGTATTACAGTCATTATTTATTGTTGGTGTGTGGGTGTGTGAACCACGAATTTCCCGATGACCTGCAACATGCCATATCTAAACTATCTTCATTTGTACGGTGGATCACATCAAAGGAGATTTACATCGCTAGCATTCCACGGTGGCGTCAAGAGATAGCTGAGATTGTTTGTATGTTTGAGAAGGAACAACTGGAAAGTTTCATGGACTTGCAGGTTCATCTTCTAATTCACCTCATCAACTGGAAAGTTGATGAGGTTGAATTATTCGAGGTGGTATCATGTTGTTGGATGTAATTCTTGGAGAGGTACATGCAAAATTTGAAGGGATTTGTTTAACAAATGGAAAAACGTGAGGAGTATATGGAAGAAGGGTACATAGTATCTGAGTCATTCTATTATTCCAATGAGTACATCAAGTAAATCGACCACACACTCGTGCAAGATCATTTGGGATGATGAACATGATGAGGACAAAAGGGAAGGGGAGCTACTGCAAACGAAAGGAAAAAGGTGCATGTTAAACGATAAGTCACTTATCTTTCGATCTTCACATTTCCACATACTAACTATTCACAACAAACTTCAAAATATATATTTGATCCCATACGTACTGAATGTGGTTTTGTTTCCATGAATACAACAACGAATTCATAAATCGATGCCGTCAATAAATTCATTCTTTACAATGTGGAGGAAACATAGTTGTGGGTCACATTGCACGAAGAGAAGAGGAGGAAATGGCACATTGACGTAAAAGAATTCAGGCAGTTGCACGGTAGAAGCATGCCTTTTCTAGATCATTTACAAGAAAATATGCCAATGATCTGTCCCAATAGTTGGGTTGCGGACCAAGTCAAAGAGAAATATGGTGCATCTGGTCGTTACCCTCCTGAAGAGGAGGATGCATTAAACATTGGGACTGGGTGCAACAACTCGATAATAATATTTTTCTGTACATTTCTAACTTTATAATGAATCTTTTATTTATAACATATTTGTTTATTAAATTAATGGTTGGGTTATTAGACATACGAAACCATCATTTGTTAAAAAAATTTATAGGTGCATTTGTTCCCATCTATGTGGGATTATGGACATCATTTTCACACCAACGATGTTGATGATGGACGTATTACACAAGACTGTGGAGTGGAAGTCGAGTTTGATCAATCTAGTCGTGCTAGTCACTGCGATCGAAACCTGATAGGAGGGATGTTGGGTTATGTTGGAAAGATACATGAGATCATTCAAGTCGAATTCTCATCTTTCCAATGTGTTATTTTTAGGTGCAGGTGGTGGGACACATTCGACAGGAATAATGTAAAGGAATATCGTGAAAGTGGATTGATATTTATAAACTCTAGAAAGATGTGGGATGAAATTAAGGAGTCTTATGTTTTCCCAAAAAACTGCAACCAAGTGTTCTTTCACCTGGATGTGTTGGATAGAGATTGATGGTTCATATTAATACACGACCCTAAATCTAAACATATTTATGAGAACAATAGTGCTATCATGCCAATCGAGGAAGATAATGAGGGTGATGACAATGGAGAGTGATATGTACCTATTTTATTTTATCATTTACAGATTGAGGTATGATTTTGTTATTGTTATCAAGAAGGGTCTAATTATATTGTTTATTTTTCATGTTATGATAGTGGAAATGAAAAGTTGATCACTGGATGTAGTGTTTAAACAATTTGAGTTGGTTAACAAACAATCTGATGTGAAATATGTTCTATAGTTAGAGAATATTTTTCTTGCTTTCCATTTAGTTTATATGGATATGCATATTAATATCTATATGTATTTGAAGTTTTATTGTTGATGACTTCTCGAACCATCAGATCAAATTCTTATGTATTTGAAGTTTCCTTTCAATTGACTCAACTAAGATTTTATCAAGAAAGAGCCATATGTGTGGCCAAGTCACTATAGTGAAGTGTTCCTTCACCTAAATTTTTTAGAGGGTATAAAATGTGTTCCTTCAATGTGGACTAATGCTATATTATATAATGAATATCATGATTAATAATAATAAGTTTGGAGAATGAAAATTTTGGATTTACAGTTGAGAGAAAAGGGTGTTCTTTTAATTAAGTATTTGTTTTACTTCCTAATGAGAGATTTGATATTTGTCATTGTAAAGTGAGTTATTGTAAAAAAAATAAAAATCTTGAATGATACATTGATAGGTCATATTTATGTTGATATTTACATTTTTTTGTGATGTTCATATTTATATATTATAATAATAATATTACATGGTAATACTTGAATTTTTGTTATGATGTTTGGTTACACTTATAAAAAATGATTCATTTATGTTTATCATTTGAATAATTAAGCTATATACAACATTATATGACAAAGAATTAATTTCCTTATTAAAAATCATTATATATTATTTCGTAATGCTCAACATAAAGTTACAACAAATTAATAATATTATTATATATACAAGTATAACATTACAGCAATTTTTACTACATTATTAAGAAATTAATTACAATAAATTATAATATCCATACATATTATATGAAAACCAAATAAAATATATATATACTATTACATAAACATAATACTATGACTACAAACTATACAACAATTATAAACATGATACAATGACATATTATACAACATCCATTATCAATACAAAATTCATAAAAATATTTAATTCAATGATAATTTTAATTCAATTATATTATGTAAAACTAATTTTTTTAACATATATTAAATTACTTGAAACATTTTTCCACATTTTCAATTACCATTACTCCAATCCATATTTTCACATTTATGATGACCTAACAACCAACCATACTTTCAAATTCATTTTCTAACCTATATATGAAACCATACTTCAAATTGTCTACAAAATTTATGTTGGAATTATTTAGTATGAAAAATGGTCGAAATGATGCTAAAATTTTGACCAAAATTAAAAACCCAATAACTTTCTTTACAAAGGTCTAAAATATTGACTTGTCTTGTAATGATAGTTGATATGTTATGTTTATTAATGCTAACTATATGTAAGTTATTCTCAAATCAAGAATTATTTAATATGAAAAATGGTCAAAATGATGCTAAAATTTTGAAAAATTTGAAAACTTTCTAATGCTTTCAAAACTTGTTAAGTCATACAACAACTTCTTTTGTAACATAATTTACAATCCAAATTGTGATGTTTTTTGTCGACTAAAATAGTTAGTGATTTAAAGACCCACATTTTGAATAGTACAAAGTTATTTTACATAAGCATACGATCATCATTGTTTCAAACACCTAACAAACATAAACATAAACATCATGATTATACCATCATAAAATTAACCATAAGCATAAACATAAACGTACCATCATAATCATTTTCATCTAACAATCACTATTTTAAACACATGATCAATCAATCACATGACATTAATAAATATCTTAATTTATAATTTTAAATATATATCATCATACCACCTAAAAAACATAAACATAAACATCATCATACCATAATAAACATAAATATAAACATCATCATACCATCATAACCATAAACATAAACATACCATCATCATTTTCACCACATAAACATAAACATACCATCATCATTATCATTTTCACCATCTAACATAGAACATAAAAATCATCGCTATAGAATCATAAACATACAAATAAACATAAAGATGAGCATAACATCTTAAACATTACATTGCCATCATATAACATAACACAAGCCACATTATATTATAACATGCATAACCATCACACACATCTAACAAACATCATCTAACCTGAGCTAGCATACACATCGACATCAAGTACATATAAATAAACATCAACATAAACATGAAAAATGCAGTATATATATAGATATCAACATATACAACATCAAACCGATGATACAATATGCCAAATATGTATCTCCAGTCCAATAAATACTATGACATATATGATCCACCTCCCCCTACAGAGGCATCATCGGTATCTCTCCAACTAGATCAAGATGCATAGTCACCTCCACCATTAATAGAGCCAGATGTAGTATCAACACCTTTGCCAACAAAGCTAGAGGAATCGAAACCTCCACCAATAGAGCTAAAGGAATTAGTACCTCTACCAGGAAAAAAAAGATCTCTAAGAGAAGCATGGATAGGTCCATCAAGCTTAATCGTATGACCCCCTCCCATGAGCATCTCTGTAACATAGGTTACTAGAGCAGGAAATGGTGGATGGTTGGGCTAATTAGTAGGATCGACAGGTTGGTCAAGAAGGAGTAGAGGAGATGATGAAGTATGATTGGAAAGTCGGTCGAGTAGGAGTAGAGGAGATGATGAAGGATTTGATGGAAGAGGAGGTGGACGAGGAGGTGGAGTATTAGATGTCGAGGAATATGGAGGAGGAGATGGAGACGTAGTAGATTTCAAAGTTGATGGAGGAGGGGGTGGAGGTGGAGGAGGGGGTTTATGGTCATCCCTCCTAGTATCTAACTGAATGCATGCACTGATGATATACTGCATCAACAACCTCATATCATGAGGAAGAATCCTCCATATCTCCACAAGGTGAGGTCGTCGAACAATGTCGTGCACTCATACAGGCTGACCCCCCTCATCTGCCAACAATGTCGCCAACCTGCCTGCCACATCCTGGTGATACCTATCTTGGTGCCTACGTGGATGGTGGCTAGGATGTCTACTAGTTAAATGTGGCTTGTCCTTATCACAATCCTCCATATTTGCATCCTCCTGAGCCGGAGGAGGCAACCAGACCTCACCATCAAATGTGCCAATGTCTGCAAAATATATAGTACACAATAATAATTAGAAAATTTCATTAAACAATTTAATATTTAGAAGATATTTCATTTGCATTAATTATAAAGAGAATAAAATGGAAATATAGTAATTTAAACATAATGGTAATATTACCTCTCTCATCTGGTGGCTCCTTTGGTGTGAAGAAGATATCGGGGCACCCTCTCTAGTCCAAGCCCACATATGGATATGGCACAATGTCTAGTGCATGGCCCTCCTCATTTCCTATCATCTCGAGCACATCTGACGTGATCTTAGCCGGTAAGTCAGGCTACCCCCTCTTGGGAATCATTTGCCCCCACATGTGCATACACACCTCTGCCATTGGCCTATAAGGGATGTGCTGAAATGATAGCATGGTGATCATAAACCTCTCAAAAAATAGATAAAAAGGCTCTGAACAGAAATGGAAGCTGGGCCTCCCATCAATCACTGCATGAAATCTATCCAAAGCATAACAAAAATGCCGCAAAAAATGGTATACCACCTAATGCATCTAGGTCTCTGCACTAAAGAGTCAACATAATACAATAGAGGGGAACTAATGCGCTACCAATCAATGGTGGAGTGTGTTAATGTAATTGTAACTTCGGAAGATATTCACTTGTATATTTTACATTGTATTTGTATTTTATCATTGTACCTCCAACGGAGATGTTTATTCCTTCGGTCGGGAGAGTCATTATTTTATTTGGGTCATGTAAAGTCATTGAGGTTAACCCTCCATTGTATGTTAGGGCATTAGACCCCGGAGTTAAGTTATAGATGGGTTATTAGACTCTCCTAGAGAAGTCGACCCAGTATAATTAGGGTAAAGTTCAAGTGAAAGATAAATTATAAATAGAGAGGGTGCTCCTCTCTATTCGCTCATTCACTCACTCATCAAGTTCGCATAAGTGAGTAGGAGGACAAGTTCGCACAAGTGAAGAAGAGAGAAGATACTGGAGACCATTTATACTTTTGGGGTTTATTGTATTGTTGCTCATTCTATCTCTGAGGAAGTTGTGGGGTTTTCTCCTTTATGGTTTCCCCAATGAAATTCTTTGTGTCTCTTGTCTCTTATGTTTGAATTGTTGTGCATGTTATTCTCTCAGATAAGATCCTAGATAATCTTGAATTAAATTGTGAAAATCTAACATGGTATAAGAGCTAACCTGAGAAGAAGACACTTTGCAGTTGCAGAAGCTAGGACTTCTTAATTTTTGGGTTTCTCTCCACAAATATCAGAAAAAGGAGGCTATGATAACTCACCTAAGGAAGGCACATCTTTCCGTCGAAACAGAAATTGATTCTGAGCATTTTCAATTTTTGGCCTGTCACTACTGCAGGAAATTAGGGCTTTTCACAGAAGTGGAATTTTGGAGTGCTCTTAGCACAAGATTGTTCTCCTCCTAAAAATAGAAATTTAGAGACCAAGATCGAATTTTTTGAGTGGGTGGAACCCCAGGAAAAGTCAAACCCTAATTTGACTTTGGACCAGAAAAAGCCAGAAACTGCAGATTTGAAATTCACAAGTCACTTTTCAAGGGTGAATTTTTGGAATCTTCAGAAACCAAGTGCACCAGAATACTTGCCTCATCTGGAAGAATCTTCCTGTGAAAGAAGAATTCAATTATGAGAATTTTCATTTTTCGACCCATCACTATTGCTGGAGGAAAACTAGGGCATCGAATATTTTGGGTTTCTAGTCACTGATTTATGGAAATGAGTACATTGGACAACTCTCCTTGAGGATGCACATCTATCTGTCCAACCAGAAGTTCCAAATTCCAACTTTGGAAAATTAGGGTTTCTCTAACAAACCCTAGGCCAGCGAGCTCCAGATCCAGTTTCGGAAAATCAAGTGGTAAGACCTATAGATTTTCTATTTCCATTTGAGTTTCTCATTAAAGATGTCTCACCACACCAAGCTTGAGGATAAGCTTGAAGGGGTTGATAAATTCCGAGCATGGAAGTATAGGATTGGGCTTGTCCTATAAGAGAATGGATTGGACACCTATGTGAATGAAGAGGTTCCAATTCCAGAGCGAGATGAGGCTAAATCCTTTCACAAGAATAACCTGGTTAAGGCTAAGAGAATCATTGCAGATTCTATCAAGGACCATCTCATACCACATGTGTCATCTCTGAAGACACCTAAAGAGATGTTTGATGCCTTGACCACCTTATTTGAAGGGAGGAATATAAATAGGAAGATGACATTGAGGAACCAATTGAGGAATGTCAACATACAAAATGCAGAGACCATGCAATCCTACTTTACAAGGGTCTCTCAGATAAAAGAACAATTTGAAGCTGTGGGAGAAGATATATAGAATGGAGAAATAGTGATGACCACCTTGAATGGTCTTCCTAGGTCATGGGATTCCTTCATCCAAGGAATCTGTGTAAGAAGAAAGTTGATCACCTTCAGTAGGATGTGGGAGGAATGCTCACGGGAAGAAGCTCGAATTGTAGCTCGAGAAGAAAATATGGGTAATGAAGACCAGGCTCTCACAACACACACCAGGAAGAACAACAGCAAGAGGGAGCATCCTCATCACAAGAAGGGTAAACGCCATCACCAGAATCAGAGGGAGAACTTTGGAGGATCCAGGAGCAATCTTTCTCACATTTGATGTTATACTTGTGATGAGAAGCGATACTATTCCAGAGATTGTCCCAGGAACAAAAGTATCTCCCACAAGAAGAAGAACAACAAGAAAAGACATCATGCTCACACTGCAGAGGATGATGAACCTTCAAGGAAGAGAGCCAGATAAGAAAGTGAAGATTATTCAGTGATGAAGAATATGTATTGTAATGAAGATAACCAGCTACAAGTGAAGAAGGTTCCACCTCATAAGGTGAAGCTAGAGATGACTTTTAGTATCACATGAAAGGAGTAGAAGAAGCTACTACAGAGTTGGACTCCGGAAAACAAATAAAGATCAATAATCTATGGAAGAACCTCTCATCCATTTTCAGCATTGGTTAAGGTGCACACTATCAGAGACTCCAGTAGTTCCTGCAAGAAAGCAAAGATCAAGAGGGAGAACACTCCAATAGTTCCTGCAAGGAAGCAAAGATCAAGAGGGAGCACGCTCCAGTAGTTCCTGCAAAGATTGAGAGGGAGTCCACCCAACAACCAAACAAAGATAAGTATTTGAATTGTCATTTCTTGTATATCTGATTAATTAAATGATGTTGTTCAGTCATGTACATACTTATGTTCCTAGATTTAGGATTTATATTATACATGTTAGAAAAGTTTCATTAATGAACAAGATACTACTAATATGCAAGTAATGGGTAAGTGGCCTATGGTACTGTACAACACTCCATTGCTACTTATCTAGATTAAAACCTCTTTGCTGATATGTTGGGAGTAGTGCACACTCTTAACAATGTTATGGTAGAAATGGAAGGCATCTAGAAAGTTATGGGGTATCGATGAATGTTGTATTGAAGCATTGGCTAAGATAATTGCATGACTGTATGACCTATGTTTATGCGTAAGAATTTGTTCTGAAAACTATGAGATGTTTCTAATCATGCAATTGAACTTGTCTTGTAGGAAAGATTGTGTACCATCACCTACAAGAAATATTTTTTTCAAGCGACGGAGATCAAGAAAGCTACCTGTTGAAGACATTGAAGAACCAAAAGCACCCAGGATCCGAGATACAACAATGAAAAAAGCAAATCTAGAATATCATGAAGAATGCGAGATGGAAGAACCGCAGAAACTTGTAGATCCACCCCGTGAGAAGAATTCTCACAAGAGGAAACCAACATGGGTACAAGAGGAAATTCAATATGCAGAGAGATATGACGTTCCAGAAGGAATGCATAGAGAAAGAAAGAGACCGAGGCCATACTCCAGTTATGTAGCCCTGCTGTGTGACATCATTGACGAATAATCTTCCAACTATGAGGAAGCAGCTGAGAAGAAAGAATGGAAGGATGCCATGATCGAGGAGTACCAGTTGATCATGAAGAATGATGTATGGGGTGTGGTCTAGAGACCAGAAGGGAAGTTTGTGGTGAATTCCAAGTGGATCTACAATATCAAGCATGTTGCAGATGGAAGCATAGAGAAATACAAGGCAAGATTTGTGGCACGTGGCGTCTCCCAAAAAGAAGGGATAGACTATGAGGAGACATTTGCACATGTAGACAGATACACTTCCATCAGATCAGTACTTGCTATGGTTGCAGTAATGAAGTGGAAGGTACCCCAGATGGATTTCAAGACAACGTTCTTTAATGGTGTAGTAGAGGAGGAAGTGTATGTGGATCAGCCACTCAGATTTGAGACACATGACAGGGAGACTCATGTGTGCAAATTCAAGAAAGCCTTGTATGGATTAAAACAGGCACCCAAGACGTGGTATGGAAGGATAGACAGCTTCCTGACTAGCTTGGGATTTACCAAGAGTAAAGCGGATTCCAACCTTTACTACAAGGTTGAGGAAGGGAACCCAGTGATACTCCTACTATATGTAGATGACCTGTTTGTGACAGGTGAGGATGGGTTGATTGCTGACACGAAGATGAATCTTGCTTCCAAGTTCAAGATGAAAGACTTGGGTATGACGCACTATTTACTAGGTATGGAGGTGTGGCAGAGTGCAGATGGAATATTCCTTGGACAAGGGAAGTATGCAGTAGAGATCCTGAAGAGGTTCGGGATGATGGACTGCAAGGCCATGGCCACACCTATGGCATCAAACCTGAAGCTATTGAGTGATGCTTCATCAGATTCGGTTGATGCCACGATGTATTGTCATATGATTGGATCTTTGATTTACCTGATGAATACAAGACCATATATTTGCTTTGATGTGAACACATTGAGCTAGTCCCTAACGGATCTGAGACATGTTCACTTGATTGTTGGAAAGCATATTCTGAGGTACCTGAAGGGTACGGTTTATTATGGGCTCAAGTATGATGCGAATCAGAAGATTAAACTGGAGGGTTATGTTGATTTGGATTGGGCAGGCAGTTCCATTGATAGGAAGAGCACTTAGGGGTGTTGCTTCAGTATGGGATCAGGTGTGATCTCTTGGTTTAGCAGGAAGTAGTCCTGCGTGGCATTGACTACAACCGAAGTAAAGTATGTCACAGCTTGTTCGGCTAGTTGTGAGGAAGTATGGCTGAGGAAGCTACTGTCTGATTTGTTTGATCTCCAATTGGAAATGACTTGTATATATTGTGAAAACTAGATTTGTGTGAAGTTGTCTCAGAACCTGGTGTTCCATGACAAGTCGAAGCACATTGAGATCAAGTATCACTATATCAGGGATATGGTGCAGAGAGGAGCAGTGAAACTCTAGTATGTTGCGACAGACAAGCAAATAGCCGATGTGTTGACCAAGCCGCTATCCAGAGTGAAGTTTGAATACTTAAGAGAGAAGCTTGGTGTACTTCAGATCGAGGTTCCTTCCAAGGGAAAGTGATGAGTCTGGAAGACGTAGATGCACATGGGCCATTCTCACATAGTGGTAGGAAATTCCTCCTATGTTGGTAGATGTAAGAGTCGAGCCATTCTCACATAGTGGTAGGAAATTCCTCCTATGGTGTAGATGTAAGGGCTAAGCCATTCTCACATGATGGTGGGAAATTTCTCCCATGGTGTAGATGTAAGGGGTGGGCCATTCCTGAATGGTGGTAGGAAAGTCCTCCCATGTTGGTTGATGTAATTGTTGTCTCTCACATGTTGGTAGGAAAGTCCTCGCATGTTGGTAGACGAGGTATCGTATGGTGGTAGGAAAGTCCTCCCATACTAGATACATTGTGATGTGCATCTGGGTTGTGCTCCGTCGACGATGAGATGATTTGAAGATGATGAGGTGACAGTAGGGTACACAGGTTTTGCAAAGGCATATAACCAGTCCTGGGATTCTCCTTCAAGTTTTGCAGTGGCACATAATCAGTCCTGGGAGATCTTGCAGGTTTTGCAGTGGCATAAAATAAGTTCTGAGTTGTACCTACTTGATGGCTTGCTTGCAGAGATGATGAAGACCTACATGGACGCTAGGCCTACATCCAGCATGAAAAAGGGATGGCTATGTAGAACTTCCTATGACGAGTAGATTGGAGATCAATGGTTGAGATAACAACAGGAGTGACGATGATGATGATCCAGTGATGAAGACTTGTGTTGATGAACTGTGTCAAGAGAATACCTTCCTAGTTAAGAGGGAGTGTTAATGTAATTTTAACTTCGTAAGATATTCAATTGTATATTTTATATTGTATTTGTATTTTATTATTGTACCTCTGACAGAGATGTTTATTCCTCCGATCGAGAGAGTCATTATTGTATTTGGGTCATGTAAATTCATTGAGGTTAACCCTCCATTGTATGTCGGGGCATTAGACCCTAGAGTTAAGTTATAGATGGGTTATTAGAGTCTCCTAGAGAAGTTGGCCCAGTCTATTAGGGTAAATGTCAAGTGAAAGATAAAGTATAAATAGAGAGGGTGATCCTCTCTATTCACTCATTCACTCACTCATCAAGTTCGCATAAGTGAGTAGGAGGACAAGTTTGCACAAGTGAAGAAGAGAGAAGCTACCGGAGACCATTTCTACTTTTGGGGTTTATTGTATTGTTGCTCATTCTATCTCCGAGGAAGTTGCGGGGTTTTCTCCTTTATGGTTTCCCCAATGAAATTCTTTGTGTGTCTTGTATCTTGTGTTTGAATTGTTGTGCATGTTATTCTCTCAGATAAGAATCTTGAATTAAATTGTGAAAATATAACATAGTGTGTTAGCATCATAAGCAAAAGAGAGATTCACCTAACCTCCTCTCGACAAAAAGCATAGATCCTAAGCTTCCCATCGTTCACCTGAAAATGAGAGGGATGGATGACATCGTCACTGATATATCTCATAGAGTAAGCTAGTTGATTCTCTGTTGCAACACCATTTGAGACATAAGGGAACTAGGGAAAATCCTTCCCTCTCCTGGATAGCCCAATGATGAAATAGATGTCCTCCTTATTGGGTTGGAACCATTGACCATGACCAACACAAAATGACTTCCTATGATGATCCCAACGTCAGATGAGCTGACACAACAATGAAGAGTTACCATTGAGGGATGTAGCCTCTTGATATAACTTCAAGATGTCGAAATCCCTCAATATCTCTCGAGTCTTAGCAGTAATGGGGCTAGGATACAAATCCCTCTCCCTCTCTGTAATACCCCAATTGTTAATCCCTGGACTTATGATATTTTATCTGACTATGGACTTATGTTCTATTTGTTAATGTGACTATGGAATTATGCTCATTTGTTTGATGATGTGATTATGAACTTTGTCATTATTATTATTAATGTTAATGTTGTTATTGTCATTATTGTTATCTTTGAATGATTGTTGCTATTAATTAAATAAACAATTGGCTAAGCAAAGGAAACTAAAAGAGTATGGGATACCATGGATCTCACAGAGTGAGGGGGAATGGGGGACATCCCTTGAACCTTATAGCTTGTTGTTGAATGGTAGTTTTCCATCCTAGTTCATTTTGTGCCTTGGTGATTTTCATAGTGTTGGTTACCCAAACATTGTACAACGGAACCCATTTTCGATTTTTATGAACTATAGAGTTATTATTGCACCTTATACATAATTTAGTGGGACCCTATTTCCTAGTGCACCCTCCTTGGGAAAAATTCCCTCTTATTTATGTGTTTTTTTCACTTATGATCCCTCTCCCTAGATTCTAGGAGCTGTAAACTAGAATTCAGCTTCCACCTCCTTAATTTGTGCCTCCACCTCCATAAGTGTGCCCCAATCCTCCATTCATCCCTATTTTTGTGATTCTATAATATTTATGACCCTAGTGGATCCCCTCTCTCACCTAATTCACCCTACTTCATGTTTTTTAACCCCCCTTATGCATTAATGCACCTCCTTGTGCTCTTTGTGGCTCCACTCCTTGGTTTTTGGTAACTCCTCCTCATGGTGCTAATATGGGAAAGGGAATCTCCTAACTACGCCACAAATATACTAATTTGAGTTAAGTCTCCATGATGAATCCCAACCACACTCAAACCCATTCTAGTTGGCCACCTTGGGTTCAAATTTCCCTCCTTAAGCTATTTATACATGTGCTCTCTCCTTATTGAAGCTAATATTGAGCTTTGGAACACTTGTCTTGTGCTATCTCACCATGTTGGGAATTTTGATAGTATTGTGAGTGTGTTGATACTTAGATATAGTCTAGTTGTTTCCCTTTTCTTCCATTGTATCACTTTACTAGTCGAAGTTCTCGCATAGGAATCCAGGAAATGGGTTGGTGAGAGGAGTCACATCCCATAGGCAGTGGAGACAGATAGGAAATTAGTAGTGGGAAGCATTGTGGTTCTCAGAAGAGGTAGTTCCGAGAGTTGATAGAATAAGTGTGCCTCTACCCGTGGATCCATGGTCTCATATCGGGGGTGACCTACTCAAGCGAGGAAGGCTTGACTATGTCTACGACTGGGAGGAAATTTGTCCTACTGCAGCTAGTTGCCCACATTTTGAGATAAGTATTTCTCTTATGTTTTGTTTTACTACATTATTTTATTTGGTATATGTGCAATGGTGGCTAAATTGGTTTGCTGAATGTTCATGTATTGAATGTCAGGATCTATATGCAGGAAGGAAGGATGGCATATAATGTGTTGTTGCACTCCTTACCTTCTTTCTATTCTTCTTCCTCTTAATCAAGAAATTGTAATTTTGGCTTGTGGGTATTGAGAGGGGCGCAACCATACATTCTGGTTCTCCCATTTATACTCATTTCCGAGTCATGAGACTTATTCCATTGATTCCAGAATAGCGTTTCCAATAAGGATCACTTTTTTATTCATCGAAAAAGATTTCCGGATAAACAAGATATGCATGTTTTGGTACGACAGATTTCCGGTGCCAAGATGAGCGCACTTGTCATTTGATTGTAAGATTTTTATTTACATATATGTTCTTTGTTGCAGATATGAGAATAATTGATGTATCATGGATTTAAAAGTGATCGATGTATGGAGGGTGGTAGCCATATGATCTTATCTTTATTAGTAAGAGATGATTGTGGGAGACAGTCACCGGGGGATGATTTTGAGGGTTGTAGTTGCAGTCGGTGTTCTCTGTGTGTTATTGTTTCAATGTCGTTGTATATTGCAGCTTAGGGATGTTCCATGATATGTGGTTTTACTTGATTTTAGTATCACCAACAACACGCACATAATAACACTGAAAAATAGATTAATTTGCAAAATAATCAATGACATCAATACTTGGTTATTTATTAACTATGTTATCAAACAATCAAAAGTACATGAAGTAATTATTCACACTAAAGATGATGTTTATCATGCCTTAATCATGTGATTGTTGCGATTATGCTCCTTATATCGCACATTGGAAGTTATTAATTAAGTGTCGCAACTTTAGTTATAAAAAAACCTCTACGGATAAAAGTTTTAATGATTAGGTGAATGGTTAGTTAGCCTAACCATAATTGATCTATATCCGTTGTGATTAAAATTAAATTAGGCTTATTATTAGCACCCTTAACCTTAGTTAAGGGTTAGGGACACTACAAAGTGGTAACAGAGCTGAAGGTTTCAACACTGCGTTTGTTGGGCCTTCTGCAAAGTTACAAGTTACTCTGTAAACATGCATTTGCATTAGATAACTTGGATTCATGCACCTTAATATAGTTTCACATGTGAGTTAGGTAATTAAATTGTTAGCTTGGGATGGCTATGGACTTGATGTCCTATCTATAAGAAGAAATACTTGAAGGATTTATAACTCCCCTTGTCCAGTTAGGCAGATTGTAACATAGAAAATTTAGCTTGTTACTTCATAACTAAGAAGAAGAAATAGCTTGAATAATAATGAACTTATGACAAATGGTTGATAATGAAAACATTGCAATTCCCAGTGAATGATTGAGCAAGCATCATCTTACTCAAACATGTGAAGACTAGAGATTCAACAAGTACAAGTTCAGTAGTAGGAAGTCAAGATTGGAGATGTATTTTGAGGAAGGACATAGACCATACAATCCTGAAGAGGAATTTGTTGAGGGAAGAAGGTCAAATAGGTATAAGAGGATAAATGAACCATTAATATTGGAGGATTCAATGAGGAAGTGTAGGTAGGATAACAAAATGATAATTCATATCCAGGAACATATTATGAATGATCTAAAATCATTGAAGACCATCCAAAGATCTGTTGAAAAGAGTCATAGAAGAGGTTATGTAAGATCTAGATCATCCTCAGGGAGACCTCATCACTCAGAGAGGAGGAAGGGGTATGCATCAAGCAAGTACAAAGAGTAGTCATGAAAGATCTCTGGTGAGATACAAGAAGAGGAGGTCTACCCGGGATGAACTAGTAGGAGAGCTTAGAAGAGTCAAGCCCCCAACTTTTGATGGAGAAGTAAAGCATGGAGAAGATGTTGTAGCATGGTTGTTAGGACTAAGGAAGTTCTTCCAATTGCATCAGTATACACCTAATATGGAAGCAAGAGTATCCATATACCATCTTCAAGGTAAGGCATATATTTGGTGGAATCAACTAGTTAAGATAAAAGACACCGACCAATACATAATCTCTTGGAATAAATTTAAAAAGTAATTCCAAAAGGAATATCTCTCTGAGCATTACTATGAAAAAAAGATGGAAGAGTTCTTTGAGCTCAAATTGGGGAGCATGACTATGGATTCCTATGAGAAGAAGTTTCTGGAACTTTTGAAGTATGCGGACTTCATCAAATATGAGAAGGTAAAGATTCAAAGGTTCCTTAGTGGTCTTCCTGGAGCTTATAGAGACAAAATCCAGTATGATAGACCAGAGAACCTTAAGGATGCCATTGGAAGGAAAAACAATTGTATGAAAAGAATGAGAGCAAGGCCCCATGTCAAAAGAGTTGGAAGGATATGAAGAAGAACAAATAGGAGCAGAGAAAGAAAGGTTTCCAGCCTTCAAAATTTAGAAACGATAATTCTTATCAACAAGGACAACCAAGGGAAGAGCCTTCAAGGAAAATACCACTTGTGGAATGTTAGATATGCAAGGAAAATCACTTTTCCAGTTAGTTCCCACGTAATAAAAACAACCTTCACAACATTCAAGAGGCTTCAACTGTTGGAGATGTAGGTGGAAGTGTGTAGATGATCTACGCAGCCCTGGATGGGAGGCAAGCTAACCACCAGTCCCGAATGATTCAGATAGCAGTTAATATTGCTAATAAAACCATATTTATTTTGATTGATTATGGAAATATCAATATTTACATTGCACCTAATCTAGTTGAGAAATTTCATTTGAATAAAAGTAAACTTGAAACAACAAGTCTAGTGCAGTTAGCTATAGGAGCCAAGAGGAAAATCACAGAATTTGTAAAATTGTGTCCCTTAGAAATGAATGGATTGAAAACCTTTGCAGACTTAAACATCACACCCTTAGGGTCATATGATGTATTGATTGGCATGGATTGGTTTGATGCACACCATTCCATATTGGATTGTCATAATAAAACATATACTTTTTTGGATGAAGAAGGAAACCAAGTGACAGTCAAAGGTATACCTAGACCCATATCCTTGAGGAAGGTCACAACTTTACAATTGAAGAAATGTATCAGAAAGGGATTACAATTATATGTAATTCATGTGGAAGATTCAAAAGAAGGAAAATATCCAAAACTACAGGATTATCCAGTACTATAAGCATTTTCAGATATATTTCAAGAACTGCCAGGAATGCCTTGTTGACACAAACCCAGTCGACAGGGATTCCTCACTAACACTAGTACAATTATAAATGGTGACATACATTATTTTACCATCTCCAAAAGCATCATCAAAATTGTATTGGCGAGGGCCCTTCAAGGATCATCACCAAAACTTTCTCCGAAAAGATAATTACCAACGAGCTTTTAATAAACCTCAGCATAAGTGTCACCAAAGAGAGAATTGGAAACAGGTTTTTAATGAATCTCACAAAAAGTGTCATTGAAAAGGGATACGGTGACGGGATTTAAAGAACTGTCACCAAAATCACTTACAATGACAATTTTTCATAGCCTGTCACCATAATTGAATTTGGTGACAATCGTTTAATGTCCATCATAGGAATGGCAATCATCAAACGCCTTTTTTGTAGTAGTGCATTGTCACCACACCTAACTTTTTTTGTCTATTAAGGCTCTTCTCTAGCTCAAAGGTGGAATCCCTAGGGTAGGATTACTACAGTTTAACAATGGAGTACATGGTGAAAATTAACATTAACTTTAGAAAAACAAAGTGTTTTGGTTTTTGTAAAATATAAGAGTTATTAATGAATTGGAGACTAGTGTGTCTTCAGCTCTGTCAAGATCCAGATCTATCAGATATCAAGATCTCCCCCCTTAAGCCCTATCAACACTTACAAACCTACATCTACTTAAAGGCTTGTGCCTTTACATTTACGCTCCACTTAGGCAACTGCCTAACTACTTCTTAACAAACTTTACAAAAACGATGACCCAAAACCCACATAATGCAGTCCAAATGACCCAAAATACATATGACGCAGTCCAAATGACTCAAGACTATACATGACGTGTTCCAAATGACCCAAAAACTACACATGACGCAGTCCAAGTGACCCAAAACTACATAAACTATTGTCGCCTTGCACGCCACTTCCCTCCTTTCGCAGTACCTTTGGCCTTGTGCAACATCTGTGATGCTGACTCATCAAACCTCCTGCCAACAGGCCCCCAACACAATCTTGTGGCTCGCCCTCGAGCCACGTCAGCTAGACATTGTGGACTCGTTCTTGTCTGTCGTTGGACCATTCTTCTATCATTGTTCTTGCTGTCTGGAGCACGCTGTTGCTATGATGATTTCTAGCTCACTGTCATGTACTTCTCAAACTCTTACAGTGATCGATCGGCATGCTGTCATGTGCTTCTCAAACTCATCCTCCAGTCTCTGGAAACCTGGTGCAGACTGAGGAAAAACTGATGAGCAGCACTGGGGTACGAAATAGGCCAAGCGCTTTGGCACATCTATTTTGCACCGGGGATCACCTACTAGCGGGACCAGGGGACTGTCGCCCCTGTAATCATGGCGGTCGCAGGGACCACAGAGCTTCGAACCACCACTACATACCTAGACATCTTGGATGAGACTTCATCTCTGCTATAGCCGAGTGTCTGCACTGTGTTCTTCTCCAAGTGCTCATGCACACTCATCGTTCGGGCCCCTTAGCGCACTTGGTGTGCTACCACACAAAATGAAATGGATCATTTCCATAGCCTCCTTGGAATTCCTAACTTAGCTAGATGACTGACCCTCTCGCAGCATGAATTCCTCTCATCTGGTAGATACCTCTTTGCTCGGCTAGCCTATGGTTCCTATATTTATGCATTGCCCTCGTCCGGACGTCTGCCCCAACAATCATTTTCAAAACCCGTTCACGTAAGGTGCCAATCATACCAGAATTCTGATGTGTGGAGTGGAAACCATACTTCCACCAGCTGCCATTCATGCCAAAGCATGCGAACCATCACCCCTAGTGCCACCGACCATGCTGCCATGGTGTGTTCCATGTGCCAAACGTGCCTTACTTCGACGCCAATCCGGGCCAGCTAACGATCATACCTGCCAAAAAGAAAAAGTCCCATTTTCTAATGATTCATAATGATTGTTGATTTGACAGGGTCACGACCCTGCAATTGTCGTGGACCTGCTCCCAAAATGCGCTACAAGCACTTCAACTTGCACATTCCGTTCCTGCTGGTGCGTCATCCTGCCACCTAGCATCCTGCATTTTTTTTTTTTTTTCCGATGCGACTCAGGCATCGCGCTGCTCCAAGCCCGTCCTATAGGGATTCAACCTTCTACTATTAACCAACTTTGGGAGCATCGCTCCATCTAACTGCTGCAGCTGTACTGCGCCTCCTGAAGTGATGTTACTGATGCGATATGGGCCAAGCCAATGCATCTACAATTTGCATGGATGCTTCATAAACTTGCTGTCATACAACAACACCAAGTCACCCTGCTGAAACTATTTTTTCTTGATATGGCGATCATGCCAAGCCTTTTGTCGATCCTTCTCCACGCTCTCGTGAAAACTTGTGATAAAGCGGTCTTCCTCAAGCTGTACTAGCTGCGCCAGACGTTCTCCTAATGCCTCTTTATCATCCATGCATGTCGTTGCCGCTATGTGCAGACTCGGAACAATGTACTCCATAGGCATAATCGCTTCTTTTCCATACACCAATTTGAATGGTGTTTGTCCCGTCAACCTTTTACAGGTGGTGCGATATGCCCACAAGACTACTGGAATATTCAAGTCCCCATCGTCGCGGTTCGCATTACAAACCTTTGTCAGCGCATGATCCAAGACCTTGTTGAAAGCTTCTACTGTCCCATTTTCTTACGGATGATATGGCGTGCTCTTCTTATGTTGTATCTGCAGTTCCGCTGTCAATGCGCTGACAGTGCGATTAATGAAATGACTTCCTTGATCACTCATCAATACTTTCAGGTAGCCAAACCGAGTGACAATGTTGTCGAACAAAAAATGCGCTGTTGTTGCAGCAGTGCAATCTACGACTGGTGCAGCCTCCACGCATCTTGTCAAATAATCTGTCGCTGTGATGATGCATCGTGCACTAGTGCGTTTCCCAGTTGGGTTGATAGGGCCCACGAAATACACTGCCCATTTGTCAAATGGCTACAGTGTCACTTGAGGTATTAGTGGCATCTCATCCCTCCTGGAGGGTTTCCCAGTTCTCTGACAGACATCGCAGGTCCACGCATAATCTGTCGCATCAGTGTGAAGCGTGGGCCACCAAATCCCTGTGCGAAACACCTTTCTGGAAGTCGCACGAATGCCATAGTGCCCACCAGCTACTCCTGCATATGCTTCCGACAAGATCTGCCCTTTCTCATGAGTCAGGACGCAATGCCTCAAGATCTCGTATGATCCCAGTTTGTACAACTGTCCCTCAATCAGCTGGAAATATGCAGCCTTGACCACCAACTACTTCTTCTGACTGGTGGTGAACCCCTCCGGTGTGGTTCTTGTCATCAGAAACTGAATGATTTCTTCATAGTAGTCATCAACGACGTCAACCCTGAAGAGTTGCACATCTGGAAACCCATCTTCAATGTTGGTTGGTTCCTCCCCAGTCTCAATCCGCAACAGATGATCTGGCCCTACGTTCAAACGTCCTGGCTTCACAATCACTTCAAAATCGAACTCCTGAAAAAGAAGTAGCCAGCGACATATCTTCCCCCCCAACACAGGCTTGTTGACCAGATATTTCAATGCAGAATGGTCTGTGAACATCTTAAAGTGACCTCCCAATAAGTAGTGCCTAAACTTCTGCAGCACATATACCATCGCCAGGCCTTCCCTCTCTGTAGTTGTATAGTTCCTCTCTGCAGATGACAACTTTCGACTCGCAAAAGAAATGGGGTGATCCATATCCCATTCCCCTGGTTGCACAAGCACTACTCCCAGTGCAATCGATGATGCATCTACATGGACATGGAATTCCTTGCTCCAGTCTGGAAATAGCAGTATTGGCGCTGAATCCATCTTAGCTTTCAACGTCTCAAAACTAACCTGACATTCGGGGCTCCATTGAAATACCACATCCTTCTTCAACAACTTCTCCATAGGGGTCGTGATCACTGCATAACCCCGGATGAACTTGCGATAGTACCTAGTGTGTCCCAACGTCTCTCTCAAATGCTTGACAATATTTGGCGATGTTAAGCTAAGAATGAACGCAATTTTTTCTAGGTCAACCAACAATCCCTGCTTGCAAACAATGTGACCCAGTAATATCCCAAATGGTGCACAGAAGATGCACTTCTTTAAGTTCAACGATATTTGATGCTGTCGACATTGCTCCAACATCAGTCGCAGATTTTCCAGATGATCGTTGATCAATCCATAGACTATCCAGTCATCCATGTACACTTGCAGAAACTTCTGAATAAAATCCCTGAAAGCAGCAACAATGACCCAAGAGAATATCGCAGGTGCATTCTTCATCCCAAACGGCATCACTGTGTACTGAAAACAACCCCATTCTGTCACAAAGGTTGTCTTGTGGCGGTCTTCTTTCGCGATTTTGGTCTGATGATAGCTAGAGAACCCATCTGTGAAAGAATACATCTCTTGGCCACCCACGCCTTCCAGGACCTTATCAGTGAACGGGGTCATAAATGGATCATGCAGACATGCATCATTCAACTTCTGCAAGTCGACACAAATACACACTTCACATGTCTTCTTGTCCTGCAGCACCATAGGACTAATCCAGTCGGATTCCTCAACCGGTTCAATGATACCAGAATCTAGCATGCGATCAAGTTCTACTTTGACCCTCTCCTTATCGTGCGGATTCAGTCGATATGGTCGCTGCCTTATTGTTTTTGCATCTGGTTTCAACGAGATCTTCATCTCCCCCCAAATCCCCCAAGATTCCCTTCATCTCAGAAAAATTCGTAGGGAACAAGTATTGGAACTCGTGCAACAGGTCTTGACCTTCCCCATCATATCGTCATCCCAATAGTCCCCAACATTCGTGAACTTTGGACTTTCCTCTGTCCCAATGTTGACCTTCTAGAGTTGCAGTGCCTGACTGATCGGATCAATCAGTGCATCAGGTGCTACAACATCACGACTGCCTTCTGATTCCAGAATATTGACATTTTGCAAATCATCACCATCTTTTGGCCCACCAGTGATATTATAACATTCCATCATTGACTACATCTTATAGTGCGTATGCGGATCCACAGGATATGCCACTGAAACAACCTTCAGAACCACGTCGCGGATGAGCTGCAAAGCATTATGGACATCCAGGTTGGCATCCGCGAAGCTGAAAGTTTGAGTAAAGAAAACTATCAACTCTAACCAAGTGGTAATATCCCCTCGCAATTTTGCTGCAGTATACCATGATCGCGACATCTCGTCCAAAGTATGGACAAAGGCATGGACCCACTCATCCCTCGGTCACGATGCCCACAACATATGACATTCCATCAAATGACTGCCAGGGTCATTCCGTCCATCGTATTTCCCTGTGTGGTAAACTTCGGTGTCGCCAAAGCGAACCATCATCAATCATCAACACTGTGACCACCCATCAATCGACTTCTTATGTGTTTCCCACCATCGTGCGGGAGTAGCCTTCAGAGCTTCCTCCAATGCCAACAATTGTTGTGGTTCTGATACCTTTTCCTCGAATGCCACGAGAAATTCAGACAATTCAAGAAGCCCTTCATATACTGGTAGTGCAACAGTTTCAGTCGCAACACGGCATAATGACTGCGTGATCAACCCACACTTGCGGAGTGACACCTCATGCAAGCGATTCTGCCAATTCTCTAAAGCGTCATTAGAGTCGGAATACGCAGAAATGGAGTTGCACCACCCAAGCTCACCATCAGTAGTCGGATGAATGTAATCTTCTGAGATATTGTATGCATGGTCCCATCCGCTAGGAACTTCATCTTTTACTGGTTCAATATACCTGCTTCCTTCAACCAGATCCAACGGAGCTATGACTCTGAGGTCGCGATTTTCAAAAGTCATCATCCGCTTCTTAAATTTAATTACTGTTGCACTATCATTAGCCCATCCAATCCCCAGCAACGTGGGATAGGAGCTTCCCCCTTCAACTTCTTCGATAACATTGAAATCAGTGTATGTCTTCATCCCCTCAATGTCCACAACAAGGCATGGAACTCTCCCAATCGGTGTCACCTTGGCCTGATTAGCCAGTCAGAGCTGTACGAGAGACTAGCTCATCGTTGGACTCCCCATTTTCTACCAGGCCTATTTGGTTAGGATGTTGACATCCGAACCAAGATCCAGAATAACTGAATCAACCTCATAGTCCCCAATCTGGATGTTCATGTGCATCTCCTTACCTGTCTTCCGCCTCTGTAAGGAGTTTACCGCGGACTCTCTCTGTCCCCTGGTTGGTCGATGCAACAGCCCCTCAATCTCAGCAAGAGCATCTGGATCCCTTTCCAGTGATAAACAACTCTCAAAAAAATTATGTAACGTACCAGAATGCCGCGATGGACCTGCCTCGGAAGTGGAATAAAAAAAAGGGGGCATGTCACAAATAATTTCCTTACCGCGATCTTTTTCAATCGTTCGACGCGCTTAAAAGAATGCATCATGCTCGGAATTAATGTCAAACTGCACCTTCTTCTTCCCTGCTAACTAGATGAGTGGATGTGGACCATCTTCTCCTGTTGTCGCACCTCCACGAGTGATAAATACGACAGAAACATCTTGTGTCCTCGGCTCCGCAAAAATTGTCGCGATAGTTGCACCCTGAGTCTGGTTCAGCGGTGGATTCCCAGGTTGGTTCAAATTCTCGTTGGCATTCTGATTTGGATGTTGGTTCTGGTTCTGTGGAGGGCTTTGATTCTGCATTGGTTGCTGCACTTGATTCTAGTTCTGCAATTGCTGAACATTTCCTGCTTGCCATCGCGCAATCAACTGCGGACAGTTCTCAACGGTGTGATCAGTAACAAAACAAAACGTACATTGTGTCTGCAATTGTGGGCAATCTCTTTGGTAGTGTCCCAACACTCCACAATTATAACACTGGACAGGTCCGCGACCTCCTCGTCCGCCTCCGCGACCAAAGCCACCACTGCATCCTCCTCGGAATCCTCCACGGAATCCCCCTTGTTGCTGATATTGTGGTTGATTGAACTGTTGCTACATGGGATTCAGTTGCAGTTGCACACACTGACCTGGATGAACGTACTGTGGATGCTGAACGTACTATGGCTACTGTGGAGCCATTTGCATCGGATCATATTGTGGCATAAACTGTTGTTGTGGTTGCGGCTGCGGTACAAACTACATCTGTGGTTGATGTAGCGGCTGAGACACCTGTGGCTGCGGTTGCGGTTGTTGTACAGCACGCTGGTCGTCCTTCACATAGAATTCATCGTATGTTCTCTCCTGAAGCAAGCCGTATGCGCGACAATATTTATCTTCATGTCCCATAGATTTGCAGAAGGTACCATACAAATTCATCGGCTTTGTGACCATCTTTTGCATGTATTGACACTCCTCATGTCGATGCCCATATACCTAACAGATACGAAACCATGGCATATCGTCACCGCTCAATGGGTTCAACGCTCCAAATCGCATACACCACACCTCTTCACGCTGCTCTTTACCCTTCTTAAGGTTTTGCAGCTATATTTTCAAGTTAGCCAGCTGCGTCTGAATCCACGACATACCAACTGCGTTTTCACCAATTGGCGAAGCTTCTAACCGCATCGCAATTTCCAGGGCTTCACTCGGTGTTGTAATGTCCTATTGCATCAGTGATAATCGGATGTGAGGGAGCAATTCCACAATGAACCATTCTTTGTGCTGGACATTGCTCATGTCGAAGCTGGCCCTTGCCATCAGTGTTTTGAACCGCTGGTCAAAATCCCACACAGTTTCATTGGGATACTGCTTAATCTCTTTTAGTTCTGTAATATACTGCGCTTCAGACTTGGGTTTTCCGAACTCTACAATCAATCCTGCTCGAACGTCATCCAACGTCTTTTCTGGAGTACCTACGGGAACCTGCACAAATTTCGTGAACCAATCTAATGCGCGACCCCGAAGAGTTGTCGCCAATTGTACTTTCTTGGCATTATCATCAGTAATTTTCTTTACAGTCCATACTGCTTCACATAAGAACTAGTATTGCTCAGGGTTATCTGTTCCATTTCCGTGGAACAGTGGTAACTTTGTATCTTCGCCCCCCATCTTGGGCTTCCTTCCTACAGTCGCTGAGCTACTAGCAATCAAGTTCTGTTGACTTGATGAACATGGTGGTGTCAAAGTTGTATTTCTTTCTGGTTGAGAGATAGTGAGCAGAGGTGTGGGTACGTTACTGCTGGGGGTTGGTCCTGCCTCTATCCTAGGCGTAGCCTGGTTGTCCTTGTCGGCACTGTGAGCTTGCTTCGTCCCATGTGGTATTCCTTCGCGGATTTGCGTTTCGATCACAACAGGACCTTCTCCTGTCCTATGCCTCTTTTCCTGTCGAAACCTTGCTCCGCCCCTTGTAAGACCACTCTCTTCCTCGGCTTCCTTCACAGTCTTCTCATAACCTGCACCCATCTACCCCTTATAATTCCATGTACTGCACCCGCTATCGTCGCGGTATCCACAACCTACGCACACCAGGGTTCTTACTGGTCTAGGTGCATCTTCAGTATGCCCTTTTCGTAAATGAGCATTTTAGTGGACAACTATAACAACAACAGAAACCTACCTCTTGGTCCGTTGAAGAATTCCCTTTCTGCTTCACTGTAAGACTTTATTGTATCAACTGCAAAATCAGTAATGTATCCTTCCAATATACTGTCGACCCAAACCTCAACAACCCACGATGCTTTGTTGTCAACTTCCTGCAGCTCCTGGATCAGTTATGGGGTCCAGGCTGCCAGCTCACCACCTTGGAAGTTCCTCTTCTGGAAGGTCAATTTTGCTAACCACTCATATAGGATGATTGGGAACTCGCAGAAAAAATATTTGTGTGGACCGTCTTGAATGTACTTCGCCAACACCAATCTGTGTGCAATCTGTCGACAAACCAGGTTTTCGATCTTCTTTTTCAGCGAACTCTCACAATTTTAGGTCGAACCAATCTTGTATCTCCAGTCTCGTCGGATGCCACAACATATCCTCCTTTCACTTCGCACTATGGTCCCGGCAACGGAACCCCTGTTCCGGGGCGTCACTTTCGTCCTTTCGCGGTACCTTTGGCCTTGCACAACATCTATGATGCTGCGATGCTGACTCATCAAACCGCTTGCCAACATGCCTCCTAAGAGGGACATTTTCTTTTCTATCGACTTGGTTCTAGGGACAATACCTTCATCTAAATCACCTTATAGAATGAGTACTTCAGAGTTAAAGGAATTACAGATGCTACTAGAGGAGCTACTAAAGAAAGGTTACATAAGACCCAATGTTTCACCTTGGGGAGCTCTTGTGTAATTTGTGAAGAATGATGGAACTATAAGACTCTTCATAGACTATAGACAGTTGAACAAAGCAACAATTGAAAAAAAGTACCCCTTGCCAAGTATTGATGACTTGTTTGATCAATTGAGAGGAGACAAAGTGTATTCGAAGATAGATTTGAGATCAGGATACCACCAGATTAATTTAAGGATGAAGATATCAGTAAGAAAACATTCAAAAGAAGGTATGGACATTATGAGTTCATTGTGGTACCTTTTGGATTAACAAATGCACCTGCAATATTCATGAGCTTGATGAATGGGTTTTTTAGAAAATAATTAGATAAGTTTGTGATTGTATTATTAGATGACATCCTTATCTATTCCAAGACAAAAGAAGAGCATGAAGAACATCTAAGACTAGTATTGCAAGTTCTTAGAGAACATCAATTGTATGCCAAGCTAAGCAAGTATTCTTTCTATTAGGGAAGAATTCATTACTTAGGACATATCATATCTGAAGAAAGTGTTTCAGTAGATACTGAAAAGATAAGAGCCATTATGGAATGGCCAACACCTAAGAATTTATCAGAAGTAAGATCTTTCATGGGATTAGCTGGGTACTACCGAAGGTTCATCGAAGGATTCTCAAAGCTATCTCATCCTATCACATCTTTGCAGAAGAAGGATGTGAATTTCAATTGGAATCCTAAGTGTGAATATAGTTTTCAAAGACTTAAGGAAATGCTTACTATTGCACTGGTTCTAAAGATCCTGAAGGAAACTTTGTTGTGTGCACAGATGCATGTAAGCAAGGATTTGGTGGAGTATTGATGCAGGATGGACATGTGATCAGTTATGAAGCTAGAAATTTAAAGGAACATGAGAAAAAATATGCCACCCATGACTTAGAGCTTGCATCTATCATCCATGCTTTGAAGATGTGGAGACATTATCTAATGCGTAAGAATTTTGAGTTAAGAACCGATCATGATGGGTTAAAGTACTTGTTTGAGTAGCCTAATTTGAATTCAAGACAAAGGAGATGGATGGAGTTATTATGTGTATATGACTTTGACATCAAGCATATCAAAGGTAAGGAAAATAAGGTAGATGATGCACTTAGTAGGAAGATACATGTGATGCATGTAGCAGGTATTAATACTAGTACATCAAATTTAAAGGATACGATCATTGAAGCCAGTGTTTATACATATGAAATTTATCAACAAGTAAAAGAAGGATTGCAACAAAAGAAAATTCCAAAGAAATTTGATAAGTATAAGTTGGAAGAAAATGGGATCCTCATGCATAGAGATAGAGTTTATGTTCCCAATGTTGGAGATTATCACTAGTACAATTTGGAAAATTTATGACTACGTGACCAAAAAATTTAGTCATGACCATTTTTTAAAGTTGAATACTATTGAAGTTGAGCAATTTTAAGTGACACAATAAAAAATGGCTAACTTAAACGACTAATTTAGTCATAGGATAAAAAATACAACTAGATAACATCTACAGGAATATGAATTAGTCCAAACAATATGCCCTCTAGAGATGATTAGGATTTTTAATGCTGAATTTAATTTTGTATTATATATCAATTATATTCATGGATGTGTATGTCCAATGCACTTTAGCATATTCCATTTTGATGTTAAATGTCATTGATATACCTCGACAGCCCATGAGCATGTTTGATGTAGGTCACTAAGCGAATTATATGCATATATTATACATATAGCTAGCTTAGTCAAAGCTTGATCAAGCCTCAACTCAATATAATCTATACATGAGCAGTCCCATTGACTTGCTTTTGGCCATTTGTTGGACGGAAACAAATGTATCTCATCGATGGTTCACTCCATTATTTAGTGATGATAACAACACCTTGCATTATTTCCTTATATATGTTACTCTTCATTCAAATAGGTCAAGGCCTATCAGACTTAAATGGGTTATCTCCACTCTTTTTGATGTAATGAAATTTCTTGATGTTATAGGAGAAATATCCTTCATCTTGGAATCTTCTTGTAAATCATCTATCACCTATAGTTGATCAACAACAGAATAATGTATGCCCCTAAAACTAAAATGGAGAATTTTAACAAGTACAAAACATTGCTTAAATTATAAGGGTATTAGCATTAAAACTAAGACCCCTTAAACTAGAAATATCATGCGGGACTCCAAACACCCTAAAACCACAATTCATTTTACAATGCCAATCTGGTTGGATCTATAGAAGCCATTAAAAATGCTTGAATTCACTAAGTAAAATTTTTGTGCGCTATCACAAGAGCCCTTAACTCAAGGTCAAACCCTCTGCCTCTCTACACACCCACATTTAGCTCTGTGTTTTAACTAAATTGGAATTAGGGGATATAGATTTTCTCATTAGGGATTGGAAGCATGGGTACATGATATTTAGCATCATTTATCAATGGTGAATTTAGTTTCACTATTTGTAGAAGAGACTCTTATTGCTTCTAATTGAACATAATCAATCCCCATTTGAGATCAATTATTCTTGAATGGAGAGAGGGGAAGGAATGAAAGAAACTCTTGAGCCTCTAGAAGGAAATGTCGATTGGCTTGGATGCTGATGGAATCTGTGTGTATATTTCGTAGTGTTTCCAAGGAATGGAATGCCCTTTTGTCGTTAATAGAATTTATAACAAATAAATGGGTTAAGAAACCCTCTAACAGGGACCCATGGATGGTTACTGTGAAATTTGATGGATCAAATAAATAGGTGGAGAATGCATGGGTCACTGTGTAAGCTCATGGATCATTGGATTTTTCGTTCTCCAATCAAACTTAGAAGGAGACTCATCTATCTCCCTGCCATTCCTACAACAATAATCAAAGTGTTATGGATCTAATGTCGGTCTCTTCTTGTTGCACTATATTCATGCTATGTATCCACAGTCGGCATTTGTTGTTTGAAATCCTCTCACAAGAAATTTTTTATAACTTCTCATTTTTTCATCAATATAAGGTTTGTTTAAAAGGCCACAAAGATGGATGGACAACATGAGTTGCGTAAATAATGACATTAATAAAATAAACCTACTAACACTAGTACAAAATAAGAAATTAGTGACTAAAAAATGACTAAAATTCACATATAAATGACTATTTTTGAATTGGCGACTAAGAGTAGCTAATTTGCAGTATCTTATAGCTTGACTAACTTAGTCGTATTTATCTTAGTCATTAATGGTTGCCTTATGTAGTGGTATATTTGATCATTGATTTAGTCATTAATTGCCACAATTAATGACTAAATCAATGACCAAATATACGACTAAATAAGACAACTATTAACGACTAAAATAAATACGATAAAGTTAGTCGAGCTATAAGATACTATAAATTAGCTACTAATAGTCGTGCATATGCGAATTTTAGTCATTTTTTAGTCACAAATTTATCATTTGTAGTAGTCATTTATCTCTATTTAGTAGTTTCATATTCATTATATAAATGACTAATTTAGTAGTTTCATTTTCATTTCATTTTCTTTCATTATTCATCAATATAAAATACTGATTTAGTCATTTATTCATTTCATTTGTGTTTATTATAAAATATTGATTTAGTCATTTATTCATTTCATTTGTGTTTATTGTTAATCAATATAAATTAATTAGTATGATATTGTGACTAAATTAAAAAAATGTCATACAATATTTGTGTTAATCTAATATGAATACACATGTGAATCACGCAAATTCGCATTAGTTATTACAACATAAAAGAATATCAAGTACAAACATAAATAATTTCAACCATGTAAATTATATTATATGAAATGTCAAGCATTACAATTTATATGAGTTTCCAACCGAATATCCACTAATGGACTAACAATGGTCCATAACAAAAACTATTTTCATACTTTACATGAAAATCATCTACAACAATGACTTTTCAAAATATTACAATGCCCACTAAGTGAAACCTTGGCAATGCCCACAAAAATACAATGATTATCTTATCGTTATTTAACCAACACCCACTATGCTTTTGCACATCTTGCTTCCCGGCATAAACACCTTCTATGCATGGCTTACAAAAATTATGTCCAAAAGGAGTTGAAAGTTGAATATTCAACACTTTCTTACATAGACTACAACTGAGCTCTGCATCACAACATATACAACTGCAATTGAGTAACCTTTGCATATAATTCGAAGTGCACAAACCAATTTCAAAGAAATAAGTTAAACTCTGAATCAAAAGTAGACATAACACGTGAAAATAATTTTGCATGCAACTCAAAATGCAAACATAACTAATATCACTCTTCAAAAGTTGATTAATAGGTTGATTAAGAAAGATCAAATCAAGGAAATGAATCTTGGGTGATACCAATAAGAAATTGAAAAAAAATCCATTTTCAAGTTTAACCTAATAACTTGATTAGAATTTAGAAAAAAATGAGTTTAGTTGTCATTTATAACTCATGGTCAATAGTTTCACCAACAACAAAAATTCCCTGCATCTTGGTAAATTCATGTATGGAAGTTCAATGCAAGTGAATACCTTCTTGATAAATCCAGCTGACTTGTAAGTAGGTTTTCTAAGGTTCCTCAATGGTAGTTGTTGCAACTGCATGCTAAACATGCTTCTATACAATCAACTTTTAGGCTTGAAGATTTTGGGCGTCAATTTTCAGATCTAGCTAAATCATAGACATAGAAAACATCTATTCAAACATGTTGTGTCATAATAAAATAAAAAAATTAGATATGCTTCAGAATGACACAATATTATTATTATTAAATTGATAATAAAGCAAATCATGTTGGAAATGAATGCTTACAAGTTACAACAAATTGAATGCGAAACTAACATTAGTAGTGGATTTGATTCCCAAAACATTTCAATTTGGTGTAATCTTAAGTTGTTTTGGGATATGAAATTGTCACAAAAACATTAAAGTTTGAACCAGAGCTTATCAAAATATGGTGAAAGCATGCATATTGTTAGTTGCTAACCGACAACTTTATTTGTGTATACTGTTGTTGTTAATTCCCCATAATTTTCGTAGGAGGATGAAGTACTCCATGAGAGTTTTTTTACTACAAATCCCCATATGTCATGTTTTTTTATTTTCAAGCTGGTAACCACCTTTAACCCCAGGACATGGAAACTAGTCAAAAAATGGTAGCATGTTAGGTTGGGATCAGATTATGTTCCTTAAGGGAGGAAGAGATTCTGCAATCATGGAACAGGCTGTCACATGCATTCTGTACAAGAAATTCCATTGGAAAAGTTTGTAAAATTGTACATGCATATAGGAGATGGAAAATTATAGTGACCTTAACTCAACCCCTAGGGAAAAAGAGTAGTTTTTCTCCTGAAAAATATTTATAGGATCTTTGTAGTGCCAACTAGTGGTAAGTTGTTTTGATGGTGCTCATTATTGGAAGAGCTGAAAATGAAAAAATGATCCTTCTTATGCAACCACCTCAAGCATGGAAAAAATCGGTCAAGTTAGTACCAAATATGCCCATAAGCGAAAAGCAACCCCTTGAGCACATGATAGGCAAGAGACATGTTAATCAACAAAAAATGACAACTTATTTCTATTCTTTTACTATGAATGATCTCATGTAGAAAAAAATTCATCATACATTACATTTTGGCATTGAGAAGTAGGTTGCATAGTTGAGCATGCAATTTGTAGTTTAGAAACCATATCATAACTGACTTGGAGACACTCCTCATGTAATAGAATCACTTGATCTGCTACCTGTGAAGAGATACTAGTGAGAATTCATCCTATTGCAAAAAAATATGGTGCATTGAATTTGTCTTTATTGAAAAATTTAAAAAAATAATAAAAAAAAACTCAACCCGTAGGGGAAAAGAGTAGTTGTTGACCTAGAAAATATTTGTGGGCTCTTTGTAGTGCCAACTGGTGGTAATTTGTTTTGATGTTGCTCATTATTGGAAGAGCTAAAAATGAAATGCTAATACTTCTTATGCAACCACCTCAAGCATGGAAAAAATCGAACAAGTTAGTACCAAATATACCCAGAAGAAGAAAAAAATTTCCATTGAGCACATGATAGGAAAGATGCATGTTAGTCAACAAAAAATTGTCAACTTATTTCTATTCGTTTACTATGAATGATCTCATGTAGCAAAAACTTCATCATAGATTACCTTTTGGCATTGAGAAGTAGGTTGCATAGTTGAGCATGCAATTTGTAGTTTAGAAACCATATCATAATTTCCTTGGGGGCACTCCTCGTGTAATAGAATCACTTGATGTGTTACCTATGAATAGATACTAGTGAGAATTCATCCTAATTCAAAAAACAAAAGGTGCACTAAATTTGTCTTTATGGAAAAATAAAAAAATAACTCAACCCCTAGGGGAAAAGAGTAGTTGTTCACATGGAAAAATTTTGTAGGTGCTTTGTAGTGCCAATTGGTGGTAATATGTTTTGATGTTGCTCATTATTGGAATAGATAAAAATGAAAATTTGATCCTTCTTATGCAACCACCTCAAGCATGGCCAAAACTAGTCAAGTTAGTACCAAATATGCCAAGAAGCAAAAAAAAATCCATTGAGCACATGATAGGAAAGAGACATGTTAATCAACAAACAAATGACAACTTATTTATACTCTTTTACTATGAATGATCCCTTGTAGCAAAAATATCACCATAGATTACTTTTTGGAATTGAGAAGCAGGTTGCATAGTTGAGCATGCAATTTGTAGTTTAGAAACCATATCATAATTGCCTTGGAGACACTCCTCATGTAATAACATCACTTTCTATGCTATCTGTGAAGAGCTACTAGTGAGAATTCATCCTACTGCAAAAAACATAAGGTGCACTGTATTTTCCTTTATTAAAAAAAAATAAAAATATATATATATATATATATATATATATATATATATATATAACTCAACCCCTAGGGGAATGAAGCACAAGTGGACCTTTGCTTCATATCAAGGTATTGTTGAATGAAGATAGTTGGCATATAACCCCTTTTTTTACTTGGTCAACAGGCACATGTGGTGGATCACTCTACTATTTTGAGGAGTTGGTTATTCCTTGTTTCAATTTTCATTTACCGCAAGGTTAAATTGAAGAGAGCATTCAAAACTACACCCCATCCTTACACAATTTTCCATGAGATCCACATTTTGTGGAAATTTGCTAAGCCTAATTGAGGAGTCTTTTATCTTTGTTGGAGAAAGATCCTAAGAGGAAGGATTCCTAGCCCTTGGGGATACTTCTACAGGTCCTTGAATTAAATATTTGGAATTGGTTGATGAATTGCTTTGTTATTTCTTTTTGTAGAAATTAGTGGATCTAGATATAGCCCAATGTCTCCTTGACTTCATAAAAATTAGGAATATGAAAATCAAGGAACATTTCCATCTTAGGAAGATCTTGGAACCTGGGTCAAAATAGAACCCTTTTTAAGATATGAGTCACAAACAAGACAATTATGGTTGGAACCAAACCCAACACCAATTTTGGTCACAACAACTGAGCATTGTCAGCTATCTCTTTTATGAAACAAGAGTATTCAAAACTCAGGACCTAGAGGATAAAATATTAGATGTAGACACTTTTTGTTCATTAATTTATCTATAGCTTGGATTGAAACTCAAAGTATAATGATATTTTTGGATTCAAATTTACAGGAATGAAGCCTGAATCAATTATGCATGCAACTTCAGAAATATTGGCTTTTTCAACCTGCATTATAAGATTATATATTAGCTTATGATATCCATTTTATAATTGCATTTAAGATTCATATAGAACCAGTGACTATGTTTTACTTATCTTGAATCCCATATATCCCTACATGAAAGAACCAAATTGCAAAAATATTTGAAGCAAACTAAGAAAAAAATATTGAGAATAGGAATTAAGCACATAGAAACTAATAATCCATGAGTCTTGCTTGTACAAATACATAACAAGTTAGAATAAGGAATGCTTTGATGATAACTCTCATAAGTTAAAATGTTAGATCTAGAATTTAAATTTTAGCAAATACTTGTAATCGTAAGCTATATGGTAACAACTTCAGGTCACAAATCATAAGGAAACATGACAACAAGTTGATCAAATCATTGTAGTTACAAACTTGATATCATGTGTAACAACCAGGCACTTCCATAAATTGACTTCTCATGAGGACTTTAGTTATCATGCAAGTTACTATATCTAGGAAATTTATAAAACTAATCTGTAAAGGTTTTGAGTTCACCCTTTTCTCAACTTCAATGCAGAGTCTCCTGTTTTATTAGCATCATACCAAACTCTAGAGCTAGAGGTGCTTTCCTTTCATGACATAAAAATAGCCAATTGGGGTTTAATAATATTTAACTGAGGGATCTTCTCTAGATCAATCAGTAACTACAGACTACTTTTGAAGCAGATATGAAATCAACAGTGAAGGTAAAAAATGGGAGATGAACGAGGCAAAAAAAAATCATAAAAACTATGAAAAGTTAAGATTGCAGACATCTCTAGGAACATAAAGGATTATATTTAGATATTATCTTAGACACAAAAAATCAAATATCTTAGTACAAAACTTAAATCAGGAAAAATATATGTTTTTTAGACATAAAATTTTTCATATGCAATATAAGCTATTAGGTATGTTTCTAAACTAGAAGAAAACCTAATATCATATCCAAGTTACTGATTGGTTGCTTTAAAAATGCACTTCAAAAACTTTCAGAAGAAGTAAAACAAGTTCAACTAAAGAAATATATTCTTTAACTGAAACATGAAGCACTTAATCCCCACAAATATGCACTCAGCCACTCTCCATTTCCTTTCAATGCAAGTCGTAAAGATATAATATGGAATGCATATGCAAAAATTTTGTATCTAACGCAGATTTTTAGTCTTTTCGAATGCAAAAGGTAAAAATTTAAAGTCTAATGTACAAAATCAAACTTAGAACCTAAGCATGCAACTACTCAAAAAAATAGCTATGCAAAAGAAAAATTCTTGTTTTTTTTATGCAAAGCACTCCTAAATCCTTTAAGCCACTTATTCTACCAGCACTAACTTATAAAATGAACCAAATTTTATGCTTTTCAAGGTGAGAACAAAGCTGAAATTCAAAGTAACACACTACCAAAGAAAATGCAAAAACTTTCATATCTCCTTATTAAACAGTGAAAGCAGCCATAAACCCTCAGATTTTTTTCATGTAAGCATGCCAAAATTAGGAAAATCATTAACCAAGGTCTTTTATACCCATTCAAAGAAAAGGACCTACTAAGAAATATGGTTTGGTAAAGCTAGGTCTGCACAAATCAAAACACAAAGCTACTGCTACACATGATGCAAATTAAGCAAGGATCCAGCTTTCCTCCGCTCTTCATATTGTTTTTGTTGCCATGGACTCTCATTGAGAAATTTTGAAAGATGCATAAATGCTTTCTGAACTTGTTGTTTGAAGGCATCGGAATCCTCATCCAAATCATGATGCTAAAAAGGCTCCTTATTGCATGATAGTTCATCATAATTTGCACAATGCTTATTCCATGAAGTGCCTTGTTCCTCATACTGAACACTAGATTTCTGAAGTTTATAAGGGTGATGGAATATGCATGGTATATTAAGTTACATGATGAAGTTCCTATGAGGCTCATGTCCATATCCTACATACATGCCACACTGGGAAACCTGTCCATCACATGTTTGAAACATCTTAAAATAGGACCAGACACATGATAGGCACATGCCCTAGACATTTCCTTGTATTGAATAATTGGATATTCTTACTGGGCAACCTAAATGACCCTTGATTTTGCAAATTCTTTATATTCTACTACATGGAGGAAAATAGAATGACCCTCCCACATTGTAGCTAGAGTTGTAGGAGCCACTAGAAGTGTATCAAATAGAATTTGATAGAATATCCAATGAATTAGTTATGAATCCTAAACAAACAAGTATTAGACAAGCGTAAGTCCCTTGAACACTAGGATATTCTTACTACGCATCCTAAATGACCCCTGATTTGCAGATCCTTTATATTATGCTACATGGAGGAAAACATGACCCTCCAACATTGTAGCTAGAGTTGTAGGAGTATCTATTAGTGTCTTGAATAGATTGGATAGAACAACAAATGAATTAGTTATAGATACTAAATATACAAGTATTAGACAAGCATAAGTCCCTAATTCATTATGTCCAGAAAACCTCTCTAGATAGAGGTTCGTTATTTCCGACCTTTCATATAACCAAAAATAATATATGATTGTTCTTGAGATCAATAGTGTATGGTTATATTCGAAATTTGTAGGAGAATCCATCAGTGTCATGAATAGATTTGATCTAAGAACCAATGAATTAGTTACAAAACCTAAATATGTAAATAATAGAAAAGCATAAATATAAAAATAATAGAACAACATAAGTCCCTCCCTCATTCCTATAATCCAAAAAACCACTCTGAATATAGGTTCTCTGTTTCCAACTTTAATATAACCAGAAATGGAATATGATTATACTTGAAATCAATTCTTTTAAGAATACCTCCAATACAAGGTCAAACAACAAACAAGTCATCAATGTTTCCTGACAATGCCTGAATCTTATAGTGTTAATCAATTTAGACAGCGTAGTAATTTTTTTACGCAAAGAATGAACTTTTGATTCATCAATGATAAACTATTAAAGCAGATAACCAAAGATTATGAAAGTTGTAGCACGTTATAAGTAGGCAAAAGCATAGTCCACTAATTGTAGAGATCCATGATAATCTCAACTACCAGTTAAGAATTGTGTCAGTAATTACAATGTTAGCATCTATTGTATTTTGTATTTACCATTGACATTCTTACCTATAATATAGATGTATCAATATTTATGTAATGCATTTTTTATTTTGACGGCATCAAATGACTTAATATAGATGACTTATCTACCTTTTACCTTATGGCTCATGAGGAGTGTCAACTGCGCAATACGTTTTCTATTTTTTAACCCACGGAGACTTTGCAACATGATAATCACCTGCAATATTTCCATAATCACTTGGAATCATTTAATTTTTAAATGATAAAACTTCAACCAAATTCCTAGTTTTAATGTACAATATCTACCTTATGGCTCATAAGGAGTGTCGGCTATGCAATATGTTTTCTATTTTATTTTTGATGGTTTCGTTTGAAATTTGGATGGTATGTAGTGCTCGTATTATGCCTAAATAATTAGGAATATATCTTCTATTATCTATCGATATGGAATAATCACTTGTAATATTTTAAACAAATAGAGATGTTTATGAAATGCCCCCTTTTGGGGTTATGTAGCTTCTCCTTTGGAAGTTTAATATTGATATTAAAAAAAAATATTTTAAGCAATGACAAGGTTTCACGGTGCGAAATCGCAATGAGTCTGGTTAGGGATGCTACACAGTCCTAGGGTTTGCAACGCCGCTACCCTTCAGGGCCGACACATGGCTTCAACACCCTCAGACCCTTCTCCGGAGGAGCTTCGACGTCGTCTAGATCTCGCCTTCCAGGATCTGGTCGCCTCCTCTCCTCCCCCTACTATCACAGATCCTTCCACCTCTACCTTCGTCAAACGTGTCGCTATTCCAAGAATCCAAATCACGTCTGCAGCTTCAAGAATGAAAGCTCTTTCCCTAAGCGAACGTGGCCTCATAGGCCAGTTTACTGGGCTTTGGCCTTCTCTGAAAACTATGGAAACTTGGATCTCCAGGAACTGGATGCCCCTCATCTCTGGAGGTCTTCAACATTATTTCTGTGGCAAAGGTTTTTTTACTTTCCTCTTCGAACTCAAGGAAGACAGAGACCTCATTTTCCGAAGCGGTTCGTATTTCTTGGGCCCAAGAGGACTATATCTCAACCGCTGGAGCTTATCCTTCGATCCGGAGAAAGATGTTCCCTCAGCTGTGTCGGTTGGGTCTGCCTTCCTCATCTACCCCTCCATTGCTGGAACGATGAATCCCTTCAGGTAATCAGAAACTCTTTAGGTAAATTTATTGATAAAGCTGAACCAAAAGGTCCGCTATTCTCTTGTACCAGGATATGCGTTGAAGTCGATCTAGAAAAAGGGCTACCAGAAGGAGTAAATCTGTTCATGGACAGCTGGGAATTCTACCAAAAATTTGATTATGAGCAGCTCCCTTTCAAATGCAGGAAATTCCATGAATATGGGCACTTTGTAAAAAATTTCCCTAAAGCAACTCAAGAAGCCAATGAAAAAAACCAAGAAGAGAATTGGCAACAGACCAAAAAAGGGGGGAAAAATAACCCTACCCCCTCCATCAACAACAATGGATCTCATTCAGGAAAAAATAAGGAACAAATAAAAGAAAATACGGGTCCATCTACCAGCAATCAATTCGACTCCTTGACTCCTGAGGAAGGAGAAATTCCTGACACTGAAATCCCCGATACAAATCCTGAAGTAGAAGAACAAAGGACCCAAACTCCTCCTTCTCCCTCTGCTGTAGTCAATGAAGTAATGGTGGACAGAGGAAACGAAGAAGCAACAACCCCCGAGGGCACTTGGGCAGAGATGGTAAAGCAAAGCAGAATCAATCAATCATTTTCAACTCCAGGTAATACGTCTTCTCAAGGGACTCAGGAAATCTCAAACTTAGGTCCATCTATGTCCACCCGAGGAAGAAGGTTTCATAAACAACTTAGAGAATAGGAAACCAAAAGAGAAATAGAACTCAGAAGGCAATTGAGCATAGAAGACACTAAACTTCTGCAAAATAACAAGAGCAATGGCGGTTTCAAAGATACTAGATCCCGAGCAGGATCTCTCGCATCCAAGAAATAATGAAAATTGTCTCTTGGAACTGCAGAGGTCTAGGGGGCACAATCAAGGCAGATAACCTAAAAAACATCCTAAACTCTGAGAAACCAGACATCCTGCTACTTCAAGAGACAAAAATGACAAAGAAGAGGTATTAGGTCTCTCTCGCCTCTTCTGGAAAAATAGTGTAGGCAAAGCAGTCAGCTCTAGAGGAGCTTCAGGAGGCCTAGCTCTATTATGTAGACTGGAAAAATACAAAATCCATCCAGTTGCTGAAAAAAACCATTGGATGCTGATGGAAATTCAAAATAAAAGCAACCAATATCTCATATATATTTGTAATGTATACGGACCCACGCATTACAGAGACAAAATGAGCTTCTGGGACTCTCTCCTTTCGCTTAAGGCCGATCTACATGGGAAGGATGTCATCATAGCTGGGGACTTCAATACCACGAAGTCAAGACTAGAAAAAAGAGGAGGATCGATTGTCAGAGATCCATTTGGTGAAAAGTTAGAAGACTTAATGGCCGATATGGACTTATTGGACCCCCCTCCTAAAAACGGGACTTACACCTGGAGCAACAAACGAGCTGGACCGAGACACATCGCTACTAGGCTCAACTGATTCTTGGTAAGCTCTTCCTTCCTCCAAAAAAACCTCCTTTTGATTTCTTCCATCATTCCCTCAGCCACTTCTGATCATAAACCTATCTCTCTCACCATCTCTCCTCCCTCTAACCTTGGACCTATCCCTTTCAGATTTAATCCCCTTTGGCTCAATAATGCTAAAGCTTTAGATATCATCCATCTAGCTTGGAACTCCTCCTTCTATGGCTCCCCTAGCTACATATGGGAATCAAATTTGAGGGAAACCCACTCTGCTCTCAAACAATGGGTCATCTCCTCCTTTACATAATTGTCCTCCATCCATACATCTATTTCCAACCTGGAAAATAAGGACCTGGAAAAACCTATTTCAGAGAAAGAAATCATTGAAGAAATTTGGTCTCTAAAACCTGATAAAGCCCCAGGATCATATGGATTCGCTATTAACTTTTACAGAGCTGCTTGGGAAATCATCAAAGATGATCTTAAAAGGATGCTAAACTGGACCAGGAAAAAAGATAAAATTGGACGAGCTACAAATTCCACCTTTCTGGCTTTGATACCAAAGGAAAGAAACCCCCTTTCAATGGAAATATTTCGCCCTATCTCCCTCTGCAATACTTCATATAAGATTCTCACAAATATTCTTGCCACAAGAATGAAGAAGATAATGGCACACATAATTTCGGACACACAAGGAGGCTTCATCGCTGGAAGACAAATCATGGAAAATATCATTATTGTCCAAGAATCCATTCACTCTAGCCTTGAGAAAAAACAACAAGGTATGGCAGTTAAATTGGATATGGCAAATGCTTTTGATAGAGTAAATCAATTTTTCCTGTTTGAGATAATGCAAAGACTAGGCTTCTCTCAAAGATTCATCAAATGGATTAAAGCCTACATTAGCAGTCCTTGGATTGCCCCACTTGTCAATGGCAGATCTGTTGGCTTCTTCCAAGCCTCTCGGGGTCTACGACAAGGATGCCCTCTTTCCCCATTTCTTTATCTTTTAGTTGCTGAATCTTTGAGCAGGAAACTACAAGCCCTTCAAAACAATGGACAGCTTAAAGGATTAAAAATAGCTAGAGGAGTCAAAGCTGCAAACCATGCTCAATTCGCATATGATAGCATTCTTCTCGGGGGAGCCTCATCTATCATTGCTAACAAATTTAAAGAAGCTCTATCCACTTTTCTTCAAGCCTCTGATGGAAAATTAAACACTTTAAAAACCAAAATCTATGGATGGAACTACATAGAAAGAACAATGACAAGGATCTCAAGAGCTTTGGGGTACGAAGGAAAGCTGAACTAGAACTCTTTCAACTATCTTGGGGTTCCTATTCACCAAGGGAAAAAAAAATCTTCAGACTGGCAAGGTTTGGTTCAAAAAATCCAAAAAAAATCCAATTCTGGGAAGCCAGATGGTTAAAACTTGTTGGAAAAATTGTCCTCATCAAATCCATCCTTGCTGCTTACCCTATCTATTCCTGCTCAATATCCCTAGCCCCTAAGATGATACTTCAGGACATAACCAAGGAATTTAGAAATTTTCTCTAGCAAGGTGGGAAAAACAATGGCACAAAGAAATTCCACTTGATCAACTAGGAAATCACTTGCAACCCAAAATGCTATGGGGGAACGGGGATTCGAGATCTTGGATTGGTGAACCTCGCTTTAGGAACGTGGGGGTCAGTTGGTAGGAAATATCCTATCACGTCCATTCATATTGGGGAATAAACTATGATACATAAATGATAAAATATATTTTCTTGTATTAAGGTGCCAAGGGGGGCTTAATTATGTTATATGACAATACAAATATTTAGGGTATATTTTATTACATTTCGTGTAGAAGGAGTGGCAGGGAGGAAGAGGGAAAATTATGGGACAAGGGAATGAGGTATTGAGTTTGATGGACAAGGGATACTCATTCAGAATGTAGGATGGTTAATGCTAGTGCTCTATTGAAGGGTTTTCATTTTGCGCATGTGCTTGGTTTGTTAATGGATCTTCAAATTGTTAATGGAATTGAAGTAATGAAGGATTAGGATTTCTATCTTTTATGTGATTGTTATCAATTGGAAGTGTAGTTTAGGTGCATATTTTGTGTCTAGAAATAATGTGTTTTTTGATGCCTTTCAATGTAGCTTTCCTCCTTGAGTCAATTTGAATTCTTTTTGCTCTAGAAATTTCCTTTTGTGTGAACTCTTAAAAATGGGTTGATAAAAATGGATAACTACAATATGTAGTGAAACTAGGGGATTTATTAATTGGAAAGGTATATTGGGAGGGGGGTTCAACAATACAATTTTAGGAAGCATTTTCCAATATTTAGTGAAATTAGGGATATTCTTTAATATCATACGAATGGTTGTGCTATGTAACAAGTTCACTGAGTGAAACCCCCATGGCTTTAGGAGCCAAAATCATATGGAGAATTGTCTCTGAGGAAAAAGCGTGGGGGAAGGACATTCTCAGGAAAAAATACATGAAAGGAAGCAGAAGGCGATGTATTGATGAAATTCCTTTGGTTGAAAATAACCCTCCAATTTGGAACCTTTGAAAAAGAGCAGCTTTTGTAATCCAAGACAAATTGCACTGGTTTTCAGGCAATGGAAAACAAATTCGAATATGGGAAGATAACTTTGGAGCATCCCCACCCGCTCTTCACTCTGAAATCCTCGCAAACCTCAAGCATTGGATGGACCAGCAAAGCATTCACACCATCTATGATCTCTCTTCTTGGCACATCAGTGGTAGATGGGCCGAATGGAAATATATGGAAATTCTTGAACATCTCACCTCTGATTTCTCAGCGTTCCAAACTCTTCTCCAAGGCATAGCTCCAGTCCACTACAACTTAACCGACTCCAGAATGTGGGGAAAACATGGAAACTACTCGGTCAAAGCTGGCTACAGAAGTATCACAGAGAATAACACGAAAGAAACTATGTGGGTAAACATTTGGGGCAAAGATGACATGCCAAAAATCAACTCCTTCTGTTGGATTTTAGCTCATCATAAAATCCTGACTACTGAAAATTTAAGAAAACGAGGTATTGTTGTTCCTTCTCGCTGCATTCTTTGCAAAGATTCGGAAGAAACCTTGGAACATCTCTTCCCAGAATGTACGTTTACTGAGGAGGTATGGTATAATGCACTCAAATAACTACACATGAACCTCACTCTGCCTACAAACTAGAGAGACTTCTTCGCCTGCTGGAAAGATTATTACCAAGGATCTCTTCGTCAAAAACTAGACTTCACTAAAATCTGGGTTGCATTGCCAAAGTACTGTTGAGCAAGGTTGTCATTGATGACAAACCATTAATTACAAAGGTACAATAAAGGTTGATGACATGGAATGAAGGACATTGGATTTGGGCATTGGAGCCTTTGGGCATGGCATCTTGGGCATTGGAGCCATTGGAACACCTAATGGGCCAAATGACCCTTTATGTGGTCATGTGTGTATGATGTGGCTCATAGGTATGTGGAGGACCTTGAAATTATAATGATGACCCCATTGCTTGTGGTAACTTGGACCATGAAGAATTTATGGTCATGTCTTGCACATAGAAACTTAATGGGGCTTGGAACTCTTGATGTATGGTGATAAAGAATTGATGTGTATAAAGACCATAGAGATGTGGGGTGCCCCCATTCTCTTGCATAAGAAAGTTTTGGAACCCACCTATAATGTGGTTTGAAGCCCACAAGATTTCCACCTTGACATGCCCACGGATCCTTGTCCTTAAGCCCATAAGCTTTGTAAAGCTCTCCAAGAAGTTGGCCTAGCTGGTATTGATAAAATCTTGAAGCCCTTGCTTGACATATTTAATATATATATATATATACAAGAGGAAGGCCAGCCCAATGTCTAATTACATTTTAATTAATCTTTATCCTTATTTTTGACAAGTCGGCTCAGCTATAAGTTAATAATAAATAATAAATGATAAATTGTTTTTATCAAAAATAAGACAGGTCGGCCAGCCCTTAAAAATACCCTCAATGACCTATATAAATACACTTTTACAAACTTCATTTTAGCTGTGAATTTTGTATGATCTCTGAGGAAATTCGTGGAGGTGGACAGCTCTGATTTTCGGATACTGTAGAAGGAAGCTACAGTGGACATAAATTTTTTAAAGTTTACCTTTCATCACTTGTTTTGGGGCAACCACTGATTAGTTCTTTTTGGAAGTTTTTGATGAGCATTAGCTCTGAAATTCGGTGGTCTGATATTTGTGTACACTGTCCATTAAGGAAGCCATAGTAGAGGTCATTTTCAACTCAGAAATTCGGGTATACTGTCCACAGGAGCAACAACTAACCTCTATGCAAATTTCAGACGGTCTCCTGTGTAAAATTTCGGGCTACAACAGAGATAAATTCGAGCTTCTTCAATATTGTTTTCAGGTTGTCTCATTTTGTGACATGATCAACATTTTGTATGTAATGATACAATGATATATGAATGTGTGATGATATGTTGATATATAGTGATGATTTGTATTATACAGTGAAGTTGTATGCCCAATGATGATATAGATACACAATAATATGCATTTATACATTTGAAGACAGAGATATACACAGTGGTATGATCAGTATAATACAATGATATGACACAGATATTTACACAGTGGTATGTTCAGATGATACAGTGATATGGAAGCTACAGTGAATAGTGAAGAAGTGACAGTGATGTGCTACAAAAATTTTATTTCCAAAGGAGCAGTAGTTAGCAAGCTTGTTCCAACAGTCGAATGAAGTGACAGTGATGAGATGATGCTCAATGAAACAACAGTGATATACCATAGTAGTTGATCAAAGATTGACTTAACACAGACAAGCTGATGGCTGCAGTTGGATATGGAAGTAGAATGACAGGTTGATAAGCATAGGTTATAATAGTGGGAGTTGATGACTGCACATGACATGAGCAACATATGAGCAAACACAGGACATGTGCAGACTTAGATGATATGAGCATAGGATGAGATCATGGGCATAATATTAACAGCAAGTTGGGTTTGATTGTGGACAGGTTGATGACTTGATAGTGACAGCAGTACGACACGTATTCAAGTAGGGTGTTTCTCCTTTTATGCTCATTAACCCTTTTCCTTGCCATATATCATGCTCTACACCCCTATTAAGGAAGGTTGTTTTCTCCTTTGGGCCTTGTCTAGCCTACCTTGTCGCAAATCATGCTTTGGAAATCTCCCTTAATGTGGCACTTACCCTCTAAGTTTCCCTTCTTTCTCACGTTATCCATCCATATGATCCCATTGTTGAATATTGTAACTTCTAAGAATATTATATTTGTACATTATTTATTCCGGAGATGTTCCATCCCTCCGAGGTGATTCTATTATGTATCCGGAGATGTTTATTCCTCCGAGGAGTTGTGGCAACTAGGGTTATTAGACCCACCATGTGGGGGTCGGCCCAGTCTGTTATAATAGGGTATTTAACCTAATTGTTAAATACGAGCCTACATGTACTTGTGTAAAATATATGTCAGAGTAGTGTATAAATAGAGGAGGTGTGTTCCTCATTTGACACACTCACACACTTGAAAAGAGGAGCACTTGTCTGGGATATTTGCTAAGGAGGATTAGAAGGAGGGAGCACATCTTGTATTTTGGTTTATCATCTTATTGAGGAAAGCTTTGCTGGGTTTTCTACCCCATGAGGGTTTCCCAGGATAAATCTGTGTCTCTTGTGTTTATGCTATGCTTGTTGTTTCTTCAGTGATCCTGTATATGCTATTATTGTGAAATGGAATGTAATGCTGCTATTTTCTGTCTTAGCATATTGAATTTTAACATGGTATCAGAGCTAACCTGAAGGAAGACAAGGTATGGCACTTACGACACTTGCTTTACTTACGACAATTTGAAGGTTAGGGTTTTACATAGCAAAAACCAGTCATCGTGGAACTTTCGCTATAAATCCATTTCTGCGAAGGTTCAGGGTCTGAAAAGTTTACAGGTCGAAGATAACATCCCCAGGTACCTTGTGTCCAAAGGGAACCATCAGATTCGTTGTACTTTATGAGTTATGATCAGTACAAGTTAGGGTTTCTGCCTCTTCCAGATCTCAATCAAAATCAGGTGACCTAAGAAAAAAGGTCATAACTTGGGCTAGGAAGCTCCAAATGAAATTTCGTAAAAATTGACAGGTAGTACACAGACTGTACTATCTCAGGAAACTTTTTTAGAGGCCGAAGGTGAACCAGTGACACGTGGCACGCCGTACAAGTTCGCTCTCCTGTTTTATCCCATAAACAAGTCATGTTGCGACACTTGGCATAACTCTCTCTCAGAGAGTCCAATTGAGGTCAGACCTGTCAAGATAGAAATATAACAGGGCGAGCTATCTCAGAAAAAGTTTTCAGAGGCCGAAGTTCAAACAGTGACACGTGTCACGCCGTACAAGTTCGCTCTCCTATTTTATCCCATAAACAGGTCACGTTGCGACACTTGGCATAACTCTCTCTCAGAAAATCCAATTGAAATCAGACCTATCAGGATTGAAAGATGACAGGTCAGGCTACTGTAGGAAAAGTTTTCAGCCCCTGTGGAGCAAAAATTTCAGAGTTATATCAGAAGCAATCAGGTGCATATTTCTGTCAAAACATAATTATTTTTAGCACCTTTATTCATGGCTTCCGGAATTTAGGGTTTCGGAGAAAGTTGGAATTTTTTGAAGTCTGTAACCACGGCTGGAAGCTCCTCAGAAAAATAAGAGTTTAGAGCCTTGGATTGAACCTTTTGATTGGACAGAAGGGTGGGCTTCATCAAACCCTAGTTCGGGTTCGTGTCCAGAAGATCCAAAAGTTTCGAAGGCAATTTTGAGGGGTCAAATTTTGGAGATTTCAAAATTGAAGAATGCTAGGTTGATCAGCTCAGCAAGATACATTCTTCCATCCATTCAGAAGTATGAAAGTCAAAGATTGAATTTTTAGGGTTTCTCTAGCAAACCCTAATCAAGCTCCAAATCAAGTTTCAGGGGGAGTTGAGGCTAAGGCCTTACATAAGAAGACTACAAAAAAAAAAAAAAAAGTCTCGACAGGTATGACTTAAGGAGGTTCATGTATGCCTTGAAATCTGATTCTTGATTAAGTTCATAATGTGTTTGTCTTCATGTTATTTATTAGTACAATCTTGATTAATGTTATTAATTGTCTTATCACCCTAGTAACAATATGAATGCATGAGAATGATCGAAGACATTCATTGATCAGGTCTATATGATTGTATTTATGCATTATGGTGTTGTGTGAGGTTGATGTTGTCTGCTAACAAGACACAGGTACATTACAAAAGACAAATCAAGTTCCATGACCATGACAACATGAATACAAAGACTCATGAGGTATGTATAACTTTGTTATATTATGTTTAACCTACGAGACATGCAGGTTCTAGCTCAGGATCTCTAAATCATTGAAGAGATTGTTTAGGTATGTTGTACATAACTAAGCAGGTATACTAATCCAGGTATGTTTTCCTATGTCATGTTAGAATCTTACCTTGTGTAAGTATACTTGGTATGATTGGTTAGTAATCAAGGGTTTATGCATATTATGTCTCTTATCTTGGTTGATGATTTAACTAACTAGATCAAACAAGAATATGCATGAGTAAAAGAAGACTTCCTTGAAACCCTAAATACTAATGATCATGACTGTACATATTCAAGATTATTTAGAATTAGAATGTTTTGATAATATTGAGAATATACTAATGAATGTATGTTTGTGTATGAGATCATGAGGATGACACTATTGTACACTTGAGCATGCACAGTGGTACAGAATGAATAGAAGTTCAGAAGACATACAGAAGATCAAGCGGGAGGCAACCACACAAACATAAAAGATAAGTATTTGAGTTGTTATTAGAAATAGTAAATGATATTGCTTGTATGCATATTTGTATTCCTAGAATATATCATGCTGAGTGTAAACATTCATAAAGCATTGAACAGTATACTACTAATATGCATATGATTGGTAAGTTGGACAAACATTCCATTGTTGCTTGTCTAGAATGAAACCTCTTTGCTGACATGCTGAGAGCTGTGCACACTCTCGATAGTATGTTCTGGTAGAGATGGAAGGCATCTAGATAGCCACTGTATGCATACAGGATATGGGAAAGTGTTGTGCCAAAGTATTGGTCAAAATAGTTGCATAACTATGTAAATGATATCTGTATGCATAATAGGTTATCATGTCAATATGATTTGATGATTATGAAGTATTACTAATCATGTACTTAATTTTGATTTGTAGGAAAGAACATGATGAATGATGAACTCTGAGCAAGCGATGGATGTTCAACAAAATATTTACAAATCAAACACACTATAGAAAGCTTGTGGTTAAGAGATTCTCTTAGAAAGATGTTTTGCTCCAAGGGACTAGATAAGACCATTCTCTTAATAATGTAATCAGGTTCTGTATGGGTTCCCAGGATCGGTAGTCAATTGATGAGCTTAATGATCATCATGGGTGATGTGGATCTCAACCTTTGCTACAAGGTTGAATACGGGTTCTATACACATATGACATGGATGCAAGAAGGAACTCACCACAGAGTTCGAATGTTTTTGAGGCTCATATTAGTAGACCCATCTTACGAGAGATGGCACAGATAGATATGCAGAAGATCACTCAATGTTGAGTGTGAATAATGGACAATTGACAGCTTCATGACAAAGCTTGGGCTTTACCAGAAGTAAAGCTGTTCCTAACCTTTACCTTAAGGTTGTGGATGATGAACCTATCATACCATTATTGTATGACGATGATCTCTTTCTGACAAGGAATGAGAAGCAGGTCATGAAAATGGCTGCAGAAATGAAAATGAAAGATCTCGGATTAATGCACTACTTCTTAGGTCTAGAAGTATGGCAAGATCCAAAAGGAATCTTTTAATTCAAGGTAAGTATGCTGTGAAGTTTCTAAAAAGATTTGATATGTTGGAGTATAAAGCCATGGCCACTCCCATGGACTCCAACTTGAAGTTGTTAGTTAATGACTCATCGTATTTAGTGGACCTAACCCTATATAGACAAATCATTGGGTCATTGATGTATTTAACAAATACTAGGCCAGATATATGCTTTGCTGCAAATACCCTAAGTCAGTATCTAGTAGAACCTAGAAAGATTCAATTAATAACTACAAAGCATGTAGTGAGGTACCTAAAAGGTACATTAGATTTTGGTCTATATTATCTTGGAGGTCATGAACTCTGTTTAGATGGTTACTCAGATTCTGATTGGGAAGGAAGTGCCTCAGACAGAAAGAGTACATCAGGTGGATGTTATAGTCTTGAATCTTCCATGATCTCATGGTTCAGCAAGGAACAATCTAGTGTGGCTCTCAGTACTGCTGAAGCAGAATATATATATAGCTGTCTGCTCTGCCAGCTGTGAAGCAATGTGGCTTCAGAAGCTATTATATGGAGTGTTTGACTTAGAAATGAATTCCACTATGATTATGTGTGACATTCAAAACTGCATCAAGATAGAAAATCTTGTATTCCACGATAAGTCAAAACACATAGAGATCCGATACTTCTATATACGAGATATGGTGCAGAGAGGAGCTATCAAGCTCGAGTATATAAGCACTGAAGATCAGATTGCTAATATCTTGACTAAACCTCTGTCTCGAGTAAAGTTTGAATACTTCCAAGACAAGCTTGGTATAGTCCAGAAGGACCCTCCTCGAAAGGGGGAGTAGCATAGTATCTGATAACAAGTCTGTCTCATCAATGATGAGGTTACCTATTTACTGCACCTAGTTACTTAGAATTATTTAGATTTAGGAATCTTATATTTTTTCTTTTGATGATAGATGTATACATGCTTTTGATGATAGATGTATACATGTTTTTGATGATAGATGTTATGCATGTTTTGATGATGAGGATACATGATTGACACATGTTTTGATGAAGTTCTTGGTAAACATGTGAGGGGATTGGATCATCCCTGGAATTCAGTCCTAAAGAGAGCCGTAGATGTATGTCTTCGAGAATGAAGTCCTTGGTGGACTTGAGGGGATTGGATCATCCCTGGACTTCAGTCCTAAAGAGAGCCGTAGACGTATGTCTTCGAGAATGAAGTCCTTGGTGGACTTGAGGGGATTGGATCATCCCTGGACTTCAGTCCGAAAGAAGAGCCGTAGACGTATGTCTTCGAGAATGAAGTTCTTGGTGAACATGTGAGGGGATTGGATCATCCCTGGACTTCAGTCCGAAAGAAGAGCCGTAGACATATGTCTTCGAGAATGAAGTCCTTGGTGGACTTGAGGGGATTGGATCATCCCTGGACTTCAGTCCTAAAGAGAGCCGTAGACGTATGTCTTCGAGAATGAAGTCCTTAGTGGACTTGAGGGGATTGGATCATCCCTGGACTTCAGTCCTAAAGAGAGCCGTAGACATGATGTCTCCGAGAACAAAATCCTGAATGAACAGGTAAGGGGATTGGATCGTCCTCGGACTCTGGTCCTGTGAATTGAACCGTAGACATGAGGTCTCCGAGAATTGAATAGGACTGGATCATCCCTGAGCTTCGGTTCAAAAGGTACATGATAGGACTGGATCGTCCCTGAGCTTCGGTTCAAAAGGTACATGATAGGACTGGATCGTCCCTGAGCTTCGGTTCAAAAGGTACATGATAGGACTGGATCGTCCCTGGACCTCGGTTCAAAATGTACATGACAAATCCTAGAATTGTTCTAGGTTACATCCAGCATGAAACAGGGCTGGCTCTATAGATATGATACATCCAGCATGAAACAGGGTTGGCTCTGTAGATATCATACATCCAGCATGAAACAGGGCTGGCTCTGTAGATGTGATACATCCAGCATGAAAGAGGGCTGGCTCTGTAGATGTGATACATCCAGCATGAAACAGGGCTGGCTCTGTAGATGTGATACATCCAGCATGAAACAGGGATGGCTATGTAGATATGATACATCCAGCATGAAACAGGGTTGGCTCTGTAGATGTGATACATCCAGCATGAAACAGGGCTGGCTCTGTAGATATGATACATCCAGCATGAAACAGGGCTGGCTCTGTAGATATGATACATCTAGCATGAAACAGGGCTGGCTCTGTAGATATGATACATCCAGCATGAAACAGGGTTGGCTCTGTAGATGTGATACATCCAGCATGAAACAGGGATGGCTCTGTAGATGTGACACATCCAGTATGAAAAAGGACTGGCACTGTGGTTGGGATTGGATCGTCCCTAGACATGAGACTTGTCTTAAAGAGATAAGGATTGATCATCCTGGAACTTGATCTGGATTGCATCATCCATGGACCTATGTCCTAAAGAGAGCAGGATTGATCATCCTGTAATATGATCGTGTGATGACGATGCTACCGATCATGTGATGACGATGTTGATCGTATGATGACGATGCTGCTGATCGTGTGATGATGATGCTGATCGTATGATGATGATGCTGATCGTATGATGACGATGCTGCTGATCATGTGATGATGATGCTGATGATCATGTGATGACGATGCTGATGATCGTGTGATGACGATGCTGATGATCGTGTGATGATGATGCTGATGATCGTGTGATCGTGTGATGACGATGATGATGATGATGCTAATGATCGAGTAATATCAACTCTGATGATGTTGATGTTCCAGTAACTAGTTGAGTTACTAATGATGATGAATTGAAGAAAGCTTCCGATGATATATAGATGATGTAGTCAATGACTCCTTGCTCCTGCAGATGTTGTTATAATATCCTTCTCGTTAAGGGGGAGTGTTGAATATTGTAACTTCTAAGAATATTATATTTGTACATTATTTATTCCGGAGATGTTCCATCCCTCCGAGGTGATTCTATTATGTATCCGGAGATGTTTATTCCTCCGAGGAGTTGTGGCAACTAGGGTTATTAGACCCACCATGTGGGGGTCGGCCCAGTCTGTTATAATAGGGTATTTAACCTAATTGTTAAATACGAGCCTACATGTACTTGTGTAAAATATATGTCAGAGTAGTGTATAAATAGAGGAGGTGTGTTCCTCATTTGACACACTCACACACTTGAAAAGAGGAGCACTTGTCTGGGATATTTGCTAAGGAGGATTAGAAGGAGGGAGCACATCTTGTATTTTGGTTTATCATCTTATTGAGGAAAGCTTTGCTGGGTTTTCTACCCGATGAGGGTTTCCCAGGATAAATCTGTGTCTCTTGTGTTTATGCTATGCTTGTTGTTTCTTCAGTGATCCTGTATATGCTATTATTGTGAAATGGAATGTAATGCTGCTATTTTCTGTCTTAGCATATTGAATTTTAACACCCATGTCCTATGCTCAGCCTATACATAAGGAATTCCATCAATGATGAAACAAATGGTAATGTAAGTCATTCATTTTGAGGTGGTAATAATCTAGCTCCATATGGGCATTGCACTCCCTTGTATGGTGCAAGAGAACTCCATAATTTTGACATCCTATTGAAGTTATACCTACAAGGTGAATAAAAGAGATGATTGTCTATGATGATATGGATAAAAAATTTCACATCCCTATCACATGGCATAGAAAGTCTTTAATCCCAATTCTTTACAAAAAAAATTAAAATGTTGATCTAATTACTCATTCTCTAGGGGCTCTACATATAAGGCATGAGCCCAAAATCCCAAAAAATAGTATAACATAGTAAACTGCTTACAAACATTGAGCTTATTCTTCTTACCCAACTTCGCAATAGGAAGATGCAATACTAAGTGGATTAAAGAAACAATGCAACCATGGTATCACCCCAACAAAAACATTAGATCTTCCCTTATGTTTGGTAACAAAACAAATTGAATACTACATCAAACATCCTACAACAACAGGCTGGAAAATCTATCACTGTACAACTAAAATATGTAGTGAAATCCCATTAGAATATAAAATCAAGATTACACCAAAGCTTACGTGTCTCGTTGCATAAATGATCTATCCATTGTTAGACAAGACTAGTATATGCAACACCTTTGGAATAAGAATGAAATAACCCATTGTCATCATAATTCGAATCATCCAACAGTATCTCTCGTACTACTAGAAATTCCATCGATACTACACTAAGAAACATAGGATGAGTGAGTGACTCCATGAAAAATTTGCAAGAAACTTTTCTTCTATCCATTAATCCTCCACATGTTTTATTCTTGGAAAAATTTAATCTAAAAAATATATCAAATCAAAACTTAGGGTTCGATGCCCCCTTTTTGATGGCTGAAAAAAGTCATCACATGACAACACATGTTTATGTTCTGACCCATAAAGTGGATGCCATGAAAATGCACTCTTTTTGTTGAATTTGCAAGAATGGCATGAGTGTTGGTTGTGAGTGTCATTGGTTAGATTTCATCTTCATGTGAAAATATCACATGATTATCATTCACCTCATGATATACCAAATCTACTTCCTTGCTGAAAACATATGGATGTTGATCATTAGAAATAAAAACAAATGTATAACATACCTCAACATCCTTTCACTACCCAAAACCATGAGAGATCAAATCTGAATTGTTGTCTTTAAGCATCATGAATTTTTCCCCAAGGTTGATTAAAAAAGGAAGGTGTAAATTCATGTTTTTCACCACAAAGCCTTCACTATCCATGTCATAGAAGGTATTTTCATGATCAAACTAGCAACCAGCTTCCCATGTACATCTTCCAACCAAGAAAATATTTGCTTGTCATTACGATTTTTGTCACATGAGACAACAAAAGCACTTAAAATTTCTTCATCGCCCAAGGGTTTTCCCTACAAGATCTTTCCCTTTTCAACTCATAAAAAATTTCATCATCATGTTCATAAATTTGAAAGAAAATTCAATATATGCTACCAAACACTTTTCCCTCTTAGAAATGATGATGGCTATTAAATTGTCCTCAGAAACAATGATGGACACTAAAATATCCTCCTCATGCATTGGCATCACAAGATATTTCTTCAAGAACAAGATATAATGCATAGCTTTCATTTGAATCTTCACCATCAATACTTTCATGAGGAGATGCAACAAGGTTTTCAAGAACTTCATCACACTTCTCATCTAGATACAAAATCTCTTGTACAAATGAACTAATGGAAGAGAAGGATGGTCATTAAAGAAATCCTCATGAAACTCATCTCCTTGTTACTCATTGGTTGGTTCGTTACTTTCTTCTTCTAAAGAGACAAGAAGGACATTCAATGCTTTAACATTTTCTTCTAATTCAACCAATAATACCTCCGGTGGGTTACTGTGAAATACAAATATCAACTTCTCTATCTCCTTAATTTTATTTTTATTTTTTTATGGGAAGCATCATATGTAGCATGGATATTAAGGGACTCATCAACGAGATCTTCAACATGTTTTTCTTCTTTATAACCAAAATATTTGTGAAATGCTTTCACTAACCTTATAGCACCAAGCACTCCCCTCCCCCACCCTGAGATTTCCAAACCATATATTTGCATCTTCCTCTAAAGTATATGCAAACATTTTCATCATGACATCCTCATGGCCAACATTAGGATCTGAAATAAAATCAATGAAAGATGTAACATATAGTCCAATGAGACGAGTGTGTTCATGAAACCTCAAAGCAAAGCAAAGCCATTTTGGATAAGGAATCTCCTTAAGATATCCCTAAAAAATATAACAAACCAAACAATTCAACCTCCCGTTTTTGTAGGAGTGATGCCATATTTTTATACCTTATGAAATACTGATATGAAATTTTGAAAACATATTACAATCATACCTCCTTTCCATATTAGTGGAGTTGCCAAATGATGCTTCAAATGCCTTTAAACCCTATTGGATATCCTCATCTCTACAAACACTAAGTCACTTCAAATTGTTCTAGAACATGGCATCATTCCTTCATGTAGCCACTAGATGAGAAATTATCTTCAAAGAAGTGCCCTTATCAAATCATTGTAGCCAATCTATCAAATTTCGAGAATTGGACTTGGCCCCAAGGACACTAAATTGTCACCTCCCAAACCTACACTTCAAATGTTACAAAGTCCTTTAGCAAAGTGCAACCCTACAAGAGCCCCATGTACATTAAATTGTGAAGTGACTAAAGATGACACTTCAAATTGAAGCTTTAAAAAATTTGTTTGGTATGTTTACTTTCAACAAGTACCTATTCCATTATTGATTAGACGAGCAAAAATATATGCAAAGCATAAGTTTACTTTGAACAAGTACCTATTGCATTATTGATTAGACGAGCAAAGATACATGCAAAGTAGATGATGACATGCAGAGCAAAAGATGCCATACAAAGCGGAAGACTATGTAGAAGAAGTGGGTTTGTATTACCAGGGTTAAGGTAAAGCATAACTGGGGCTTAAGTGTGCAGTTACGGATGAGCAGTGTAGACTATTAATGCTTTGACAAACATTAAGTGTGTGGGGTTAGGATAGGTACGAAGTAGTGTGGCCGAGGTAATGGAGAAGCGTGTCGTAGAGTATTGGTAAGTGTATAGGGTTAGGACATGTACAAAGCAATGTGGACGAGGTTATAGAGAAGCATGTCATAGAGTATTGTACTCTTGAATTAGGATTATGCTAACAATACTCATATTTGCAAGTCTTTCATGTGAGATGTGATTTTTATTCCAACAAGATATGGTGCTTGGTGATGCTACCCTCATATTATGCATGGTTATGCCTTTTGCATAACATCATTGAATGATGAAGTCTTGTTTAAATATTTGCTACAATGAATCAAATCATTGGATAAAATGTCCACGTGTTATCCATAACAAGTCATATCAATGGTTTTTATGCATGCTTACTTGCTTATCATTCTCATTTATAGGGTACAACATGGTGAGATTTCATGGCATTGTGTAGTATTATGACGTAGTTTTTTGGTTGTTATGTTACCACATGTTTTTAAGACAACATTAATGAACCAAATAGGGATTCCAAGGAGTTACATGAATATTAATTTGAAAACTATGGGAGGTCATTGCCAAATGTTTAAAAGAGAGGAATAAGAACATGCCTTGGAATTATAAGATGGATGCATGCTTCATGGATTGATGGCCTATAGTAGCTTCCAATACTTTAAGTTGTGCTTTGGTGGCGACCCCCTCACTCTTTTGAGTCTTCCCTTTAATCATGAACCTTGGAAATTATTATATTTTTATTTGACCTTTCACCTTCTCGTACACCCTAAAAATTCAAATATGTTTATTTATTTATTATTTTCTTATGAGCACTTGATAATTCCGTTTGTCCATCATGACACTATAAAGTGGAGATTGTGATACATTAAAAACACAGACACAATATGCTACTCTTTTGATTTTGTGAAAATTATGATATTCACTTCCTTCTATTACATTCTTGGGTATATAATGGTGCTTGATGACAACAATAGTACTTTCCAAAGGTTTAGACACCATCTAGATCAAATCTTCATCTTTTGACACCGAGGTATATTGGATTTTAGGCTGCTGCTATACTAATGTAAATATGTCCATATCTAATTGTTTAAATGACTTAAAGAGATAATAAGACAATCCAATGGTTTTCTTATTCCCTTTGAAATTAGGGATTGCTATCATTTCCTTTGTTGGTTTTGGGTTTATAGTTTGTCCTTGTATGATCTTGGAAACATGAAGACAAACCTAAGTACAATAGATTCAACTCTCATAGAAGATACTAGCATTGCTAGGTTCTCTAAATGTAATTCGGGACCATTCTAAAAGAAATAAAAAAATGGAATTAGGTGGTCATACTAGTCTTTATTTATCTTTGATATTTGTATTGTGCATAAATTTGTGTTATTTTCTTATAGTTTAATTGTGGATTCCTTAGTTCAGTTGTCAATGTTATAGTCCTTTTGGTTCTTGAATTTAGTGTCACTTTTATTTTTGTTCTTATTCCTATTATATACTTCTATTTTCTGCATTATAAATGACATTGTTCATTACTATCCAAAAAAAGGGAATATTTTGCCTACTATCTTTAGCTTTCGCTTCATTTAAGTTCCCTATATCAAATCAGAAATCTTAAAAAAAATAGAAAAAGAAGCATTAATTGCAAGCATGATATCTCTTTATCTTTACTTATTCCATAACCTTCTTATTACTCCATCATGCACTAGTAGTACTTTTTGTAAATTGCTCAAAGGGGAAATGGAGGACCTTAATGGGCTTTAAACAAGGAAATGCATTCCCACTTATCCTTTCATGTCGCCCATAAAGCATTTGAATGTTGTCTACCTTAATACCAGTTTAGGCATCAACACATTTAATTGCCCATCAAACTCATATATTTGAACTCGGTTTCTTGTGTTGTTAGTGTTTGTATCAAGTTATCTTTGTTGTTACATATTCGCAACTACCAATCAATTGCCACTTGACTTGTTTATTTTGGAGTTTATTTGAGTTAGAAGAATTTGTTGATGCATTCAGTCTTAGCAAAGAAGATTCCAGAGTTATTGTTAGACCTAATGAGGAAAATGTAAGGAAACCCAACGGTTAAGCCATGACCTCTTAGAGTATCCCCTAAGTTTGTTGTGAAGGATAAAGTACAAAAACAAAACCTAGAAAATGAAGTTCCAAGGAGGAAAGTATTCAATTTAGAATATCAATTGAAACTTTTTTGATGATGCTTTAAGAGTATCCTTAGTAGTAATTTTCCCCACATATCCTAGTTGTTTGATGAAATCGTCATTTATAGATTACTAAAGGAAATGTGAAGAAGCCAAATGCTTAAGTCATGTCCCCTTGGAGAATCTTCTTAGTTTGTTGTAAAAGATAAATTACATTAAAAAACCTAGAAAATGAAGTTTTTCAAGTTAAATTATCAATTAAAACATTTTGATAATGTTTTAAGAGCATCCTCAATAACAAATTTTCACGCATATTCTAGTTATTTGATTGATGGAATCGTTGTTAATATGTTTGACATTTGACATTGTTGCAATAACTTTCGTACTTACATTTTCAAGTATGTTCAATTTATTTTCTAAGTTCTAAACTTTTACAAACATTAATATATTAAGTCATCAATATATCAAAATACAAAATATCAAAGTACAAAATATAAAAAAATAAAATAAATTATTCAACATGTCACTTCACAAATTGGATTATTGATACAAACCCATCATTGGGTAATTGATAGTAGATACAGACCCACCATGGAATCTAACTTCAATTTCACCTTCTGCCGCCACACTTTTCCATGTTAACGTGCCCATAACAAACACTAACTTCCCAGATGACCTAATGCTAGCATCTGAACTTCCCATATGCCAATTAACGTCGTCTCTGATACCATATAAAACATTTACATTCAAACAATACATAAAAGTTGCCGAGAGAAGACAAATGATTGCTATTATTCAATGTATGAAGAGATACAATAGTAATATGTCTTGTGACAGAGAGTTTGGCGGCAAAACTCTCGTGATTTAATTAATCCCTTGAGTTAAGGTATGTAAGCCACTATATGACATATACTCCGAATATAAAGTTTTTCGCAGGTAAAAAGGAAATGTTGATATTGATATCGACAGATGAATGCCAAATTACACAAAGTAAAATTACACAAAAAAATCCCGAGGATATTTAATTCCATATAACTATAAAATTGGTCACACATTTTTAAAGCTGTTTATAATTCAAGTCAGTCTTCCAAATACCACTGAGAACGCACCCCTCTGCTTAATTTTGGTGGAACAGAATGCATAGGTTCTCGCGCCGATGGTGAATTACATCCCAAAATGAATTGTTTCCAATCCAACAATCTCTCTCCACGCACAAGGAATCAAAACTTACAATACTTTCATGAAATAAAAAACATCATAGGACACAGGGTTACTCTGTTATTGGGAGTTTTCAATTGGATCAATGCTTTCTGTCGTTAGGTTTCATGCTGGTGGCAAGGTATATGCTCTGTATGACAGAACAAGGCAAAACTCAAACAAATTTTCTAGTGAACAATTATTTGTGCCCATGGCCTTGCAAATATTCCTACATGATCGCTATCTTCCCCCAAAATTGATACGATAACTTAGATGATATAAACCAGGTTTACTCAATTTTTGATGTTTCCAGAATATTCATGAGAGAGAGCTCTTTATGCTAAACCATACTCCCTTGGCAATGCACCAACTTTAACTTCCCAGGACATTACTAGCTCAGTTTCCTCAGGAGTAATAAAAGGCAACGAGATCTCTTTAATCATCAGGTCTCCACAAAATGGGCATTCACCAGCTACAGCGTCATCAAGCTGTGCACGAATCTACAGGAAAATATCAACTAAAGGTTTAGAACTCCGACAGTGGAAGTAGAATAAAAGTGGGTACGTTAAATTGAGAAATGATCTATATAACCTCATTGAGACTTCCAAACCAATAGAGATATAGATATAGGAACACTTATCAAAGGGTAAAATCTTTTCTTTATGTCCTATAGTTCAGTCAAGGGAAGGCAATGGGAATTTGAACAACTCATTTGCGAGCAAAGTCCCATTTTATCATTTAATATGTATGGAATCATAACAGATGACTGACTAAGAACAAACCTGATCTGTGGGTGTTCTATTGCTAGCAGACGCTTCTTCATCTGCAACATTTGACATCCTCTCCGCAGCAAAGCTTGTCCCTGAATTGACAAGTAAACTCAGCCTCCGCTGCAGATCAAGTATGCGCTCTGCCTGCAAACATAAATTAGTAAAGACATTGGAGCTAAGAAAAAAAACATAAATTTAGAGCTAGGCGGAAAAGCTATCATGTAGATTCAATATACAAGCACATTCAACTTCTGATTCTTTTAAAATAACTTGCACAATTTTCTCCTCTAACCGAAAATATGGAGATGTAAGCTACAATGTCTATTTCATACCCCACTGAGAGAATTACTCAGTTTTTTAACACCAATACAAAATGTTCAGCTTGAATCCTATTTAACTTTTAAACTTCACCACCAGTACATAAAGCTTTGTAAACAATATAACATGAATAGGCCTAACGGTTAAGAACATGTGTTTCCTCCTAGGAGGTCACATGTTCGAATCCAGAGGGTGGTGAGGTATGTACACCTCCATAGACTTTAGCAGTCAAGTCGCTGCATGGGGATAAGGGGTCCAACAAGGAGGTCTCATACACCAATTTGGTGTCTGGTTTGGCAATGACCTTAAAATTAGATTATTAATATTATTATTAATAGACTAGACAGTAGAGTTGGACTGCCATCACATATCCTTCAAAACTTTCTGATGCTATTCTTATTTGCGTTTTTCCATTTGGAGATGGTGTAAGAAGGGTTTCTTTACTTATTCCATTCCAAGGCTCTGTTGAAAAAGTTCCCACCTTTGAACGTATGTCTACTTTAAAGGCCAACACATATCCAGGTGTCACTGCAACTTGTTAACTCCATAAATGCTAAACTGGTCACAAACCATTTTTATCTCCATTTAATGCTTCTTAGTTTCTTCTTTACTCTTTGGAAGCCCTTGTAAACTTGGGTCCACTCGATATTTCTTCATCAATAGTTACTGGTTTCAGTGACTCGAGATGGCAGTTGTTCCAAATACATCTGTCTTTTCTGAATATTAAAAATTTTCTTCAGGTAATCGCTGCAGTATTCAGCTCAATATGAAATTCTCTTTGATTCGTGTCCCATATTATAAACTGGCTTGGTTTGATTTTTCTTCCAGCCATTCTTTATATGGTGCCACTTTTTGCAGTTCCACCAGTTACGGGCAGTTTTTGCAAGTCCCATTTCAACTGGGTTGACTATATGCTTTCTCTACTTCCCAACAAATATTTCCAAAATGAATTGTCACAGAATCAGTTAAATTTTTATGATGCTTGCCAACCTGCCCTGACCAAGGCCCAAGGTGCAGCCAGTCTATTATTATTAAAGGCCATTTGCAGTTTGCAATATTAACAATGAACTTCTATAGCTTTTTCATAGAAATATGTCCAACTTTAGATGCCTTCGAACAGAGAGCATACTGCTGCAATATATCACAGATATTCCTTCTGATCAACCCTTTTTTTCTTCCATGAGTGCTTGTGCAATCTCTTGGGAGTTCTATTTCATCTTCTTTGATTCACCTTTGCAATATCAATTCTTCATTATGGAGTTGAAGGAACTTGTCCTTGGTTATTAGGCAAGCTGCATAAAACAACCGCATGGAATTGTGAGTTGTATCTTGAAACTCAAAAGCTTTTATTTCAAGAAATGCTATATTCTCCAGTCTGGACTGAGAAGTAGCATGATGAAAGGTATCGACTGTCACTAAGATTTGTTGTCTACTTTTTCAAATGATAGTCAACTTGGGTTCTCATCAAGTCCATCTCAGATTTCAAGACGTCTAATGGCCAGTACCTGGATAGGCTTCAGTTTCAAGGCTTTGTAGAGATGTGACATTTGAAGAGGTACCAAATGCATCAAGCTTTGTGGGAGAGTGACTAATAGATGCATTAATTATTTTGCTATTTAAGGACATAGAAAGTATGCCTGTGAAAATGATTGCTTTAGTGTTTGTATAACTATAAACGGGTGCTAGAAAACTTCTCCATCTAGAATACTTAGAAGTTAGAACCTTCAATCTGGCTGTACTGAGACATAAAACAATGATTGGCAGAACAAAGTTGTCTCAATTGCCTCAATCAATGGATTATCAAATGAAACTAAAATAGAGACTGGAATAGAAAATTATATTAGAAAATGAAACCAACCATATGCTGTGATAGAAGGAAAGCTAAAACTTGTCCAACATAACTTGATGCTATAAACACTGGAGTCACTGATAGAGATGGCTATAAAGCAGAAAAGCGTTAAATTGATGTTTATAGAAATGGAAGTGGAAATCACTGAGATGATAAATTGTAATAGAGGTAGAAAGGATTGTGATGGGTTTGACACAGACTACCATGGTGAAGTCATGGGCTGGCAGGGTGCTTTGATTTTTATTATTTTTTTATAAGACATGTCTTGTGCAAACAGTTGATCAGGTGGCTGCTGCACTAGCAGAATTTGAGTGGTCAGCAAGGCTTGTTGAGGAGGTTGCTAGACAGAACCAGCATGTTGACCTGCAAAGAATGTATCTCCCTTTTGCTTTGGCACATTCTTTACTATATGCTCAGTTTTGTTGGCACGTCTTTCTTGAAGCTGCATGTCAGTTTTGGCTTGAAACTGGAGCTCCTCATTTTAATATAGATGTCCACAAACTCTATTATGAGTTGCTACAGTCTCCAATACAGTGAGAGCGACTTGCCTGTGGCTTGTTCCCCCTCTGTAACCCTTTCTACTATGAGGTAATGGCATCGCTGTAGAACTGGAATCCTTATCCTGTTAAGAATTTACTATTTAGCCACTTCTTTCAGCAGTACAGATTCCAATCATTGTATTAAAGATTTTCCAGGTGGAGATGTAACTCTTACTCATAATTGCCAAACACCAGCTGATAAAATGTGAATATCGTCCTCTCCTGCAGCATACTATGCCTTGCCCACCTTTGGTGTCCAATAGACATTCTTGCTGCCACTAGGTGTAAATTCTTTAGAGGCCACTTTTTTGCAATGCGGACACTGTTCTGTGACAAACCTTTCGTATTGAATGTTTTAGTTTTGTCAATCCAGTCTAGTAATGACAAATGTAAATTGAGGCTTGCTAGCTGAAGACTTTTGATGTTTATTTGCAACATCATACTGGCATATAATTTCACCAAAAACATCTTCCTATGTGACATGTGAGATGCAAGTTGTGGGGTCAAGAACCCAAAATAATTAGGAAATATTAATTGGAATGCACCAACTCAGGCAATGATCCAATTGTGGTCCATGCATAGGTCAAAAGTACAAGTTCTGATGCAAATATATATGATATATTTTGTCTCTTACAAATTCTATGCTAGAAACAATCTTATTGCTGAGTTGCATGGAATCAGATTTAAATCAACCTCAAGTGAAAGTCATCCCAGTCATCACCTTTGTCTGCTTCAGTTTCTCAGAAGTGGGAAGCCCCCCCCTTCAGTGAAAGGAGAAGCTTCCCAAGACAGCTCTGGAGTTGGTCCAGTGCATGGACACTGATGTCAATTGGCAGACCCAGTACCATAAAAAAAGGCGAGTAAATTGACTCTTCCTTGCCTTGAGAAATATGAAAGGGTGGATGATTTTGTGCACCTCAAAAATCATTCAAGGACACTACTAAACAGCCCCCTAGCCATCACAATGTTACACTTGGTGATTTTATCACTGATAACAAGTTTGGCAGTCTAATGAGGGAAATACCTCCTGAATGAAGTTATGCTTGTTTTCCTGGAATGTGAGAGGGATAATTATCCCTAGTTGAAAGCAGCTTGTGAGGAAGTGTTTAAGGAAGCCAAGCCAGATGTGGTTTTCCTTCAAGAGGTTAAATCTGTTGGTTTTGAATTAAGATGTTGTATGAACTACTGCCGAATGGTTTGTTCTGGGCTATGAACCATAAACAGGGGAGGTGCTGTATTTGAATCAGCAAAATATTCAATCGTGGAACAAACTGAACAAGTACACAAATATAAGATATACACATATTTTGAAATTAAAAACATTTTTCAATGACCTGAGGATGGATATTCAATGAAGTCATGTCCAAAACATGCACAATATCAATAGATGTTCAAAATTTCATGGAACAATAGGTATCTCATATATGATATAAATCCAAAAAGGATCAAAACTAAGAACTGGAAGCATTGTTTATAAAGTTAACCAAATATTGAATACTCAACGGTAAAAAAAGCTAAGAAGCAGCTTCTTCCATGTCTTGGGCTGCGTGACCCTCAAGGCTCTCCAAGTCCTCAAGGCAGAAAAAAGGAGCCTCGTCTGATAGAAGCCAATCAGATGTAGGATTTAGTTCTTCTAGGTCAATGGTCGAATGATCCAAATTTATCATCATCATGAAAATGTGATTAAACTTTAAACTTCAAATCAAACCTTCAAATTCAAATGCCTAAGCCTTTGATAAACTGACCCAAGTCTCATTTTTCTCACCTTGTATTTGCCTATTGTGAAGTCAAATATTGTGATGGACAAACACAAGGTCATTTAAGCGATTTCCTGTTAATTGGTTGTGCCTCTTGGAATGTATTTTCTCAAACATGTTCCTATTGCACTTGCAACCTTAAGCATTGCAGGTCTGATTTAAGATTCAAATGAAAAACCTCTAAAGATCTAGTATAATTGCCAGAGCTTTGCCACCAAAGACCTGTCAAGTGGCAAGGGTTCAAGAGTCAAGATTGAAGATGATAAAAAGATAATAAAATTTAATAAAACAAAGAAAGTAGGGAAAATTTAATGAATTGATCAAGGCTTCAAGCGTACTTGGCACCAGATTCTTCCTTTAATGTATAGCAATGGCATAGGCTAACAATTTTGTAGAGGCCATATAATCCTATAGCTTGGCAATGACATAGCTTTGACTTTCTTGATCGTGGAAGCACTTTTCGAGTGACATAAGCTGTCTACCAAACTCCCCATCCTCATTAAATCTTGGTCTTATCATAAAAATATATTGGATTTAAAATGTACCTAGTAGCATGTAAGGGGGAATGCAACTACCTATCCCAACACTCATCAATAATATCCCAAAGAGGCATATACTTGGCCTCCTTAGTCTAATATCTTCTTTTGATGGTCTCCTTGGCGAGATCCATCACCTTGCAAATGTAACCCATAGCAGGTTTGTCACCATCAGCCATGTCAAAATCTCGGATTTTGAAATAAATGAAATTTGAAAATCTGTTTCATATTGTTACGCACCAAAGCTGCTGCAGCATTCCAACAAGGCTAAACCTAGATCAAGGGGTCAATGTGTTTTTTATTGTACATGCCAAAGTGGGTTTTATTGTATGGATATTTGGATTGGGGGATGTTTACCCCCTGGATTGGTCATGGCCAGCTCCCTTGGTTTCACTCTCAAAAGTACTTGGCTTAGTGGCTTTGCTGACTACCCCTTTGATGTGTGGATGTCCCCACCACGAAGGGCTTTTAGCTCGTGGGTTGGTGTTCCGGGGCTTGTGGGGGTGACCCACTGGGGCACATAACCATCCTAGTTTTATTTATGCAAAGGTGCTTTCGTGTTGTAAAGGGTTGTTATCCCCTATTAGCACACCTTCTACACCCACTTGGTCCTACTTTCAGCATCCAGAAACCCCTACTCTAGTGCTACTAGCCTATGACATCATCCTTCCAGCAAATGAGCCTACAAGCCCTAGAAGGGGGGGCATTGAGGGAAACACATCATTTTGGGGTTAGATGGGGCATGGCGGCCCCCCTTGGCTCACTACTTCATCCAGTGAAGCCTTTTCTCAGCCTATTTTAGCTTATTTTTACTATTTTGGTCTATTTTGGGGTAAAATTCCTTAATTGTGCAGAATTTACCCTAAAAATATTATTATTTTATTTTTAGGACTTGTAGGCTCAAAATTAAATATTTGAGGATGAAATAGTATAAAATTATAAATAGACATCCTCCTCTCATTGTAAAATCATAAATCAAGGGTTCTAATATGAGATTATCTCTTTTTCTCCTACTTTTTGAGTCTTCTTGGTGATGTGCACTTCTCTTGGGATGATCTTCTTTGCTTGATGGTGAATGGATGAATGATCTAGGGATTCTTTCTTGCACATTCTATGGTTGATGCTAGACTTGCTGGAATGACACATGCACAAGTGTGACCTAAAGCTTCTTCTTTGCTCATATCTGGTTGAATGTTGGTAAGTAATGTTACTATGTGAATGGTAGTTTTATGTTGCATTTTCTCTGACTTATTAGAGCTTTTTACCAATATTCTATCAACTTTGTTTGAAGGAAACGTCTTGTATAAGGGTTTCTATTGCTTTTGGGGCTTTCGACTTCTCCATTTTCTTTAGTTAGGCTCACCCACCAAACCCTAGAGGTTGCTAAGTGATTCCCTAGCTTGCAAGTGCTAGGGGGACATTTCAATAGAGGGATGTTAACTGTAGATCTCTCAATGCCCTAGGGATTGAGACAAAAATCATATCCCCTTTCTCGTCATTTTTACTATATTTTTCAGCATTTGTTGTATTATTTTTTTGCTGCAATTTTATGCATAAAACCCCCAAAAAATTGAAAAACTCCCAAAACCATAAAAATTAGAAAATTCATAATTCCAAAATAGTCCTGAGGTTGTAATTTTGGTCCTGTCTACAAATTCGACCTAGTGGATTTATCCACAAATCTTGAAGGGCATCCTCATTTTATGTATAAAAAACCCTAAAAATCGTATATTGTAAAAAAAGCCCTAAAAATTTACATAAATTCAAAAACCTAAAAATATTTGGAATTTGCTAAATCTGGTCCACCCCTCAATTTCGCCCTAGTTGAACTATCCACGGATCTTGAAGGGCGTCTTAATTGAAGCCACTGTCTTGGGAAACATGAAAACCCTATATCTCCTAAACCCTAGGAAGTGTTTTCCTTCTGAGGCCTCCTAGGGTCTCGCCTTGCCTCCTAGGGTGGCAACAAAACATGTGCTAAGGTACTTGCAAGGTACGGTAGATTATGGACTAAGCTATGTTCAGGGGGATGGAGTCAGATTGATGAGTTACACAGACTCAGTTGACAAGAAAAGCACCTCAGGGTGTTGCTTCAGCTTGGAATCGACAAGTGTATCTTGGGATCGACATGGTGCGGCATTGAGCTCTACAAAGGAAGAGTATATGGCAGCCAGTTAGGCAAGTTGTGAGGCCATATGGCTTCGCAAGTTACTCATTGGATTATTTGGTGAGAAGTTGCAGTGGACCATCATTCACTGTGATAATCAAAGTTGCATTAAACTTTCAAAGAATCCAGTGTTCCATGATCGATCGAAGCATATCAAGATCATGTATCACTTCATTCGGGACTATGTACATTCAAAGAGGAGCTGTGAAGCTTCAATACATTTCTACAGATGAACAAGTTGCATACATCCTCACGAAAGCTTTGTTAAAAGGCAAGTTTGTATTCTTCAGAGATAAGTCAGGGGTGGTGCAGAACACCTTCCTCACTAAGAGGGAGTGTTGATTTTTTTGTAGCTCGGACAGGTGCTTTTAAATAGGCTTAGTGTCAAAGCATGCAGAAGATGTCTGTTTACTTTACCGTCATTCTAATTTCATGTAAAAGTGATATTTGTAATTTTCCTAGTGAAAAAGCACGTCAATTAAATTTTTTAATTAATGTAGCCTTTTATTTCTAAAGTCACTTTATTTACTTTAGAAAAAGATCTCAAGTATGCATATGATTTAATCTTGTCCATTGATTTCAATGTGATGATATCTAATCTCATCCATTCAAATTAGGGTACTTTGGAGATCCCAATGTCACCACAAAATTATAAAAGGGAGAGAGGGAAGTGATTTGACACATCGAGTGAAAGAGAATGAAGTCTTGAGCAGCTAAGGAGAACCGAGATCAGGAAGAGATTTTCTGCAAGAAGAAGGGCGATGCTCTTGGCAGAAGCACACAAATCGAGAAGGGAGATTTGCAGGCCATACAACAGTAACACAGGCCGTACAACACTTGTTAGCAGGATCTATGATTTGCAGAGATCGCAGGGTTGTTTGCAGAGGCTGTACAGCATTTATTGCAGGTAGTACAGGCCATACAGCAGCTGGGAGTCTTGGCACGATTTCCAAAGCAACGTACAGCTGCATTTAATGCCATAAACTTCTGCTGTAATTTCCATATTTTTCTATGGGCATGAAAATCAAGAAAACTCTTTTATTTGCTGGTTTTCCCTTTGGGGTTTTTCCAGAAGTGTTTACCCAAAAATACTGTCAATTTGTGTGATTTGTTTTCTATTTCCACTGTGCATTTGCTGTTAATAAGCTCAGTGTATTTCTGTTTATTAAATGATCGGAGCTGAAAATTAGTTTTCTGTGCATGTATCTAGGAATAAAATTTAATTGCAAATAGAAATCAGATCTGAGCTTAAAGAAACTAACATTAATTGACCTGACACTTATAAAACCTAAACAGTAATTAATATCAAGTAAGCCTTATATTCTAACAAGGCTCTCTTCCCATTTCTTCATCTCTTGGATATTTTTGGTTTTACATTGAATGGCTAGCATTGTTATTGCTGTAAATTATCTCTTGAAGACAACTCTTTGCACATGAGAAGGGTTAGGAGTGAGGTTGTAAACCCTCCTTGGCTCTTGATGTAATCTTCGATATTGGGGAAGATTTGAGCTATAACAAAAGATTTGACATGGCACATGTTAATGGTTCTTTTAATTCTATGAGATTATTATTGAAGATGTGACTTGTTGCTTGGGCTGTCCATTCATTTGAATGGTCGTCTTTCTTGGTCATTTCCTTATTGTCTCATGTTATAGTACTTCTTCCGCTATTTGGGTTGCACGCTAAGTTGCACGAAACGGGGACGCGTTGGAAACATGACCCCCCCAAATTTTGGAAACAGGGAAACGCGATATATATATATATATATATATATATGAGCAAGGTCATTTAAAAAAATGAATGTGAAACATAAATCATAAATCATACATGTCAACAAATCATTGCCTATATTGGGATCCTATTCATCAATAGCACCATATGCCTCCCTCCTCTACGCTCTAGCCCATGCCTCTAACTTAAATCTCAAAGTTGATCCTCCAAGGACATTAGTCAATGACTCAGCAACCTACAATTTTGAGGAAACTTCCTAATAAAATCGTTAAAATAAGGTAGAAAAAGTTTCCCATGCTTAATAAGTGATTTTGCTTAAGTGAAGAGTACATTTTTATTTAGGCCACGATAAAGGAGTTAAACAATCAACACCACCAACATCAAGGTACATACAGGGGTTGTTGTGCTTGATTAAATGTCAATCCCATACCCTCATACATGATAGAAACTGATGGAAACTTTGCAATCCTGAAATCCTGAAAACTCTTAGTCTTAAGTCTGCTGAATTTTGAATGGAATCTAAAATTCTACTATTTGCATATGAAGTCCGATTAGGTTGGAACCACTCTCAAACATCCTGAAACAATTAATGGTAATGTTAAAAATTTAAGTAAAATGATAGAAAATGAAATATAAGGAGAATGTCAGAAAATGAAATATAAGGAGAATGTCACTTTTACCATTTAATACTACCAACTACTATTGAATAGGCTGATATTTTTCATCAACCAGACAATTTTGTTTTTGGAAACGCGGCCTTACAGACCACATCCGTATCGGAAATGCGTGTCCGTACGGAGGGGATGCGTTTCCATCTCGGGAAATGTGCCACTCCGTACGGAAACACGTTTCCATGCCATACGGTACGCGTTTCCAGCAGGAAACAGCTTGGGGACATGGGGGTGGGTGGCATTTCCTGCAACATAGGTTGCACGTTATTTTGGCTTTAACATGATGGTGCATCTATTGCTAGGGCTCTCACTCACTCTCATATAATTTGAAATCCATTTGAACTAGTCATGACACATTGTTGATGGCTTGACTACATCTTCCACATGATGCCAAGTCCCTCTTTGTGTTTACTATTGGACTCCATAACCATTGGATTCTTAGCAACCTAGCATCATCTGTTTCTAAAAAGTATACAATACATTTACTTAGAGAAACCCCCCTTGTGATGAAGGAGAGCTGGCCTAAAGTTAACGGAAGGGCTGTTAAGGTGACAGTGGGCAGCCTTCCTGAGTTCCTCTAAGGCTGCACTTGAGTTTTAGGGCTTTACCACTTGAGCTGCAAGTTTGGGTGGTAACAAACCCCAACACCTTTTATAAGGAGGCCTAAGCCTCATTTTTACAAGTTTCACTTGAGAAAATATATCAGTGTTAATATATCTTTATTTTACCTGAAAATTGAAAAATTATTGTGTTATGGGTTATCTTTCTTTATGATGTGTGATTATTACTTAATTGAGTTTAGTATGTTTATCACATATAATAAATGATTCCCTACCATTCCTAATGATAGAAACTTATGTACTAATCTGTTTTCTTTATTCATTCATTGAGTTGTAATCAATGCAAAGCTACGTCATCTATCTTTTAATCAGAATCTTTATCTGGGGCTACAGTGGTAAGGTACAACCATAAAACTACAGGCTTCAATGGATAAACTATAATGGATCATCTTCGAGGTAGTAAAATGGGTTGAACAAAGCAAGTGTGGGCTCCCAATAGGAAAACCACACCCTAAATATAAAACTCAGAAAGAATTAAGGCATCCTAGGGAAAGCTAGCAATCGAACCTATATCTTTTGTGGCCAACGTTTCCTGAATTTCTCAGGAAATGGTCTTTGTTTCTTAAGAAAATCGGTTTTTCTTTGAGGAATGGTCGCATTTTGAGAGAAAAGGTATATTTCTCACAAGTGCATTACTCGTCAAGAAACAAGAAGCATGTGCCTGAAACACCAATTCTGATGTCTTTTCTGTTTCTAATAGTTTTGCCCAGAAACAACCCCCCTACCATCACATTTTCGGTGACTAGGTTCCATCCCATGTAAAATGCATATAGACATGTCAAAGAAATGTGTCACAAAAATATGAGAGTCTTTTAGGACGATCGCTGAAGATACAGGTAAATCCTACAACAAAATAGTCAAATTCCAAAATATCCTGAGACGTGACCACTGCTTTCGAGTTCAGACTAAGGGAAGAATAGATCGAGCATACTATCAATTTTACCTCAGTTGGATCTGTGTGTTTTGTAACATGCCCAATAAGACATTGTGCATGAAAAGTATGTTCGCAAGGAAAGACATAAAACGGGGCCATGGGTGACGCAAAACCCCTGGCCATGCGATGCCCACCTGATGCCAATATTTTTCGTCCACAAACCTGTCATTTCCAACATCAATGAACATTAACATGAAGAACAATGCAAGACCATTCAATGCATTACCATAATGATTAGTCTTCCCTATGGAAAATACAGAGCTACAATAAATGAGATACATCAAAACAACTCAAGAACATACTTTCAGGTAAACCATTTTATTCTGATGTGGCAAGTGATTCAACAAGTAATTCACATAAAACAATATCCCTCAATAAATATTAATAAAATCGAGAGTTAATCATTCTTAAAATATCAAAAGCAATACCCCACACTCTTCATTGCTGTCAACAATGGCATATCTTTGTGCCAAAGCACTAATGTCATTTCTGATATTGTCTGCTCCATGTGTTGCATCATTCATCTCCTGCTTCAATCCCTCAATCTGCTTATTATAGTCCTCTAAGGATGAACATATGGCTTCCTGGTTAGAAACATGGGACACCCAGTGTTAAAAAGAAATGAAATTGTTACCAGCACAGCAGAGTTCTTTTCCAAATTACATTTTCAGCAAGTCAATACAAAAATATATTCAATGAGTTTAATGTTAAATACTAACCGAATATATTTCACCAGAGCATACCTCCCATGCATAACAAGATCTGTTTTTTAAGCCAAGTTTGTTTGGAAAGATCCACTTGTGAGACCTGACCTATGCCAGACTAGATGGTCATAGACTAACTTTGATGTCTTAGAAGCTGGTCAGATGCATGAGAACTTCATATGCCTTACAAGTCAGCAGACATAATATGATAATACAGAGGATAGGCTAACCTTACAAATAGAGAAAGCTTGATACAAATGGCCAATTTAATGATTGTCATGCTTACAACACAGCCAACTGAAAAAGCTTAAGATTTCCAGGTGCTATATTTGTACGAAAAGATAGAGTGGGGAGGTGCCAATTAGGACCACGTTATCAGTTGCACTTCTTGTGATCCTCTTGAGGGCCTCTAACCCTCACTTCTTGTGATAAAAGTAAAACCCTAAAGCACAAGCATGACTTTTGTTGAACTAAGAGGGAGGTCAGGGAGGTCATTGTCACCTCACCAACCCTATTTTACACTTTAAGCTAGTTCTCCTCCAGCACAAGGGGGGCCTTCACAAAGGGAGCCTTCCCTAGGAATATGATTGGTCAATGTATAATATGGAAGCTTTAGGACAAATCTACTTTAGCAAAACATGATTGTGAATAATAAAACGTGAAAAGATGGGTGATGGGAGGATCAAAACTAGTGAAATAGGTTCATTGGGCATATGAAGTCATGGAATAGAAAACATACGAGGACTCATCTTGCTAAGGGAAAGGGTTATACAACCGGACAAATGGATTGAAACCCAATTTCCTTGTTGATTACTAAAGCATATTTTAGCAGGTTGATGCATTTATACAATCTCTACACTATGGATCTATTTCATGCAAAGGCATCAACACATAGTCGTAGCACTTTCTTTTACTTAAAAGATACTAAGGAAATACACACATTAGGCTTAAGATAAAAAGAACAACGAGGAAATAAATTCACTACTTAGCTATGTCAACTCAAAGAAATTACGTAATTTTTATGTCATTCGACAAGTAGATCTCCAACAATGCAAATCAATCCAAGCAAATTCAGCAACAAGGGCAACGCCACAACCCAATACTCTATTGGTACCATACAACTCTATATTAATTTCTATCCAAACCATTCCATCCTCAAATGGAGAGAGAAGCCCCTTATAATGTTTTAAGGTCAACTCCATGTACAATAAAGAATAATTATTTATCTTCCTCGATCCTCTATGTACTCAACAACTTGTCCAATAACAACATAAAGTGGTTTATATCTACTTTTCCTCCAAGGAAAATGATCCAGGAAGATCTCAGAGTCTATCAAAATGAAAGTCTTCAAAAGTTACAAAGAAGCTTACAAATGCGTAGAGCTCGTCAGGAGACTTTCGACAATGCTCGTTTTGCATGAAACGGCCTCCAGGCGTGAAAGTTATCAAGTTTTGAAATTTCGGCAAAAGGTTAAAAAAGGAAAAAAAAAGGGTAAAATGGTTAAAAAATGGACCAATGGCAGGGCGCCACGTAGTCAAGAAGGTGACTTGGCAATGTGAATTGGACCAATCAGGGCCTGCCATGTGGCAGCCTTGTTGGCCATCTAAGTTATACCATTCTACAAAAATTTTGGAGGCCATGGGGATCGAACCCACAACCTCAAGACCGCCAATGACTCCACAGAGCCCGCCTAGCCAAGGCTCCCGCCGGTGTTTCTTAACACTACAAGGTGTTAACTTTTAGGTGTTAACCATTGTTGCGTTTGAGCTAGATCCTTGCGGCTTGATCAGCACCTATCCATCTTGGAACGCTACATTAAATCCCTTCTTCTCAATCACTGAGACTGAGAGTACATTTGTCCTCAACTCTAGGACATACAACACATCTACCACCTCCAAAAAACCGCCTGACTCCAATTAGAACCTAACTATCCCAACTCTATCTGCAGCACACTTGGCATCGGTACCAAGCTCCACATGCAAACTTGAGTCTATATTTGACCAACTGGAGAACAACTCATGTGTCCCCATCGTGTTCTCTGTCCACTGAGAAAAGTAGTCAACTCCTGCAATCTTCTGTGGCTCAAATCTGCTTGTTATTTCCCTGTCGACTTCTCTCCTCCTTTAGACTGAACAAACCTTATGCAAAGGGTCCTTTGCTCCATCTGTAAGTCACTAACTCCAATAGATCCCCTGATCTATGAATGAAAATCCTTCTCCATCCATCTAAGATCCCTTTGTGTCACAATCCTTCGTGGCTCAAGCACTTGAGCAAATGTCCTTCTTTGCTCCTAAGTGGATGACTCAAACACATGACCAAAAAATCTTCTTTGCTCCTATGTGGTCTCTTGTGGCCTAAATCTCTAGGTGAAATTCTTTCTTCACCTACCTGAGATCTCCTTGTTGGTTTACCGTCCTTTTGCCATTGCTCAGGAAGCCACCAAACACATAAATTTTATGTTTCCCAATGTTGGCTGCTTTTTGGACAGACCCGGTTTTTAATGAAGCGCAGCAACAAAACCCCTTGGCGCACTGGCCCTCTCGGCAACGAGCTGCGCGGCAGCTCGAGGTCTCACCCGAAGTGGCTATGGGGGGGCTAAGGAATCAGATTTCCTTAACCCGGGCGACGCGGAGACTGTTCTTTCCCCCTTGGCGATTCCTCAAAGGTGGATGTCTGACCCCTCCAGACTTATGAGCGCAACAGCGCTCAAGCTCCTGCTCAGCCACTTAACTGCGCGGTACTCCCACTCCTGCGCTAGGACCAATTATCCTCTGCGCCGATATTCTAAGCGTCGCTTTGCTAGCGCGCCCGTCGCAGCAACACGTTCTCCTGTCGCTGCGGCGACGTGTCTTACCGATTCCTTCGACCCTTAACGATTATAATTCCCAAGGAAGCTTTAAGAACTTACTCAACACATTCATAAAGATAATGCACATTCCTGTATATACTGTTAAGAAACTAAAACAGGCAATTACTTCAATCACAACATCACACAACGAGTAATATGAAGTCCACCTCCCCGAGGAAATCCACGTCCACGGGAGTATCTTATATTAACCAGAGAATGATAGATTTCTACAATATGCTGCGCACACAGCTGCAGCCTTAGATCTTTCCAGGAAACTCCACGCACACAGCTGGGAGCCCTTCTCTCGATCTAGTCTCTTCCTCTTCAGAGATTACAATAGTTCAGACGTCGCCTCGGACTGTCTGCAACTCAAGGATTAGCTTCACTGCTAACCAGCTCTAACTCCTGTTTTCTAGCAACACGGTAGAAAACAATCACAAGATCGTAACAGAGGATGATCCACTCGATCAATCCTTCTTACATCTAGCATCAATTATCTTAGCTAGCTCACTCAGAGGCTTAGCTAACTGACTCACTAATTAACCAACTCACAGACTAGCTAGCTAACTAACATCTACCCATTACAATTATACATATATATCGGTGGCCATGGCGGTCGCACCTTTACAAAACTGTGGGCCTTTCCCAGCAGTAATCCCCCAAAACCCTAACCACGCACATGGCTAGGTGTACCGTAGGCGCCGCTTGCAGTCATGTCGCCGCTTCCTGCAGGCTCCATGAATTCCGGTGCAGCTTACGGGTATGGGCGCCTTGTCCTTCGCCTTCAATGCTTTGGTCCGTTGCTCCTCCTTGATCCGAGCAACCATAACTTCTGCACTTAGCCTTAATGAGGGTAGCTGAGCCCTCTATTCCATTGCTTCATTGATTGTGGTAGCTGGGCTTTCCACTTGGCTACCTTCATTCTCTTCTGACGTGCGCGCGAGCTCCGCGATTTCCGGTCCGTAATCTGCGCTGAGATTATCCATCTGGCACCGTACTGCGCACCGTCTTCTTCTGTCCCAAAATTGGCGCTTATTCAAAACTTAGCACTTTCTCTTCCATACTTGTGCTTTTTCCTCAAAATTCGCAGCTTTTACCATAGCTGCGGCCTTGGCTCCAACACCCAAACTCACTTTCTGCTGCTCGGATTTCTGCTATTGGCTACCCGAATCTTTTGCAATTTGCTCGAGGGTTGTATTGGGCTGCCCAAACCTCCTGCAGTCTTCTTGACTGTATTTTTGGGCTTCCCAAGTCCTTATGGGTGCGACCCGGACCCTTTTTTGGGCTGCAAGAGCTTCCTACTCACTACCCAGGGACTTTTTTGTGGTGCTTGAGCCTTTCTAAGCACTTCCCAGCACCTTTTCGAGGCTTCTCAAAAATTTTGGGCACTACTCGGGACTGTTCTTGGATTCTCGATAATTTCCCTGGGCTTCCATACTTTCTTGGGTCTACTCACAGCCTAGCAGCTGCCCTTCTCTAAGACTATTGGTCTGGCGATTGTTCTGGTGACTGCCAGCGGATGGTCTTTAGCAGCCTGCTCTTCACGCAACAATCTCTGTCGTCACTTGCTCCATGCCTCACACACTATGCCCCTTGTCCTTTGCTCGCCCAACACTTTATTGTTGCAACCCCGATCCGTATGTCCAGTTGAGCCTAAGTCCGTGATTCCTCCTATAGTCGTCACCCTTGTCGGCTCTCTATTGGCTACCGACTGTCCCTTTGTCGACGACGAGGTGCCTCTCATCCACCTGGTGCCGCATTCTACCTTCTGCGTGACCTGCTGCACATCGGGCTCTTTCGTTGTCTCCCAGCGTCCGTGCCCCTACTGCTCAACTCCCACGCGGCCTTACATGTTGTAGTTGTTTACTGGGCCAACTCGAGCCGCCTCTAGCAGCTGCGACCCCACGTGCCCGTGACTTCTTCTCTATCGACGCTGGCCTGCTCTCTTACTGCGGCTGCACACACTCCACGTTCACGGCCCTGCCAGCTTCCACGCAGCCTATGGCTGCCAGCCTGTGCCTAGCTCATCTCGTCGCATAGCACAAGCCATGTTCGTCCGTCTCTTGCTGTCCGCATTTATGTCTTGCCCGACCTCCCGTCTGTAGCCCACAACTTCACATCCTCTACAGCTCACTCTGTCATGTCATCAACAAAGAGGAGCAGAGACATCAACACATGGTATAAAAGGCACCAATCACCATCCAAAATATGCTCACAAAGGAAGGACTCTAGCTCATCTATATTGATCCCAAAGAGAGCAGGGGGGCACATTTGCTCAACTCCAACAGTACTCTAAAAGAATTAGGAAAGATTGTATATTGTGTGGAAGCAGCCAATGACTAACTCATAGAGTCTCATGATGGCAGCCAGGAGGGTATCTGATACTGCCAATGTGATGGAGCCTTTGAAACAAAGCCTTGCTAGACATCGTGTCGAATGCCTTTGAAAAGTCTCCAAAATAATGAAACACTTTCGAAAAGTAATGATGAACCTCCTAGATGATGGCCCTAAGCATGAGGATGTGGTTCATAGTTTGGTACTACATGCAAAAGCCTACCTAACCCGTGGCTCTAATTTGTGCACTCCCCAACTCATCTGAAAACCTCACTCTACGAATTTTAAAAGTCCAAGAAGGGGCTCTAGGCCTCATGATGCAAGTTACCAAAAAGGCTACAAGAATTCTACAAATCCCTCTAGGAATGAAAAGCATGATGGTAACTTTAATATGAGTGATGGCTCCAGTTACAACATTTTGCTACAATGTGATTTTTTGACTGAAATTTTTCACGAGTATTGAGCTTGCAAGATTTCATGGCTAGACAACTAGATGGGCAAGCGGCACACTGGTGTTCTCACTTAGAGATGATGCTTCTCCATGGTTGAGTGGTGGTCATATTAGCTGGCTAGGAAGCAAGGAATGATGTGTCTTCATGTCTTCATGGTGTTACTGTTAAGTTGGTAAGTATGGTGTGCCTAACAAGTTAAAACTGGCATTAAGATGATGAGCTCCCAATAATGATGCACAAATCCCTGTTGATATCTACAATAAGATGGATTAAAAATGTAAGGACATGGAGTATTCAAGGGTGAAAAGATGTTCAAATTTCTTAGATGATCCAATATGTGGTAAAAGATGTGCAAAGAGGTCATTGGAAAAGTATATATAAGATATATATGGCTTGCATGTTTTTGATTCAATATTTCTTTCACTCTTTTTAATCCAGCATTTCTTTCACCCTATGATCCCCTTGCATCCCATAAGGAAGAGGATTTTGTTGAAGACCTTGATGAAGCATCTTGTAACCCTATTGAAAAACATGCACATGAAGAAAAAGTACATAAAGAAGAAATGGCTTTGGAAAACATGTTATGTTTTCAAATTTTTAAAGATTTTTTTGATGATAAGGTGTGTGAACTAGTAGAGAAACCCATAAGATTTGAAGAAATGATTGATTCCACATCTAATGATAAAAAGAGCAACCAAGAGAATAATAATGTTGTAGATTTTGGGGTGCTTGGATAGTCACATAGGTTAGAATATTCTTCAAAAAATTTCAGTGTTTTCCAACTATGTGTACAAATGGATATTGCAGAATTTGTGAAGTATTTAGAATAAACCTTTGTTTATAACTTTGCAGATTTATTACAACCATATATGCCTTTATCAATTTAATTTTTTAATCATGCACAATTTTCCAGCTGAAATAGATATGATGGGAGCTAATTCTTTTTGGGGTAATATGTTTTTCAGATTGTGATACCTTACAGAAAATTTCAGCCTGCTTATGATAGAAAATGCAAAAGTTCCAGACCTATGGGCAGCATTGTTGTGTGAATGAAATGGTTGGAAATGAGGCTGTGAATAGTAATACAGAAGGTTACATATAATGCAGATTTACCAATGTTCCCCCAAGTTTCCGGGACAGGGGGATGCGGGAGCGGGGAAACGCACATTCGGGACGCGTGAAGACCACCCCCAAATTTTATGGAAATTCGGGGGGGACGGGGGACATCTCTAAAATTATAAAATAAAATAAAATACTAAGAATAATAATTCATTTGATGTATATTCATGTTTGTGCAATGTAAATACAAAATATATTGATTTATTTTCTAAGTTGTACCAAGTAGGGATTGTAAAAAGTGAAAATAATGGAAAAACATAAAAATATATATATTCTCAAGGGCATGGGAAGGGGAAACGTTTCGCCATGAGTCTCCAAGTCCCCGGGACGCAGGAAACGCGGGAAATGGGTCCCCGACCCTGCGGGACGCGTCCCCGTGGAGCACTGAGATTTACAGCCATATCTAATAGGGTCATCTTCAGAATTTTTTATGCACCCTTTCAAGCCATTTTTTCTATCTAAAATTCAAAAAAATTGCAAGTATTAGATAATATTTTCCAGTCATCTTTATATTCAGTTTTTGATGAATTTTCATGCAAAATGATCGTTGAAAATTGCATGTGGCAGCAAGGTATTCAATCTGAAATATTTTGCAGAAATTTTCAATCTTCTAATTTGGGCCAACAAGTTGTACAATGTAGACTGTGATCAGAAATTTGTTTTCAGATTTAAATATGTATCTGGTACTTTGCCTTCATGTACATTTATGATAAAAGTTCATTGGAGTCTAAATTTGTGTTTCTCGAGGGAAAGAGGGATGTGTTTCCAGAATTTGATGATATGCCTTGTCATCAAGAAGTTCTTATCACCCCTATCCAAAAGTGGATAGAGAAGGCTTACAGTGGTACATGCCATTGTTGGCATGGATCTTCCAGATTTTAGCCTTGCACTCATGGAGATTCTAGCATATGATTGTGTCATTTTTCAGGTATCCTTGTTTTGTTTGATTATCAAACACAAGGAAAGACTTTGTGTAATTGATAAAGTGTTACCATGGCTTCACTGATTGTATGACTACACCTAGCACTTTCATGTTTCTATGTTAAGTAAAGTAGGGTTAGAAGAAATAATCTCTTGAAGACCATTAGGAGGAATAATACCAACATGTGAGCATAGGTTTTAATGCATGTTAGTCATTGTTGGACTATGCCTTGTCTTTTGAATGCCAAATTTTGAGCTCTAGTATCTAATAAGCATGTGGATTTTGGAATGTGAATTGAGCCATCCCGCCACATAGAGCTCTGCTGCCTTCACCTCAAGTAGGTACACGCCAAATATTCTAAGATTCTCCTGCACTCTCCCCTGAGAGCACATGTCCCCAAGTTGGAGACATCGTTAAAGCATTTTACTACATTGTGATTTTTGCCATGACACTTGTGAAATGTTACCTTAGTATTGAGCTTTCAAGATTTCATGGCTAGACAGTTGGATGGATAGGTGGTACAATAGTGTTCTTTCTTAGAGGTGGTGCTTCTTAATGGTTGAGTGGTGGCCATTGTAGTTGGCTAGGAAGTAGAGAGTATGTGTCTTCATGTCTTCATAGTGTTAAATTGGTAAGTATGGTGATCCAAACAACTTAAAGCTGCTCATAAGATGATGTGCTTCCTCTTATCAACAATTAAAAGAAAGAATAACTAAGGTATTAATGCAATTAATTAACACTTAATTATTTAATGGAATGGGAACCTATCAACTGAGGGCCTCCCTAAATTTAGAAGTGTTAATAATTGAACTTCTGAAGTAATGGATTAATTAAAGTGTTAATAATTGCACTTTTGAAGTAATGGATTAATTAAAGTGTTTTACCTTGGGTTTTCTAAAGTTTTAGTGTGATTAATTATAGTTAATCAAGGAAAAGCATTGTATCACGATTCACACTAATTGACCAAAGTACCCAAGATTTACACTTTGGATTAATTAAATCAGCACTTATGAGGGGGGTGCTAGGCACAATTGACCCTTGTTCACACTTAATTAAGCACCATGTTACTTTTGGTGATATGTGCATTCAGATCACAACAACACACAAGAGAAAGGTGCCATACTTTATTGCACAACAATCCACACAATATCAAAGCAGCAAGCAATGCACAACTAACCCTACTCCAGTTGACCCCTAGTCAATCAATAAAATTCCAGTTACTTCAAAAACGGATCAACAATCCAAGTATACCAACGATTTTCCTTCTTGGTTGATCAATCCTCCACGTGATTAATTGACTACTATCAAATCTTCACCAATTGATCAAACCACACATATACTTACACTTATAATCAATTCTCCAGTCTATACATTTAATGCCACAGCTCGAGTCAATACTTTGATTTGTTGCCAAGAAATCAACCTATCTTGGTTCACATGCCAATGCATACACGTTGTCATCACTTAACTACTACACACAAGAAAGTAAGTCAACACTCCACTACTACACCAAGGATCTCCTTAATGGATCATTCACCCAGTTGGTGCACTAGTCCAGACTCCAGACTAGGTCGATATTCTATGATCCATCAAACCACCCACACAAGATTTAGTTGATCATGGCCACAAACAACTTCGCCCAAAAGTTCAATTATGCTATCATAACAAGTTTGTAGGGTTTAGTCAACCGATCGATCCAATCTTCACGCCTTCAGAAACAAAGCTCTTTAAGGCACAAGACCCCAAGGGTTCTCACACCCATCAACAACAAAATGCATCAAATAATACCCAAAACCAAGTTTTATATACTACACGATTGACCCAAATCTACCATAAATAATGCACAGAGAAGTTATACTCAATGCACAATATTACATTGTCATGCCCATATACAAAGCTTAGCGCAATACATCATTAGCAAGACCACTGCAGTTTCATTGGAACTCACTTCAGTTTCTGCAATGCCCTTGATCAAGAAGCAAATAACTTTGATAGCATGTTGGAACAAAGGAAAAAAAGTAGAAGTGAATGACAAATATTCAAAGAGCAGTGGTGGTGTCAATAGACAATGTTAGCACTAAAGTACAATGAGCACAGCTCCATGAATAGATGAAGATTGATCGATCTATAATAACATCTATATATAGTTTTAGGTAGATAATCAAAACATCAAATGTATGGGACCACACCCCATAACTATCCACATAATAAGGACCAGTGGTCAAAGTGCATAATATCGATTCCCATGCACCTAGTTGGTGTTAAATCGGGTCCACTCCCTTAAAAGTCAGCTCCCTCTTCAAGATAGGCTACACATTCCACAGGGTGAGTTTACAATAAGAAACATCGGTTCCAAATCACACATGCTTTGATACCATGTTAAGATTCATAAGAGAGAGAAGGATTAAATGGTGTTAGTTTTTCATCATTTAATTCAATATGATCTCGGATCTGAACTGAGAGACTAACATGCACAGCAAATCAAACACAAGAGACAAGAGACACAAAGCATTTCACCGGGGAAACCATAAAGGAGAAAACCCCGCAACTTTCTCAAAGATAGAATGAGCAATAATACAAAACCCCAAAACAAGTAGATGATCTCCAGCAGCTTCCTCCTCCTCCACTTGTGCGAACTCCTCCTCTCTCTCACTAATGCGAAGTGAGTGAGTGTGTGAATGATCAAATAGAGAGGAGCACCCTCTCTATTTATACTTTACCTTTCACTTAGCCTTAACCCCAAACAGGTCAGCCCCTAAGTGCAACTAACTGGGCCAACTTCTCTAGGAGAGTCTAATAAGCCATGAAAGACTCAACTCTGGGGTCAATGCCCCGTCATACAATGGAGGGTTAATCTCATTGACTTTACATGACCCAAATACAATAATGACTTCTCCGACCGGAGGAATAAACATCTCCGTCGGAGGTACAATAATAAAATACAAATACAATATAAAATATACAAGTGAATATCTTCCGAAGTTACAAATAGATCAACAAATGGAATCACCAACAACCCCTAAAACCTGCAATGAATGGCAAAAATAAGAACGCCAAGGTGGTGCATTCCTTACAAAGAAAAGATGCCTAGAACAAGTGTGCTAGAGAGAGAAATATGCGATAATAGACAATGTAACCCCAAAACAGCAGCACTAGAGAGAGAATCACCAAGCACAAGAGAGAAATTACCCTGTGAACAATAAAGAATGCCAAAGATGTAGGTGCCCTTAGGCAAAATAAAGTTGGTAAATATTGATGCATGTAGACTAAAGAATGATATAGATAGATCAGTAGACGAGATTAGAAAGAGTGTGTATTTATAAAAAACTTAAGAGATAAGGGGGCCTCCTCAAGAGGGGTTATGGGCCCACATTACAATTTAACTAAGCTGGCCTTTACCAAAACCCAATATTATAATAAAAGATTATAAGTTGGCCTTATACACATACATTAATGATTAATATGGATCCACCATAGCCACATCTGGAGATTACACACATTCTCAACACTCTTATAGAGCATCTAGCACAACTACATGCCAGTCACAGACATTGGCCAAACAAAGATCCACTTAGTCAAACAAAGATTGAGAGACCAGTAATATCACAAATTGAAGCCCATCAAATTTGTGATAATATGCAACCATTTGGGAGAATTTCCTAATAAACAGGGGGGAATTTATTGCACTCTGTGTCTGTATCTTATGTTAGTTGTATCTATGATGAACTACCTTCTTATTATATGGAAACATATTTCCACATACTTCACTGGTAGAAAATGAAACTCGCTTCACAAATTTGGTAGATCGCTCAATCTACTTTTGAGCAGCAGTTTAACCCTCTATAACAGAAATTGGGACAATTTCCTCATAAGCAGGGAGGAATTGATAGCACTCATGTGTTTGTATCTTATGTTAGGCATGTCTATTATGAATTACTTTTGTATTATATGGAAACATATTGCTACATACCTGGTTGGCAGAAAAGAAAGCTTGGCTTCACAAGTTTAGTAAATATAAAATCCACTTTTGATAAGCAGTTTAACCCTCTATAACAAAAAAATGAGACAACTTCCTCCTAAACCAAGAGGAATTGATTGCACTTTCTGTTTGCTTCTATGTTAGCCATGCCCATATGAATTACTGTTGTATTATATGATAGTATTGTATTTTTCGTCAAATATTTCTTGCTAGTACTTATTGCTAGGACCATTTATGAAGCAGTAAAATCAGGTATGTAATTGACTCCTAGGTGTCATTTGAATCTTGTAAGGTGTCATACGATTCAATTTTCATTTCTCAAGGCAACACTTGGAGCAGATCTTTTCTCCACAAAGGACACCAATTCTTTAAGCGTGTACCACTTCATTCTCAGGAATACGTGCTTAATCCTTGTGCAATTTCTTTATGTTCTGTTTCATTTTTACTGAATTTTTCTGTTGTATTGACCATCTTGCTCCCTCTGAGCAGAGTATCACTTTAACATTTACCTATCACACATATATTTGTCATTTTATTAAGTGAAGAAAACTGGCAACATACTGTCCTTGAATAAAAGAAAGTTATTCCTTCAAATTTTCCTTGAGCCCAAGTTAAATAAGACAATGAAAACAGAAAATCTACCCAAAGAATGGAAGCAGATGAACTTGATGTACAAGTATGTTGTCATTTGATTTATTTTCCACCTCTGAGCAAAACAGGGACAAATCACAGAAAGCCATAAAGTTAACCAATCAAGCATCAATTACCTTGAAGTCGTCAATCAGAGCAAAATCTGGAAAGAATGGTAAAATATCTTCAATCTTTAAAAGGCCATCTGTTTCCTTGAGAAATGCTATCGCCTTACGAATATTCTCCCGTTTTGCCCCCTTCTCCTGCTCAATAACATGCTTGGCAACCATAAGCCAGAGCTTCTTCCGCAGATCTTCGTCATCTTCAACCTTGTCTGCCTCTGCCATTGCCAACTCTGGGTCCACCTGGGAAAGCATTTTATTTTAAGAAAACATTTCACATGGTCCATCCATTAATATCAGCCTCTAAACTCACTGGAAGATTAAAGTAGATATATGTAATACTGAATGTGTTTATCTGGATATCTAAATGTCAACATATTAACTATAGTAAAATGCAAGTGTTCAAAACATAATGTTATGCTGAAATTGACAGAAGGAAAATGCATTTCAGCAATAATGGCATTCTAAGAAAGTAAAAAAAATACTGGCAGTAACAAAACATGAGTTTCTGGACATATTCGCAAAAACCTCTCATGATATAATGCAACCATTTTTGCCGAAGGACTGGCCAATGAAGAACCTAGTAGTTGAGAAAACTAATTCTTGATCCAGAGTGAACATATTGATCTACTATGCATTACCATTAGATTTGCAGTGGTTACATGATGATCAGCTTTGTTTGTAATTTCATTACAAACCGCTTGCCAGAGAGATCTGTGGGTAGCCATATATCATTTGTGTTACACCTAAAATCTACCCATCATCCTGATTTAGTGTGTACATCCCTGAAGTCACTTGGACTGATTGATCATTTGGGAGGATTGGTGCTCGGTTTGCACAACCTTTTGAGAGGTCGTCGCAGGTTGCACACTAGCAACATGCGACGTCGCAGATTGCTCTTTAGCAAGGTGCGACGAGGTCTGTTAATGGGCAAAAATAGCCATTGCGAGATCCTTCTCGAAACTTGCCTATGTGGGGGCTTATCCCTGATCTCTTGGAGAGCTGGTACTCGACCCCTAACCTATTGGGAAGATCCCCTATCTCTCTCCTACCATCTCTCATCCTATCCTATCCATAACCTCATCCACTTAGTCCTATATAAGTGAGGCTCACTCCCATACCAAAGAGAGGAAGACTATGGTATCTACATGCTGGTGAAATCTCTCTTGGACACTTTCACTCACCTCTTGGAGACTCTCATGCTTCCTTGGAAGGGCTTGGCAATTGGCTTGTGTGGAGAAGGGCTGCTACGTTAAGTCATTGGTTGTAGTTCTATATCTCTATCGTGTACTCCTCTATTTGCAGTAATACAAATGCTTTCCACCAATATTGTCTCTTATGTATGATGATGTTGTGTTGTTTACCTGCTTAACTGTTTACATAGATCTCTTATTGTATAGATGCTCTTTACTCATTTCTCTTTTCTGTGTCTTAATAGGTCTCGCAGCTTGGATCTGACGACCTCGGGACGTGGAGCAACATTCAGGAGGAAGGATAGCGAATCAAAGAGGTAAGACATCTAGTACTTGATCCTTAAGTAGATCTAGGAAACACATTTGTAGTCTGTTTTATTTGTTCTAGACTCGCATTGAGCTAGGGAGATCCGGCTCGCCTCCGGTTGAGTGGATTGTCCGTCAACAATTTGCTAAAGACTGTCCTAGCATGCTAAGTTTGTTCTTGTGCCATAGGTTTACTTGGTGGACATGGTGTTAGTTGTGCCAGTGCTATGATATATTTCACCCTCGTTGACACATGGATATGTTTCTTTTGTGTTTGATGACCATGGGAAGTCACTTTTATGCTCTATAGTGGCTCATAACACTTACAATTCTTGTTCATTACTAAGATGTATCGTGATGTAATCATAATTCTCCCTTAGACAAGTGTGGCATCCTAAAGGTTAAGTTGTATCCCTAGACAATTAAGTAGGTGTTGCACTCATTTCATAACATTTCATCCAGCTCGTTTTCCATGCCTTGTCATTTCACTAGCCTTATCACCCATCTCTATCATTTTCCCCTTGGTGATTGATCTTTGTTACCAACTGAGTTGCATTTCAGTTGGACTTCCAGAGAGCCACCTGTTACCGGATGAACTAGCAGGGCTAGTATCCGATGAACAAATGCAAGAGAAGTAACCACTGTCACCTTAGCCAATTCTCTAACTTTCTTTGGAGTCGGAACCTCCAAGGGGAAGAGCCCTTATGTGGTCTGCAAAAACACCTTAGGACAAGAGAATCTATGTCTTCTGAACAATATTAGTGACCAATGCCTTAAACAATGTATCTATGCGAATGAAGAAGACATACTATGTAATCACTCAATGTTACCAATACTAACACTTGTATAAATATCTGAGTGGTCAAATATCACTTATCATATATTGCCAAATAATTGTAAATGCCCACAGGTAATCAATCAAAAGTAATAGACCATTAACAAATGTAAGTAAGCACTTCTAGGTCAGATTTGTTTGAATGTAATGAAGACAAGGTTGTTATGATCAATGAAGATAATGGCAATATCGTAAACAACTTCTAACTCCTGATTTCATGTACTAGATCATCACTAACATCAGAATTATAACAACATGTAGGGTCAATGTTTACAATATGAATAGTAACTATTAACCATGAGACAAGTTAGGAATGAAGAAAATCTTTCACTTAACCACTTTCTTCCACTTACATTCACCAAATCAAGATATATCAGAATCGTAGCAGTATATCAGAAATATATGACAGCAGTAAGGATATCAGTAATAATCACCAATATACTAGTGCACTGAATAGCAATGGCTTGTTCCACTAACGTTGCAAAGCAAGATATCACAATTTTATCACTAGGCAAATTTAGCGGTACTAACAACAGTGTAATTGGCAATTAGTATGTTTACAGCAGTATAATGAGTACTTGTAACAATCACAAAATGTCAAAATGAAATCAAATAACAGTATATCACAAACACTTTCAACAAGTTTTACTTTGTCACCTTCATACATATCAGAAATATAGCAGTTTCAGTTTGCAAAGTAAGTAACAGCAGTAAGGAATCTTATCAACCTTGTGACAAACAAATACTAAAAGTGATGCTTACAATGAATATTTCAAAATTCAATTAGTTTATCACATAAGAAGACCAAGAAGACCAATATAGCAGACCTGCAATAAATGCTTTTTCAGACCCCTGTGTTATCACACAACTTGTAGCTGTCCCTAAAGGTTATCCTATCTAGGATGGTAGAGGCAATGGACAACTAAAGAGGTGACCCAAGAGATGCCACGGTTCCCAATGCTAGTTGGTGTCACGCTAACCGAGGCACTCTTTTGGGTCACCTCTTTAGTTGTCCATTGCCTCTACCATCCTGGATAGGATAAACTTTACTTTTAGGGACAACTACAAGTTGTATGATAACATTTTTGGTGTTGTTGCCGGGGAGGTAGAGGCTTACCTCAGGTGTCTGCAAGTGTCCATGCGTAATTTATATCTTATCGCATCTGGTCTTGTAATTTATATGGTTATCATTTAGGTCCTTAAATCTTACATAACCATCTTATATCACTCATTTCTCGCCGCTATCCTAACGACATATCCTTTGGTAGACAAGATAAATAGTTTACCTGGCGACTCCAAAACGTGACTCCGCTGAGGAGCGGCCCCGTGCCCACTTTTTTGTAATTTATAAATCATAATGAATTCAGACGTCTTCTTCCAAATGACAAGGTGTATGAACGAAATGTATGAGAATTTATCTCGATATAAAGGGCAGTTGGAAGAAAAAAATGAAAGCAAATCAACGTATCAATATGGGGGTGATTATGTACATAATTCTTATGACTCCCATCATTTTTCTCATTTTTCAAGTAAAAATATGGACCCAATTTCTTCAAATAAGAGTCAATCTTGGCCAAGGTCTTGCAACCAAAGCATTCGGTTGAATGACTCTAGTACTCCAGTTAGACATCCAAAGCAAATCCCTAGCAGAAAAGCCAGAGTGGTTAGAAATCCAGCTAAGCCATCTCCTTTTGACTTCTCTGAAATTTATTGGGCACCTCATCTTATGCCAAATAATTACTCCGAAAGGTTGCCTCCTTTATATAGAAATTATTTTGAGTCAATTGAAAATCTCTTACAAATATTTTGGGATTATATGGAAGTTACGAGTGCTGATGATGAAAATGTTTATATGCGGGCCCTAGGTGAGTCATTAGGTGGAAATCCCGGGTTATGGTTTGATCACTTAGCACCGGGATCCATCACTGGGTATGACATGTTCACCAGGTTATTAAAGAATAAATAGGGTAGTAACATTGAAGAATTCATATCAGAGCCATCAAGCAATGATTGTGCTATTGAGAATCGGTTTGATGAGGACCATCAGGATAATGATGATGATACTTCAAATCAATTCTTTAGTAGCCCTACTCTTGATCCTGAAGAAATTTCTGAGTTTGAGTCTATTGAGGATCCTCCTGAAAAGGAACTCCTTAATCATTCTATCGTTAGCGATCATTCAATTTCTTATCATCTTATTGAAGAAGAAGAAAATGGGGACATGAACCAAGGCCCTTTTGATATGATTTCACTTGATCATTATGTAAATAATCATGATGTTATAAATAAACTTGTCAATTTTCTCCCTGATCAATTCATAGAAAATGATCATTTATCCTCGCATGAATTTAATGATAAATCAATGGAAGCACAGTGTCAGGGTCAGGACGAGTTGGAAAATCAAATTAGATGCTCAAGTCATTTTTCATCTTCTTATGGTGAATCTTTAAGTGTTCCTTTGCCATGCTCTTCCGATTCCATCTTTAATCAAGGTAAATTGATTCAATATTTTGGGTTGGATAATTGCATTAAGTTTTTTGTCCTCGTATAATAAATTTTTCAAACTTGGAAATTCTTCCCGAAATCAAGAGTGTTATTAATGCCTCTCAATCATTTAAAATTTCAAGGTCAGTTATCATTAATCACGTGGGAGGCAACATATGTTTTCAATCCACCCTCCCTTCTCGACTTTTCAAATCTTTTTGTTTGGGTTTATCTAAGTTGCCAGGGTACTCGGGTACTGGGACGGGTACGGGTACGGGTATGCCACTTTTTGAAATAGGGTACTTGGGTACGTCAAGGTACTGTAGACATATATATATTATTATATATAAAATTTTCAAGTTTAAATTATAAATTTATAATTAATAATTATATTAATATATTTATTATTAAGTTAATAAGTTTTCAACAAGTAACACACATTTGACATTGGTATTGCTGCTTGCACATTAATTCAAATTACATATATGATATTGATATTGATATGAATCTACCAATCCTTGGGCAGACAGTACCATTTGTTGATCATTAGGCGTGAGCCTCTATTGAGGAAGAGCAGCAATATTATTTGCTGAGACTAAATACTATAGGGTTGTGGTCATCTAGCAGCCCTATTCCAGTGCATGAGGGTGTAGCACTTCTGTGGAAGCAGCAATCAAAAACTTACGCTTATTAAGGGCGTCTTTCTCCTTCACGGGCTGCATACTATCAATTTAGGTGTGACCTCTTACAGCTGGGCGTGCCTCCATTGTTTGGGCATTTATCTCATGAAAGTGTTGTCCTAAAACTTCAACAATACTCGTATTATTTACAGCAGCTGTGCTTCCATTGTTCGGGCATTAATCTCATTCAAGTGTTGTCCTAAACTCTGACAATATTTATCTTATTTGCAGCAGCAGTCCCTGCCTCAACAGTTCATCTTCAACAATATTTAAGGTCAGATTTATTCTCTTATAATATATGATTGGCATTGAATATTTAGGAAGCAATTAATATTCTTATCTTGTTTATTATTGGGTTCTTATTGTGGTGTTAAACCATTGGGGTATGCAAACAACCTTAAACAATAATTACTCCATCTCGAGTCTAACATTGCCTACAAACCAACAAGTCACCAACCATATCAAGCAAAAGTAAACCAGCAGTGAAGGAATTTGGGGTCAGATTTAAGTTGGGATATTACACCATTGACTCACTAGCAGGAAGTCAAGGTTGGCTGAAAAAATCAAACCCTCTATCATTTGATGCAGAGACTGGTTTGTCTACTGAATGGAGTACCCGCGGAGTACCAAAACTCGCAGTACGCGGCCCTTTTTAAGTACCAATACCCAAATTTATTTGACCAAGTACCTGGTACTCAGGTGAAGTACCCGGTACTTTCACGGTACTCCCAGAGGTACCCGATACGGCGGTACAGGTACCCGGTACTGGTACGGGTGCCCAACCCCCCGGTACAGGTACCCTAGCAACTTAGGGGTTTATGTCTGAAGAATTTTTCTGAGCTTCTAAGTCATGAGTCTATGGGTTGCCAGGTGGTCGATTGTGGAATATTTTATTATAGTGTCCTGTCATCTCCGGTTTATTCCATTCGTTGCTTAATTGAGAAACTTTATAAAGATCAATTTGACTTTTACTCGGTTATAAAGCAACAATTGGGGTTAATCTTGTTTATCAGGCTGTTAATTTATGAATTGTTCCCAATTTGTCTTGTCGATGGTCATCATTTAAACAAAATTGGATGTGCAAGAGAACTACATCTTCTTTCATTTGATCTGTGTGGGAAGCAATCCTCGTCATAATCAACATCCATCTTCATTTTCCAGGTACGCTTGAGATGTACATATTTTCTTCCTCTAATCTACCCATTTATTCTCTAGATCTAAAAACCCTCAAAGTCAAAACCCTTGTATTTTTTTTTATTTTTCAGATCTATGGAGCTCTAGCAAACATTTGCGCTTAATAATTAAAACCCACCTTAATAATCATCTTAACATCTCAAATCTAAAATTTGGTGGGCATCCAACTCCATTTAGCCCCTGATCTAAGGCACTGGGCCTCTCCAAGGGAGGTCGCACTTGTTGGGTAGGTGGCCATTTGCTAGATCTCAATCGTGGGTATTGCTCTTTTCTTCTCAAATCCATAGGTCCATATCATAGTAAACCCCCCTAGTGCCATTCCATCTTAATTTTTACCTTGTGGGCCCCATTTGGAACATTTTCCATATTTTAAGGGTGAGCCCCACTTGGGTTCTTTTACTTGGCATTAGATCTATCTAGATCTACTTCTCCTAACCTATAAGTGGCCTTATCTTTTATTGGTTGAACAATTTGTCATCTCGTAAGCCTCTTCAACCAAGCCATAACTCCTTGGGTCCACTTATCCTTTTTAGATCTAGATCTATCCACCCTTGATCTCTCCATTTTGTCTTTCACATCTCACTAAGAGGTCTTGAGTGGGTTCGCTAGTCCTCATTGGCTAGCTAGGGTCTCCCCTTTGGTCTTGCTTAGGCTTGATCTAAAGTGAAGAGTGCCTCGGTTATCGTGACACCAACTTGCATTGGGAACCATGGCATCTCTTGGATCACCTCTTTAGTTGTCCAATGCCTCTACCATCCTGGATAGGATAACCTTTAGGGACAACTACAAGTTGTGTGATAACACCCTGTTAGGGTAAAATTCAAACCTTGAATAGGCAACCTTTTGGTATGTATTGAGGGCTAACTTGTAGTTGTTTTGTGTAGGTATCCAGGTATGGCAAGAGAAACTTTGTGGTGAAGAAAGAGCCCAATTTAAAGGCTGTTGCAGCCCTTGCAAAGGCCTCTAAATGGAACCAAGGGTTTAAGATGGGAGTATGAGATAGGGAGACGCCTAAAAAGGGGAGAGCGAAGGTAGGAGAGGGAGTTTAGGGTGGCCGCTAGGGTAGAAAAGAATCTGCAGCTAGGGTTTTTAGGTAAGATTTTAAGGTTTTAGGATTTAGTTTTATGAAGAAAAAAAATCAGACCTAAATTACACAAAAAGAAGTAAATTTAACCTAAATAATATGTACAAAATCATAAAAATTAGGGTTTTTTAGGATTTTTCTATTTTTTAAATTTTAAGGCTTCCTAAAATTTCGCCTTATGGTTTTTAGGGCTTAAAATGGCAGGCCGAAATTGTAGGAGAGAGGGCCGAAATTTTAGGAAGGCCAAAAAATTGAAAAAAAAATAAATTTTTTATTTTTAGGGTTTTTGTCATAAAATTACAGACCTAATTCTAACCCTAATTTTACTATGAAAATGCAAATTTACACATGAAAATACAAAATTAACCCTAAATAATAATTACAAATGTACAAACTAGGGTTTGATGTAGAGAAAGACCAACTTAGGGTTTTAATGGATGTTACCCCAAACCCTAGCCTTAGAGAAAGGTGACAAGCCTTCTTCTTGGAGGTAATTCTCCTTGCTACTAGGTTAGGGCTTCTTGAAACAACCTCTAGGGTTGGTTTCAAGAGCCTAAACTAGGGCCAAACTTTGTAAAAACCTCCTTTTGGGAGTGTTTTTACTATGCAATGAGGAGAGAATAACAAGCAAAAGCCCTATTCAAAGATAATGTAGCCCTAGGGCTACCATTCAATCATTCAAGATGCAAAATTTACCTATCATTTATCAAGCAAACCTTAAAAATGTAAAAGACTTACTTGAGCATGAGTTATTCCAACCATTCTAGCATCCACAAAGCATTAGCAAGACAAAGAAAACATCCAACTTCATCCAAGAACAAGAAGAATCATCGCTCCAAGAGGTGCACATCACTTCATAAGACCCTTCTAGGGTTAAAGAGTAGCATAATGAATTGTATCCCATAAGTTGTGTGTTAAAATGAAGTGAGGAGAAGTCTATTTATACTTTCTCACACTCACTTTACAAAAATAAAAAATATCCAGGCCGACATGCCTTTTTAAATTGTCAATTTGAAATTATAAATGTCAACTTAAAATTAAAACAATAATAATATAAAATAATCAAATCTATGGGTAATATGAGGCATTTTCCCCAGAATTTACCCACACATGACTAAAATGGCTAAAAATGAGCATATTGGTCCATTATGAAGGCCAGACCGCGGAGGGGGGGGTCGTCATGCCCCATCTAACCCCAACAGTAGTGAAAATCCCTCAACACCCCCCTAATCAAGCATAGTAGCCTAACTTCAAGGATGACGTCATCATCAAAAAGGCACCTCGGAGAGAGGGCGTTGGTGAAGTGAAGGGCCAGGAGGGTGTGCAAAGTGATCTAGATGATAAATATGTGCCCTAGTGCTGACACGTCTGCCACTGGAATGATGAATCAAGATTGGGGTCATGTAACCCAGTGACCCAACCCTCGAGGCCCCGGACACCAACCTCAGGGCTTCAAGCCCTTTCATGAGGCAGATAGCAATGCCACTAAGCCATAGTACTTCCAAGGGAGAACCAGACAGTCAGGCCTATTACCACCTAAAGTTGCAAATCAGTTGGACTTCAGTGAGCCACCAGTTATTGCACAATTAGTTGTGCTTATCAGAGTTTAGATGTTCCAACCTTGGCCTTTTGGGCCATCTTTTTCATTTTTGTTTTAAATGACCATGCCCCACGGGGTTTGTAATAAAGTGTGCTAGCATGGTGGTATTTGAGTGACTCGGTGCCCTAGGACTTGACAACCAAACAAGGTATTCCAAGGAGTTTTTTCCCTTGTCAATTATGCTTTGCCTATAGCCGAGTATAATTGATGAGTTTTTCTCCTACAACTCCAAAGCTGGAATGCCCGAATTTGGAGGTTCAGCCTTAGGGGGTTATTAGAGTCCATTTGTAAAGAATAAACATGCTAGACACTATTTTTGAGTCCTATGGCCATTTCCTAGGTCCATAGGTGGTCACAGACATTTTCATAAAAAACAAAATTTAGCGGTCGTGGACAAAACAAAAATTATTTTTTATTTTTTAAATAATTAATTTTTTCAATTAATTAAACCATTTTTCCTATGGTTTAATTGAAAAAATTCAAATTGTAATAATTAAGTGGTTTGTGGGTGGATTTTGATAAATGGAGACTCATTTTCTAAGCCATAGCACCCATTTAACCCATAAACCCACTTTTCCTAAGTTTTGAGTAAGTATTTATCAAGGAAATTAATATTTACTCAAAAACTTCAAAAAACACAAAATAAATATAAAAAAAGACATTTATTAAATAAAAAGACAAATTCCTAAATCAAAGGAAAGTGTCTGGAGTTTAACTGAGCTTCAACTAAAGTGACTGGATAATCAACATTAAGATTAACTGAGCTTCGAAAAGGTGATTGCAATCAACAACAACAAGCTCTAAGTTAACTCATCAATCAAGGCAATTCACCCTCCTTAGGTATTTGCGCCCTAGTTTGCTTAGTTTTGCTATATTATGAAGAGCTTTGGTCCATTATTATTCATCTGAAGGTGGAACCTCTGCTCATATTGTATTGTATCATTTTTCTGAGTATAATAAAGAAGGCTTTGCAGGCTAGTCTGGTGATTGTCTTTGGTTGGATCTTCATGCTTGGTACTTATGAGGTAAACTGTATTATGTTTCATAAATTAGTATTGTTGGGATTGTATGTCTTGTGATCTTCTTAAGGATTTGTAAGTAATACTTTATAGTTTGCTTACTCATGTTGATAATACTATGATGCTAAGAGTAGTGATATTTCTTGTTTGAATTCATTACTTCATTGCTTTATATTCATTGTTTACACATATGCTCTTATCTTCTTGCTAGTTCTTTGCAGTTGTTTACAGGTAGCCTAAGTTGAAAAAGTCCACGAACCTGTTAGATCGGGTCTTCATTCAATAAAATCGAACAAAGTCTTGATCCTATAGGTGCATCAGAGAGCTTGACTCCATTGCCCTTTCTTCAAAAAAGCTCAACCCCCATGGGTTCAATCTTCTAGATCCCTTCTTCTCTTTCTATTTCGGTTACTATCCTATTTAATCTAAATCTTGTTTCAAAACTCATTTGATTAATAGATCTAAGCAAGTAGCAATCTAAGCAACTTAATAGCTTCATTTTTATTTAGATCTAGGTTGCTAAGCTTTTCCTTTGCTAGAGTTTAAGGTAGATCTCAAATAAGCAAAGATAGATTAGCTTTTCTTTCAAGTTCTTTCAAAGTTATATCAAGTAAAAGGATGCTTTGATTTGCTTGTTATCTCTTAAAAAGACAAGCAAAGATCCTAAGAAGGCAAGCTTTCTAGCTTAACTTACTTAGTTCTTTTTCTTTCATTGTGTGCTATTTAAGTTAGAATTTTTTCCTTTTTCTTGGCATATAAAGAAATACACTCTTAAAGTTTGTTTCGGTAGATTCTAAGTACTTTATTGTTCGTAGGTTTTTCTTAATTAAATATCAGTCTTAAACTTTAAAATCATTTCAAAGTTAGTTTAAAATCAAAAGTTTGCCCAAAAAACTATGTTTTTACATACTAGTTGCATTGTAGTTCAATTTGGCAATTTATAGCATTGTCAGGACTCAGAACACTTTATTGTTTGATTTTTGTCTTTAGCAGGTTGAAGCCCAAAAACCAAGAAGTTCACCATTTCAAAGCTTCCCAAACTTTCGCAAGAAACCACAGTTTGAACCTTGATTCATTTCATCAATAAATTGTAAACTGACTTGTTTCCCCAAGCATAAAGGTCAAGCAGTGGTTCACTTCTATTTCATTTTGTAAAAGAAAAATAAAAAGAGCAAGCAGGCAATTCCAGCGCCTGATCCCAATCTCCCCGGGGGGGATTTGCACTTTTCACTTTTTTTTCAGTTTTCCATATTTTTTACTTTTCTTTGTTCTAGATTAGTTTATTTTCATTATTAGTAATTAGAAAACATTCACAAAGCACACAAAGCGAGGGGGACTTACAATCATTATTCAATCTCTCACTTAAGTGCTACAAAATAAACTACAATATTGTTCTAAAACTTTCAAACTAAAATTTATCCCCATTGATCTACCAAAGTACTCCATCATATTTGGTGTGAAGAAAAGATACCCTTGGAGTTTAGCTTAGATTAATCATCCACTCATATTTTCTAATAAAACAAACCAACACCCCAAACCCAACGTATGCTCTTAACCTCTGCAGCTGAGTCTGAACATGTGATGTCCTCTTCTGCTTAGGCATTGAGGAACATCCCGCTAACCTATTTGATTCCCATAGGTTCGAGCAGGCACTGACAGTCAAGGGATCAGCCGAGGACTTATGCCATATCAGAATATCTAGGGCATAGATTTTATATCACCATTAGATGGACAGGGGCCATCTGAGCCCAAGGACACTTGCATGCATGACATCCAAGCATTATTTGATGATGCATGCACCTTATTGAGTATCCAGGCACCTGCATGCAAGTCAACTACAAATTAGAAGATAAAGTAACCTAATTAGGTTGAAATTAGGGTTTTGAGTAGTTGAGTGTTATAAAAGAAGGTAAAGCGAATGGAGAAGGCACCATTATTGATTATTGATTTGTGATCTCGACTTGGAGAAGCTCAGTGAGCTAAGTTGGGGTTGAGGCTTGTACTCGACTAACTGGTGTATTTCGGCAGTGAAAGCTATCTGCCTTAGTTCATCATCCAGGTTCAGCATTGTTCTTCATCAAGTATTATCATCTCTCAGTATTTAGCAAAGTTATCTTTTATATTATTTTCGTGGGCTTGCCCTCCCTTGCTTGGGCACATTCCCCAGGTGGTCTTATATTCGTTTTCCAGTATTCAGTGGGCAGAAGTATTGCATGCGGCTTCCATTCTTCTCAGAGCATCTATATTACCCTTCCCCTAGAAGAAGGGCTTCTCTCTTGGACTCTTGAGGGAGTTGTCATCATTCAGATCTATTGGAGGACGTGAGCATTCTCAAGGGCGCACTTTTGGGACAGATCTTCACGTTTTAGGCTTGGGAGCCATCAGAACTCATGCATGCGGTCTTCATCATCTCCAGAAGGGCATTATAACCCTAGTACACCTCATCGGGACCTTCATCTGCGGAGTATTTATTATATTGGAGCATCAGGGCTTGGAGGAGGGCGCACTTCTTTGTGGGAGGACGATTTGACTTGTCTCTCTATTTATCTAGCACAATCCTTGCATGCGGGGATCATCTTCATCTACATTAGCAGATCTACATACTGGAATGTGCATGCATTAAATTCTCCTACTTTCTAACATTCCTATATTTTCGAGGGCACATTTCTGCATGCAAATGCATGCATGCAGAGATATGGGTTTACTGTCATAATCTGTTGAGATATAAGCCACTAGCCATCTACAGTATCAAAAAAAAAAAAATATCAGTTTGGGATATTACAGTGGTATTAGAGCATGTTCCTTGCCAACTGTGGGGCACACATAGTATAATCAGTCAATGAATTCGGAAGATCCATACAACATTACCTATAGGAGACAGAAGTCTAGAGATTGTGGTAGAAGAGAAGAAGTGTTAGAGGATATAGATTTAGAAGATAAAGAGTATCAGTTTGACATAAATAAGGGTAAAGAAACGATGGCAGACGAGGAGAAGACAGCTTTCCATAGTCTCATCTCAGCTATCAATGCACTCACCACTGACCAAAAAGAAATGGCAAGCGCCATTAAGCAGATGACAGAGCAGAATGGACACCCCCCACCACACAGTCCTTTATTTCCCCATAGTGATAGGGTGTCCACTAGTAGTAGCAGAGAACACTTGGATACCAACATACACAGCCATCCCCACCTATACAACAGACCCTCTCGTCCTACCATGCCACATTTCCTGGATAGCTTAGCCGCAATGCCTCTAGCACAGGTAGAACCCGAAGAAAATATGACTGCCTATTTGAGAGAATATAGGGCCTTGGGAGATGACTTCCAGTCAGCCATGTCCTTCACTGACCTATGGCATTTTAAAGTAAAAATAAACCCAGAGCTTACACTAGGCCATTCACCCAGAACTATGAGTTACAGTGCACCATAGAAAAACTGACTATCCCTACCTTTGAGGGTTCCCGGGGAGGTCGAGCCCGGAATTGGGTGCAGAAGTTGGATACCTATTTCCAGCTAAACCCCATGCTTGAGACAGATGCCATTAAATTGGCTACATTACATTTGGACGGGGAGGCCCATGAGTGGTGGTACCACGGATTGGTGACATTGGGTCACAATACCATTACTTCCTACTCAGACTTCACACAGAGGCTCATTGAGCGATTTGATAGGAAGGACCCTGAGCTACATTTCAGAGAGTTGGCACAGCTCAAGCAGACAGGTAGTGCAGATGCATTCATTTCAGAGTTTCAGAGGGTGGCAGTCATGGTGACAGATATTTCAGAGAGCAGGTTGATTATGCTATTTACCCTACCCTAGCTGATGCCATCAGACGGACTAGAGACTTACAGGAAGCAGTACCCAAGAGTAGGTTTCCCCCCAGAACCAACTTTTCGATTAAAGATAAAGAAAAGAAACCTTTCCAGAAAGAGTGGCCAAAGAAAGAAAGGATGGATAATGATGTCCGCCAAGACCTGAGGAGGAAAAAATTATGTTTCACTTGTAGAGACCCATGGGAGCCAGGTCATAGATGTTCTGGAAAGGGAAAGGCCTACTACATAGAGGCTTATTCCGACAGTGGGGAGGAAAAGGATGACCAGGAGCAGGAACAGAGGGATACCCATGAGACAGCTAAGGAGGGACAGCCATCGGGTGGTTCCATTGCTACCATGACAGGAGTTCTGAGATTCCACACCCTCCGGATCAGAGGTACAGTACAGGGCCACAGGCTGGGAGTACTAGTAGATGATGGGGCATCCCACAATTTTATTGACGCTGCTTGGTTTAAAAGGAAAGGAATTCGGACAGAGACTTTTGATGGATTTTCAGTAGCTGCAGCAGGTCACACCATGGAGTGTAGTCAGCGGATTCCAAAACTCAAGGTAACACTTGGGAATTATACAGTGATAGAGACATTCTATGTAGTAGATGTACCTGACATGCATGTGGTATTAAAAGTTCAGTGGCTTTATTCCATAGGGAAGTATTCCACGAACTACCAGACCATGGAGATGGAGTTTATGGGGCAGAGGGACAGAAGGTAGTTCTGAGAGTGATGAACACCTACCCTCCTACAGTAGTATCATCACACAGGATGGAGGCAGTACTCCGACAGGGAGATATCGAGTGGGCAGCCGAGTGCATGGTTACCTTCAGGAAACCACCAGATAAGGCCACACAACATCCAGCAGATATAGAGGCCTTACTGCAGAAGCACAAAGCTATATTCGGAGACCTTCCAGCAGGTCGACCTCCTGATAGGGGGTTTGAGGCTTTGAGCACATCATTGAGTTAGAGGAGGGGACTCGGGCAGTTATCACGACTCCTTACAGACACCCCAAAAGATACAAGGACGAGATAGAGAACACTATCAAAGAACTGCTCAAGCTGGGATACATCAAGCCCAGCTCCAATCCTTTTGCATCTTCAGTTGTGCTGGTTAAGAAAAAAGATGGTACCTTATGCATGTGTATTGACTACAGGGCTCTGAATAAAAAGACTATCAAGAACAGGTACCCAATCCCCAGGATTGATGAGTTGATGGATGAGCTACAAGGGGCCAATTACTTCTTAAAGATTGATCTCCTCTCAGGCTACCATCAGATTCAGGTTAGGGAAAAGGATGTTCCAAAGACCGCCTTTCGTTGTCACTACGGGCACTATGAGTTTCTAGTGATGCCATTCGGGCTCACTAATGCACCAGCTACCTTTCAGTCTTGCATGAATAATATTTTCAAAGGTCAGTTACGCAAGTATCTTCTGGTATTTTTTGATGACATATTGATATACAGTAGAACTTGGGAGGAGCACTTGAAACATTTGGATGAGGTACTTAGAATTTTATAAGAGCAGTCACTTTATGCCAAGATGTCCAAGTGTGAGTTCGGCATGCAAGAGATGTTGTATTTGGGGCATGTGATAGGTGCTAATGGGGTACAAGTTCACTTAGAGAAGATTCTAGCCATACTGGATTGGCCCACACCCAAGAATGTGACCGAACTAAAGGGCTTTTTAGGGCTTTGCACTTACTACAGGAGGTACGTCAGCGGGTTTTCACAGATGACAGCACCCCTCACCGATCTCACCAAGAAAGGGGCTTTCAGTTGGTCAGAAACAGCACAACAGACATTTGAAAAGATGAAAAAGGTAATCAGTTCATGCCCCGTACTAGCTCTACCAAACTTTTATCTACCCTTTGTGTTAGAGTGCGATGCCTCCAGAGAGGGAATTGGGGCAGTATTGATGCAGAACAATCACCCCATTGCATTTGAGAGCAGGAAGCTCAAGGACTATGAGCGCCACTACTCGATTTATGATAAAGAGATGTTAGCCATTCTTCATGCGCTGACAAAGTTCCGACAGTATTTAGCAGGTGGCCGATTCAGGGTTAAGACAGATCATAACAATTTGAAATACTTCCTTGAGCAGAAAGAGCTAAACGAGAGACAACAAAAATGGGTAAGCAAAATTCAAGCCTATGACTTCGAGATTGAGTATGTGAAGGGGAGGAACAATGTAGTGGCAGATGCACTTTCTAGACGACCAGCTGAATTATCCCTTATGAGCATCTCATCAGATTGGAGGTCTCACCTTTTGGTGGAATACTCCAAAGACAAGTTTGCTTGCGAGCTATTGGATGGGCAGTTGCAGGATGACAGATATCGGGTGATTGATGATACCATATATTACAAAAACAAAATCTTCTTGGTTCCAGAGTCTTCTCTCAAGAAGAATATTTTATAGGCATCACATGATTCACCTTTAGCAGGGCATCAGGGGTTTCTCAAGACCTACAGACAGATTAGGGAGAGGTTCTCATGGAAAGGCCTCAAGAATGATGTGATGCAGCATGTGGGAGAGTGCAGCTTGTGTCAGCAGAACAAAATAGAGCACACCCACCCAACCGGTTTATTACAACCATTGCCTATTCCCGAGCAGAAATGGGAGAGCATCTCCATGGATTTCATCACAGGGTTACCCAAGGTTCAGGGAAGAGATTGCTTGTACGTAGTGGTAGACAGACTGACCAAGTTTGCTCACTTCTTTTCTATTTCCTCAGATTACTCAGTAGCACAGGTGGCAGAACTATTCTTCAGAGAGGTATTCTGACTCCATGGGTTACCCAAGACTATTGTCAGTGACAGGGATAGTAAATTCACCGGGGCTTTTTGGCAGGAGCTTTTCCGGCTAGTAGGTACTGAGCTGGCTATGAGCACCAGTTATCATCCGCAGAGTGACGGACAGATAGAGATTGTCAACAAGTGGATTGAGGGGTACCTGAGAAATTATGTGGCAGGCCAGCATAGGACATGGATCAAATGGTTGCACTTGGGTGAGCATTGTTACAACACCACCCACCATATGACCATTGGGATGACACCCTTCAGAGCCTTATACGGATATGATGCTTCCACTTTCGCAGATAGGATGTTTGGTGACAGCAGGGCTCCCAAGGCCAAAGAGTGGATTCAGGAGGGTCAGGATATCCTCAAGATTCTCAGGGAGAACATACAGAGGGCTCAGAATCAACAGAAGATATATGCAGAAAGGCATAGGTTTAAGCGTAGTTTTGAGGTAGGAGACTTCGTTTACTTACGCCTCCAACCTTACTGTTAGTCGACTCTGAAAAAGAAAGGAGCGAAAAAACTCAAACCTCGCTTCTACGGTCCTTATAAGATAGTCAAGAAGGTTGGAGAGGTAGCATACGAGCTCGAACTACCCCCAGAGAGCAAGATTCACAACGTATTTCATGTCTCCAACCTCAAGAAGGCAGTTGGTCAGCAGATTGTCACATCCTCTGAGTTGCCCCCTCTTGATGATGAGGGGCAATTGGTTCTGATTCCTAAGCGCATCCTAGAGGTGCGAGAGCGGAAAATGAGAAACCAAGTTATCAGAGACTACTTGGCTCACTGGAGAGATTTGCCTTTGGAGGAGGCCACTTGGGAGGGAGAACAGGTATTACAACACCCAGCTTTACAGTTGCTTGAGGACAAGCAAATTCGAGCGGGGAGGACTGTGATGTCCTCTTTTGCTTAGGCATTGAGGAACATCCCGCTAACCTATTTGATTCCCATAGGTTCGAGCAGGCACTGACAGTCAAGGGACTAGCCGAGGACTTATGCCATATCAGAATATCTAGGGCATAGATTTTATATCACCATTAGATGGACAAGGGCAATCTGAGTCCAAGGACACCTGCATGCATGACATCCGAGCATTATTTGATGATGCATGCACCTTATTGAGTATCCAGGCACCTGCATGCAAGTCAACTGCAAATTAGAAGATAAAGTAACCTAATTAGGTTGAAATTAGGGTTTTGAGCAGTTGAGTGTTATAAAAGAAGGTAAAGCAAATGGAGAAGGCACCATTATTGATTATTGATTTGTGATCTCGATTTGGAGAAGCTCGACGAGCTAAGTTGGGGTTGAGGCTTGCACTCGACTAACTGGTGTATTTCGGCAGTGAAAGCTATCTGCCCTAGTTCATCATTCAGGTTGGATCATCCAGGTTCAGCATTGTTTTTCATCAGGTATTATCATCTCTCAATATTTAGCAGAGTTATCTTTTATATTATTTTCGTGGGCTTGCCCTCCCTTGCTTGGGCGCATTCCCCAAGTGGTCTTCTATTCGTTTTCCAGTATTCAGTGGGCAGAAGTGTTGCATGCGGCTTCCATTCTTCTCAGAGCATCTATATTACCTTTCCCCTGGAAGAAGGGCTTCTCTCTTGGACTCTTGAGGGAGTTTTCATCATTCAGATCTATTGGAGGACGTGAGCATTCTCAAGGGCGCACTTTTGGGAGAGATCTTCATGTTTTAGGCTTGGGAGCCATCAGAACTCATGCATGCGGTCTTCATCATCTCCAAAAGGGCATTATAACCCTAGTACACCTCATCAGGACCTTCATTTGCGGAGTATTTATTATATTGGAGCATCAGGGCTTGGAGGAGGGCGCACTTCTCTGTGGAAGGACGATTTGACTTATCTCTCTATTTATCTGGCACAATCCTTGCATGCGGGGATCATCTTCATCTACATTAGCAGATCTACATATTGGTATGTGCATGCATTAAATTCTCCTACTTTCTAGCATTCCTATATTTTCTAGGGCACAATTCTGCATGCAGAGATCTGGGTTTACTGTCATAATCTGTTGAGATATAAGCCACTAGCCATCTACAGTATCAAAAAAAAAAAAAAATATTAGTTTGGGATATTACAGAACAGTAGGGTTAACCAGAAATGGGTGCAAGGTACTTAGTTTTAATAGGAAAATCCATTAGAACCAAATTCTAAGAACTCGGGAGGTTGCATGGACGAAAACTATAGAGTCAGCAGGCTACTTTAAGAAGGTTTATCCTCGCCTGGTTGGACACTTGGTAAAGCTGCTAAAGCACTCAATTCGAAGGGTTAGGTCTCTTTTGGTCCAAACCAAGAATTAACCCATTCCTCTAATACCCATTTAATAATTCTAAAATAAACCAACAAGACTCTTACAATACTTTCACAAACCTACACAACAACAATCGCACGCATTTACATTTTCGGCACTGGTCTAACTACTTTTTTCAATCTTGCAATATGGCGTGAATGTATCTCTTTCTTTCAATATCATGTCTAGTGATTAGTAAATTATTTGCAAATATGTATTGTTGATTTATTTTTTCATTTCATCATTAATCAAACTCCTAGATTAGACTTTTTTTGTTACAGATTAAAAGCCTTAGTTTTATTTTCATAGGGACCACCCCCCTTGGCTCCGCTAGGAGTAAGCCTAGACGGAGGAGTCGACAAATCAGGTGACAACACTTGACTCTCACTTGCCCCCAAGGACACACTGAGCGGCTTGAAGGTTTCTTGTCGCGTCCCCCCAGGCGTGTATTAGGCGGCAACATTTTGGCGTAGTTGCCGGGGATAAACCTTTCTATTCCCGGGTCACGACTTTTTGTTTTCTTCTTTTTTGTTTTTGCTTTGTTTGATGATTGTTTAGAGTAGACCTTTATTCTTTCATTTGGCGACTACACTAACCTTTTTTCTTTTATAAAATTTCAAAGTAAAACACAAAAATAAGTTTTGTGAGAGTTTTTAATGCATATTTTTATTCTCACATGGCTACTCCAATCAACGGATAAAACCCTTGTATCTCATAAATTTGTTGAGACTGGTTGTGTGTAAGTGAGCCCATGCGACACAGTAAACATAAAAGCTCATCATTTTGACAACTCCCTTGATTCGGTACAAGATGTCCTCCATGGTTATTTCAGACTAATGCTTTTGATACCAATATGGATGATGAAGAGTCTGGTGCTCAAATTGCTAGTGCATATCCTCCCCTCAATTTTTCATACATCCTAGGTTTTTCTAACTTTCACTATGGTGAGGAAGATATATCAATTTATTTGTCGATCTTTTATGGAAATGATGATCCAGTCATCCAACACATCATGTCTTTCTTTAAGGTTCTCGCTGACTTCAAAGTTCTGTATGAAGATAATATGATGCAAATGTTTGCGGGTACTCTGGAGGGAGAGGCTTATTATTTTATTATTGAGGGCCTTCCTAGCAAATGTATTACCTCCCTTTCATGCTTCCTTAAAATTTTCTTAAAGCAGTGACAGTGTGATGATGACAATGTGGAAAGATTCCTTGAAAAATCCTTGGCTTACTTCTTACCCGAGATAAAATATCACATGGAAGACCCCAAGCCTTCGCGTGTCGTCATGATAGAGAACATTGAGTATGTGGAGGTTCCTCTAGCCTCTTTCACTAAAGAAGAGATTACGCAGCTTATTGAAACGAAGGGTGTCATTCTCCCTGGAGCACAGTTTAACTTTGAGAGAATGATCCATGATGATCCCATTGAAGAGTTTCATGAAGCATCCTTGACTGAGGACATTGTTGAGGACCCTCCTCATTTCACTTTAACAGAAAATATGGAAGATTTTGAGTGTTCTCAGGTCCATTTAAATGATGATGATCATACGTATGTTCCAAACTTACCTGAAGAGGAAGCCATTGCTAAGATTAACAAAGACATTCATGAGGGATCTTTAATTGAAATGGTCTTTGAGAAGTTTCCTCACAATGCCATGGTAAAAAACATTGAAGATTTAGAATTTCAAGATTACTTTAGTGAAGATGACGACATTTGTACTCCTAAGCCACCTCCAAAAGAAACTATTACAGAGGCCCTCATTGAAAATGAGGAAGTTTGCAATGTGTATAATGATGATGGTTTGGAAGGCTTACTTCCTTATGACCTTTTTCTGAAGAGGAGGATTATGCGCATGAAGAAGACAGACATAGCTTGAATTATGATATAAGTGATGAAGAATCCCTCATGACTGACATAGATGTTAATGATGATAATTGGACATTTATGGAGAACCCTATATATGCTTCGTCTGAAGAAGAACCTGCCTCGTCTGAAGAAGAACCTGATGATCCGGAATCTCTTGAAGGTATGATTGAAAACCCCATATATGTCATATCCGAGGAAATAAATTTTGAGTCGGAGTCTCTTGATGGTTTTATTGAAAAACCTATTTATGAGTTGTTTATGGACTTTGAGACCTTAGGAAATATTTGCATGGAAAAGGAGCATGAATGTTTTGCATATGAGCCATGCATAAGCATCAGCAATCAGAACCTGAAGAATCAATACAATGAGGATTCAGATCAGATAGAACTTATTGAAGAGCAGTCTCATCCATCATCTCCGTACACAGAGGTTCCTTATGATTTGGAGCAACTTGGGGCTTATGTTTTCATAGAGAATTATCATCAGAGGACCCCTTCAGATCAACATAATGAAGCAGTTGATTTGCTGCAGCATTCTCAGTTTTTTCTCAGCCCCATCCAGTCATGGATAGAAGAAGCCTGCAAGAGGACTTACCATTTGGGGAAGTGCTTCAAATATCTATCGCATGCCTATGATTTCCCATCCAGCCCTCTCATCGAGAATATCAATACAGGTTTGCATATCGTGAATAAGATATCCTTGTTTTAGCTGGTAACCAAACACAAGGTGAAATTTTTTTATATTGATGAAAATTGAAATGTTAAGGTGGTTGCATTGGATTTATCATTTTACTTCACAGTTTTATTACGACATGTTTAGAGTGGGAAATAAGCTCCTCAAAGTGAGCATTTTCTTTTTGCATTTCTTTTTCAGTGTTTTCCTCTTATAAGAATTCTTTATAGTTAGTTTTTCCTTTTGAATAAAGCAAACTTATGGTTCATTGGTTTCTTACAAACACTTGTGCTACTAAAGGGTTTTCCTGTCAAGTTGAGATGTTTTTACAGGTCATAGAAACCGGAGATTCTGGGGTTCTTGTATGCTCTCCTTTCCTTAAGACCAGATAGAGCACACGTCCCGCAATTGGAGCCAGATGTTACCACCTAAAGTTGCACATCAGTTGGACTTCAGTGAGCTGCCAATTATTGCACAATTAGTTGTGCTTATCAGAGTTTAGATGTTCCAACCTTGACCTTTTGGGCCATCTTTTTCATTTATGTTTTAAATGAACATGCCCAACGGGGTTTGTAATAAAGTGTGCTAGCATAGTGGTCTTTGAGTGACTCAGTTCCCTAGGACTTGACAACCAAACAAGGTATTCCAAGGAGTTTTTTCCCTTGTCAATTATGCTTTGCCTATAGCCGAGTATAATCGATAAGTTTTTCTCCTACAACTCCAAAGCTAGAATGCCCGAATTTGGTGGTTAGGCCTTAGAGGGTTATTAGAGTCCATTTGTAAATTATAAACATGCTAGACACTATTTTTTAGTCCTATGGTCATTTCCTAAGTCCATAGGTGGTCACAAACATTTTCATAAAAAAAAAAATTAGCGCTCATGGACAAAAAAAAAAAAAAAATTATTTTTTTAAATAATTAATTTTTTCAATTAATTAAACCATTTTTCCTATGGTTTAATTGAAAAAATTCAAATTGTAATAATTAAGTGGTTTGTGGGTGGATTTTGATAAATGGGGGCTCATTTTCTAAACCAGAGCACCCATTTAACCCATAAACCCACTTTTCCTAAGTTTTGAGTAAGTATTTATCAAAAAATTGATATTTACTAAAAAACTCCAAAAAAGACAAAATAAATATAAAAAAAGACATATTTATTAAATAAAAAGACAAATTCCTAAATCAAAGAAAAGTGTCTGGAGTGGAACTGAGCTTCAGCTAAAGTGACTGGATAGTCAACATTAAGATTAACTGAGCTCCAAAAAGGTGATTGCAATCAACAACAACCAAGCTCTCAGCTAACTCATCAATCAAGGCAATTCACCCTCCTTAGGTATTTGCGCACTAGTTTGCTTGGTTTTGCTATATAATGAAGAGCTTTGGTCCATTATTATTCATCTGAAGGTGGAACCTTTGCTCATATTGTATTGTATCATTTTTCTGAGTATAATAAATAGGGATTTGGAGGCTAGTTTGGTGATTGTCTTTGGTTGGATCTTCATGCTTGGTACTTATGAGGTAAACTGTATTATGTTTCCTAAATTAGTATTGTTGGGATTGTATGTCTTGTGAAGGGAAGTTATCTTCTTAAGGATTTGTAAGTAATACTTTATAGTTTGCCTACTCATGTTGATAATACTATGATGCTAAGAGTAGTGATATTTCTTGTTTGAATTCATTACTTCATTGCTTTATATTCATTGTTTACACATATGCTCGTATCCCCTTGCTAGTTCTTTGCAGTTGTTTACAGATAGCCTAAGTTGAAGTCGTCCACAAACTCGTTAGATCGGGTCTTCATTCAATAAAATCGAACAAAGTCTTGATCCTACCGGTGCATCAGGGAGCTTGACTCCATTGCCCTTTCTTCAAAAATGCTCAACCCCCATGGGTTCAATCTTCTAGATCCCTTCTACTCTTTCTATTTCGGTTACTATCCTATTTAATCTAAATCGTGTTTCAAAGCAAATTTGATTAATAGATCTAAGCAAGTAGCAATCTAAGGAACTTAATAGCTTCATTTTTAGTTAGATCTAGGTTGCTAAGCTTTTCCTTTGCTAGAGTTTAAGGTAGATCTCAAAGAAGCAAAGATAGATTAGCTTTTCTTTCAAGTTCTTTCAAAGTTGCATCAAGTAAAAGGGTGCTTTGATTTGCTTGTCATCTCTTAAAGAGACAAGCAAAGATCCTAAGAAGGCAAGCTTTCTAGCTTGCCTTACTTAGTTCTTTTTCTTTCATTGTGTGCTATTAAAGTTAGAATTTTTTCTTTTTTTTGGCATATAAAGAAATACACACTTAAAGTGTGTTTCGGTAGATTCTAAGTATTTCATTGTTTGCTGGTTTTTCTTAATTAAATATCAGTCCTAAACTTTAAAATCATTTCAAAGTTAGCTTAAAATCCAAATTTTGCCCAAAAAAACAATATTTTTACATACTAGTTGCATTGTAGTTCGATTTGGCAATTTATTGTATTGTCAGAACCACTCTTAAAGTGTTCTGATTGTTATTTCTGATTTACTTTTGTTCGCTGGTCTGATTTTGGTCTTCAGCAGGTTGAAGCCCAAAAACCAAGAAGTTCACCATTTCAAAGCTTCCCAAACTTTCGCAAGAACCAACAGTTGGAACCTTGATTCATTTCATCAATAATTTGTAAACTGGCTTGTTTCCCTAAGCATAAAGGGCAAGCAGTGGTTCACTTCTATTTCATTTTGTAAAAGAAAAATAACAAGAGCAAGCAGGCAATTCCAGCGCCTGATCTCAATCCCCCCAGGGGGGATTCGCACTTTTTCACTTTTGTTTTTTCAGTTTTGCATATTTTTTATTTTTCTTTGTTCTAGATTAGTTTATTTTCATTATTATTAATTAGAAAACATTCACAAAGCACACAAAGCGTCCCAGGGGGACTTACAATCATTTTTCAATCTCTCACTTAAGTGCTACAAAATTGTTCTAAAACTTTCAAACTAAAATTTATCCCCCTTGATCTACTGAAGTACTCTATCATATTTGGTGTGAAGAAAAGATACCCTTGGGGTTTAGCTTAAATTAATCATCCACTCATATTTTCTAATAAAACAAACCAACACCCCAAACCCAAAGTATGCTCTTAACCTCTGCAGCTGAGTCTGAACAATAGGGTTAACCAGAAACGGGTGCAAGGTACTTAGTTTTAATAGGAAAATCCATTAGAACCAAATTCTAAGAACTCGAGAGGTTGCATGGGCGGAAACCATAGAGTCAGCAAGCTACTTTAAGAAGGTTTATCCTGGCCTGGTTGGACACTTGGTAAAGCTGCTAAAGCACTCAGTTCGAAGGGTTAGGTCTCTTTTGGGCCAAACCAAGAATTAACCCATTCCTCTAATAACCATTTAATAATTCCAAAATAAACGAACAAGACTTTTGCAATACTTTCACAACCCTACACAGCAACAATCGCACACATTTACATTTTTGTCACTGGTCTAATTACTTTTTTCAATCTTGCAATATGGCGTGAATGTATCTCTTTCTTTCAATATCATGTGTAGTGATTGGTAAAATATTTGCAAATATGTATTGTTGATTTATTTTTTCATTTCATCATTAATCAAACTCCTAGATTAGACTTTTTTTGTTACAGATTAAAATCCTTAGTTTTATTTTCATAGGGACCACCCCCCTTGGCTTCGCTAGGAGTAAGCCTAGACGGAGGAGTCGAGTAATTAGTTGACAGCACTTGACTCTCACTTGCCCCAAGGACACACCGAGCGGCTTGAAGGTTTCCTGCCGCGTCCCCCCTGGGTGTGTATTAGGCGGCAACAAGTCCATAACCCCTACTCAGAAAAAGCTGGCTAAACACCCCTCCTGGTCAGAAAAATTTGACCCCCTCTCCTTGGGGACCTTTGCAGGTGTGTTGGTACTAGTACAACGTAACACTGGCTCCAACTGCGGGACGTGTACTCCTCCTGAGGGTTCTCGAGAATCCATGAATCGTCTGGGTACCTGTAGACTTACACACGTATCAAATAACCAAGGACATCAAACTACCATGAGGCAGACACTTTCATCCTGCCTTACTCATCATAAAAGTAAGATAAAATAAACTGAATGAAAAAACAACTAACCTATGTAGACATGAATAATGTCAAATGCAATGCATAGGGTAACGGTGTATGCCTAACTCAAGTGAACTAAACCTACCTATGCTAAACATAATAATCAGGAAGGGTTAAGTGAAATCATACCACTAATTTAACCATTTAAGTAAGTAATTCATACCTGATCCTTTGCCTTTGTCTTTAGAATGAATCCATGATAATATCTCATCGATCACCAAGTCAATACGTACCAGGGTCTCCATCAGGATATGAGATGAAAGCTGAGCAACTAAAAGGGCCTGGAAGCTTTGATATTTCTGCCACGGAGAAGGATTGCTTTCACAAGCTCCATTTATCCAGGCTTCCACTGGGCTAAGGTATGGACCATCTTCATCATATACTGGCATTGAGAAAAAAAATTGCCTGAAATTCATTGCATGGTCGTCAATTCGAGATACCATTGGTGGAGGTAAACCTTGCAAATCTTCGTACATCAGCTGCAACCTATTTGAACATTTCTTTGGAGATACAAAGATATTGTTTATCTTTATAATTATCATGTTAGTACCCCTAATGATCTTTAAAATTTTGAAATTGCTAACCACATAATTTTAAATTTTCAAATTGCTAACCACATAATTTCACTGGTTAGCTAGGGTCTCCCCCTTGGCTTAGCTCTAACTTTGCAAAGAAATACCCTTTTGAGAGCATATGTAGATTTTTTATTCCAGGTACTTTTGATCATGTTCCTTGTATTTGGATGAGTTATAAGGGGATTATATGCTCTGTGACTACCTTGTGTGAGTATGATTTTGCAGATTTTGGTCGAGATCGATTACGATCAAAGTGGATGCAGAAGCTGCAGAAATTGCAGAAGACCGAAAATCAATGAAATCGTTGATTCAAAGGGCTCGCGCGGACTATAAGATGCCAATGTGGATGAATTAATGGATTCATAACAAGAATCCACTAGCTGGATTAAAGAAGAAACATTCTTACCCTAGATTGTAACGAGATCAGGTCTGTTAGTTCCACGTGGTCTCAAGCAAGAAATTCGCAAGTGTTAAGAGTTATTTCTAGCCTAAGGAAAGTAAGATCTATTCTATTTTTAATGTATTATTGTTTAAGCACTTGAACTGATTTGAGAAATGGACGGATTCATCAAGTTGTAAACATTTTGAACAAACCATTTTATTTTGTATGAATATGCCTCTTTTTTATAAGAGGTGAGAGCTATTTGAGACACTATATTGGTGTGCTATCGCTACAAGTCTTAATAAAATATCAGTTCTTCTCTATGATGTGTGTCTATGTGTGTGATTAGCTCATGATTGTTGATATCGTTTAACATTGCCTATTCTAAAGAGACAGGGCCCCTTTTGAGAAGAAGGTATTGTACAAGTAGATTGGCAAGAGTAGTTAAAAGAGTTTGCAATTAGTTTGGATTAATTCATGTCTATTGTGTTAATTTTTCATCAAGTTCGGGTTATATGCAAAAGAATAACAATTCAATATATTTTAATGCAAAAAATACATTTAATAAATAATTACAAAATTGAATATGAAATAGTGCAGTAGTAATTTCTAACATAACATAATTTTCATCTCTTTCAACTTCACACCTTTAACACTATCAGATAGGTCATTGTGCTAAAGTAATTTTCTCCTTTAACACTACCAGTTAGATCACTGTGTCAAAGTAATCTTCAGTAACATGTAATAAACAAATTGATCATAGAACAATAAAAGAGATATAGTTGAAGATACTTACCTGGGTGTGAAACCCTTTCTATAGAAATACTCAGAAGAGTTACTTTCAGAAAAGATTATGCCTCAGAAAGGTCAGTCAACTCTAGGAACTAGCTGACCCTACAAGAGGGTAGTACAAACTAGAGAGAGAGAGAGATGACAAGTTGCAGTGGTGAAGATCAATGACATTCAAAACACAGTTGCAGTCAAACAAGACTCAGCAAGGTTGAACAAGTCTAAGTAAATCTCGGCACAAAAAGTTTGACTACAAAAAATTAGTCCACAGATAAAATCTCGGCACATAAAAAAAATTCAGCAGTAGAAAACCGGCCGTAAAGAAAATCTCAGCTCATAGAATCTAACCAATAGGGGTCACTGTTGCCCAAAAGATGTGCTCAGCAGACTAGATAGGATCCTCAGGCCTCACGGCCTTCCGAAAAAAAGATAACCAGCCAACAGGTCAAACCCCAGGCAGTCCACAAAAAGGTGGATCAGATCCAACAGGACCACGGCTGTCCTCAACAAGCTTCCAGCAGGCTGAACAAGCCAAACAAGTAGCAGCAAACAGAATGGTCTTCAAATAAACCCTCAGTAGGAAGGTCGAGGTACAGTAAGACCTTAAACAAGCAGATCAGTTCTTTCAACAGGTAGTTCGGATTCCAGGCAAGTCACAACAAGGCAGATTGGTCTACAATCAAACCATTCATGCAGATCGGGATTCAACTGGGTCACTGCTAGGGCAGCAACAACAAAGGAGCCTTCACGTCAATCTTCAAACAATCAAACAAACCAGATCTGGGACTGTAGTAGGTGGGCAACCTAACCAACAACAAAAACAAACCTCAAACAAATGACATCAAGCAAGGAAAATCAGATCTGAGAAGTATATAAAAAAATAAAAATTAATCTCCAGCGGGTGTATGGCTAGCAGCATAAGACAAATCAGAGCTAAGAAGTATTCGTGAGGATAATTTATGAGGAGAAAAGACTCAATAAATAGCATTGTGATCTTCTAAAGACATCAATAAAATAATCCTTTAAATTAGGATTCCATAGAATTAGGAAGGTTACAAAAATAATAATAAATTAGTATTTCATTAAATTAGGGAAAGGCCACCTTAAAAATAAAAATAAATAAAAGATACAAAATAAATAAAAGATAAAAAAATAAAATAAAAGATAGAAATAAATAAAATAAAAATAAAAATAAAAGATAAAAAATAAATAATAAAAAAGAAAATAAGGAAATATAATCAATGGTCATAAATCAAGAGTAGGGTATAATGTCCTAAATAAATAACATAGGTGTGGGTACATGACCCATGATCCTTAAAGCCAAGGGTATGTTCCAAATGTGGACAAACAACCATAGTACCCTATAAGACCAAAACATCAACAAGGTGGTATAAAAATAAAAAATAGCTCAAGGTGGGTAAATGACCCGATTAACCACAAGTCAAATTCAAGGTACCACAAGACCAATAATAACTCAACCAAGGTGGGGAAGGTACAACCAGTCATCTCTCTCTCAAATGCACAAATGTTCCATATAACCTGAAAGTTCATCATCACTGTATAAGGAAGGGTTCACACGGATGATGTGATCATGTGGTCCACTACACTGCTCCTAAGGTCAGATGTCAGTGGCTTCATCAAGGGGTGGCCAGTCCCTTGAGAAGACCATCTAACTCAACCATCTCGAAGACCTAGGAGAAGAGGACATCACACATCATAATGTTGGTAATTGACCAAGTGCCTCCATTCTCAAGGAATGGCTCTTAGCCCAAGGTTGAGCTTCAGTCCCAGACTGAGTCATTTTGATCAACCTATGGTCCATGACCAGGTCCTCCATTCTCCCAGAGAATGGTCCTCAGCCTTAAGCTGAGCTTTCAGTCCCAGAATGAATGTTGATCAACCATCTGCAGGATCTACTTGGTCCTTGACCAAGAATCTGCCTGGTCCTAGACTAGGATGTCTCTGTCTCAACCTGCGGGATTTGCTTGGTCCACATGACCAAGAAACTGTCTGGTCCCTAACCAGAATACCCTAGAGACAAATAGGGGCCCTAGCCACATGCTAGGGACTTTGCCATTGCATCAACCTGCTTGGTTCTCGACCAAGAACCCCAGGAGACAGCTGGGGGCCCTAGGGTAACTTCTAGGATCTTACTCATTACCCTGCCTGGTTAACTTGACCAGGAACCCTAGTTAATTGACTAGGGTACTGTTATCACCTAAACTGTAGTTGCCCCTATGGATGTATCCAGTCATGGATGGCAATAGGGAAGGGCAACTCAAAAGGTGCAACCACGATCACCTTGACCTCCAATGTATGGTTGTCACGCCAGTCGAGGCAATCTTCGCTTTATGTTATCTAGCCCAGACAACAAAGGGGGAGACCCGATCTACTCCCGACAGGAGAGATCAAAACCAAGACACCAAATCAAGTTGTTTCTAAGTGAAGTAAGGTGTATGGTTTATCCTAGACCTTAGGATGAAGTCACAAGCCAAGTGAAGGGTTCAAGTAGTATAGCTTTGGTCCATAGTTGATGTGAGAGTGACTTAAAATGTTTGAAATGAGATCTAGGGTTAGAGTACTAGTTCAATGTTTGAAAATCCACTGCCTTGGGAACCGTGTCCAATGTAGGGTAGTTTAGGGGTTCAATTGGGGCTAACTAGTAAAAATGACAAGCTTGACCATGATACATGATAGCCTCAAGGGTTTAGTTCACCATGCAAAAGTCAAACCACAAGTCAATCCAACAATCTAGGAAAGTTGAATTAACTTGGAGAGAAACCAGTGCCTTGGGAATTGGGAAGTGGAGTCAAAGTAGGGTTGACTTGTGGTTTAAGACTCCTAGTACATGAGATAAGTGGGCAATTTAAGTCTTGATGTATGGATAGATCTAGATCTAGGTTTTACCCAAGTGGACCACAATCCCTTAAAACAAGGAATGCTATCCCCAAGACGAGATTTGACAAAGTGATACTCTAGACCTAGGTTTTGAATTATTCCGGTTCCAAATCTGCAATAATCTCAAGTACCCACGTCCTAGAAGTGAGTCAACTCACTTCTCCAAGGTGGTGCGACTTTACCCAAGGAGGCTGAAAAGGTGGGTTAAGTGGGTCAAGACAAGTCGGATGGCATCCAAACTTTAGATCCGGGTAGGTTAGTCAAGTAGGAGTATGGATCTATAATTTTACGGTAATCCGACGGTTAGATCTTACTAGATCTGAGTTTAAATGTTCCAAGTGGTCCAAAATGGGGATTAAATCCCTTAAAACGTGGAATAGGGCCCACAAGGTGAATTTCAGAAAAGTAACAATCTGGGTGTATGTTATTTGATGTGTAGATTATGGATCAAGCGGGATCTCAAACACCCACCACCTAGATCTAGGTCAACTCACAACCACCAGGAAGTGCGCCTTGCTTGGGAGAAGCTAAGTTGGCTTGGGAAGGGGATCAAACGGAAGCCAATCCTCACCAAACTATAGATCCGGGATGTCGTGGATGCTATAGAGGTGGGTTTTCAATATTATGCCCAACAACCCACTAGATCTAAGTAGATCTGAGAAAATGTAAAATGGGGGTTTTGAAATATTTAGGGTTTTAACAATTTATGAGCTATGTCAATGGATTGGATAAAGGAAAGAGAAACAAACCTGTGGATCTTACCTGGGTAACCTTGTAGATGCCTTGATGATGATGATCTATGCAAACCCGATCAATTTGAGAAGCTTTGAGGTAGTTTTCTATGCAAGTCGATTTGATCCAAGAAGCCAATGCGCCCTCTCTCCTGCACAACAAACGTCAACAATATCAGATTTGATGCATCAAGAGATAAGACTAATGCCACAAGAGAAGTAACAGAAAGATAGCATAGATCACAATGATGCTAATGATAACCCCCTGATACAAGCGAATGCCAAGAAAGTCGATTTGAAGAAGCCTTGCAAAATCGCCCTTGTTGAAGTCGCCCTCCTGTAGACAAACAATGATTTCCAAAAAAGATAGATTTTACCACAATTTCCAAATGCTAGGTTGCAATAGACTTTCCAATCACCATCTAAGAACACCAGATGCAAAGGAGACCACAAGAATTTCCACAAGAATATTTTTCTATACCAATAATCCAAGAGCCAAAGACCCTTTACAATGAGAGGCTCTCTCCTTTAAATAGGAAGGAGAGGCACCAAAACCCTAACCACTTTTTGAATGAGTGGCTAAGATTAAAAGATACAAATGTCTAATCAATGGTTGAGATGAGCTCAACAATAAAATACATGGATCACAAATAAAATATTGTGTAAGTGGACAAAATCGCCCTAGAAGAGGGGAATCCCACCAAATCATGATGACAAAATATCATAAGAGGCTTATGGTGGGTCCAAGGGGTAATTTTATCCCTCCTTGGTCAATCCCCATAGCACAATAATCGATAAATAATCATGAATGTACCAAATCGTGCCACCATAGTCAAATCGTGGGCCTCAAAAAGACCTCAGAAATCCACAGAAAGTGCCATAAGTGATGGATGCGGGCCCCGATGAAGCTGAAACTGCTGGAGGAGGTGTGGAGGACCCCGATCTATCATCACTGATCATCCCATGCCATAACTTTGCTTCAGTAGCCCAAATCGATTTCCTCAATAGCCATTTCTACCAATCCTGAAATGCCTCGGGAAGCGTGAAACTGCCCCAAACAACCTCCTGGAGTGCCTGCGCTGTCAAGGTGAGGGCACCAGTGTGTCCGGGAGGGGGGTAATATGGTAAAAACAAGTGGCTGGACCACCCCCTCCATCATCAGCGCCCTAGGTCAACCGGATAAAAATCTCATCTGCTCTGACAGGGCCTCCGACAGACCAAAACTGCACTGGGACAGCCTACTGAGGCTCAATCATCATTGTAAGTGCCCGGAACTGAAAACAAACTGTCCCATTGGACTCAGAAGGTCCAAATCCATCCAAGATGTGTACTCATACACCATATGAATCTCTGCATGATCAAAATAAATATCCAATATACCGGAACAGGGCCAATAATAATAATCTGTAAATGACCAAACACTGCTGTAACCCAAGAATCATCATCATAACCCTGTAGTTGCTGCATAGAATCATCGTGTATGTGTACATAGACCATATACCATCTATCCATATCATCATAAGGTCCAACATCTCATGTCCCATGGTCCTCTATGGTCAAACTGGGTCTAACCAAGACCAAATATAACTCAGACCATCATCCAAAGCTGCTGCAAGGTGTCAAGGTTAATACATGCTCTACAACTTATTCAAATAACAATTATAACACAGAGTAATCATAACTGGCGATCTAAATCCAAATATATAGTGTCGTTAATTATTATTATTACTCAAACTAGACTTTCAGGATCATACTCACTTCATAGCTGTGATCAATTTGCTAGTGAAGGGTGAAGGCTGAAATAATTGGCTAGGCTAAGGGATGACTTGACTGACTTAACTTTGTGACACTTTGGCAAGGGAAAGGGAATACACACCATAGTATATACTGAATGAGCAACAACACAGGGAATGGCGGTGTCTCACAAATGGATGAGTTGTTCAAAGAGGGTTTATTCACCTTCACAGATGCGCACAATCCATAATACAAGTAAGGCCAGCAATTGTTTAGATATAGCATTTAAGTTCCATTGCTTTTTGGGCCTGAAGTTTCCATAGCCTTGATCTATGTGTGTTTATAAACACATTGCATAGATTTACATTTATTTTAGGCTTTCTGCTGCAGGTGTGTTTTTAAGGCACTTGTTTACCTGAGCACTTCTAGGTGTGTCATGGACAGCTTGTTTACCTAGGTATTTATTTTCCAAAATAGATAACATTTTATTTTCATGGCCATTTTCATTTGGCATGCCTTTCATTCATGTGTGTTTAGAAACACATTGCATGAATGGGCTTTTCATACAAGATATAGCATTTCATTTTTCCAGATTTTGTATTCATGGCAGCACTAAAAGTTTCAGGTTTAGCCAACACAACTTTAGTGACTAGGGGGGATTCCAAGGAACTCCAACTCACCATAGGTAAGTTCTGTCACCAACTCAGAGCCGAGACACAATAAACAGGGAAGCTCATCCAATACAGAGGCTACAGTGGGGAAAAGTCCTCCATGCCACTAGTCAAGTAGTAAGTCAGGGTGCTAATCTAAAAGGTAGGCCATGGATGGATGAAGACAATGAAATAATGGAGCCAACACTAGCAAGCCAAGATATGGTGGAATGATCACCTCTATTCTCCCTAAGGAGGGTAAATACCAATGAGTATGAATAGTGAACTTCTAAGTCTGAGTAGGGACAATATAATATATATATAGATCAACCAGGTCCAAATATCTATATGATCGCCAGATCATGACACTAAGTGCTAAGACATGCTATAAGAATAAGTATAAAAGCAATCTAACCATAACACCATGATATACCTGCTGAGTCATATACCTGAATGCTCATCAACCTGTACCATCATCTGCCCTCTGAAACTGCTGCTGCAACTCTGGGCACTACTGACTGCTCTGTACCAATGGTATAATGGCTATATCGGTCATCTCTCTGAGTGTCCCGAGACTCAGTCATGGCATGGGGAATACAACTGTTGTCCACAATCTGATAGTGATCCAATATAGATGCTCATCTCAGCATCTCAAATGTAAGGGAACTGGCTGAATAGTGTACTGGAATCAGAAAAATATTGTATGGTAGCCCGGCTACTATAAATGTGATAACAGGTACCATTCTCTCTGAGAATGGGTCTCGCAGCTGCACTAAAAATTAACATAGTGAACTTCCATTTTGGATTCTTACAGTTCCAATTTAGAAATTAAATTGTGTTTATTAAATTTCCATTTCGCTCCTTACACTAATTTAGAATTTCAGAGTATCATAGTTGTGGCCAATGTTTATTTCTTTCTTGAATTTATGAAGTGTGGATTGCTAGTGTGATTATTGCAGCTTTCATAGTGAGCTAGGTTATAGACCCTGTGTTCTACCTGTATGGCAAAAACCAGAAAATATCTCTTCGCACAATTATCTGAGGTACATAGTTCTAAGTTCACCCTGATTGGGAGAACTAGAGACTGTAATTGAGTTAATGTGATTGAGCAAATTTACTTTGTTTTTCATTTGCTGGAGTGAGTTTCCTTACTGCATTTAGAAATCAATGAGAAGTTAATCTTTGCTACCTGCATAGATTTTGCATGACAACCTTGAAATAGAAAGACTAACCCTGGTTGACATATAGTGTTTGGCAAATTAAGTGATCTGAAAAGAGAAATTAATTTCACCAACAATAGTGACATACCGAAGAAATAGTAAAGCAAAACAAAAGCAAATCAAAATACCTATACTATAGTTTCCTAGCCTATTCAAGCAGTTGAAGCAACCAAAACCTCCTCAGCAATGAAAGTCCCTACATACACCTTTGGAAATTTGGATATTGATTTGATGCAACATTTTAACAAGGAGCATGTCATGGTTCCCCTCCTGGAATTAATGAAGGTTCCTTGTTTAAAGGAGCAAGCAAAGAAAATCTTAGATCATGAGGGAACCGTTGAGGATGCCCATATAGCCCTACAAATAATGAACCAAGGAAGAAAGAATGGTAGTCATCACCCATTCTTCATATCGTTGGTAGTAAATGATTTTTTCTTACACAACTACATGATAGACTCAGGAACCTCCACCAAGGTGATGCCACTTAAAAAGTGATGAACCAGTTAGGTCTTAAGACCACTCAACCTTACCAAAACGTTCGTGCCATGGATTCAAGAGAAATTAAGGTTTTAGGTTCGATTAAGGATTTAAACGGCAAATCTAGATGCGAAAAAATCTATATTGAGAGATATCATTGTGATTGATGTCCCGCATTCCTAGGGAATGTTGTTGTCAAGGAAATGGGTCACTAGTCTGAGTGGTAATTTGCAAATGGATTTATCTTATGCTACACCTGTTATCTTGTATCGAGAACCTCTGAGGAAGTATCCCATAGAGGACCCTGATGAGCTAGTGAATGATTTTCTATGTATGTTGGATGATGGTCTAGGAAACTATAAAAGTTTAGCACGTTCTTTAGCCCCAAAAATCCATCCAGATATCCCACAAGAAACCCAAGAGGAAAAACTAGAGGAATTACAAAAGAAACAACATGAGTTGAAAAAGGTAAAAAATGGGAAAATGAATTTTGACGGGGCTCATTTTAGAACAGGTGCTATTGCAGGCGTAGTCTTTACTTCTCGCAAAGGTGATACTACTAGCTACTCTTATCGGTTGGAGTTTGACTCCACGAATAACATGGCTAAATACAAAGCCTTACTCCTAGGCCAAGAATTAGTGAGAGACATGGTTATAAAAGTGTTGGGAGTTATAGGCGATTCTGATCTAGTGGTTTTACAAGTGAATAATCAATTCGTTGCGAAGAATGAGAGATTGGAATGTTATAAGCATGTGGTATGGGACACCATCGAACTCCTTGATGCATTCTCAATCAAAGCAGTATCCCACAACAATCCTCTAGCAAAGACGTCCTCCCTCTTCTTTATAATTACTCCCAATGTTTCCTCATGAACCCTAGTTCCTTACTCCGAGAAGACAAGTACAAAGAAGAGTACAATGATGATGATTCTCTCCTTCCTTACTCCGGTGTTTTCACTGCCATTAGCTGAGCTATTGTAGTGTGACGATTGACTCTAATCTACTATATCCATATTCCTAGGTATGTATAAAATTTTATGTTTGTGTTTTCTTTGTTTTTCACAATTTAGTATAGGGTTTGCAATTCCCATTAGATATACCTATTCTTGTCGTTTTTAATGGGAAATTTAACACTTATCTAGCCTTGTTCTTTTAATTACAGCATGCTTTTATGTTTGATTCCATTTTGTTTTGTGGCATAGGTTTAATCAATGCCAGAGCCATTGGACCCTCATATAGATACAACTTGAATGGGACCTTTGTACCTTTTAAATGAAAAGGTGCCTTTTTATACCATTTATTACATGTATTGCTTATCATTATTTTATCATATATTCACAATATTATATATTATTTATTCCCTACTTTTATTTATGTATATAATATTGTCTTCTCCTTTATAATTTCTGTCTTCAAAGGAAGGGTAATGAGAACATTGTTAGTGCATTTTTTTCTATCTACACAAAGCCCCTTCGAAATCTTCTTCAAGAACATCAATGATGGATCCTAATCATATTTGTATTCATATTCATATTTGTATATTGTTCATATTCGTTTCATCCGAGACTAAACTTCTGCCATTATCAAAGCAAGAAACCTAAATTCTTAGTGCAACAAATTGTTGAGTTCAATACATTGCTATATTGACTCACACTGAGCACGTGACTATCAATCATTTTTTTAGCTCTGTCATTTGCACACGTTGTAGATCAGATAATTCCTTTTCCCGAGACTTCTCATTTGCCTTCCATTTCTCAAGATAAAATAGAAATCTATCCGACAACATTTTAGCAATCATTTTGATAACATCTTTGGAGAGGGATTGGGAATTATTCTCACCATCTCCTTTTGATCCTCCTGGTCTTTCTCATGGCAGATATTGGTTTCAAGGAGCCTTATTGTCATAACCATGAATGTCCCAATCACGAACGCATATTCAATAGAAATGAAACCCACACGTCTCATATACATACAACCAAAATTCTTCTCTATTGGTTGTTTACACATCAAACATAGCTTGGAATTACCATTTATCAAATACAAGTTTTGTGATTTACCATCACTAATCATAGCAACCCACTTTCTGACTAGGTCGCAGTGTATTGGGTGATGAGAATCCTTTAAATAGCTCCAACAAAATTCATAGGAGCAATTGCAGAGAAACTCCTAACTTGTAGAGAAAATGAGCAATTGCACAGAAAATTCATAGGAGCAATTGCATATTCAATAGAAATGAAACCCATACATCTCATACACATACAACCAAAATTATTCTCTATTGGTTGTTTACACATCAAACATAGCTTGGAATTACCATTTATCAAATACAAGTTTTGTTATTTACCATCACTAATCATAGCAACCCACTTTCTGACTATGTCGCAGTGTATTGGGGATGAGACTCCTTTAAATAGCTCCAACAAAATTCATAGGAGCAATTGCAGAGAAACTCCTAACTTGCATCAACAACAACATCAACTTCCATATTGTGCTCATGGTTGGGGAGCTAGACAGCATTTAACCTTAATGTTTTGTTCAACATATGACCTCGTAAGTTGTGTTCTATACGTGTTATTGTCTTCCTCAGATAATGCAAAAGGAAAAATCATCTCTTTACTCACAATAGCATGGCATCGTGTATCTATATCTAGACATTGTAAGTTGAGGCATCCTTAACCATTGTTGCTTAGTGATGTATGAATATAACCACTCCAAAACTCCCGGGAAAAGTGACATCCACAGTAATTGAGTTCCTTCATTTCTTAGATGTTGTAATCATCAAAACAAATCAAACAAGTAATTAACTCTTTTTTTTATTCATGCATTCTTACGAGAAGAACAATTCATTTTACTTGTGCTTGGCAATGTTTGCTTCATTCTCAACATTATTTGAACAATTCTATCCCATGATGGTCTATTAGCACTTTCCAAATTGATACAAGGTTGACTAATGAATCATGCAACTTGGTGCAAGTGATTTCACCGTAATCTTCTTCCTTGTCATGGTTATTGTGACCGTCCTTTTTTCCTTGAGGGATCAATTGTCTTTTTTACATCCTTTTTATATTACGAGTCAGCTTCAATCTCTTCATTTTTACTTTTTTCATTGGAGAAGCAGTAATCTTGATTTTCCCCAATCTCCTTGTGACTCTTCTTTACTTTCCAACTTGACACTATCCTTTATTATTAAGTTGAAATTCATTGTTAATTGTTTTACCAAACTAGCATAGATCCATCTTAAACCCGGATCTCTCAAGCACCGAGAGGGATCCAATTTCTTTAGGTGTAATTTTATCAAATTGCACCGAGAAGGATCACATCTTGGTGCTTGATAATTTTAAGATCACCTCTCGATGCTTGATAATTTTGAGAAATTGGATCTAGACCAAAGTAACTTTATAAAGTGACACGATCCATTACACCTTTATAAAGTGATGCATATGGTGTAAACTTTATAAAGCAACTTTATAGATTTGGTCTAGTGACATTAAACAATTAATTAATTCCCTTTTTGTCTTCAGCTATTGCCTACAGGAATCAACTAGGCTAATACGTCATCCTCCTAGAGTGCTCAAGCAGAAAGGGACATTACAAAGTTTTAAGCTCTATGCTTAAAAGGAAACTTATAGTAGAAGATGATATTTTTGTAAATGGGTGAGGAACATGAATCTAAAGGAAGAATAATAAGGTTATAAGGTTAATTAACACACTAAGGAGGGGCAGTAACATTATCCCATCAAACAAAAGTCTCCTATATGTGAATCAACTACATCGTGAGTGACTGTACAATCTTTACTGGATCAATTATCAAACATTGCTTCTGCCTTGAGACGGAGAGCTCCTACCTCCCACACAAGCAACCACTCCTCGAAGACTTCATAGAAGGTGCTTTGAAATAGGAAGCTTTTGAACCTCCACAATTTTGTACTTATCCAAAAGAGCTGTTCTACATGTCTCCAGTATGATGTTGACAATTAACATTCTTGAATGTAGTGTTACAATGGCCATGACAGCTACCTAACTTGAAAAGACTTACTTAAAACATTGTTTTAGGGTTAGAGGTAGCATTAACTGCTTGCTATTAAATTTTCATCTTAATTAGAGATCACATCAAATTAATTTTGTGTTCAATTTAAAAAACATCTGTTCTCAAAGGAAAGAACAGTAAAAATTCCACGTACCTACATAAAATGGAAAACTGGGACTGGCTTCAAGGAGAACAATCTCTATGTCAAATAATCCAGACCTATGTATTGTAAACTAACATTACCTGTAATGCAAGAGCAACGGCTTCTTCATGCATGCCCATCATGCTATAAATGTAAACACAAGCACGCATTCGCCCCTCCTTCAGACAAAGGCGTAATGCATACTTGGGATCATAGAAAATATCTGGTCTGCCAGGTCGACCCTTTCCATACTTGCATTGAAGAAAGCGCAAGAGTGAACTTTCATCACCCTGTTCACATTATCAACATAAGTGAGAACTTATTAACTCATCATTAATGCATAGAAAAATATTTTGTAAACAAAATCCACAAAATCTGATTCATTTAAATGACAGTAACACTAAAAATGTTCTCCACATGGCAGAACCTATAGCCAACTATGATTCTTTTTTCTGTCACCATATGTGCATAATATGTAGTATGGAGACGAATACCCCAAAATAGAGTCACATTAAAGTATAAATCTCTGATCATAAATAATGAGATATGCATAAAAGAGTACCCTGATGCTGATACAAGAATAAAACAGGGAAGAAAGGAGATTTGATGAACACTAAGTCTACTTTTAGCACTAAGAATATATTTACTGCTCTGATGCAAGAAAAGTGAAAAAGCTAGCCTTTTTTAGGTTAGATCTAAAAAAAGATGAAGATTTATTTTTTCTGCAGTCACCAATTTTGAAACAATTTTGTATTAAGAATATTCTCTATAATCAACAGAAAGGTACCAAAAGGGAGAGTGATTACCTCTCCACTTTCCTACTTCCATAATGTGCACCAATTAAGATAATATTAATGTCTGTGAGTGACCTGTTACCCCTTGACTTGCAGGGGTTACTCAAGGATCAACGTGTTTGTGATTTCCATCACAGACTGCAATGCCCGATATTAGATCTGTAGGTTGCCCATAGACCATTTGCCAGAGACATTTCCAGCCATTCCAAATGATCCCCTATGTGCTTGGGGTTTTAATGGAGATATCAGTTGTTCCCAGTGCTGTGACATATATTATCCTCATTGACACGTGGGAATGCCTTCTATTTCGGACATGACCATGAGGGGTCACTGTTGTGCTCTATAGTGGCTCATAACCCTTTAAATTGTTGTTTCATTGCTAAGAAGTATCAAGGTATGAAAATAATTTATCTTAGATAAGTGTGTCACCTTGTGAGTTAAGTTGTATCCCTACTGATTTAAGTAGGTGTCACACTCATTCCATGTTATTTCAGCCATTTTTCATGAATTGTCATTCCCACCATCCTTATCACCCACTTCCATCATGTTCCCTTTCATGATTCACCTATCATGTGTAATGTTTCAGGTCTTAAAAATATTCCCATATATGAAAATGCCTAAATCAAAGCAAAGAATAAAAGTACTCCAGGTTGATGCAGCTAAATCATATCGACATACACGTGGGTCATGCCCCCTTGCCAAAAAGCCTTATTCCCTAAGTCCCATTGTTATGAAAGAAAAATCTATAGAAAGAGACCAAGCAAAACAAAACAAAAATGAAATAAAGGGAACAAAAGAAAAAGAAGACACAAGGAAAGGGTAACTCATGTTAAGCACTCCCTTCTAAAGGCACACATGTGGAAACAAAGTTATAACCCCTAGCTCTTGAAAGATAAAGAGTGGACCTATTATTTACTCATTTCACATTGCTATGAAGATCAATTCGTGAAGACACTTCTTCCCTAGCATTGTTGTATGTATCGGCGATATATTGAAAATATCGGATATATCGCTGATATTTACCTCCAACCTATATATTGGATTTAAAATATCCCGATATTTCCGATAAATTCAACATATCGTGACACATTAAAAAAATCGCGATATTTTCTCAATTTCTCGTGCGTCGATAGACTATATCGGGTTGTTGAGTAAAAAATTAAAAAGTGTAGCTGGGGTCTTTTTAGTCCGCAGGTTAGGTTTTTGGCCCTCATTCTTTCTTTCCAAGAGTGTGAGAAAGCTAGAGAGTGTGGGAGGAGAGCATTGTACATCCATCAAAGGAGAAAACCAAGGATATCGTTGCCAATAGCGAAGACATTGTGGAGTGAGGATTCACCATCAAGATTTCCAGGTATGTATAAATTTATAAAACGTTTTGGCTTCAAGTTCATTTGAATTTTTTTCTAGACTTAGGCGAGGGTTTGCATTTGCAATGCGCCTCGTCTCGTTATTTTTGAATTTAAGATTCAACCATTCCATTTCCACATTAATCTAGCTCTCATTCTTTAAATTTTAAGCTTTGCATTATCATGTGTATATTTTGGTTTTTTTTGTGCCATAGGGTTAAGATTTTCTCCTCAACAAAATGCCAAAGCCATTGGATCCAATGTGGGTGTATAGTGAACTAGTAGAGCTTCCCAACAGAGAAATATTGACATGCAATCTTTGTGGCAAAAAAATTTATGAAGGAATTAGCCGCTTGAAATACCACCTTGCCAAACTCACTAGGTTTGATGTGGATGCTGGTGACAAAACTACCCCGGAAATTATGCGCATTGTAAACCAATCCATCATTGATGTTGCTAATAAGAGGGATGCGAAAGAAGCTCGCAAAAATGAACTTACAAGTACCTGTTGACCACCAAAACCGACTTGGTGGGAAACGATGTACCATGCACATGTTGAATGTGCCTTGAAGACGAGAAAGAAGTACTTAATGATTATATCAAGCGAGGCAACTCTTTTTCTTGTCTTCTCTCCATGAAATTTCCGCACCCCTACGGGGGATTTTGCAAGGATATGTCAGCATGAGGGTCTAGTTTTTTTTGTGTAACTTAATCACCTAAGACTTATCATTAGGGAAGTCCTTTCATCGAGTGTTTTTTCACTTGGATAATTAAAATTCTTTTTCAGTAATTTTAATTATTTGAGTTTTTCACTCAAAAATACCTCCAAAGTGGTGAAAGGCATTCTAGTGATCGAGTCCATGGGGTGATTGAGGCCTAAGAATGTTCTATATTACCATGTTAGACATTATCCAAAGTCTTGCGGAATTTCATTAAGTTTTACATAGGATTTTTTAATTTTTGGTGATTAAAAAATTGTCGCTCAAGACAAAATGTTGTGATGTAAAAGAGGGATACTTGGTCCATTTTGATGTTGTATAGGGGTATGGGTACTCAAAGTAAATGGCATGAGACACCCTATACCCTTGGGCCAAGTTTGAAGTCATTCGAACAAGTATTACTATGGTATTGGACACTTTTGCCTAGGTCAGTCATGGAAATCAGGAAACTGGGCATTTAATTAGAGAGCCAAATTTTGTAAAAGTGACTATAGTCACTTGGGGTGGCCAAGTAAAGGTTCTAATGTTTATATTATGTTCATAAGACAAAATTAAGACCCAAAGGGGGGCCCCCAAGCAAGCATTTCACAAGTTATGAGTTGCCCACTCTAGGGGGTGCGCCTTCCTCTCCTTGGCTCATGGGCTTTGTGAAAGTCAATGGGTGGTTCCCCCCCCCATTCGGCTTAGGTTTGGGCTTATAAACATTAAAAGGGGGGTTTCCCCTCCCATTATTGGGATCTCAAACCATGGTTATGCCTTCCTTGAGCAAATGCGCCCCCCTCTCTTGGGCCCCCCTCTCTCCATTGTGACACTTGTCTTGCATGCAGTGAGGGTCTCTCCTTCATTTTTCCTACTTAAGGAGAGCATTCTTCCTCATTTGGGTTAGCATCACTCACTTTCTTCCTCTCTTTCATTTTTTGCTCTCTCTTGCTCCCATTGCTCCCATTCTTGCTCTCTTGCTCCCATTCTTGTCCAAGAAGAGAGACATTGTATTTTCAAGCTTGTTAATGAAGAAATATTTGGAGGAAATACTGTCCATGCTATGTGTATGAGGTGATGTTGTTCCATTCATAGTTCCATTTTGCATTTGTGGATCTCAAGCAATGTTTTTTGCTTGAGAATAGCATTGTAATAGTTTTGTTGCATGTTATGTGGGTTGTCTCTTAGTATTTGAGAAGTTAATATATTTATTGTTTGAATATCTTATTTCTCAAGTCTTTGTTGATCTCTCACCCCCATTTGCATTGTTGAGCTAGTTTGCTATAGGTTGCCCAAGTTTGGAGAGTAGGATTTTTGGGTGGGATACCCCATTGTTCAACAACTTTCAAAGGACTTGGCATCTTCAACTAAATTTCCTTTTGTTTCAGATTTTTACAAGCTTCTTTTGCACCCTAACATCATCATTTTTCAAGTTTTTACATGCTAGATTTGCCTTAGAAAAATTTCTAAATTTTACATTCAAAGTTACAAGTCTATTTTAAACTCATTTTCATCACATTTGTACTATAATAGCTTGTTGTTTTGTGCAGGATTATAATCTTACAGGGGGAGGGAATGCCCAAATTTGGCCACTAGCAAGCATAAACAACACCCAAGAATGACCACTTCAAGTCCTTCACCCAAAAATGGTTAAAATCACTCTTTTCTCTCTCTTTTCTTACAATAATAAGTGTTGAAATCTACATCATTGTAACAAGCCCAAGAGAGTCTATTGGGCTTGAGTTTATTGTGTTTTGTTTCAAGTATTTACTTCTTAGTTGCATGCAAGAGAAGAGGCTTTGCCCATCCTTGCATGGTCTTGTTAGTTTGCTTTAGTTGCATGCAAGAGAAGAGGCTTTTCCCATCCTTGCATGGTTTTGTTAGTTACTTGGGTTTAACATTTACTTCCTTGTTTTTTTTTCTTTTGCCCTCACCTCACAAGTGAGTAGGCTTTGCCTCCCTTGTGATATCGCGCTTGGCTTGCAATTTATTTCCAAATATTTGTTTATCTATTTTGCCCACACCTCACAAGTGAGTAGACTCTGCCTCCCTTGTGATATCGCGCTTGGCTTGCACTTTATTTCTGTACTTTATTTCAAGTTATTTCATTTTTCCCGCACCTCACAAGAGAGTAGGCTCTTCCTCCCATGTGATATCGCGCTTGGCTTGTTTTGCTTAATATTTACTTAAAGAATAAAATTTAATTTAAGCCTCGTTTTTGCCCCATATCCTCTCCCCTCGCCAGTTCGACCGATCTTGGGTGACGAGAAAGGGCAAAGATTTGAGTTGGCTAGTTTAATAAGCCAACTCAACGATATATATATTTTCACTAGAACGAAGAAAAAGAGGCTTGACATGTGGAGCTAGTGGGGTAGAGGCTGTGGGGAGCCTCGTGGCACTTTTTGTCCTCCAGTTGAGCGCCCAACAAGTTTCAGGATTGACCCGTGGAGCTAATTGGGAACCTTGTGTTCTTAGGTTGAGCACCTGGCATTCTCTCTCTAATCGAAGGAGATAGTCTCTTGGGGTGAACACATAGAATAGTTCCATTTCATTTACAACAATACCTTAATCCCCTAAGTTAAAGGGAGACCTATAATCTGTTAAAATTTACATGGCCATTTGCACAACATTGTTATCTTGTTCACAATATTTGCTTCAAGTACTTTATTTTCCGCTGAATATTGTTATATGTGTCCTTGATTCCTTAAGTTGTTCATGATCCACATTTTAATGCTTATGTGATATATTGATCATCTTGTTGCAAGCACTTACATTTATTTGTTCATTTACTGGAAATCATTATTTCGTGTTATATTTTGTAAGTGAATGAGTTGATACTTTTGGAAAAGTACTTGTTTAAGTTGATTATTGTGACTCCATAGCCCGAGTAGAGACGAGACTGGTCTTGTTGATTATTGATTATTTCTCTCTTACATACATCATTGGTTGATTGTTGAAAGGTTTGCTTGTCATTGAAATATTTGCATCATTGCACGTTGACTGTCATCCTTAGTTTTTAGTAACTTACAACTCCCAAAAACAAACTATAAAAAGAACTTAGTAAGTAAGGACTACCCCCCTTGGCCTTTAGGAGTTGTGGTCTAAACGGAGGAGTTTAGGACCGAGGTGACATTGGCTTTTTAGCTCGTAGTTGCCCTCACGAACACACACAGCGGTTGGGAGACTTACCCATGTCCAAGTGTGTTTTAGGCGGCAACATTTTTAGAGCCGTTGCCGGGGACAAGTGTCGTGTCCTTGGTTATACGACTTTTGTTTTTTGACTTTTTTGTTTTTGCTTTGTTTGATGAATGATTAGAGTAGATCTTTATTTTTCATCTAGCAACTTCACTTAACTTTGGTATTTTGTAATTTACAAAGAAAAACAAAAAATAGTTTTTAGTGAGAATTTTTTAATGCAAATTTTTTCTTCTCACTTAGTGACTCCACTGAAGGGATAAAACCCTGTTACTCATAAAATTTGTTGAGACTGATTGTGTGTAGATGAGTTCATGCAACATAGTAAAGGTCTTTAAAGCTCTTTATAAAAAAGGATCACCTAATTCAGCACAAGGCATATTTCATGGTTATATCAAATGCATGCTGACTGAATTATGATATCGACGAGTTAGGGGAACTAATTAGTGCTCAGATTGCCATACAGTATCATCCTACTGACTTTTCAAGCATCCCTGGTTTTCCTAATGTTGGTGATGGCACTAGAGATGCGTATAAATGGTTTCCAGTCTTTCATGGAAATGGTGACTCAGCCATCTGGCACATCAAGTCTTTCCTCCAGTTCATGGTTGGCTTCAACATTAGTTATGAAGACAATATGATGCATATGTCTTCATATTGTACTCTTCAGGAAGATGCTTGTTACTGGTTTTTTTGTACCCTCCCTAGCAAATGTATTTCCTCCTTTTCGAGTTTGCTGCACATATTTTTGAAGCAATGGCATAATGATGTGGGTAATTTGAAGGTTATGGAAAGGCTACTTAAAACAATCTTTACCCACTACTTGCCAAAGACAGAATATCATGAGTATCATTTTCATATTCCCATGGTTAAAAATATTGAAGATTTGGAGCTACTTCTAGAATACTTCGGTAAAGATGATGACATGTGCACTCCTGCTATGCATTATAAAGAAGCACATGAAGAGCCCTTTATTGAAGATACTGTTGAAGACCCTCCTTATGTTGAAATTAATGGAGATTTGTGTGAGCCTCAAGGTTATTTCGTTAAAATTAATGATATCTATATGCCAAATCTCCCTCAAGGAGAAACCTTTACAGAAGATTATACAAAACTTATGATGAAATCTGTAATGTGCATGATGACATTCTTGACTGCTCTCCATGTAATGATGATAGTTTGGAAGGACTTGAAATATTTGCATCACTGCACGTTGACTAACATCCTTAGTATTTAGTAACTTACAACTCCCAAAAACAAACTATAAAAAAAACTTAGTAAGTAGGGACTACCCCCCTTGGCCTTTAGGAGTTGTGGTCTAAACGGAGGAGTTTAGGACCAAGGTGACAATGGTTTCTTAACTTGTAGTTGCCCTCAGGAACACACACAGCGGTTGGGAGACTTACCTGTGTCCAAGTGTGTTTTAGGCGGCAACAGTACTGTTATCACCTAAACTGTAGTTACCCTTATGGATGTATCCATTAATGGATGGCAATAGGGAAGGGCGACTCAAAAGGTGCAACCACGATCACCTCGACCTCCAATAGATGGTTGTCACGCCAGTCGAGGAAACCTTCGCTTTATGTTATCTAGCCCAGACAACAAAGGGGGAGACCCGATCTACTCCCGACAGGAGAGATCAAAACCAAGACACCAAATCAAGTTAATTCTAAGTGAAGTAAGGTGTATGGTTTATCCTAGACCTAAGGATGAAGTCACAAGACAAGTGAGGGGTTCAATGAGTATAGCTTTGGTTCATTGTTTGATGTGAGAGTGACTTATAATATTTGAAAATAAGATCCAAGATTAAAGTACTAGTTCAATGTGAGAAAATCCACTGCCTTGGGAACCGTGTCCAATGCAGGGTAGTTTAGGGGTTGAATTGGGGCTAACTAGTACAAGTGAAAAGCTTGATCATGAAGTATGATGACATCATAGGGTTTAGTCCACCACACAAGGGTCAAACCACAAGTTAATCCAACAATCTAGGAAAGTCGAATTGACTTGGAGAGAGACCAGTGCCTTGGGAATTGGGATAATGGAGTCAAAGTGAAGTTAACTTGTGGTTGATGACTCCTATTGCATGAGACAAGTGAGCAATTAAAGTCTTGATGGATGAATAGGTCTAGATCTAGAGATTCAAGGTTTGACCTAAGTGGACCACAATACCTTAAAACAAGGAATGCTATCCCCAAGGCAAGATTTGATGAAGTGACCAACTAGACCTAGGTTTTGAATTATGCTCGTTCCAAATCCACCAAAATCTCATGTACCCATGTCCTAGAAGTGGACCAACTCACTTCTCCAAGGTGGTGCGACTTTACCTAAGGAGGCTAAAAAGTGGGATAAATGAATCAAGACAAGTCCAATGGCATCCAAACTTTAGATCCAAGTAGTTTAAGCAAGTGAGAGTATGTATCTATAATTTCAAAGCAATCCGATGGCTAGATCTTACTAGATCTGAGTTTTAAGATACCAAGTGGTCCAAAATGGGGTTAAATCCCTTAAAACATGGAATAGGGCCCACAAGGTAGAAATCAAAAAAGTGACAGTGTAGGGGTAGGTTTTAGGGAGTGTAGGTCATGAATCAAGTGGGATCTCAACTACCCATCAACTAGATCTAGGGTAACTCACCTTCCCCAAGGAGTGCGACCTCACTTGGAGAGGCTAAGTTGGCTTGGGAAGGGGGTCAAATGGAGGCCAATCCTCACCAAACTATAGATCCGGGATGCCGTGGATACTATAGAGGTGGGTTTTCAATATTACACCCAACAACCCACTAGATCTTAGTAGATCTGAGAAAATGTAACAATGAGGGTTTGAAATAATAAGGGTTTTATCAATTTATATGCTATGTCAATGGATTGGATCAAGATAAGAGAAACAAACCTGTGGATCTTACCTGGGTAACCTTGTAGATGCCTTGATGATGATGATCTATGCAAACCCGATCAATTTGAGAAGATTTGAGGTAGTTTTCTATGAAATCGATTTAGCCCAAGAAGCCAATGCGCCCTCTCTCCTGCACAACAAACGTCAACAATATCAGATTTGATGCAATCAAGAGATAAGACTAATGCCACAAGAGAAGTAACAGAAAGATAGCATAGATCACAATGATACTAATGATAACCCCTTGATACAAGCAAATGCCAAGAAAGTCGATTTGAAGAAGCCTTGCAAAATCGCCCTTGTTGAAGTCGCCCTCCGGTAGACAAGACAATGATTTCCAAAAGAGATAGATCTTACCACAAATTCCAAATGCTAGGTTGCAATAGACTTTCCAATCACCATCTAAGAACACCAGATGCAAAAGAGACCACAAGAAAGTTTTTCTATACCAATAATCCAAGAGACAAAGACCCCTTACAATGAGAAGCTCTCTCCTTTAAATAGGAAGGAGAGGCATCAAAATCCTAACCACTTTTTGAATGAGTGGCTAAGATTAAAAGATACAAATGTCTAATCAATGGTTGAGATGAGCTCAACAATAAAATACATGGATCACTCATAAAATATAACATAAGTGGACAAAATCGCCCTAGAAGAGGAGAATCCCACCAAATCATGATGACAAAATATAATAAGAAGCTTATGGTGGGTCCAAGGGGTAATTTTAGCCACCCTTGGTCAATCCCCATAGCACAATAATAATAAAATAGTCATCAATATACTAAATCGTGCCTCTATGGACAAATCGTAGGCCTCAAAAGACCTCAGAAATCATCAGAAAGTGCCATAAGTGATGGATGCGGGTCCCGATGAAGCTGAAACTGTTGGAGGAGGTGTGGAAGACATCAATCCATCATCACTGATCATTCCATGCCAAGACATTGCCTCAGTAGCCCAAATCGAATTCCTCAATAGCCATTTCTACCAATCCTGAAATGCCTCGGGAAGTGTGAAACTGCCCCAAATTGCCTCCTGGAGTGCCTGCACTGTCAAGGTGAGGGCACCAGTGTGTTAGGGAGGGGGGTAATATGGTAAAAACAAGTGGTTGGACCACCCCCTCCAAGCACAGTGCCCTAGGTCAACCGGATAAAAATCACCTCTGCTCTGACAGGGTCTCCGACAGACCAAAACTGCACTGAGATAGCCTACTGAGACCCAATCATCATTGTAAGTGCCCGGAACTAAAAACAGACTGTCTCATTGGACTCAGAAGGTCCAAATCCATCCAAGATGAGTACTCATACACCATATGAGTCTCTGCATGATCATAAAATATATCCAATATACCGAAACAAGTGAAATAATAATAATCTTTAAATGATCAAATAATGCTGTAAACCATGAATCATCATCATAACCCTGTATCTGCTGCATAGAATCATCATGTACATGTACATAGACCATATATCATCTATCCATATCATCACAAGGTCCAACCATCTCATGTCCTATGGTTGACCTTAGTCAAACTAGGTTTGACCAAGTCAACATAACCAAAAATAACTCAGACCATCATCAGAAGCTGTTGCAAAGTGTCAAAGGTTAATGCATGCTCTACAACTTATTCAAATAACAATTATAACACAAAGTAATCATTACTGGCAATCTAAATCCAAATATATAATGTCATTAATTATTATTATTACTCAGACTAACTTTCAAGATCATACTCACTTCATAGCTGTGATCAATTTGATAGTGAAGGGTGAAGGCTAAAATAACTGGCTAGGCTAAGGATGACTTGACTGACTTGACTTTGTGACACTTTGGCAAAGGGAAAGGGAATACACACCATAGTATATACTGAATGAGCAACAACACAGGGAATGGCGGTGTCTCACAAATGGATGAGTTGTTCAAAGAGGGTTTATTCACCTTTAACAGATGCGCACAATCCATAATACAAATGAGGCCAGCAATAATTTAGATATAGCATTTAAGTTCCATTGCTTTTTGGGCCTGAAGTTTCCATAGCCTTGATCTATGTGTGTTTATAAACACATTGCATAGATTTACATTTATTTTAGGCTTTCTGCTGCAGGTGTGTTTTTAAGGCACTTGTTTACCTGAGCACTTCTAGGTGTGTCACAGACAGCTTGTTTACCTAGGTATTTACATTTCCAAAAGATATAACATTTTATTTTCATGGCCATTTTCATTTGGCATGACTTTCATTCATGTGTGTTTAGAAACACATTGCATGAATGAGCTTTTCATACAAGATATAGCATTTCATTTTTTTTAGATTTTGTATTCATGGCAGCACTAAAAGTTTCAGGTTTAGCCAACACAACTTTAGTGACTAGGGAGAATTCACAAGGAACTCCAACTCACCATAGGTAAGCTTTGTCACCAACTCAGAGCCGAGACACAATAAACAGGGAAGCTCATCCAATACAGAAGCTACAGTGGGGAAAAGATCCTCCATGTCACTAGTCAAGTAGCAAGTCAGGGTGATAAACTAAAAGGTAGGCAATGGAGGGATGAAGACAATGAATAATGGAGCCAACACTAGCAAACCAAGGTATGGTGGAATGATCACCTCTATTCTCCCTAAGGAGGGTAAAACCAATGAGTATGACTAGTGAACTTCTAAGTCTGAGTAGGGACAATATAATATATATAATAAGATCAACCAGGTCCACATATCTATATGATCGCCAGATCATGACACTAGGTGCTAAGACATGCTATAAGAATAAATATAAAAGCAATATAACCATAACACAATGATATACCTGTTGAGTCATATACCTGAATGCTCATCACTTGTACCATCATCTGTCCTCTGAAACTGCTGCTGTAACTCTGGGCACTATTGATTGCTCTGTACAAATGGTATAATGGCTACATCGGTCATCTCTCTGAGTGTCCTGAGACTCAGTCATGGCATGGGGAATATATACTGCTGTCCAAAATCTGATAGTGATCCAATATAGATGCCCATCTCAGCATCTCAATGTAAGGGAACTGGCTGAATAGTGTACTGGAATCAGAAAAATAATGTATGGTAGCCCGGCTACTATATATGTGATAACAAGTACCAACACTGGAACAAGTGCCTCAATGGGAGGAGTAGGACCACTATCCCATTCCTCATCCACACGGCCCACAATTTCTCAAATCCCCTCATCAACCTCACCTTTCTTTGTGGCGAGGTCAACATCGAGGGGGCAACCTTCTATTCGGGCATTGGTTAAAACAAAGGAGAAGGAGGAGGCCGACAAGATTGTGACCAAATGTTTTCTTTGGAGTGATATACCATTTAACATTGCCAAGAACCTCTTCTACCATTCCATGTTTGAAGTTGCTGCTATTGTTGGCCCATGGTATAGGGGCCCTTCCTATAATGATTTGAGAGGGCAACTTCTTCAAGGGGAAAAGGTTGATTGCACACAAAGATTAGCTAGGCTCAGGGAATCATGGGAGACCATCAGATGCACTGTGATATCAGACGGGTGGACTAGAGTACCACATTGATAGATAAACCTAAGGAAAACCAAGTCTGTTACAAAAAGACCATGCTTATTACAATATCCCCGAGGGGCGTGGACATGCAAATTTTACAAAAAGGGACAAATTTCACCTTCTGAACTTCTGAACACTAGCAATGACCAACTACGTTGTTCAAGTCTTTTGTGGTTCACATGAAATCCAACTAAGTACAACTTAGTGGATAACACAAAGTAAGACAACAAATGGAAAAACTAGGATCTGCTACATGCTGAAGGTGCATTGGCATGAGTAAACTCAACAAAACGACAAGCTGGAGAACACCATATTTTGAATGAATGCTCACTAGCCTGTGGAAACTTACTATACTATCTAATTTACTGGAGATCCATGGGAACAATTGAATAAAACCCCACAGATTTGAGATTCAAAAAGTAGCACATAAATATGACATTTCATTTGGCCAAAAAAATGGAAAAGGGACAACATAAATGAAGAAAAAGGCACACTAGGATATCATATGATCTTTAGTTATGAACTATGGCAAATAGTATATGGCTACCACCGTTGAAAACATATACTAGGATCCACTAATAGTAATACATTATTTGCAATAACGAAACTCATCACAAAGAGACCTCTTTTATGCAGGGCTGGCAACTTACACTTTATCATGTTTGAAAAGACTACAGTGTTGTTGAACACAATGTTGCAAATATCGTGTCGGTGAATATATCGCCGAGGGTCTGGAAAGAAACTTATCGGGAACATCGGGGAAAATATCGGTAATTATCGGAAAATATTGGCAAAAATTAACTTAGTCTTGAAGAATTATGAAAATATCGGACAAATCGGCAACACGGAAAACTCATGAGAAATCGGAGATATTTGCAACACTGGTTGAACATACCTGCTTTGTGTACAATGACAGTAGTAAATTATGTACAGCAGAATCTTCATTTTGCAGCCGCTGGACACAGAATTCCAAATACTTGATAGCCTCATGGGTCTCATCCCTGCAGTACATAGCTTGTAATCAAATACTAAAAAAACAATAAATAAGAATATTTAACAAAAGAACAACTATGCAATTAAAGAAATGGTATGTGACATTTCTACAAGATAGTGCAGAAATAAAAACAGAAGGGCAATTTTGATGACACATTAGTGTAAGGAAAATGTCGTCCCCAATATAGTTTGCAATGCAAGCCAAGTCTAAGGTAACATCAATCTATCTCTGCACCAATGCAAAAGTCAGAAACTACAATTTTTTGTCTTAAAATTGATTCAGGACTCCACCTACAGTACACTGCTAAAATAAACCACATTCTACATTGCAGTCAAGCATCCCGGTTACATCTAAAAATGAAGTCAAAGTATATCCAAGAACAGGATAGTGCCTTGTCTTTCATATGTACTTCTATGAACATAATCTGAATTTGAAATAAGCTTCTAGAATTCTCATTTGTAAACCTAATTTATCAGAATTGAGGGTACCGTTGAGATGAGGAATGTTAATTTTAGTATTTAATTTAAAATTCAAACCACATGTGCCATGGATGAATGACACTTGTGACTTTACATTATTTTACTATATTTTGAATTTGTATATTTTATGTGTTTTGCTTCATTTACTATGACCCCACAGGATGATCCCTATTTGCACGCACAACATAAACCCTACGGCACGTCTAGAGTGCCATAGAGCCTGCAAATCAATCCAAGGATTATATACATTAAGTAACTGTAATACAAGCTCATTCTTGAGTCTGTGTGCCTAATATACATAAATACATTTATATATTCAAGGAATTAGAGACATTAACCACTTTATTGTGCCATTTACTTCACACGGTTCATTATAGAGTGTGTTAAGAAATCAAATGTGTAATGAACATGATTAATAAGTCGGAAGGTAATACTATGTAAAAATTCTATATATTTAAAAAGCGGGACTTTTAGTGGGAAATACTTTTTAAAGTATATTTATACACAGTAACCTCCTTCGCTGTAATCAGCTCATATCATATTCAATACATTATTACCTTTTACGGATTTTTTATTTTATCTACATTATTTTTTTGAAAATACGTCTTACATTTACAAACAGCAAGGCAAATAGTGAGAAGGTAAGGTATGTACAATGGAATTTGTATCCTCTTCTGACATCCAGTAGCCCTAGTTCTTAAAGCAAGATGGTTGTCAATTGATCCAAAGGGTAGGTGAGTGCACAGACTGGTCCTTCTCTCATCCAAATGCCCCTCTTAGAAAATCCAAAATTTCAAATACCCCTCTTAGGTAGCTTCTAAGACATGCAAAATTTCAACCCTATGTGTGGGGCATCCTTCACCATGTGCATTCATTAACTTAGTCTTCCCTAAGTAGCAAAAACACTCAAGCAATAAAGGTGAGGTGTTCCTCAAAAAGATTGGTCAAAAGTGGCAAGGGTTTTAAGGCATCAAATTCGCAACCACCATAATTCCCTCAATAGTTGCTGGAATTTTCTATGACCACAATTATTAAATGCCACAGCCATTTTGCATCTATTGGTGATGATTTGACAGCAATCTGGGAAACCTTTCAAAAGATATCTGCTCAATAGCTAGGGTGCTCTAATGAACAATGTGAAAGAATGGCCAATGGTTTTTAAAACAACCTCCTCAAGGATGATACAATGTAGTGGAAGCTAAAATTGATTTAAAGTTTTCAACTGGATATTCCAAGAAATATAATTAAAAAATGTATAAGTAATGAATGATGTTTTACAATGAAGAATGACCTTGCATTTATAGGCTTTGTGGTGACCATTCATGTAAAGTTGTGTCTTTACGAATGCACCTTTTAATAACACATTAAATTTCTCTCTCTCTCTCTCTCTCTCTCTCTCTCTCTCTCTCTCTCTCTCTATATATATATATAAGAATGCTATTTTATATACATAACATTGTCATTAGTTCAACATTAATAAAATTATCTTATTATCCTATCTTATCTAAGACACTTCGTTCCTCTAAGCACGTCAATTGTTCTAACCTTCGCTCTTTCCTTAATAAAGTTCATAATATTTTGTTGGTATTAATTCCTTGATTGAGCTAACAATCTCCAAGTATTTTAAAAATATTTTTCACTTTTGTTTTAGAATTTCTACTCAGCTCTCCTACAAACGTGGAACTTGACATTTGTTGTCTAAGCTCCTCAACCTGTACTCTAAGAGCTTTCTGAGAAGCTGAAACTTCCGTATCCGATATCCACGATAACGGGCCTAAATTGTCAAGGCTGCTTCATCCTGCCTGAACTATTTTTTCTTAACATCTGCTTATTTACTCTGCATATTCAATTGCTGTTCAACCTTCTTTGTTTTAATACCAACTTTCAAAGTTTCAAAGTATTGGAATTTGTGTTTTCTTTATCCTTTACAATGATCTTATCCTTTCTTTATTCCACTTCACGAGGAGGACCAAGAGAGGATTGACCCTAGGTAGAGGATTGACCCTGAGACACATAAGAGGAAATTTGGAAGCCTAGGGAAAAGACGTCTTCTTTACATGATAATTATATAAAACCTTTGAAACCCTCTCATCTATCTTCTGACCTTGTCAAGAATTTCCTTCTTCCTCAAACTGTTTCACAAGATTTTCTCAAGCCGCTACCGTTTCTTTTCTTGACTCAACACACTTACTATAAATGCCTTCATTTACTTTCTTAGTTTCTCCTCCATTTGTTTACTTCATCTTTTGTCGAGGGATTTGTTCTTTCAAATCCCCTTCTCCTTCAGACTTTGTCAGAATCTGAAAGATAGGAAATGGTAGTAACTTCACATTTTCATTTTTCTTCTGATCACAAGGTCCCATCTTTGAAACCAAAGGCACCCAATAGACGAAATGATTCTCCTCATACCGATTAGACAAATATCTTGGAATCCACACAATGTGTTCCATAAGGTCCTGCAAATGCTTCGACCTTTTTTCCCACTATCATCCATCATCCATTTACCGTCAATGTCTTTAAAACCCTTAATCCGTTTTTCATCAACAAGCTCATCATTTCTCCCCTTGATAGGCCTAGGATGAAATACATGATTCGAGCAGAAAAATTCTTCAGGTATGTCTTCATAATTCCCTCTGTCATAGATATTTTTGTCTTGGCATCATTCGTTTCTAGAATTCTTGGGCATTTAATAAATTTCTCCTTGAGATGGTTAATTCATGGACTATGGTGTGGTCGTGGATTGGTGGTTGTTCCTTAGCCCTTTCTCAATCCATCATTAGCATATTATTTGTACAATTAAGCGAGGCCTCATTTCTATTGAGTACTCCATCGCCACTACATGTTACTTCATTGTTTTCCCATAATCATTTTGATCTCTACCATCTTCATTGTAATCTGCTCCATTATCCTGGAGATGATCATCATCATTGTCTTTTCCTTTGTGAGGGATTATTTGTCTTTCACTAGCGTAAGAAACAGGTATTGGCACTTCTGTTATCTCCTTCAATCTAGTGTGTTTTCCATCAATCTCACGTCCGAGATCGGATTCAAAATCAAAGCCAGAAAATGTATCTTCATCTTTGATATCTTTTTTTTTACTTCCTTCATTGGAGAAGCAGTTATTTGGTTTTCCTCAATCTCCTCAGGACTCCTTTTCACCTTTCGAGTGTTAACTCTCCATCTAGCATGTATGATTATAGTCCAAAAGGAGCAATGCTAGCCCAAAGGGAACTCAAGAGGGAGGCGAATCGCACCACAACAACTCTCTTCTCAATTTTGGTTGGCTCTTCTCCAACTCGAGGGGGGATTCCCTAAGATAGGGTTACTAGAGCTATAAAAAATGACGGACAAGGTGATGTGAAGAGCAGTGTTACAAATATCGTGTCGGCGTATATATCACCGAGGATCCAAAAACAAAATATCAGATTTATCAGGGAAAATGTCGGCAAACATCGGCAATATGTCGGCGAAATTAAAAAATACAAAAATATAAATTTTTTGACTCAGCCGATATTTTTCTGATATTTCCCGATTTTTGCCGGTATTTGCCGTTTTTTGCCGATATTTGCCGATATTTTCAAAAAATCGCGATATTTTCAAATGGCGATATTTTTGTCGATATTATTGCCGAGCTAGAAACATCGCGATGTTGGCGATATATCGCCGATGTTTGTAACACTGGTGAAGAGTAGCTCTAGCAAAACATTCGTCTGTTGTAGTATAGAAGATAAAAGAGGTCATGGGATGACAAAAGAGATCAGTCTAAGAACTAGTGCGAATTTAATCAAGGGAAAATAGAGTCAAAGAATCAACAACTAAGGGGGGGCTTACTTAATCTGTCACCAAGAGAGTAGAATTGCATGACCTAACCCAAACCCTACTCGATGTTGTTGAAGGTGTTTACAAGGGAAGGAATTGAATGAAGAGCCCCCCTCCTTTCAAGCTTTTGGGTTGCACTCTATAAATAAAGGCTTATAGTTAAACAATCTGAATCAAGGTAATTTAAGAAACAACACATAATTCCCATATAAATAAAAATGAAAATAAATGACGAAATAGAGAATAACTTAAAACTCCTTTCTCCAACAAGGTAGTAATACCATTTCAATGGCCCAAGCAAAAGCATAGAAATGACAATGTAAATACCCAATACAACTTACAACCATGAAGCTCCAAGCAAGATCAAGGTGCCTCACTTGAACAAGAAGGGAACCCTTACAACAAGATTTGCTCCAACAAAAGATGTATCAATTAAGCTCAAGAGAGAGAGAGGGAGCTCCAAAAATCCAACAGCTATATATTCTCAAGGAGAATGCAATACAAAGTAACAGCTATATTCTCAAGGAGAATGCACCCTAGCCAAATGTAGAAGAGAGAGAGAGATCACACATGTGAGAGGAATACAAGAGAGCACCACATGTGTCAGGGAGATGCATGTGTCAAACCTCACATGCATGAAAGAGATGCAATCAACTTGGAGAGGCTACATGTGTGAAAGTAGGTGCACAATTCAAGGGATCATGTGACATAGAGAAATATGCCCACCTTAAATTGAGGGATTCATATAGTGGGAAGTGCACCCTCCTTTAAATAAGGGATCATGTCACCTTGAGGAGTGTACCCACCCTTTATTTGGGGATTCATATCTTGGGAACAAGAGGGTGCACCTTTACTTAAGGGATTGTTTCTTGGGAAGTGCACCGACCTTCTATTTAGATATTTTCCTTGCCAAATAAATCCAAGTGAAGTGTACCCATCATTTTTTAAGGAGGGGGGCACTCTACTTTAAAGTTTAAACATCATAGATTTAATATCTACTTTAAACATCATAGGTTTAATGCAAATAAATCCTTCTTTTACGCCACGCCAAACGATTACATGATTTCCATGGCATTAGTCATGAACATGACTCAGACCATAATGCCGAAATGCGAGAAATATGTCCAGATAAATTTGTTCCAATGGACTCTTAGCTCTAAGCCATGTGTAACTGATCATGCTATGTCGACATCCAAAATCTGAGTGAAGACATCAGAGTCATCAGTTTCTAAAAGATCTGCAACTATATTTCCCTCATACAATATGAGGGGTAACACAAGGTTGACCCTATCCTTTATTATTATGCCAAAATTCCTTTCTAATAGTTTTACCAAATCTCGAATTCCTGCTATAACTTCCCTTCTCTACTTGTATATGTTAAGATTATATGCTACCATAGACTAGATTGCAAATTCATTAGCATTCAATACATTATTCACAATAGCAGCATAATAAGGATCTCTGAAAGATGCACAATCACAAAGCACAAAACAATTTATCCTGGGAAACCCTCAAGGGGAAGAAATCCCAGCAAGAACGTCCTCAATATAGATGATCAAGTACAATGCCCCAAAAATATGTCTCACAAATAAGAGAGACAAAAAGACCAAACTCTGGACTCAAGCCACTCCTCCTTCTCCTTGGCAGATATCTCTCTCTCCTCTAATGCGAATTGCACAAGTGAGTGAATGAATAAATGAGGGAGACTCTCCCTCTATTTATACTTTACTTTTCACTGGCCACTTACCCTAACTGGGCTGACTTCTCTAGGAAGACTCAATATAAGATTATATTATATTCTTTTGGGTGCTAACAACCCGACTTGCAATGGATGTTTAACCTCATGACAAAATGTAATAATGACATCCCCGAACGGAGGTAAAACATCCCCGACGGTGTTACAATAATAAAATACAAGTAGAATATTCTTTGAAGTTACATTAATTTAACAATTTCCTCCATTTTGGAATTATGATGGTGGATGGTGTTTGGTTTAAAGCTACCTCAATTTGAGCGCTTTAATCCATGAATTGGCCAAATATTTTTGGCTTTGATATCAAATGTAGCGGAAGCTAAAATTGATTTAAAACTTTCAATTGAATATACCAAGAAATATAATATTAATAAATGTATAAGTAATGAATGAGGTTTTAAAATGAAGAATGATCTTGCATTTATAGGCCTTATATATATAACCTAGATCCCTGTGCTAAACCAAGAAATATAATTAATAAATGTATAAGTAATCAATAATGTTTTACAATGAAGAAAGCCCTTGCATTTATAGGCCTTATATATAACCTAGATCCATGTGCAAAACCAAGAAATATAATTAATAAATGTATAAGTAATGAATGATTTTTTACAATGAAGAAAGACCTTGCATTTATAGGCCTTACATATATATATATATATATAACAATGTGATTTTATATTCATAACAAGCAATCTCAAAAATTGCACAAAAAGCTTAGACCCATCTGCATATCCACCATATCTCCTCCAAATAAGGAAATGAGATTGAAGCGATCTAAGTAATCATGCATAAAGAATACAGTTTCCCTTCAAAATAGTCATATATTATTCAAAACCATGTGCTAATACCCTAGATCCATGTGCAAAACCATCAAATCACCTCAATACAAGGGCTAGAAGGATGGCTCTCTAAGAACATGTATAACAATCTCCTCAAAATATGTGTAAAATATTATGCACCAAATTCTCAAAATAGCATAAAAATAGAAAGTAGTAACCCAACGCCTTGAGAACAAAATAAAGATACGAATAAGAAGCCTTTTCGAGGGGGCAACCTCCTTATATAATGTATCAAATGCACAAGATAAAATGAGATGATCCTAAATCTAGGTCTCCACTATATATATATATAGGAGACAAAGGGTACAATTACAATTAAGGTCCTAGCCAACCATACAATTACAATTAAAGTCTTAGGAAACCAATAGAAACAATACTAATGTAATAATAGAAATGTAATGTCACAATATATGGTACTTACCATGCCCCTTCCCTTCAAACAAGTGTTGCAATCAACACTTGATTAACTATGGATGTTTCTACATGAAGAACTCATTTTCCCATGTCACTCCTTATATTGTCAAGTTCCTCCACTTGATAGTTAGAGTAGCATCACAGAGACACTGATCTGAGAGTAGGCATCACCGAGACAGTGATCCTGAGGCAGTAGGGCAAGAGGCCCTAATCAGATAGCAGTTTAGAGACAAATACAATCAAAGCAGAGGGGCGCATTCATTCAGAGTCTCGGTCTTCCAGTCAGTTAGAGGGGCGCATCACCTAGTCTTCCATCAAATCAAACTTAGAACCTGTGTGGCTTAGAGATAAGTCCTTGTTGGATTACTCTATTGTACCGATTGTAATTGCTTCAGATTATAAAAATTGCTTCCATCTCTCACTGGTTTTCCCGCAAGGGTTTTTCCAGGGTATTTGACCGAAAACATTGTGTCCTATTGTCTATGTGTGATTGCTATATTAGTTGAGTTGTAGATAGATTTCATGTGCTTCAAGTTATAAGTAATTGTACTGCTGATACTTTCTCTGGGGATTGAGAAGTTGGGTTTTGGTATATGCATGTGGCTTATTGAGACCTAAGGCCGAGTTGGGATCTGAGATTTCCAAAGTGAGTAGTGACCTATGGAAAATGTACATGGTATCAGAGCCCTATTAAAGATCAGAGCAATCACATACCAGATCTACAAGTTTTCATACCAGATATGGGAGGGCACATATCTGATCTATTAGATCTGTGAGATCGGGGTTCAAATCTAGAGAGCAAGTACCATATCTGTGCGGATACACATCAGATCTATTAGATCTATGGGAGATATATCAGATCTGAAGAGTAGTGTTCAGATTTGAGAGAGCAGAATCCAAATCTGTGGTAGATCTATCAGATCTATGAGTATATAGGTCAAATCTATCAGATCTATGAGTATATAGGTCAAATCTATCAGATCTATGAGAGCAAAGTCCAAATCTGTGGCAGATCTATCGGGTCTATGTATATAGAGGCCAAATCTATCAGATCTGTGAGAGAAGAGATCAGATATGTGAGTATAGACGCCAGATCTATCAAATTTGTGAGTGGAGACATCAGATCTGAGGATAGACAAGAGATCTATCAGATCTGTGAGTGCAGACATCAGATCTATGAGGATAGACACAATATCTATCAGATCTATGAGGGCAGAGATCAAATTTGGAAGAGCAAACCCTAGATCTGAGAAAGAGAGGGTTAGCTTGTTCACCAAGGCACAAATCTACAGATTGGTTCTGATTCAGAGATTTTGAGTCACCATTGTTATCAGATTTATAGAGTCATTGCTTCAGGACTTTGTACAGTTATGCATCTAGCCATATGATGGGAATACAAGAAGTGTTCCTTAGTGTTTCAGAGACAGACTCAGACTGCAATGAGAGGGTAGCAATGAGGAGAGTTACTTCGATGATGTTCCAGTTGGAGTCAGAAGGTCTACTGAAGATGGCAGGAGGGATGCATGTACCAGAGCTGAGAGATTTACCCTCAGTATCAGCTCTAGAGGATGAGGGATATAGTATTGTGTTCCGAGATGGACATAAGCTTCTATATTCAAAGGAAGTGACCTTGGATGCAGCCGTGAGGCATAGCATCAGACAAGGCAAGTTGTACAAGTTGTTGGGAAAGCCTCTAGGTGGGTCCAAGGAGATCCTTGATGCAGTTCCAATGTCAATGACACTGATAGATGAGGAGCGCAGATCTTTATATCAAAGTGCAGTAGATGCAGCCGAGAAGTCTTCGAGTTCAGAGGGAGCAGCTGCAACAACAAAGGATGTGTTTGATCGTGGTGGATACTTCTCCAGAAGTACCTTCCTCCCTAAGAGGGAGTATGTAGTTCAAGGCCAGCCCACCTCAGGAGCATCTGGGTGGATTTCAGAGTCCTCATCCGACTCTGAGATAGACAAAGAGCGAGATGCTCCCAGGATTAATGAGGCACTAAGGATTCGGTCCTCAAATCAAAGAGATGAGTGAGAATCGCATACTAGTACCGGACAAAGATTGAGCTGGTACGAGATGACTGAACTAGATCAAGCTCAGGAGCGAGATGAGAGATCTCAGAGTAGGAGGGTCAGGTACAGGCCAGTGGATCTGCTATTGACCAGCTTCAGAGGGAGTTTTGAGCAAAGTTTCAAAGGGAGTCTGGAACATGGTTCACTGTCAGAGACAAAGAGAGTGAGAGGCTTCTCTCGAGACGACTTTGATGGAGGTAGACCACGGGTTATCAGATCAAAGTGCAGCAGTGGCAGCTAGTTCAGAGGGAGCAGTTGCAGCGGTAGGGGATTTGATGGATCCAGGTATTTGCAGGACTTCCCTCGATAAGAGGGAGTGTTAGAGATATGTGTATCTCGAGATGTCCTTCATGTGGCAATGCCTAGCATGAAGGTACTGTTATCACATATATAGTAGCCAGGCTACCATACATTATTTTTTTGATTCCAGTACACTATTCAGCCAGTTCCCTTACATTGAGATGCTGAGATGAGCATCTATTTGGATCACTATCAGATTTGGACAGTAGTTATATTCCCCATGCCATGACTGAGTCTTAGGACACTCAGAGAGATGACCGATGTAGCCACTATACCATTGATACAGAGCAGTCAGTAGTGCCCAGAGTTACAGTAGCAGTTTCAGAGGACAGATGATGGTTCAGAGGATGAGCATTCAGGTATATGACTCAGTAGGTATATCATAGTGTTGTGGTTATACTGCTTTTATATTTATTCTTATAGCATGTCTTAGCACTTAGTGTCATGATCTGGCGATCAAATAGATATGTGGACCTGGTTGATCTTATTATATATATTCTATTGTCCCTACTCAGACTTAGAAGTTCATTATTCATACTCATTGGTTTTACCTTCCTTAGGGAGAATAGAGGTGATCATTCCACCATACCTTGGCTTGCTAGTGTTGGCTCCATTATTCATTGTCTTCATCCATCCATTACCTACCTTTTAGTTTATCACCCTGACTTACTACTTGACTAGTGGCATGGAGGACTTTTCCCCACTATAGCCTCTGTGTTGGATGAGCTTCCCTGTTTATTGTGTCTCGGCTCTGAGTTGGTGACAAAACTTACCTATGGTGAGTTGGATTTCCTTGAGAAATCCCCCTAGTCACTAAAGTTGTGTTGACTAAACCTGAAACTTTTAGTGCTGCCATGAATACAAAGTATGGAAAAATGAAATGTTATATCTTGTATGAAAATCCTGTTCATGCAATGTGTTTCTAAACACACATGAATGAAAGGCAAGCCAAGTGAAAATGGCTATGAAATAAAATGTTATATCTTTTGTGAAATGTGAATACCTAGGTAAACAAGCTGTCTATGACACACCTAGAAGTGCTCATGTAAACAAGTGCCTTAAAAACACACCTGCAGTAAAAAGCCTAAATAAATGTAAATCTATGCAATGTGTTTATAAACACACATAGATCAAAGGCTATGGAAACTTCAGGCCCAAAAGCAATGGAACTTAAATGCTATATCAAAATAATTGATGGCCTCATTTGTATTATGGATTGTGCGCATCTATTAAAGGTGAATAAACCTTCTTTGAACAACTTATCCATTTGTGAGACACCGCCATTCCTTGTGTTGTTGCTCATTCAGTATATGCTATGGTGTGTATTCCCTTTCCCATATCCGAAGTGTCACAATGTTGAGTCAGTAAGTCATCCCTTAGCCTAGCCAGTTTATTTTAAGCCTTCACCCTTCACTAGCAAATTGATCACAACTATGAAGTGAGTATGGTCCTGAAAGTCTAGTCTGAGTTATAATAATAATTAATGACATTATATATTTGGATTTAGATCGCCAGTAATGATTACTTCGTGTTATAATTGTTATTTGAATAAGTTGTAAAGCATGTATTAACCTTTGACACTTTGCAGCAACTTCCGATGATAGTCTGAGTTATATTTGGTCAATGTTGACTTGGTCAAACTTAGTTTGACCAAGGTCAATCACAAGATATGAGATGGTTGGACCTTGTGATGATACAGATAGATGATATATGGTCTATGTACATGTGCATGATGGTTCTATGCATCAGATACAGGTTTATGATGATGATTTATGGTTTTCAGCATTATTTGATCATTTACAGATTATTATTATTTCACCTGTTCGGGTATATTGGATATATTATATGATCATGCAGAGATCCATATGGTGTATGACTACACATCTTGGATAGATTTGGACCTTCTGAGTCCAATGAGACAGTCTACTTTCAGTTCTGGGCAATTACAGTGATGATTGAGCCTCAGTAGGCTATCCTAGTGCAGTTTTGGTCTGTCGAAGACCCTGTCAGAGCAGAGATGGATTTTATCTGGTTGACCTAAGACGCTGTGCATGGAGGGGGTGGTCCAGCCACTTGTTTTTACCATATTACCCCCCTCCCGGACACACTGGTGCCCTCACCTTGACAGCGCAGGCACTCCAGGAGGCAGATTGGGGCAGTTTCACACTTCCCGAGGCATTTCATGATTGGTAGAAATGGCTACAGAGGAATTCGATTTGGGCTACTGAGGAAAAGTTTTGGCATGGGATGACCAGTGATGATGAGTGGGATGTCTTCCACACCTTCTCCAGCAGTTTCAACTTCATCGGGACCCACATCCATCACTTATGGCATTTTCTGATGATTTCTGAGGCCTCCTAAGGCCCACGATTTATCCATAGAGGCACGATTTGGTACTTTGATGACTATTTTATTATTATTGTGCTACGGGGATTGACCAAGGGTGTCTAAAATTACGCCTTGGACCCACCATGAGCTAGTTGTTATATTTTGTCATCATGATTTGGTGGGATCCCCTCTTCTAGGGCGATTTTGTCCACTTATTGTTATATTTTATTAGTGATCCATGTATTTTATTGTTGAGCTCATCTCAACCATTGATTAGATCTTTTGATCTTTTAATCTTAGCCACTCATTCAAAAAGTGGTTAGATTATGGACTCTCTCCCTCCTATTTAAAGGAGAGAGCCTCTCATTGTAAAGGGGACTGGTGGCTCTGGATTATTGCATCTATCTCCAGTGTTGTGGTGAATTTTTTTGGTGTTCGTTCGTTGATTCTTCCTTTGCACTGAGTTATTGGAGATCTTGTCTTGCCATATTCTTTTGTACCATGTTTTTGCATCTATAGGTGGAGGCCGATTTGGTTTGAGGAGGAAGTATTGGTAGGGGAAGACTCTCCCTACTTCTTCTTTTGATCTCTTTGTTGGTAACAGGGAGTATTACTGTCCCAGGACCTTCTATTTCATGTTACTATTGCATTTCGCTTGTATTTTCTCCATACTTGACCTTTCTGATTGAAATCGCTTTCCTTGGATTGACAGGTAGAGGAGGTCGCACTTGTGGGCTAGGGCATCATTTCGGCAAGCAAAATCAACAATCTCTCATTTGATCTCTGCGGGAGTCTTCCTCAACAACAAGGCATCTCATTCACATCACTCAGGTATGATCTCAAGGTAATCTCTTTCCATGATCTATCCACTTGTCTAAAATGTTTCAAACCCTAATTAATCAAAACCCCCATTTTTACATTTTTTCAGATCTACTAAGATCTAGTGGCTTCTTGGGTAAGATATTTAAAACCCACCTCTATAGTATCCACGGCATCCCGGATCTATAGTTTGGTGAGGATTGGCCTTCATTTGACCCCTTTCCCAAGCCAACTTAGCCTCTCCAAGTGAGGTCGCACTTCTTGGGGAAGGTGAGTTACCCTAGATCCGGTACATGGGTAGTTGAGATTTCACTTGAATCATAATCTACACATCCTAAAACCTACCCTTAGACTGTTACTTTGGCAATTTCTATCTTGTGGGCCCTATTCCACATTTTAAGGGATTTAATCCCCATTTTGGACCACTTGGTATCTTAAAACTTAGATCTAGTAAGATCTAACCCTTGGATTGCCTTGATATTTTAGATCCACATTATCACTTGATTAACCTACTTGGATCTAAAGTTTGGATGCCATTGGACTTGTCTTGATCCCATTTACCCCACCTTTTACCCTCCTTGGGCAAAGTCGCACTTCTTGGGAGATTGGAGTTGGTCCACTTGTAGGACATGGGTACATGAGATTTTGGTGGATTTGGAACAAGCATACCTTGAAACCTAAGTCTAGTAGGTCACTTTGTGAAATCTTGCCTTGGGGATAACATTCCTTATTTTAAGGGATTGTGGTCCACTTTGCACAAACTATGATATATTAGATCTAGACATATTCATCCATCAAACCTTTAATAGCCCACTTGTCTTATGCCCTAGGGGTCATCAACCATAAGTTAATCTTTTTTTGACTCCATTTATCCCAATTCCCAAGGCACTGATCTCTCTCCAAGTCAATTCGACTTTCCTAGATTGTTGGATTAACTTGTGGTTGGATCCTTGTTTGGTGGACTGAACCCTTGTGATGTTGTCATATCTCATGATCAAGCTTGTCACATGTACTAGTTAGCCCCAATTCAACCCCTAAACTACTCTGCATTGGACACGGTTCCGAAGGTAGTGGATTTTCTAACAATTGACTAGTACTTTAATCCTGGATCTCATTTCAAATACTATAAGTCACTCTCACATCAACAATGAACCAAAGCTATACTCATTGAACCCCTTACTTGTATAGTGACTTCATCCTTAGGTCTAGGATACACCATACACCTTACAATACTTCACTCATACTTAACTTTGATTTGGTGTTTTGGTTTGATCTCTCTTGTCGGGAGTAGATCTGGGTCTCCCCCTTTGTTGTCTGGGCTAGATATCATAAAGTGAAGGTTGCCTCGACTGGCGTGACAACCATCTATTGGAGGTCGAGGTGATCGTGGTTGCACCTTTTGAGTTGCCCTTCCCTATTGCCATCCATTAATGGATACATCCATAGGGGTAACTACAGTTTAGGTGATAACACGTACATTATCAGTATAGGCATCAAGATAGGGTAGAGGGTGAGATACACTCTTCCAGGTGTCATGGATCCAGTGGTGGAGACATGCAGAGATTTCAATGACTTTTTCCTTACGCATGCAAAATTTTGCATGTGATATTTTTTAATGCATAATGTAATTTTACATGCAAAAGCGAGATTTTTGCATGCACTCATATTAGGATTTTGGAAACCCTAATCAGGATGTGAGTTAATAAAAGGAGGCAAGGGTCCACAAGAAAAGGTTACACAGTGCTTTCTTCAGAGATTGAAGAGAGAGAGAGAGTGAGGGCAAATCAGTGCATGTAGAGAGGCACATTCTTAAGAGGAGGGGTGCATTTTCTGAGGAGAGAGTGGGTAGATCTGAGAGAGATTAGGGCACACTTTATCTAAGGCACTGAGGAGCAGCATTACTGTGTAATGAGTTCATCTACACACACAGAGTTCAGAGATTGAGCTAGGGCGCATTCCTAAGAAGAGGGGCACACTTCCAGAGGGAGAGAGGGGCACAGATATGAGCACAGATCTAGATCTCTTCATCTGGCGTTGAGGTTGGATCCTCTGGAGGCAGAGTCAGCTTCCAAGACAGACCAGATCCATCTGAGACAGGCCAAATCTGAGAGTAGGCATCATCGAAACAGTAATCCTGAGGCAGTAGGGCAAGAGACCTTAATCAGATAGCAGTTCAGAGAAAGATACAGTCAGAGAATAGGGGTGCATTCAGTTGAGGGGCGCATTCAGAGTGAAGAGCGTAGTCAACCAGAGGGGTGCATCACCCATTCTTCCATTAGATCAAACTTAGAGCCTATGTGGCTTAGAGATAAGTCCTTGTTGAATTACTATATTGTATTGATTGTAATTGCTTCAGATTATAAAAGTTGCTTCCATCTCTCACTGGTTTTCCCACAAGGGTTTTTCTAGGGTCTTTGACTGAAAACATTGTGTCCTATTGTTTATATGATTGCAATATTAGTTCAGTTGTACACAGATTTCATGTGCTTCAAATTATAAGTAATTGTATTGCTGATACTTTCTCTAGGGATTGAGAAGTTGGGTTTTGGTATATGCATGTGGCTTATTGAGACTTAAGGCCTAGTTGGGATCTGAGATTTCCAGAGTGAGTAGTGATCTCTAGAAAATCTACAATAAGCCATGTGTCCTAATGGGTCCATCCCAAGAAGCAACCGACACCAACCCAGGGCACAAATGGCCCAACATGACAAGGGACTTCTGCCATCAAGGGGTAGTCACCAATGCCACTAAGCCAACACTTCCTGGAATGAAAAACAAGAGGACCTGCCATGACAGACCATGGGTCTTGAGCCCAGCTAGCCCAACACTTTTACATTATCAAGCCCAGACTTGGCCTTTTACAATGAAAAAAGACCCCCTCACTCTGGTATATCTTGGCAAGCATGCTACAGACGATCTGGGCTGTAACACAAATAATCTCAATCCACAGTCTATGGGAGCCAATTCTAAATTGGCCTAGGGGGATCCGAAGAGTGTGCACCTAATGGAAAAGCATGTAATGGGGTCAAATAATGAGTGCATCCCTCATAACCATGAAGTGTTAAGTTTCCAAGACCTAGGTGACTATTGTCCTATGCCACTTTATTAATTAAATTAGATATCTAATTTACTCAATAACAAAAATAAAATATGAGCATGCATCAATCACAATGATAGCTGGACATTACAAACGGCGAAAATAAATAATTACATAAGAAATCTGTCTTTCAAACCAACATTTATTTAATGATCAAAATATTATAGGGACACCTCAAAAACGAGATTTTAAGCCTGTTGAATCAAAACAATAAAAAATAGATCTAAGAGGCCTGCTATACTAACATGTTCGTACGACTGTACGAACTATACGGATCTATCCATATGGTTGTACGTATCCATATAGTACTACCCATACACTGTATGAAATGGCTGTTGCACCTCTATTCTTCAACCTGCAATTATTGTAGATTGATCCTCTCACTACTGAATTGTTTTCTCTCTTCCTCAGCCTCTTTCTTCACCCTTGAAAAAAACTGTCCTCGTGAAGTTCTGCGTTGCCTCCTCTCAAGCTCCCCAGAGAGCTTCAAATGTAGTACTATGGAATGGAGTTTTGAAAACGTGTGGTCCACCATGATCGTCCTGTAGTTGTCTGAATCCATTCTTGATCCTGATTTGTGTATCGGGTGAATAATGTGATGTGACCAAGATTGTGGAAAACTCGTGCAGACCACATGGTTGAACAAGTCAGCTAGGTGGTCATCTATAGCATAAAGACCTTGCCTGAAGAGTTCTACTTGAAACCCTTCTTCATTTGTTGCTTTGCTAGTGTTCATCATCCAAACAACCTCCCAGATATCCCGATATGAAAATGGGTGGCAAAAGGGGGAGGAAAAGATAACTTGGATTATGGGTTTCCCAAGGACATCAAAAGGGGAGGTGGTATGACTCGCTATGTTGTTGGGAGCGAGAAGCGGGAGCAGGGAGCGGGGAGCGGGAGCGGGGAGCGGGAGCGGAGCAAAAAGCGAAATTTTCAAAAGCTCTCGTTTCGGGAGCATTCTGGGAGCGTTTTTTATATAGTATATATTTTTATATATTTTGATGGATTTATATCTAAAAAACATGTAGGATGTTGAATTAGCTATAGAAAACATGGATTAAACAATATAACATCAATCATCTAGTAGTTAAAACTTATAACATTATCATCAAATGATCAACCATAACTACTTTTATATGAGCTTGGCAATGAAGGGAGGTACCATAACATTGTCATCAAATGATCAACCTAGTATAGGAGCTTTTAGTATAGGAGAGGTAGGGAGCACCTTGGGAGCGTGCTCTCAAAACTGGGAGCGTTTTGGGAGCGAGCTTCGGCAGTGGGAGCGAGGGGGTGGGGGGCGCTCCCACGCAACAAAGGGTAAGAGTAAACATGGATTTTGGATTGAGAGGAAGAGGGGAGTGGCAAGGGAAGAATGTGCACCAAAGTTTTTTAGGGAAACAAATAAGGGATGCAGCCAGCAAACGTCTCCTTTAGGAAATGAAGAGATGTGTTTTGGCGGAAAAGGTGGTGGTAGAAATCCTTGAGATGGTGGTAGGAAGGGTGAGTGTGATTGAAGGCATCCCGAAGTTGACTATGCAGGAGTTTACATTCATTTTCATACCACATGTTCGTGGGGCAAGATCTAGTTTTTAGGGAAGATGAGGTGGGTCTCATGTGATGGGAGTAGGACTAAAGAGCAATTTCCCAAATGGTCGATGAAAGATAAGTGAATTTGGCATCGATAGAATCGAGGAATGAGAACTAAGGCTCAAATGGGAGCGTCTGGCGAAGGTAGGAAGTAAAGATGTCAAGATCACCCTCATCAAAGAACAAGGTTGTCCAAGGTGAGTCAGGAGGCGAGGGTGTCGGGATAGGAGTGTTGTCAGTTGAAAGAAAGAAAGATAGAAGAGTGTGGTCGACTGAGGTGATGGGAGTTACAGAGAAATGGTGGAGGAAGGGGAGTAGAGATTGACTTAATAGGACATAGTCTACTACACTTGCCCCTCCACTGTGAGGTCCACAAGTGAATAAGTGAGACTCTAGGAAGCATGGAAGGCCATTTAGGATCAGTAGAGCATTGGATTCATCAAGTTGTAAGAGTGTCTGCGATAACCTGTAAGGCCCTGAGACATCATCAAAGAGTCGTTGAAATCGTACTGATTATGGATTTGTTTCATGAATGCAAAACACATTTTCAAAATGATTATGGAAAGGGACCCGAGAGATTTGGTATGGGCATTAAAGTCACCCAGTAAGATAACATCCCCCCTCATCAAGTACTGAGTAATGCCAACATATAGGTCCAATAGGGTTCACCGTCAAAGTCACTATGAATAGCAAATCGTAATGAAATAGGGGGTGAGTAAGAAATTGCCACATAAATGTCTCCAAGAAGGGAGGCAAATCCATTGAGTCAAATCCACATGAACCTAGGAAACTTATTTGAAGCCACTAGAGAAACCCTACCCCGAAGGTTGTCCCTAGTTACGCAAGCAATATTGAATTTTAACTTAGCAGTATAATTTTCACCTCTTTCAACTTTATTTCATAATTCATTTCACAATTATAACATCATTCATTTGCAGCAGAAATAAAACAAGGATTACTGAAAGATAACCATGCAAAAGAGACACAAAGAATTTATCTTGGGAAACCCAATAGAGAGAAAACCCCGCAAACTTTTCTCAGAAGAAATCAATCCAATACAAGTACAATACCAATCATGAAGATGAACCTTAGCACAAGAGAGGTTCACCCTCCTTCACAAGAAACCCTAGCAAGGGTAGTGTTACGATGGTACTAGCACCAACGTACCTGCAGAGGTGCCCCAAGGAGAGGGTGTCTTTTTTTTTTTTTTTTTCTGACCAGGAGGTGTGTTTAGCCAGCTCATTCTGAGGTAGGGGCATGGCCAAACCCTCTGGCTTCTCTTCTGGAAGTACTATGGCTTAATGGCATCACTAACTGCCTCATGAAAGGGTTTGAAACCCTGAGGTTGGTGTCCGGGTCTTCCAGGAGTGGGTCACTAGGTCACATGCCCCCCCACCTTGTTTCAACCAATGTTATCGGAACCGGACCGGTCATCGAACCGGCAAAGCCCAAAATGTGAACCAGACCGGAACCGGCAAAAAACCGGGTAAAAAACCGGCCGACTAAAAAATACATAAAATATTCATATTTAAAAAAAACATATATATTCATGTGCATACATATGAATCCAAACCATTAATACACAAATATGCAAAGTTTCTCATATATATAGCAAATATGGGTGCAAATAACCAAAATAGCACCAAATAACTAAATTAGCATAATCAACTATGAAATTGTTGAAGTAGATAATCCAATAGTAATAATATAAGAAAAGTCACAAAAAAATAGTCAAGTTTGATCTCTTTAGTTAATGGGAAGAGGTTAAGTAAAGAAAATAACAACTACAGTCTAGACATGGAAGCCTCCCATGGAAGGTTGGGCAAAGTTTAATTCTCAAGGGGCTGCAAAAGAAAACCCAGGTTCAACAGGTGCAGAGGGGGTGTTCAGAAGCGATCAGGGCCTAATCTTGGAATCCATGCCAAGTTTTTACTATTTTGAGACCAGAACCAGCAATCAAGATGAAACTGGAAGCTTGATCCTTGGTGTAAAGGAAGATCTTAAGAAAGAGTTGAAGATTGCTTTTTAAGGTGACTCGAAGCGGATCATAGATCACACCAACGAAAAGAATTCACATCCTCCATGGGAGATGAAGAGTAAGATATCTTGGATCCATCAGGTCTGCATGTGTTTCAAGGAATTGGATTTTAAGCATGTGAAAATATCTGCAAATAAAGTTGTTGATGCTGGCCAATCAAGTGAATATAACTAAGACACATCACCCCCATGACATCAGAAATATATTTTGATTAGCTGGCAGAGTACAGACCGGCCGGTTCCGTACGGAACCGGCCGGTTTTCTCCCCAGTTTGATCAGAATCCAGTTTCTGAGTTTTTTTTAACTGACCGGACCAGCCAAGGCTGTGAACCGGTCGGTTTTGCCGGTTCCGGTCCGGTTCCGATAACATTGGTTTCAACCCTCCAGCGGCAGTTGTTCCAGCACTGAGACTCACTCTTATCTTCCGGAGCACATCCAGCACCCTCCTGGTCTTCCAGTTCAGCAGTGCCCTCCCTCTGGGCCCTCCTCCAGAGGATGACATCATCCTCCTAGCAGACTGTTTGATTGCTAAAAGGGGGGTGCGTTGAGGGTTTTCATCACTGTTGGGGTTAGTTAGGGCATGATGACACCCCCTGTACAGTCTGGCCTTTCGTTTCGTCAAATTTGGCCTTGTTTAACATATTTTAGCACCTAGGGGGTAAAATACCCCAGGTAGCCTACAATAGGCCATCTTTAGATTATTTTCATATTATTTTAATTCTAATTTTAAGTTGACATTTTTAATGTTAAATTTACCTTACTTTATGTAAAAGTGAGTGTGAGATCATATAAATACAATATCCTCACTTCATTTTTAGACATCAACTCTTGGGATAAGATCATTATGTTTGTTATTTTCCCTAACTAGGGCTCTTTGAAGGAAGGCACTCCTCGATGAAGGTTATTTTGCAAGTTTGAAGCATTTCTTGGAAGTATTTCTTTTGTTCTTGCCATTGCTAAGGTGAGGCTAGAGTTGTTTGCTTAACACATGCACTTGGAGGTATCTATACTTTTCGTTTGATGTCTCTATGTCAATTGTATGAAAGTGATGCTTGTTAGGGTTGGATGGAAGCCACTGTTGCTTCATTTCCTCTTGATTTGCATGTTATTTTCGTCATTGATCACCATTGCAATCAAGCTTGAGCTTTAGGTCTTCAAGTCTTGCTAGGGCTAGGCTTCCTCTACGAATCCTAGAAGTTGTAAAGGTAAGCCCTAGTTGGCCAAGCTTGCCAAGTACCATCTCAAGGAGAGTTTTTCCTCTCATTGATGCCCTAGGTTTGGTGAGTAGTTTTCTATTGATGTCTTAGTTGTTCATCTACATCTATTAAACCTAATTTCTGAGTTATACATTTGTAAATATTATTTGTTAACCTAGATTTTTATGTTAGTTACCCTAGTTTATTGGAATTTCTGAGGTATTAGTTTGTTAATTCATGGTTAAAACCTAAACTACAACCTAAAAAAAAAACCCTAAAACCCTGAAAATTCATAAAATTTCAAAAATCCATTTTTTTGGCCATTTTAGGGCCTCCTAAAATTTTCGAGCCCTAAAATTTCGGCCCCTAAATTTTTGGGCCCTATAATTTCGGCCCACCTTTCTCTCCTACCCGCAGCCCTCTTTTCATCCATCTACGTGCTCCACTGCCTATCCAAGCCTTCATCCTCACACAGGTCTGCCCTTTGGGCAGCCCTTGTGTACCCTATCTGCCATCTCCATCAACTGTGCAACACCAAAAAAAAAACAGAAAATCAAAAAGACAAGCAAGCGCAGTGAACAATCATCATTTACTTTGGCAAGGTAAGGTCTGATTTTCAGTCAAATCACGTGTATATTTTGTTGTGCTATGATGATCTGAAGCACATGTGACTACTCATGGTGAATGCCGGTTAATAAATTGACATTGTTTTTAAAGTTCAAAACACAAACTGAGATAACAAGACATATATATGTGGTTATTATAATACTACTAGTGCTTACAAACATAAGGGAATCAACGCTGGAAAGTAGCTTTTATGATAAGTTGATGTGGTATATGTTTAACCTCTTATATTGCTGATTGTGGAGAACCCTGCTCTAAGTTGCGGGGAAGCGCTCTCCCCCCTCTCGCCCCCGCTCCGGAAGCTAGCTTCCGGCGGAAGCTAGGCGGAAGCGCAATTCGCTTTCGCTTCCGGGCGGAATCGATTTTGAGAAGCGCGCTTCGGGCCAAAAAAATTCGCTCCCTGCCACTGTGTGAGAGCATTCAGGAATCGATCCGAAGCGTCGCTTCCGGATCGATTCCTCTTCGCTTCCGGCTCGCTTCCCCCATCGATTCCGACTTTAAAAAAATGATTCGGTCGCTTCCTAAAATCGATTCCCAGCGCTTCCTCGGACGATTCGCCCAAACCCGCGATTTTTTGGGTAAGTTGGAGCTCGTGGGGTCCACGCTTGGGGTTTTGGAGGGGGGAATAGGGCTTGAGGTATAAAGCCCTCCTCCACACTCCATTTTGTCACTTTCATTTGTTTGAGAAGAGAAGAGAGGAGAGGAGAGGAGAAGAGAAGAGAAGAGGAGAAAGAGGAGAAGAGAAGAGGAGAAGGTGCCATTGGAGATTGAAGAAGGTTGGAATCTTGGATGCTTGGAGCCTTGGCAAGTTGGCACACTCACTACCATTGGAGTCTTGGACATCCAAATAGGTAGGCTCTAAACCCTTTCTTGTTGATTTGCTTTGTGTTTGAAGTTTGAACTTGAAGTTTTGATGCTTGAGACTTGAATTTTTTAAGCTTGAAATTTGACTAGAATCTAGAATGTCATTGTAAATGTTCCTCTCCTACTCTTTCCCATGCTTTCTCCATCATTTCTATTGCAGGGCAACAGGTTAAACTCTAGTTCCACTTCCAACTTCCAAGTACAACAAACATGATGATGGGTTTATGGTTTCTTTTGTTGGTTCCATTTGTTGTTTTGATGATGTTCATTGAAAACCGGAGGAGGAATGAGGGAGAGGGAGATGATGAAGAAGTGGGTAGTGGCACATACCGTGGAGAGGAGGAGGGAGGGGAAGAGGAGGAGGAGGAGGAGGAGGAGGGAAACCGAATGAAAACCAAGGAAGACACAACACCCTTATGGAAATATGTCACCAAGCAGGGAGGAAGTAAGGGGGGTGGAACCGCCAAATTTGGTTGCCCCCATTGTAAAAAGACTTACACAGGTTCATATACCCGTCTGAGAAGACATCTATGTGGGAACATGCCATGTGATGAAAACAAAACTGTAGGAGTTTGTGTTTGCAAAAGTGTGACATCAACACAAAGAGCCATGTATAAGAAGGAAGAATTTGAAGCACAAAACAAATCAAAAGCAAGGGTTGACCATGACCCCTCGATGAACTCACCGATAGCTAGAGGCCCATCCACCCAAAGTAGTGGATTCTCACCCCCTGGGTCACGCAGGACAATATCAGATTTCCTTGACACCAACGGTGGGGATGACGTGGATGCAAGAGTGTTCCGGTTTCTCTATGCATGTGGCATACCGTTCAATGTCCTTCGCTCACCCTATTGGCATGAAATGGTAGATGCCATTCGCACTGCTCCAGCAGGATACAAGAGCCCAGGGTATGACAAAGCTAGAACTGTGGGGCTTGACAAGGAAAGAGGCAAGATCCAAAATGCTTTGGGGCAATTCACAAATGCTTGGAATGAGTATGGGGTATCAATTGTATCAGATGGATGGACAAATGTAAAAGGCAAGCCATTGATAAATGTTCTTGGTGTGTCTGCTACTAGGGCAGTCTTCCTTTCAGCCCATGACTACTCAGATAAATTCAAGACTGGCATAAACATTGCAGAACTCCTACTCAAAACCATTGAATCTATTGGTCCATACAATGTCATCCAAGTCATAACCGACAATGCTGCTAATTGTAAGGCAGCGGGAGCAATCATTGAAGATAAATACCCCAACATATTTTGGTCTGGGTGTTTGGTTCACACAATGAACCTTTTGATGCACGACATCATTAAGTTGAAGGAAAATCAATACAAATGGATTGGTGAATTGTACAAAAAGGGCAAGAAGATGATAAGATTTACAACCAACCATAGCAATGCCCATGGCATTTTCCGCAGTCACTCAAAGTTGGAGCTATTGAAGATAGCAAAGACTAGATTTGCTAGCTACTACCTCACTTTCAGGCGCCTTTTGAAGGTAAGAGAGGCATTAGCTAGCATGGTATCAAGTGAGTCATGGCAGGTCTTGAAAGATAGGTGTACATCCGCATCTGAAAGGCTTGATTTTCAGGAGGTGGAAGAAACAGTTCTTGATGCGGGATTTTGGGCAAGTGTCAAGTATGTTTTGAAGTTCACAAAGCCCATATATAACATGATTCGATTTGCAGATACAGATAAGCTGGTGATTGGGGAGGTGTATGAGCAGATGGATAGCATGCTGGGTCAAATTAAAGATATTGTTGAACAGAAAGATCCCATCTTGTATGACCATATTCATGAATATGTGGTCAAAAGGTGGGAACATCTCAACGTTCCACTGCATGCCTTAGCGTATGTATTAACACCAAAATATTATTCTCCATCTTGGTTGGCCAAACCAGCTCCTGGGGGTGGGGTTAGGAGAAAGCCCCACACAGATCCAGAGGTACATCTTGCGTACATGACTGCTATAGACAAGTTGGTCCCTGATTTAGAGGAATGTGACATATTACACAGTGAATTAAGCAAATACCTCAGTGAAGTTGGTCCATTTGGTACTTTGCATGCAATCAGAGATCGAGATAGGGCGCCTCCTATCGAATGGTGGAACATGTATGGCTCAACATGCCAACGCTTGTATAGATTGGCTGTTAGAGTGCTTTCACAGTTGGTTAACAGCTCCTCTGCAGAAAGGTGTTGGAGCACCTATAGCTTCATCCACTCAGTGAAAAGAAATCGATTAAATGAAAACCGAGCAGAAAGCTTGGTTTATGTACATTACAACTTGAGGTTGTTGACTCATTATTGTGAGCGTGCCAAAACTGATAGATCATATGTCACTTGGGACAACAATCCGGAGGAGCATAACTTGGAGGATGGAGCCATAGCTTTGGAGCGCTTGCAGGAAGAGCTTTTGGGCGATGAGGATGATGCATATGCAGTACCACTACCAACGGCGCCGCCATCTTCTTCCTCGTTTTCAGATGCACCATCTTTGCCTAGAGGTTCACGACCTCCATCTGCATCAGTGAGGGGGGGTCGTGCAGGATCGAGTCTTGGACGTGGCTCAGCAGTGGTGGCTGCTGGGGATGATAATCCCACTCCCGTTGTTCAGAGACCACGAGAAAAGAAAATGGAAATTTCTCGTGGCAAGAGGAAACATCCATGATTCCATAAAATCTACTTTTCTTGTATTTTCTTGTTTACAGTACTTTCAAGTTTCGGCACTATTGACTCTTTTATATTTATTATCATATATTTTGTAAACATTACATGGCATTTCAAGTTTGAAGTTTTATGTTGAACCTCCCTTTGAATTTGAAGCTTTAAGGTTGAATCTTGATGTTATAACTTATGGAATCATGGATATTGGACCTATGGTTGATGAAATCATGAATTCACTAGTAAATGATTAATGAATGATGATTGATGAATGATGTTATATGGTATTATTGTTTATTTCATGCTTTTCAATGATTAATGATGTTACATGATGTTATCTGATGATTGATGAACTTCTACTTGCATTTGTTGACATATATGCATCAAAATATATAAAAAATATATATTATATAAAAAACGCTTCCGGAACGCTTCCTAACCGCAAGCTTTTGAAAATTTTGCTTCTCGCTCCCGCTCCCGCTCCCAAGTAACCTTGACCCTGCTACAAGGTTAAATTGCTAATTGTGGTCACTTTCAGATCTGAGATAATTGACTGTATATTGATAATGTTGATGATAATACTCCAGCTGGTTTGTTAAGCGTCTTCCACAGACTTATATTTGCTTGGGCATAGCTAAGAATAGAGACCTCATCCGTTATATTATGCGAATGACACTTATTTGCTTAGTTACCTTTGCAATTGCATCTAATTCTGCTTGATACACTTGATTCAGTGAGCTGGGAAGTGATCTTAAATATCTGATTCACACAAGGTTTTATTTCACTTGGTTCAGTATATATATCATTCATCGTGAAAGTAAGATTTTGGTTTATCTCACATACTGCTCTACTGAAGTTTATACGCAGATTTGAAATTGATTAACTTCTGGTTTATCTCCTAAGGAAACCCTTGAAGAAGAATCATTGTCACAAGTGTAGATAACTCCAAAGAGGTCTCGTTATGGCATAGCGATTACACATGGCCCTCACGATAAGGCACTTTGAGTTGTACACAAGTGGTGCAAAGCCCCTAGATAAGCTCCTAATGACCATGATGATGTGGAGAATAAAGAAGTCCCTAAGGTGTTCCAGAGAAATGTGAAGCATGCTCTAAAGAAATAATGTTGGGTCCACATGACCAGATGATGGGTCACGTGACCATGATGATAAGAAGTGTAAGGAAGTCCCAAAAGATGTCCCTAAGCAATGTTGGTAAGAAATGTGAAGAAATTCCTAAAATAGTGGTGTTGGGTCCACATGACCACGTGGTTGGGGTCACATAATGAAGAATGCCCGAGAAATGAATTCCACAAGCAGTGAACACTCAATGAAATACTTTATGAAGAATAAAAAATGAATATGAGATAAGATGCCCTTGATTACAATATCGAGACCTTTTGATATGGTCGTTCATACCTTTTCAATGGAAAGGTATGTAGTTTAGTCTAATTCAATTGTTTAATTATGAATTTATGAGTAATTAATATTTATTTATTTAATTATTTATTTTTATTATTATTATTATTATCTTTTCTATTTATATATATGTGTGTGTGTGTGTGTGTGTGTGTCTATTACATTTCCCTCTTCTAAAGAGTTGCTTTGTCCTCAAAGCAAGGGTAAAGAAGGTGGTTGTTGAAAGAAGATTTCAGTTTCCCAAGACGCGTCTCACTTTGGTAAGTTCTTCCATTTAATAAGATACTCTTTAATAGTTCTAGAGCGAAGCTTCTTTTCTTTAATGGCTAGTGCGCCTTCAGGTTCTAGGATCACCCGTCCTTCATCCAATGTAGGCAGTTCGGTTTGGGCTGCTTGATGTTGTCCTAATACCTTTTTGAGACTTGATACATGGAATACGTTGTGAATTTGGCAATTGTTGGGTAATTTTAATCCATATGCTACTGGGCTAATCTTTTTGTTAATTTGATATGACCCATAGAATTTTGGAGCCAACTTGTTTTTGCCTTGCTACTTGAATGACATTTGTTTGTAGGGCTAAAGTCGAACGAACACCCAATCACCCACTTCAAACTCTCTTTTTGATCTTCGTAACTCTACTTGTTGTTTCATTCAATTCCGAGCATTTGTTAAATTTACTTTTAATATTTGAATGGTCTTTTGGTCTTCCTCGAGTTGATTCCTTACTCGTGGCACCTTAGAGTTAAATAACACATATTCTTTCCATTTGGGTGGTTCATAACCATACAAAACTTGGAAAGGGATCATTTTAGCTTAAGTATGGTTAGTAGTGTTATACCACGATTCAGCCAAATGCAACCATTGGAACCACTTGTTTTGCTTGTCTATCACAAAACAACAAAGGTATGTTCCCAAACATTTGTTCACTATTTAAGTCTGTCCATTCGTTTGAGGGTGATATGTTGAACTCATATTAAGGGATATCCCTGTTTGTTTACAAGAGTATTTCCAAAAAATTCCTTTAAATTTCACATCCCTGTCACTGACAATGACTTTCGGAAACCCATGTAACTTATAAACATTTTTGCAAAACGTTTCAGCTATTTGTTTTGTTGAATCTATTTTCTTTACCCCCATGAAGTGAGCATACTTGGTTAGTCTATCAACCACTACAAAAAATTTATCCTTCCCATCAGATATGGGCAACCCTTCGATGAAGTCCATTGAAATCTCTTCCCACTTCTGATTTGGAATATGCAAGGGTAAAGTAACATTTTCGCTTTTTCGCTTTTCGCTTTTATTTCTTTGGCAAATATCACGTTCAGAAAAATACTTTTGGACATCTTCTCTCATTCCCTTCCAGTAAAAAGATTGTCGCACGTAGTAAGTTTTAAAGATACCTACATGTCTTGCAGCAGGTGAGTCATGTGATTCCCTTAAGATTTTTGCTTTGAACTTTGATGTTGGTGTGAGATAAATTCTTCCCTAATGCCATAGAATGTCATTTCTCCATTCAAACTTTGAGTGTTGTCCCTAGTTATTGATGATGGAACAAGCTTCTGGATCCTTCGCATATTCCAATCATCCAACCATTCTGGAATTATGACTGCATATGATGTTATCTCTTCATCTTTTTTGGACAACGCATTTGCAGCGATATTATCTTTTCCCTTTCTGTGTAATATATCCATATCAAGCAGAAATCTTTTCTATCAATTTTTGTTGTTTTGGGGATAAGATCTTATGTCGAAGTAAATACTGAAGATTGTTGTGATCTGTAAGTATCAAAAATTTACTACCCAATAAGTATTGCCACCATTTTGCTAATGCATGTATGATAGCAAGCATCTCCTTATCATAGGTGGACTTTAAACCTTCCCTCTTGTTGAGCTTCCTACTTTCAAAGGCAATCGGATGGCCATCTTGCATCAACACTGTGCCTATTCCGAAACTTGAAGCATTGCACTCTACCACAAAGGGATTCGCAAAATTTGGAGTTGCTAACACATGTGTGGATGTCATAATCTTCTTCAAGGCTTCAAAACATTCCTCTACCTTGTTATTCCATTGGAAGGAATTTTTCTTTAATAGATTTGACAAAGGTGACGTCGGATGTGCATAACTTTTTATGAACCTTCGATAGTAACTTGTTAAACCCAAAAAACCCTTAACTTTGATATATTATCAGGTTTTGGCCATCCTGTGATTGCTTTGATTTTACTTGGGTCTACTTTCACCCCTTCTTTGGATATGATATGACCGCGGTATTCTACTTCTTCCTTCCCAAAGGTGCAATTTGACATTTTTGCATAAAATTGATTCTCTTCTAACAAGGAGAGTACCAGTTCTAAGTTCTTAAGATGCTCCTTCCATGTCTTACTATAGATAACAATGTCGTCAAAAAAGACTACTACGAAATTTCTTAAGTACAGTTGGAAAAGCTCATTCATGGTTGCTTGGAAGGTAGCAGGCGCATTGGTTAATCTGAATAGCATCACTTTGAATCCATAGTGTCCTTCATGAGTTCGGAAGGCAGTCTTTGCAGCATCCTCTAACCTTACACGTATTTGATAATACCTTGATCTCAGATCGAGCTTGGAAAAGTATTTGGCCCCATGAAGTTCATCCAACATCTCATCTACGAAGGGAATCGGAAATTTGTCTTTTACTGTTATCTTGCTAAGACCTCGATAATCAATACATACCCTAAAGGATCCATCTTTTTAATGAACCAGCACTACTAGGACCGCATATGGACTCCTACTTCTTACGATAACTCCACATCTTAATAGGTCTTGTATTAGCCTTTCTATTTTTGTCTTATGATGGTGAGGATATCGATAGGGCTTGACGTTCACCGGAGCTAAACCTAGCTTAACTTCAATTATGTGTTCTATTCGTATTTCCGGTGGTAACTTCATGGGAAGATCTTGGAATACCTTCTCATATTTATGGATCAACGCTTGGAATTCTGGTTGTTGGGCATAAGCCAGTTCCGGTGCTAATATCTCTATTTGATGGCATTGTGTAACAAACCTAAAATATATAAATATTAAAGAATAACATTAATAATAATAATTAACAATAATTATCCAAGGGACATAACCCTTGTGAACAGTCATCAAAGGTGCCCTTTAGGATTGTATTTATACGGGCCCTCTCCTTGCATTGTAATCATCTCATCATTTACATTTAATATATATATTTGTCCTATATGGTTTTTGTTCTCTGTCTTATTTACAGTGGATATTTCTTTAGAGCGAACTTTGTTTGTCTCACATTGTGCCACAAATGTTGGTGCCCCTTTTCGAATTAGTTTCTCCATTTGTTGTGAATTGGAAGTCGCATCACCCGAATATCCTTGCTGCTCGGCTTTTAAACTGGTGTTGCTCACAGAATTCATAAACATCATTACAGAGGATGATACACATAACCAAGTGTTGACCATCTGTTAATGTGGAAATTGTTACCGAATATCAGAAGATTCTAATCGACACCAAAACGGGTTGGGAAACACAAAAGGTGCCAAATACCTTGATAAACACGTCGTTTAGTAATCACGGTTAATCGTCACCTCTACTTGAATAGATGCACCTACTTAAATAAAACTGTGACTTGACTAACACTAAGTTAATAAAAGATTTAGGGTGTATTTTTCCATTACCTGAAAAAAAAAATTATTAAAGTAAACAAGCCATTATTTGAATGTCGCCATTTTAAGAGATCATCACATTTGAAGGTGTAATCACCAATTAGAGCCGCCATTTCAAAGTTGGCTTACAAAGTGACCCTTATTTCTTTTTTCATATAAGTTCTAATGAATAATTTCAAGTGAAAAGGTTGCAAAAGGCTTATTAAAAAGTTAAATGACATGGAAAAAGGGTTATATATAAAGGAGTAGAAGTTATAAGTTAAAGGATTATCTCATTAAAAAGTTATAAAAAAATAAGTATATCACATTAAAAAGCACAGTTATAACCATATTATCAAGTATTGGTATCAATAAATAATAAAAGGATCAAGTGATATAATAATAAGGGTAAGTAGTGAAGTTTTTTTTTAAACGTGAGATAATTTTACTTACCTTTACATATCATTTTTTATTCTAAAAAGAATTATTATTATTAAAAGAAAAAAGTGATATAAAAAAGGTAATATTAGAAAAAGGAAAAAGAACAAGTTATTTAAAAGAAATGGAATCTATACAATGTGAATCTATACTATGTAAGATAGTAAGCAATGTTACAAAAAACGGACCGGTTTTAGCGAAACCGACCGGTTCAACCGGTTCAGAGGCCTCACTGGTTCCATAGACTAGTATGTATTCTCTGCAATGCCACAAGTACGAACTAACACGCATTCATATTCTAACCTATCAGAGGGTCATGATAAATTTAATGAGCCTTGAGCGTCATAAAAAATGTTGGAGCCATGAAAACTTTGAAGTACATATCAAGCATATGCTAGGTTTATAAATGATAACAAAATAATTAGTAACCTCTTGTGCTTCTTTGTGTGTCTTTTTTCAAATACACTCTAGTTTTGCTTACAACCCAAGGCACTATAGGTTTGGCTAAACACTTGAATACCAAATAGTAGCCAATCCCCACTCCACAAAAGATTATTTGATAGCTATAAAAATGCTTGTTTTCCCCTCCAAAAATCGATGGAAGGTGATTACAAACTCCTCTACTTTAAGTCCCTAGACCTAGCCTGTGAGGGACCGCTTGGAGGCTAAACTATTGGGTGATCATGATGGTGATCAAATCCATACAACAAAGATACCATCCCCAACCACCAGCAGGTCTCCAGATCTAGGAGTTTTTCCTTTATCTTCACAACGTCCAGCAATCTGTGGGGGGTGTGACGCACCAGAGCTACTACAAAGTTCCAGCGAGCTTGCGGCTAGAGTAAGGGGCCAGAAATTTTGATTGTACAGGCCAAAGTGGGATTAATTGTATGGATATTTGGTTTGCGGGTTGTTTACTCCCTGGATTGGACATGGCCTACCCCCTTGGTTTCACTCTCAGAAGTACTTGGCTTAATGGATTTGTTGACAACCCCTTCGATGTGATGATTATCTCCACCATGCAGGGCTTTATGCCCATGGGTTGGTGCTCCAAGGCTTCTGGGGGTGACCCACTAGGGAACATGCCCATCCTGGTTATTTGACTTGCAGAGGTGATTGCGCTTTGTAAAGGACTATTATCTCCTCCTAGCACACCTTCTTGCACCCACTTGGTTGTAATGTCTGTCTTGATAAACCCGAAACAACTGACATACAGAGCATGCAAGCCATAGCTCAAGAGCATGCATGCAAAAAGTCAGATGCATGCAACGCAACTGAAAAATAGAAGAGAAAAGTGACTTGGGTATACAAAAGTTAGGGCATGCAATGTCAAAGTTATAAAAGAAGGATAAAGTGAGTTACTCAATGTTACGATGGTACCAGTACCAGCGCACTTGCAGAGGTGCCCCAGAAAGAAGGGGTCATTTTCTCGCCAGGAGGGGTGTTTAGCCAGCTTTTTCTGAGTAGGGGTTATGGCCAGACCCTCTAGTTCCTCCCTTGGAAGTACTATGGCTTAGTAGCATCATTGACTGCCTCATGAAAGGGTTTGAAGCCCTGAGGTTGGTGTTCGGGGCTTCTAGGGGTGGATCACTGGGTCACATGACCTCAACCCTGATTTTGGATTCCGATGAAAGATCTTTCAGCATTGAGGCATCTCTTCCTCCTCCAAGTCACCTCCAGCACCCTCCTGGCCCTCCAGTTCACCAGCACCCTCTCTTTGGGTCCTCCTTCAGAGGATGACATCATCCTTGATGCCTGATTGTGATGCTTGACGGGGGGTGGGGGGGGGGGGGGGGGGGCGTTGAGGTATTTTCACTACTGTTGGGGTTAGATGGGGCATGACGACCCCCCCCCCCCCCCCCCCCCCCGCAGTCTGGCCTTCAGAACGGGCTATTTTGCTCATTTTTAGGCATTTTAGCCATATGTGGGTAAAGACTAGGGAAAACACCCCAAATTACCCACAGTTCTGATTATTTTATATTATTATTGTTTTAATTTTAAGTTGACATTTATAATTTCAAATTGACATTTTAAAAAGGCATGTCGGCCTGGATTTTACTTATTTTTGTAAAAGTGAGTGTGAAAAGGTATAAATAATTTTTCCTCACTTCATTTTAACTCATCAACTTATGGGATTACACTCTATTTTCTTATTTTCGACCCTCCTTGGGTATTTTGAGGGATGTGCACTTCTTGAGGATGAGAGTACAAGTTTGTTTGGGGATTGATCTTTGAAGTATCTTTTGTTCTTGCACTTTGTTTGGGTAATGCTGAGAGTTGTTTGCTTGACACATGCACAAGAAGGTATTTAAGTCTTTCTCTTGATGTATTTTTGTTAAATGTTGGATCTATGTTTGCCTAAGGTTGAATGGTAGTTGTTAATGCTGCATTTTTCCCTCGCTAAGTAAAATTTCAGTATTTTGTTGCCCTAGCAAGGAAAAGCTTGAGCTTTAGGTCTCCAAGGTTTGTCTTGGCCAAGTTTTTCTCCACCAACCCTAGAGGTTGTTGGAGGAGTCCTTAGCTTGCCAAACTTGGCAAGTACCATCTCAAGGAGAGGCCTATCCTCTTGGATGCCCTAGGGTTAGGTTGGATTACCTAACAAACCCTAGGTTGATCTTCTTCTTTTAACCTAATTTCTGAGTTTGTAGTAATTTGTAAATATTATTCTTAGCTTAAATTTTGACCTTTTATGTTAATTTTTATATAATTTTTTACATTTTTTAAATTGTTAAAAGTCTGATTTTTTGCATAAGCCCTAGCTGCAGAAGCTTGTTAGCCCTAGCGGCCTCCTCCAGTTCCCTTCCTCACCTTCGCCCTAGCTCCTAGGCTACTCGGCCTCCCTCCTTTCCCTTGTCTACACCTTCGGTCTCCTTTTTTTTCCCTTCGTTGGCCTTCCTTTAAACTTCAGACCTGCTCACTGTTTGCTGCAGCCTCCTTTCATTCCACCCGCTGCCCCCTTTTCCTTCACTGTCCCTTCATCCTTCCCATCTCCCCTTTTCTCCCTTCTTCCCATTGCATTTCCCTTCCTCCTTTCCTTTCCTTCCATCCTCCCTACTCCCCTCACTTCCTTCCTTTTCTATCCCTGTGTCTTCCTCTACCCACGGCCTCCTCATTCCCTTTCCAACTCTCCCTATCCACTATCCGGCCTGCTCTTTTCCTTCCGAACCTTCCTCCCACCAAAACACAGGTCTGCAAATATTGCAGACCCTGTGCTCTATCTTCGTTACCCTTCTTTCTGCACACAACACAGAGAATTGAAGTTAGTTTGTGAAATAGTTTTATATTATCTCATTCTCAACTAAGTTACTTTTCTGCTGCTACCAATATACAAAGGTCTAATAATTGTAAAGATTATCATATTTCTGCTGCTCATTATCTACATTTTGATGCACTACAATCTAAAGCTAAGTTTGTATCCTATAGACATTAAAGGCTTGAAAATAACTCTGTTTACTTATACACAAATCTGAAAATTACTTTTGGGTTATTGGGATTGGAACGCAGTGGTGTTTAAATGGTTGAAGCTAACTATTGATTGGTTGGTAATACTTTTTGCAAGATAATATCGGTGAATAATCTTTGCACCTAAGAAACCGGATTCGTCAAAACCCCTCTGCGTGTCCCGTGGGGATCGAATCGGACACGATTCGACGTCAAATCGTGTCCGATTCGACTTTCGGTCATGTCCGAAATAATCTTTGCACCTAAGAAACCGGATTCGTCAAAACCCCTCTGCGTGTCCCGTGGGGATCGAATCGGACACGATTCGATGTCAAATCGTGTCCGATTCGACTTTCGATCGTGTCCGAAATCGAGACACGTACGAAAGTCGAATCGGACATGATTTGACATCGTGTCCCCGACTGTCGAACACGAGTCCCGAAAACAGGACATTCGAATCGTGTCCGATTCGACTTTCGATCGTGTCCGAAATCGAGACACGTCCAAAAGTCGAATCGGACATGATTTGACATCGTGTCCCCGACTGTCAGACACGAGTCCCGAAAACAAGACATGCAAATGGTGGAAAAGTGCGGTCGGGTTGGCTTTAAAACAAAAATTTGGGTTTCTTTTTGTCTTTTTGTGATTTGTGAATGACAAATGTGTTGTGAATCGTGATTTGTGAATGACAAATGTGTAATCATTAATGTGTTTTGATTCTAATTTCTATTGAATATTTGTAAATGTTCTAGTTTCTAAATATTTTTGGATCTATATGTCTATATTTTTAAATTTTAATATATTTTAAATATATATATATATATATATATATATAAAACGTGTCCTGATTCCGGGGGTCACCGTGTCCGTGTTGGGGACTCTCGTATTTTCGTGTCCTTCGTGTCCCATGTCCCCGTGTCAGGTGACTTAGCTTTGCACAAGAACTCTTATATTTCATATAGTAAATGTAATGAACAATCTTTTGATGATCTTGGGTTGACCTTGTACTTTCGTTGAATGATCTATGTTGGTTAATAATCCTTGGTGAATCCTAGCACAATTGGTGATTTTTTGATCATATACTTTGCCTAACTTGCACCTACTGACATTGGATGATTAAATGTTTTGTTATCTTCATATTGACTCCATTTAGGCATTGGTCTAACTAAAATTTGCATAGAGAACATAGCCTTTTGGTCGCATCAGTGTTCTATAGCGTCCTAAAGGGTACTTCTCCTTGGAGGTTCCGACGCTCCGAAGAAGTTAGAATCGTGACCGAGGTGACATTGGGTCACTATTCTTATTTTTGCTTATCGGGAACTAGACCTGCTAGTTTGCCCGGTAACACTCAGTATCTATTGCTATTATTGATCATTGAGATTCGTGTTAAGAGCTCTGAGAGCCATTTAGGGCTTAGGGCACACTGCCCTAGCCAATTTATTGAGTAGATCACACAGATCTACTAATACGCTTAATAGTGGAAGAAGATTGAATGAGATGAGCATAGATCGAGATTTCTTTCAGATCTGAGGTTTGCATTGGATTTTCAGTGGTTCTACTTGTCGTTGCTACAGTGCTGCTACAGTGACGTGAATAGTGCCGTGAATAGTGTCGCTACAGTATTGTTCTGCTAGGTGGAGACAGTCTGGGCATATTCCAACCAACAGTCCTGCTACAGTCACGTGAATAGTGCCTCTACAGTATTGTTATGCTAGGTGGAGACAGTCTGGGCAGCGATCTACACTTGTGTCTGATATCCAATAATTAGGGCAGCCGTTGATTGATTTCAGACAGTCTTTAATGATAAAAAGGACGTGATCTTCATGATAAAAAGGGCGTGATAAAAAGGGCAGCTCAGGGTGATTGACAGTTGTGATCTCTTGGGAAGAGATTCTCAATACCAAGGTGCACTTCACAGGCTGGGCGTAACTGTGTTTTAATTGTTTAATTGCCCACTCAATATCATGGATATAGCAATCTTGCTGAGTTTGTGTGGAGTGAATAGAGGAATATATCTCTGCTAGGCGCCCATTGTTGACAGTCTTATAATAGCATAAATCTGAGGCATGCAATTACAGCGATAAGACTGGGTGTTCAACATTCCATTTGCATGTGTTTATAAGACTTCTATACAGCTCAAGCTTGAACGTGGAGGGCTATCCCACTTTGTAGTTCATTGCTGCCACACAAACATTTTCTTTGGGGTCATCTACAGCATTGGAAATAAAGATTGCAATTGCAGATCAGCACCTACAGCATTACTAAATCCCTCTCAAGCCTTGAGGAATCTTTACATAGCAGATCTGCTTATTGGAGTCATATTCACCCTATGGGCGATTTCCTTGGACAGCATACTTCCTATCAATTGTATTTTCAAATCTGATTTTCCTAGGAGTTGCTACAGCCATCAATAATCCATTGATTATTACTGTCTAAGGTCAGACTTACTACACTTTTGATATATGGTTACCAAGGTCTAATTTGAAGTTCTTAAACATTGCCATACTTGCATTAAAGTCCTCTATTTTCCATTGGTTGTCCTTAAGCTTGAATTCATGGGGATTATGATGTTTATCTATTGTAATATGACATGCAATTAATTGTTGAATAAACAAAACCATCATGCAAAACCATGCAAACCACAAACAAGTCATTAAACCAGCAGTTACATAAACAGAAGTGGAAGTAACATAGTTAAGAAGGCAAATTCCAGTACCTGGAATCTTACACCAATCCCCACTCCACAAAATATTATTTGATAGCTATAAAAATGCTTTTTTCCCCTCCAAAAATTGATGGAAGGTGATTACAAACTCCTCTACTTTAAGTCCCTAGACCTAGGTTGTGGGGGAACGCTTGGAGGCTGAACTATTGGGTGATCATGATAGTGATCAAATTCATACAACAAAGATGCCACCCCCCAACCACCAGCAGGTCTCCAGATGTAGAGTTTTGCCTTTATCTTCACAACGTCCAGCAATATGTGGGGGGTGTTATGCATAAGAGCTACTACAGAGTTCCAGTGAGGTTGAAGCTAGAGAAAGGGGCCAGAAATTTTGATTGTACAGGATAAAGTGGGATTTATTGTATGGATATTGGTTTGGGGGTTGTTTACTCCTTGGATTGGACATGGCCTACCCCCTTGGTTTCACTCTCAAAAGTACTTGGCTTAATGGATTTGTTGACCACCCCTTCGGTGTGATGATTATCTCCACCATGCAGGGCTTTATGCCCATGGGTTGGTGCTCCAAGGCTTCAGGGGGTGACCCACTAGGGAACATGCCCATCCTAGTTATTTGACTTGTAGAGGTGATTGCGCTTTGTAAAGGACTGTTATCTCCTCCTAGCACACCTTCTTGCACCCACTTATACCTATTTTAGCCTCCAGAGACCCCTCCTTTAATGCCTACATCCCAATGTGTTAGATTATGGTAACTTCGGGATGTCCTCCATGACTCAAATGCCTTCAAGGGAGGGACATTAGTACCATAGGCATCAGGATGGAGTAGAGAGTGAGATGCACTCTACTCAGTGGCATGAGCCCAGCAGGGGCTGCATGCGGAGCTTCAGGGGATATTGACCTATGCATGCATGAGTTTTGCATGACCTGCTAGCATTCAATGAATGCATGCAAAAGTGACATTTTGCATGCATGCATGCAAAAATGACTTTTTGCATGCACTTGGAATTAGGGTTTTGGAAAACCTAATTCATCGGTGAGATTATTTATAGAGGCAGGGGGTCCCCAGATGGGGTTACTCAGTTGCATTATCAGAGAGAGATACTTCCAGAGTGAGGAGGGAGAATCTGTCCATGTGGGGCAACTTTCTAAGATAGGGAGGAGTTGCTGCAGGAGCTAGGAAGGTCAGATCTGAGCTAGATCAGTGACCTTCAGTTCCAGAGAGACTAGATCCTCAGTACTGTGAGTTGAGAGAGCTCCACAGTGTGATTACTGATCAGTTTGGAGGAGGCTGAGTTTGCAGTAGAGGAGGACGTTTTTCCAGAGGGGGAGAAGCTCATTGTGTGTCGGATTGTCAGATTTGGAGTCCGAGACTTCTAGGATAGCCTTACCTAATTTTTCCAGGAAGGTTAGGGACGATCGGAGCTCAGATTGACTGAGATCCAGAGCTGTACGAGCAGATTACACGCAGAGGAGGAGGTCGCACGTGTGCATGCAGAGAGGGTCGATTTCATCAGTGGGCAGTCTTCCAGAGGAGCAGATCAGAGCAGGGTGATCAGTAGAGGGCAGTTCCATCAGAGCACTCAGATCCAGATTGGCAGTTAGGGCATATTTCAGCAGTGCATGCATAAGCTGGATGCATGCAATTAGGGTTTTCCCTAGTCAGAGGGATTGAGCTACCGGTTGAGGTAACTCTGTATTGTACTGCGTCTTTATTCTTCTATATGCTTTGGGCTCGAGATTGAGAAGATAGCCCCATAGTTAGCTGGTTTCTCCCGAAAGGGTTCCAGGGTACATCTGTTGTCTATATGATTGCTTTATGTGTTAGTTGGTAGATGCAGGCCTAGTTATTTGGATCTATGTTTTATGAGTATGTACTGACATAGAGATTCATATCACTTGAGGTCTCAGACTGATATAGAGGGAGTAGTGATCTCTGTATCAAATATTTACACAATGCACCCTTCTTCCAGCTGTTGTGCACCAGTCAAACCTACAATGTCTTGGAGGGAGGTGTTAAGGGATTTTGTAATAAACAAAATATATATAATATATACATATAAATAATAAGTTAATAATTAATCTTAAATAATCGAATATGTAATGAAGAGACACCTTATTGTCAAAAATTACTTGTTCAAATCAAGAAGACAAAAGAAAGAATGCAGTGCAATCAAAAGTTAGAAGAGGAGAATCAATATCTTCAAAAAAATTATCAAGAAAAGATGAAGAAAATTCCTCCTTAAAGAAGCATAATCAAGAATTGCTAGAACAAATAAAAAGGTCCAAGAAAACAGAGCAAGAGAATCAAGATACTCAAAATGAAGTCGACAATTTAGATTGTGAGAAAGAACTCTTATTCTTAAGGAGACATAATCAAGACTTACTTATACAAGTTAGGAAGCAAAAGCATGATAAGAAGTCATCAAACACTCAAATTCAAACACCAAAAGAGGGAACCGATACAAAGTCAATCAGCGCTCAAAGTCAAAAGAATGCTTATATTGGCAAATCACTAACAACAGAAGAAGATGATTCCAAAGAACAATCACAAAATATTAGGATGCCTTATCGTCATCCAAATCACAAGAATCGATATGACCAATGACATGTTCAAAAGGAACATAAACAGATGAGTTATGATTTCAAAAAACAATGGAGACAAAATCAACAAACTCAGTGGAAGCAAAAACCAAGAAGTTCCATCCAACAAATCAATAAGAAAAAGGTTCCAATGAAGGTTAACTTGGGATGGACCACTCCACAAATGATGCAACATTTTTATTTGGGCATTTGTAACTCATATCGTCTCGTTTCATCAAGTGTTGCAGCCCCCTGCATAGAAAATCACGAGAAGATAGCACGAGCAAAAACAAAGGATAAGTCTTCCATGATAATGCTTTGAGGACAAAGCATTTCTAAGGGAGAGGCAATGTAATAAACAAAATATATCGCGAGAAGATAGCACGAGCAAAAACAAAGGATAAGTCTTCCATGATAATGCTTTCAGGACAAAGCATTTCTAAGCAAGAGGCAATGTAATAAACAAAATATATATAATATATACATATAAATAAAAAGTTAATAATTAATCTTCAATAATCGAATATGTAATGAAGAGACACCTTATTGTCAAAAGGTCGCACCTCTTATGAAAAGGAACCTTGCATGGGTATATATACGAGCCTATATTTGTAATTTGTCATCATCTCATCATTTTACTTTTAATATATATTTCCTATATGGATTTCTATTCTATGTCTTATTTACAGTGGATATTTCTTTAGAACGAACTTTGTCCGTCTCAGATTTTCAACATTTTGGGGTTAGATGGGGCTTGACGCCCCCCCCACCCCTCGACTCACTATTTTATCAAGTGAAGCCATTTCTTAGAATATTTCAGCTTTTTTTTATCATTTTTGTACTTTTTGGGGTAAAATTCCTTTGTTGTGTAGAATTTACCCTAAAAATAATATTATTTTATATTTTAGACTTGTAGGCTCAAATTAAAATATTCAAAAATGAAAAGGTATAAATAAAACCTGTCCTCTCATTGTAAAATCATAAGACAAGGGTTCTATTATGAACTTATTCTTTTTTCTCTTACTTTATGAGCTCTCTTGGTGATGTGCACTTCTCTTGGATGTCTTCTCTTGCTTGAATGGTGAATGGTGGATGAATCTAAGGCTTCTTTTTGCACATTCTATGGCTGGTGTTAGAATTGTTTGCTAAATACATGCTCAAGAATGACCTAAAGCTCTTTCTTTGCTCATGCCTTGGTGAATATTGGTAATTCAATGCTTCTATGTGGATTGAATGGTGATGTAAGCTGCATTTGTTTTGAATTAGGGATTTTTATCAATATTCTATCAACTTTGTGTGAAGGAAACGCCTTGTAATAGGGTTTCCTTTTGCTTTTAGGGCCTTGGACTTCTCCATTTGCCTTGGTTAGGCTCACCTACCGAACCCTATAGGTTGCTAGATGATGTCTTAGCTTGCAAATACTAGAGGGACGTTCTAAGAGAGGGACACTAGCCATGATCTCTCAAAGGCCTAGGGATTGAGATGACATCATAATCCCTTTCTCTTGTGAACAATTTTTACTCAAAATTTCAGCATTTAATGTAATATAGTTAGGCTGCATTTTCATGTTAGTTAATTGCATTTTTATCCACACAAACCCTAAAAATCAGAAAACCCTAGAAAAACCCTTAAAAATTAGAAAATTCATAACTCCAAAAATAATCGTGAGTTTGTAATTCTGCTTCTCCCTATAAATTCTCCCTAGTAGATTTATCCACGGATCCTAAAGGGTGTCCTCATTTTATCTATAAAAAAACACTAAAAAACATAGATTGTCAAAAAGCCCTAAAAATTTACATAAATTCAAAAACCTAAAAAAAATTGGAATTTCAAAAATCTGGTCCACCCATCAATTTCGCCCTAGTGGATTTATCCACAGATCTTGAAGGGCGTCCTCATTCTTGGAGTTGCCTCAGGAAATGTAAAAACCCTATATCTCCCAAACCCTAGGCAGCATTTTCCTTTTGAGGCCTCCTAGGGCTTCGCCTTTCCTTGCTTGTCCATCTTTCCTTGAGGGCACACTTTTCTGAGGTGTCCATTGGGTTGTGTGAAATTCATTGGTAAACGTGAAATTTTGTCAAAAATCATTGATATCTGTTATTTTGGGCAAGTAGTTGTTTGCATTAACTCCTCAGTAGGTCAAGTTGTCTTTTTGATTCATTAATTGACTCCATATAAGGCCTTGATCTCTGTCATAAAGGTTGTATAAAGTTATCCGTTTGTTGGTGATTGTAGATATCTTGATAGGGCTCTCCCCTAGGTTTAGGAGTTACCTGAAGTAGTTGAAAGACTAAGCTGAGGTGACATTGGGTTTAGATCTCTCCCATGCTTATCATTCGCTAGCTTATTGGACCACCTCGAGCAAAGAGGAAAACAATTGTGGTTTTTTGTTGTTCAACAAGATTTGTCTATATGGTCATAAAAAACTTCATTAATGGTTAATTGATATTGATATTTAAAATAGTGTTTGGTTGAGCACATCATGATCTTGCCACACAAGAAATTCATTTCTAAATTAAAATAGGCAAGAAAATAATAGAAAGTCACATCCCTCCTCTTTACGGTTTATCATTTTGCATATTCATGGCACATGCACCAACATAAAAGTGGTCAACACTCCCAGTGTACTTGTTCATGGATGAAAGTTCGTGAGTTAGAATAGAAAAGGTGAAAGAAACAGCTGCAGCATTAAATTCAAACAATGTGTCTGTATGTAAGTACAATGTCTGTATGTTGAGTAACATACTTCAAATCTTATGTTCACTTTTCTATATAGAAAAACAACTTCTCAATAGAGACAAAAAATCCTTACAAATGTAAAGAAACTCTTAAAAATAGATTAATTTTCAAGTTCTGGGTAATTTATGTTGATAAAAAACATATACAAAATATCAACAAGGTATAAACCAAATACTTACTTTGTACGTGGTTCACTAGAGTAACGCATCAATGCAGGAATCAATCTCCTTGGGTTCAAATTATTTGCAACCATCCATGCCTCAACAGTCTCATAAGGATCTAGCATAATCAAATCTGGTGCAAACTTGTACTACAAGCAAAAGAAATATCAGAGATGCACATTAAAAAAAAAAGCAAGAAGAGTTTCAACAAGGACTCTAGCTAATTTCGTGAACTAATTAAAATTATATCTCAGCTAACTCATCCATACCTGCAATTCAGGAGAAACATTTGGTTTCTGTAATAGTTCCAAAGCCTTCCTTGCCTCTCCTTGCTGAAAGTAAATGACGAACAACATTAAATATGCCTTGATAAGAAAGGATGACATTACATAGGAATCCCCAAAGCAAAGAAATAAATTTATCCTTCTGCATTTTGTGTTTCCATTAAATTACAGGAAACAAAATTATACTCAAAGAACTTGTAAAACAAATTAATTTAATTTAAATATTAAAGTCCCCTAGTGGCCATAAATGTCCAATGGGACTATGAAAAGTACAAAAAGAATAAGCATTGGGAGTGCTAAAGAATCTCTGTAAGAATTGTAAAAGAAATAAAGGAGTACAAGGAGGATGCCAATAACAGATATCGTCGAACCCTAGAGAACCCAAAATAATAAAATGAACTAGTGTTGGGAAAACATCGAAGTAGAAGAACACAAGCAACAAAATTGTCCACTGTCAAATGTTCCAACACCCAAGGCCGAAAAGAAATATTTAACAAGATTTCTATTGTCCACTAGTTGTGTCTTTATGTCTACACTGCTCAGCTGACCTTGTTTTGGTGTTTCAGTATTCACTCGTGATGCCTCTTGTGGTTGGAACTATGAAGAGGCTGGAGTAAGAGGTGATGAGTCGATGACCCTAGAGTAAACAATGCATGGAGATCTGCATCTAAGGGTTTTCTGATGGATGAGAAACATCACATGAAGGAGAATGGTGATACATTTATTGTCATCCCTCTGTATAAAATTGTAAGACATAAGCATCCTAACTTGTAGGTACCTTCTAGTTCATGTTTAAAACCAAAGCATGTCTTTAATACAATTACATGTTAGGGAAAGGGGATTTTTGTGGTGTCATGTAGACATGACCGACTACTACATGGTACTACATCTTATGTCTATTTTACGGGAATGCCACCCCCAAGTGCTAGAAATGTTTTTCCGCATTTTGGAAACAGATTTTTACAGAGTTAGGGAAAGGGGAATTTTGTGCTGTCATGAAGAAATGACCAACTACTACATTGTACTACATCTTATGTCTATTTTACAGGAATGCCACCCCCAAGTGCTAGAAATGTGTTTCCACATTTTGGAAACAAATCTTTAGACAAAATGCTTCTAAAACTCCAATGAAACGTTTCAGCAAATTTTTAGATTTTTGAAACATTGTATTCAGTGATTTCTGTTCCTGTATAAACTTAATTTAGATCAGTGTCACTGACATCATTATTATTATTCAATATATATCATTATATTAGTATATTGTTATATTAATATATCATAGTATATATTTCAGGTGTGATTGAAAGGTGTTTTATCATATATTGGGCCTTGCACCGTCTGTATTATTGACCATGGACATTTGAAACAATATATATCTGATTTTAAGAGCATATCTCTATGTCCATGTGTTGTGAGGAGATAATATAATAAATGATCTGGAAGTTTATAACCTAAGTACTATTATGACTGTGTGAAGAATGTCAACAAATATCCAAACACTACTGCATACTATTAATGAATGTGTCTCCATAAAAATAAACACTGACAAATAACACGAAGAGAAGTTGGTGTTGTAAACCGAACAAGCAAGACTTTTCTTTCGATAAGAACATGTCTGCGGAACACAAGGAAAAAATGAGCAAACTTCTTTTCTATTAATTGTGAATAACCAGTAACACACATTTGCCAGAAAATCAATACAACCTATACGTTTTGGAGATTAAAGGCAATCATGTTAGCTATAAAAACACTGCTTGTCATATGGGAGAAAGTTTAAAGCATATTCCAGCAGTAAAGGTCTGGGTAACCATGGATGCATTTTCTACTTGCAAGTAGCACTCCCATTCAACCTTAAAAACAGACTTACATGCCATTAAATCTCGTAGTGCAATTATGTTTGGCACCCGAGGAGCCACAACCTGATTGACCTCCCCTTCTCCTACAAATTAGGGTAACATGAGGAGCCTCATCCTCCCATGTCATTTTATCTCCTCGAAATAGATGCTGTGAAAAAATTAAGATTAGGCCCTGTTTTTCAACATTCCCCATAATCTAAACAAGGGGCCACAAAGAAAAGCCATTACATCACAAGATTCACACTCCCCATTAAGGTTGGACAGTGTTGAAATATTGTAACTTCGAAGAATATTCTATTGTAATTTATTTGGAGATGTTTTATTCCTCCGTCAGGATGTTATTATTGTATTTGGTCATCATAGAGTCATGAGGTAAAACCTCCTTTGTAAGTCGGGTCGATAGAACCCTCTAGAAAGTAATATTATATTGTTTTGAGTCTTCCTAGGTAAGTCGGCCCAGTTATGTTTGTTGGGGCCGACCTAGTTACTGAAAAAGTCAAGTGGAAGATAAAGTATAAATAGGAGTGATGTGCTCCTCATTTGGACACACACACTCACTTGTGTAATTCGCATAGGAGAGAGAGAGAGAGAGAGATATCTGCAAAGAGAAGGAGCACTTGTTTGGGGTTTTGTCTTTGTAGTTTTGATCATCTATATTGAGGAAGTTTTGTTGGGTTTTCTTCCCCTAGAGGGTTCCCCAGGATAAATCTATGTCTATCTTGTGATTGTGTTTCTTTCAGTGATCCTGTATATGCTATTGTTGTGAAATTGAATTGAATACTGATGTTATCTATCTTAGCATATTGAATCTTAACATGGTATCAGAGCTAGCCTGAATAGGACAACTTTCACAAGGTGAAACTCTTTCTCTTCTCCCTCCGACAAGAAATTAGGGTTTCTATCAAAGTTGGAATTTTGGAAATCTGATTGCATAGGAAGGTGCACCTCTCCAAGAGCGAAATTTTGAGCCCTATATCGAAGTTTTTGAGTGGGTAGATCTCCGGGAAAATCAAACCCTAGTTTGACTTTGGACCAAAAACCCATAAAACTGCGGAAACTGCATATCATAATTTCGCAAGACAATTTTGAGAGGTGAAAAATTGGAATCTCCAGAAACCAAGTGTACCAATCAATTCGCCTCAGTCAAGCGCAGCTCCTGGTAAGGTCAGTTTTGCATTTTGAGAAATTTTATTTTTTGGTGACCTCCTAGATAAGATGGCCCCAAGCACTAAGCTTGAGGATAAGCTAGAAGGCATAGAGAATTTCCGAGCATGGAAATATAGGATTGGCCCTCATTCTTGAAGAGAATGATCTTGCCAAATACATCAAGGATGAAGTTGCAGAACCTAAAGAGGATGAAGCTAAGGAGAAGCACAAGAAGGACCTGATTAGGGCAAAGAGGATCATTGTTGATTCTATCAAAGACCACTTGATTCCTCAAGTGTCATCCAAGAAGACCTCGAAGGAGATGTATGATGCCCTAGCCAGAATGTATCAAGGAAGGAACATCAATAGGAAGATGAATTTGAGATCTCAATTGAAGAGTACCAAGATGAGCCAAGGAGAATCCATCCAAGACTACTTCACAAGGGTCTCCCAATTCAAGGGGCAACTAGAAGCCATTGGAGACTGCCTTGATGAAGATGAGCTAGTTATGACTGCTCTTAAGGGTCTCACTAGACCTTGGAATTCATTCATCCAGACTATGTGTGTCAGAAAGGAAAGCATGAAATTCGACATTGTATGGGAAGATTGCATCCAAGAGGAGGCTAGAGTAGTCAATAGAGAATCTCTACTTAAAGAAGATGATCAAGCCCTAGCCACCCATACCAAAAGAGGAAGAAGTCAATCTAACTTCAAGAAGGAAATCCATAAGGAGTCTCAACCTCCCAAGAAGTTCCAAAGGACAAGAGGAAACAATTCAAGAAGAACCTACTCCAACTTTCTGTTGATTTTCTGAGCAGCATCGAGTGCCATTCTATGGGAGAATGGAGGCACCTGGTCAGTTACCAAGATATTGATCCAGTCTGGGACTGGAAGCTCAGCCTGGGGCTAAGAGCCATTCTCTGGGAGAATGGAGGCACCTGGTCAGTTACCAGGATTTCACTATAAGCCCTGGACCGGGTCTAGGCAAGTGGTGTACTCCTCCCCTTGATCTATGGGCTATGGGACCTTCTCAAGGGACTGATCAACCCTTGTGGAAATACCTAGCACTTGATCTTGGTGGCAACAAGGAGGGTGAAGTAAAAGCAATTAATAATCCTCCTTATGATGATGCACTTGGAGTGGACATGAATGGATCATCGAAGACCTTGAAGAACACCTGAATGACTTATTGTGAATCACTTGAAGAACCATGAAACCCAAGCATAACTTGACTTGGTCCATGTACCCACCATTTCAAGAAAAATAAAAAATAAATTATATGATCTTAAGTCGGCCTCAATTGAAGAACTCCTCAGATCAGCTCATTATTAAAAGAAAGTAAAAGGATATAAAGTCTCAGGTCGGCCCCATTTGGGGGAATTATTTTTGCCACTTGTTTCACTATAAATAAGAAAGAAAACTTCTCATTTTATCCCCATCGATTTAGTGTGTATCTTCACTACTCCTCAGATCAGCTCGTGGGTGATTTCTTTTCTGCTGGGTTCTCTCTTCACTATTCTTTGAAGAAGTAAAAGCTCCAATCTTTTACTGCTGGTCTTAAGCTGCCACCCCGAATTCTTTTGGGATCTCCTTCTGTGTACATCAACCCTGCTAGGGCTCTAATCTCACACCCGAGTTCTGTTCTGTGCATTCGGAAACCCTATTAGGGCACCCACAACCTACAGCAGGTCACGGCAGTCCTGGAAAGGGCTTGAATAGGTATCGGCAGCCCTGGAAAAGGTTTGGACAGGTCACGGCACCCTCAGTAGGGTATACACCAGTAATCAATGATGAACAGGAAGATGGTATTGGATTAAGGCAGTTTGATGACAGAGCAGACTTGTACAGGAAACTTGTTTTCATCAGGGTTCTTCTTGATCAATGAAACAAATTCTGATTTATTGAAAAGGCTTGTTCTTAGCCTGCTATTGTACAAACTCGGTCATCTCATTTAGGAGATAAATTATTATTAATTGCTTTGGGGTTTTTGTCCTTAAAAGGTTTCCCCGTGAAAATATTGTGTTCAAATTTTGTGGATGTGTGTTTACTGCTAGCTATCTCTACACTATTTTATTTACAGTCTGTTACTGCTATCAAATTTTAAAATTTTAGCACTTTCAATGTTTCCATTGTGACAAGCTAGGACACATTGCCAGAAATTGTCCATTGGAGAAAGAAGAATACAAGAAGAGGAACAACAACAAAAGACATGATGCACACCTAGCTGAAGATGAAGAGGATGAAGAACCTCCTAGGAAGCAAGCAAAGGAAGAAATCGAAGAATATGTCCTGTGATAGTGGTGCTTCAAAGCACATGACAGGATAGAAGAAGACTATCTCCAGTTTAGAAGAAAAGGACTCCCCTCATAAAGTTTCACTAACTCCGATGATGAAGTAGAGCTCACCATTAGACATTCCAATAATCCCTGCAAGGAGACTAGGATCAAATGAGATCCTACCAGACAAACGAAGATAAGTATTTGAATTGCCATTTCTATCAAATTGTTTAAATGATAGTGTCCAATTGTGTACACATTTATCTAGGGTGTGTGTTATGCATTGGTATGCATGTGATGGGTAAGTAGATTATGGTGCTATACAACATTCCATTGCTACTTGTCTAGAGTGAAACTTCTTTGTTGGCATATTGGGAGTAGTGCACACTCTAAATAATGTCCTCGTAGAGATGGAAGGCATCTAGAAAGTTACCATATGAATATGGGATATGAATGAATGTTGTAGCATTGGCTAAGATAGTATGACTTATGTTTTTATGCATATATTTGGAAACTATGAAATGTTTCTAACCATGCTATTAAATTTGACTTGTAGGAAGTATCGTACACGATCACCTACAAATGAAGAATGATGAGACTTGTTCCATAGAACAAGTGACGATGGTTCAACTATAAACAAGACTTATAGAGGAAGTCAACTATGACAAGATGTTGCTCTTGAAGTAGAAGAAGATATCGAGCAACCTCCAAGAACCACATGTGTACAGATTGAAGAAGACTTTGCACGAGCTCAAAAAACACCCATGAATAGAATGATGAGATCAAGGATCACCTAGAGTGATGAGACATCAACCTTTGCTACGAGGTTGAAGATGAGAAACTCAGAGATGGGTGCAAGAGAAAACTTGCAATAGAGTTCGAGATATTTGGTTGTCCAGTGTTTGTTCATATTCCAAAAGAGAGAAAAAGAGAACCAAGTTGGACCCTTCCGGAAAGAAGGGAATATTTGTTGGATACTGTGAAGTCTCCAAAGCCTTCAGAATATACATTCCAGGATTCCATGACATGGAGATTATTAGAGATGTAACATTTGACGAAGAAACAGCTCTCAAGAGATCCAGAAAGTGCCAGCATGAAGAAGTATATGAAGAAGATGTACCTCCCAGAAATGTAGAAGCTGCAACCTCCCTCGAAGATGAAACACCAGAAGACCATGATATACTAGAACCTCCCACTATGAATATGTCACGAAAGAGAAATCCTGCTTGGGCAAAAGAAATTATACAAGAAGAAGAGATGTATGGAGCTCCCGTAGGCTCCACAAGAGTAAGCAAGAAGTAAAAGCCATTTTCCAGTTATGTGGCTTTGATGTGTGATCTTGTAGATCAAGAACCTACCAGTTATGAAGAAGCTATACAGAAGAAACAATGTGTAGAAGCAATGACGGAAGAATACCAATCAATAATGAAGAATGATGTTTGGGATATAGTTTCCAACAAAGAAGGCAAAAGTGTGGTATCTTCCAAGTGGATCTACAAGATAAAGCATGCAGTTGATGGAAGTATTGAGAAATACAAGGCAAGATTTGTGGCTAGAGGATTCTCTCAGAAAGAGGGAATTGATTATGAAGAGACATTTGCGCCAGTAGCAAGGTACACTTCCATTAGAAACATCATGGCACTTGCATCCATGATGAAGTGGATTTTACACCAGATGGATGTGAAGACAGCTTTCCTGAATGGTGTGATTGAGGAAGAAGTGTACATAGAACAGCCACAGGGATTTGAAGTTGAAGACAGACAGACTCACGTATGCAAGTTGAAGGAGGCTTTGTATGGATTGAAGCAAGCTACTAGAGCTTGGTACGGAAGGATAGATAGCTTTTTGATGAGCTTGGGCTTTACCAAAAGTAAAGTTGGCCCTAACCTTTACTTTAAGGTTATGGATGATGAACCTGTCATATTATTGTTGTATGTGGATGATTTATTTCTGACAGGAAATGAGAAACAGATTGTAGAGTGCAAGAAGAAGCTCGCTGAAGAATTTGAGATGAAAGACCTTGGATTGATGCACTATTTTCTAGGTCTGGAAGTATGGTGGAGCCCAGCAGGAATCTTTCTCAACCAGGGAAAGTATGCTGTGGAAATCTGAAAAAGATTTGATATGTTGGAATGTAAAGCCATGGCCACACCCATGGATACCAACCTGAAGTTGTTAGATGATGAATCGTCAGAGTTAGTGGATGTGACTCAGTACAGACAGATTATTGGGTCATTGATGTATCTGATGAATACCAGGCCAGATATATGCTTTGATATGAACACCTTGAGTCAGTATCTAGTTGAGCCTAGACGTGTTCACCTGGTAGCTGCAAAGCATGTGATGAGGTCCCTGAAAGGTACGATAGACTTTGGTCTATACTATGTTGGAGATCATGACTACAGATTGTATGGTTATACAGATGCAGATTGGGCTGGAAGTGTCTCAGACAGGAAGAGCACCTCAGGTGGATGTTATCGTCTGGGATCCGCCATGATCTCATGGTTTAGCAGGAAGCAGTCCAGTGTTGCTCTCAGCACAGCTGAAGCAGAGTATATAGTAGCTTGTTCTGCTAGTTGTGAAGCCATATGGCTTCGAAAATTGATGTCAGGTCTGTTTGACCTAGAGTTGGATACCACAGTGATTCTATGTGATAAACAAAGTTGTATAAAGATGACGAAGAACCCAGTGTTCCATGACAAGTCAAAGCACATAGAAATACGGTATTTTTATATACAGGATATGGTAGAAAAGGGAGCTATAAAGCTCCAGTATGTGAGCACTGATGAGCAAGTTGTTGATGTGTTGACTAAGCCTCTGTCTCAAGTGAAGTTTGAGTACTTCCGTGACAAGCTTCGTGTGGTTCGAAAGGACCTTCGTCGAAAGGGGGAGCAGTGATGATGATGTTGCGTTGGGATTGTATCATCTCTGGACATTAGTCCTAAAGTGATCCACAGAATTTTGAATCCGTGATGCGGTTGGGATTGTATCGTCCCTGGACATTAGTCCTAAAGTGATCCGCAGACTTTTGTCTCCGTGATGTGGTTGGGATTGTACCATCCCTGGACATTAGTCCTAAAGTGATCCACAAACTTTTGTCTCCGTGATGTGGTTGGGATTGTATCATCACTAGACATTAGTCCTAAAGTGATCCGCAAACTTTTGTCTCTGTGATGTGGTTGGGATTGTATCATCCCTGGACATTAGTCCTAAAGTGATCCGCAGACTTTTGTCTCCATGATGTGGTTGGGATTGTATCATCCCTAGACATTAGTCCTAAAGTGATCCGCAGACTTTTTTCTCTGTGATGTGATTGGGATTGTATCATCCTTGGACATTAGTCCTAAAGTGATCCACAGACTTTTGTCTCCGTGATGTGGTTAGGATTGCATCATCCTTGGACTTATGCCCTAAAGTGAGAGGGATTGATCATCCCGTAATTCGATCATGGTGTCGCAAGTTATGTTGTTGCTAATCGAAAGATCAAGAGTTGTTGTAGATAATCGAGAGATCAAGTGTTGTTGTAGACGATCGAGTGATCGAGTGTTGCAGAAGATGAAGATCAAAGATGAAGACTCAGTGTTGTAGAAGATGATGCTCCAGTACTGAAGATGTTGAAGATGTTCCAGTAATTGTTCCAGTTGCTTATGTTGTTGAAGAAAACTTCCGATAATTTATAGATGTATCATCTTGATGTTGTTGATGATGCTCTCTCTCCTTGCTCCTACAGTTGATGTTGTTGTTGTCAGTAGAATACCCTTCTCGTTAAGGGGGAGTGTTGAAATATTGTAACTTCGAAGAATATTCTATTGTATTTTATTATTGTAATTTATTCGGAGATGTTTTATTCCTCCGTCGGGATGTTATTATTGTATTTGGTCATCATAGAGTCATGAGGTAAAACCTCCTTTGTAAGTCGGGTCGATAGAACCCTCCAGATGATGTTGTTGATCGAAAGATCAAGAGTTGTTGTAGATAATCGAGAGATCAAGTGTTGTTGTAGACGATCGAGTGATCGAGTGCTGCAGAAGATGAAGATCAAAGATGAAGACTCAGTGCTGCAGAAGATGATGCTGCAGTACTGAAGATGTTGAAGATGTTCCAGTTGCTTATGTTGTTGAAGAAAACTTCCGATGATTTATAGATGTATCACCTTGATGTTGTTGATGATGCTCTCTCTCTCCTTGCAGTTGTTGTTGTTAGTAGAATACCCTTCTCGTTAAAGGGGAGTGTTAAAATATTGTAACTTCGAAGAATATTCTATTGTATTTTATTATTGTAATTTATTCAGAGATGTTTTATTCCTCCGTCGGGATGTTATTATTGTATTTGGTCATCATAGAGTCATGAGATAATACCTCCATCGTAAGTCGGGTCGATAGAACCCTCCAGAAAGTAATATTATATTGTTTTGAGTCTTCCTAGGTAAGTCGACCCAGTTAAGTTTGTTGGGGCCGACCTAGTTAGTGAAAAAGTCAAGTGGAAGATAAAGTATAACTAGGAGTGATTTGCTCCTCATTTGGACACACACACTCACTTGTGTAATTCGCATAGGAGAGAGAGAGAGATATATCTGCAAGGAGGAGCACTTGTTTGGGGTTTTGTCTTTGTAGTTTTGATCATCTATATTGAGGAAGTTTTGCTGGGTTTTCTTCCCCTAGAGGGTTTCCCAGGATAAATCTGTGCCTATCTTGCGATTGTGTTTCTTTCAGTGATCTTGTATATGCTATTGTTGTGACATTGAATTGAATATTGATGTTATCTATCTTAGCATATTGAATCTTAACAAACAGGACCACAAATAGAGGATATTATATAATATCCCCCTTTAATGGAAAAAATCCCATACCAATACGATTCCACGAGCTAGTGAAAGTGCCCTTTAGCAACGGTATAAAACAAGAGACATATATAGGATGGGATTCAGTTTAGTTATCAACAAGGTCCTCATCATCAACATTTTTCTTCATACCCCATGAAAATGCATGATTCATTTTGAATTTTCAAAGGCTTTATTTTCTCAATAGCCTTGTGCCAAGAGATGTGTAACATTGGAGAATCAACATCATTTGCAGGTTGTGAGAATTGTCTTGGAGACCACTTCCTTGTTCTATCTTTCTTGAACATTACTTAGTTCATCATTCATGGATAGATCAAGGACTTGGAGTACCCGTGGTGGCTTGGTGGAGATCCACTGGTCCATGTTATATTTTCATGTTTGGATGATCTCTACATATTTGGAAGCATTAGCTACATATTTGGAGGAGTGTTTGCTTATGTGATAGAATTACTACTTCTTTTGATGCATATCTCACCTTTGGGATACCTTTCCATACATTTGGAGGTGATTTGCATATTTTTGTGCATGTTTCACCATTAAGAATGTCATTTCACTCTATCCAAGGCACATTCTACATATTTGGAGGCATGACTCATTCATGGGCCCTTAGCTCTTTCCACAAGGCATAATGGAAGTTTCTAGAGGAATGCTCTTCCCTATAGGCTTCTAGTGTTTTTTTTGTGTACTATTTTATTGATGCTTTTAATATTTTCTTAATATATTTTATTGAGAGGTGGTTGGGGATCGAAAGTTACAAAAGAAGAGGAACTCTCACTAGAAGGTAGAAGTTCAATGGAAGGAAAATCACCCTAAGGTCAAAGGCTTTGTAAGTGTAGGTGAAGGGAGGAAGGGTTTGACAAATTTGATCTTCCAAATTCTTCTTCTCATGGATCCTCTTCCATACCTTTGTGTAAAGATTTGTTTTTGCATAGTATAGTGGGTTGTTCTTTGCTAGAAGAGGGCATTGAAGTGAGATCTTCAAACCCTCTTCACACCTTTGATATCAGATTTAAATTACAATGTATCAAGGGATTGTTCATTCAATAGAAGGTTGTCTCTACTCTCTAGTACTCTAATCTCATCTTTGAGACCTTATGTGGCTGCTAGAAGTTAATGGATTTGTTGTTGTGTCTCTCTTGAACATTTCACGTGGCTGTTGCATATATATAAGATCTGTCTATGACTCATGATACTTGCTGTTTGGTGGTTTTATCAGACCTTCATCCGCTTCCAAGCTCCATTTGTGACCTAGACTCCACACACCAAGGAAAAGGCACTAGAACTTGCTTGGCTTCATTCAAACTATATTAAAAGACTAAAAACAATTTCATTCTACAGATCTGGCAATTATATCAGCACTTAAAGGACACATTTGTAGTCTTATTAGGAATTCCCCCTTGACCTGGGAAGAGAGTCAGCCTAAAGTGGGGAGGATGACCGCTGAGGTGACAGTGGGTGGTGTCCTCAAATCGTCCTAGGATTTGTAGTTGATGATTGTATCATTGTACTTATCTTTCCAAGTGCAGATTTTAAAGGTAACATGGCATTGTTGTGAGGGATAAAGTCCCTTTCCTGGAATCCCTAAACATGCTACAGTGGTATGATGAGGCATTCTTGTTGAAGATCTTTTTCCACAGCTAGCAACTCAACAAAATCTTCAGAAATATATCCCATGAAGAATGAGCAAAGGAGATGATCCTATGACAGGTTATGAACAGGATGCTAAGTCCTTGTGGCACAAATTACTTCGTGTCAAAAAGGAGGAACATGAACCTCATTTGAATTTTCATATCAGGTTTATCAAGGCAGACAGGGCAATCCAACTATCTTCAAGGGCAAATCAGCTTTTCCTTACACAGCTTGATATCAATGCATTTGACTCAAAGATGTCATTTTTCCTGAAGAGAATGATCATTAAAGACATGCACTCAGCATACATGGTTGTCAATGCAATAGAAGAATGTCTTCTATATCTTGAGAAAAGGTTTGGAATTGGAATGCTTGGAAGTTTCATATTGGTGCAGGGATTGTGAATGTCCTCATGAGGAGGAGAAATGTACATGGTTCAAAAGAGCAGCAAATCAGCATGAAAATCATAAGCATATGCCTCCTCCTTGCCCTTCTCATTAGACACATGAAAAATCTCAGGATCCCTTCAAAAATCAGCCTTGCATTGTTGAAGTCTGAAGAGGACCGTCATGTATCACATGAATTACAGACACTTGATAGTCCAGATTTGCATAAGGAGGTATACTGAGGTGACATTGGGTCTTACCTCCTCTTACATGCTTACCATCACTAGCACAAGGCCATACATAGTCTGCTTTGAAAGGACTGCTAGTTTGAGCGGTAACAGACAGGATTGGCCATTTAATGGAGAAAGCAGGCAAAGGAAACAATGTACAGCCATACTAAGGTGTATAACGGTATAACCCATCTAATGTATAATTATTTATTTGGTAGTACATCTCAAAGTCGTAGCTTTGTAAATTAGAGAATACAATCAAATAAGGTTCAACATCTGCAAAGGATAAAGCCAGCAAGAGCATTTGTGGAGGGCTTTTCAGGGGTGTTACTCAAGCTCACAACTCTAGGAACACTAAAAGCCATATCTAAAATAGTTTAAAGGCAGCTTCAAAAATGAGCATAAGATATGTTATTCAGCAAAAAGAATATGGAACAATACATTGAGGAGTTCCAAATACCACAAGATGTTAACTATGATACTGAGCCTGATAAAATATACCAATTCAATTGTTTCATTAGAATTTCAATGAATATAATATTTGAATGTGGACTTGAAGTAAATCAGATGTGTGAGGAGGACAGGATTTGCATGTGGACTTCAAGTAAATCAGATGTGTGAGGAGGACAGGATACGCATACCTGAATGTAATGATGGATAACTGTTTCATGCTGCTCTTTAAGACTAGCAAAAAATACAAGTTCATCCACCCTTCCATAGCTGCAAAATAAGTTTTGATGATGATCAGCACGCTATCACAGATAATTTGCCACCTATTCTAGTTTTCACTGAATGCTGTAAAACATAGATAGAATATGCATCACCAGAGCCATTTGCCATGGATAAATAGGACACCAGTAGATCATTCCAGCGTAATACATATAAACAATATAAGAGATGTAATAAAGTAATCACACCATAAGAGTGAGTTGAAAATATTCCCTAGTAAATTATAATATTGAAACTCGGTTTTCTAATAGTTAGCAAAAGGAGTATTACACTCCATACAAACTATTGTAAAAGGAAATAATGTGATTATAGGATTTAGAGGCCTCCAAATTGGAATACGAAATATGCCATAGAATCAGAATACTCAAAGAAAGGCAAGCCAACAAAGGGGAGCAGAAGCAGTAGCACAATCAAAGAACTCAAAGGTAGTCAAGAGGCAGGCAAGGGCATATCCATATGTCTCCTTATCACAAATAACAAATAACAAGATCACAAAAAGACTCCCTCCCCAAAGCTTCCCATCTTCACAAACAAAACACAGAATGGATGGACCTATACTGATCAAAATTGCAAAGCTACTTCCTTATGTACAATATGCTAAAGGAGAAGCTTAATTGTGAAACTTGCACAATCAATATCAACTGATAAAACATATTGCTATTGTTATCACCGAGAAATTCTCACATGCAAAACTAGGAAGAGTCCTGATAACTACTAGGTAGGGAGCCACAAGTCATATCACTCTTAACCTGTTTCACTTCAGTATGGTTCTTCTCCAACCACAAGGTGCTTCCCTAAATATTCTAAGGTATTCATTGATAATCCTAAGTTGTACTTATGACCTTGATGAAGTATGTTGCTGTCCTAAACAAATCATATCAGAAATCAGCAATCACAATGAGCATGCGGAAAGCACATAAACCTAAAAATGACTCTAGATGCAAAATCCACTTAGTATGATAAGATCAGCAAGCAAATACCCCTAAGAAACTCAAGGAAGCACTCTAGAAGGTGATGTCTAAATGGTATGCAAGTACACACTCCAATCTATTAAAATCAACCATAACATCCTCTTATTTGTGCATAAAATGATGAAGAGGAGCAAGCTCATCTTGCTTTCATATTAAAACACTATATTCATGCAAGGTTTTAACCTAATATGATGCCTAAGTACACACAAATCGGGTAAACGTTGTAGTTCCCTCTTACTTCTGCATAAAAACTCAAAAATCAACAAGTGAAACCCATTGTTTCTGACAGAAAACACAATAGAAATGCAAATTTATGATCCTATGTGATTCTAATTTTTAAATGCATGCACATCAATAAACAACTATAGTACCTTCCTAAATTTGCACAAAAACATGCAACCAACAAGGCATCTTGGGCTAAAAAGCACAGAAAAGGCCTAGGAACAACTTAGAAATTTAATCACAAGTACTCCTGTCGCAATCTAGTCCAAGGTGTCTAATGAGAAAGCAAAATATCCAATGAATTTGCCTTAAAACATTATTTAAAAAACTAAACAACCAGTGCCTTGCCTTAGAAATGGAGCTTTGACTCTTGAGTGAATGAAAATAAAATAAATTAGGCAAACGAAAGAATATTTCAATTCTACAAGCTCAAATTCCTTTTAATCTGCAATAAAAAGACAAGTAATAGTTAAAGAAAGAATAAATTTTTAAACACATGTACACAAGAAGTGGTCACAAAAATAGTATCCAATGAGATCTTTATTGTACAGATTGCGATAGTACATGGTCCAGGATAGGCAAGAACAGATCAAAACTCCTCAGGGTCTTAGCGAAGCCAAGATTCTTCAACTCCACCACACCAAGGGGAGATACAATCATGTTCTTGTATCTGGAAAATCCAACCAATTCTATGAGCCCAAGAGATTTGTCGGAGATGTTTTATACTCTTTGTAGGTTCCCAGAGCAAAGGGGGGTCCATTTTTAGTCTATTTTGTGCTTTTTCAACCCATTGTAAACTAATTCCGGTTAAGTAATTATGGTTCTAATCTAATCTAGGTTAATGGATTAGGGTTTTTGGATGTATACAGTGAAGATAATACAAATAGATAGGGTTTCCAAGGTAAATCTCTATGTACTATGTGTGAGCCACTGTTATTTCTTGTAATTTAGATTTTGTTTGGCTTTGTTTTTCTTGAACAGGTTTATCAAACTCTTCAAGATTGCTCTAAATCAATCGGAGACAAAAGGAAGCAAGCACTAATATTGCACTACTTTGTTTGGATAATGTTTTATAGAAACAAAGAAAGCTTTTTGTCAATTGAGTCTAGCCCAAGTGGTTGTGGGATTGAGTGTTATCCTCCCCACCTAGGTTCTATTCTCATTACATGTTGACCTCATAATGAGTATATTTTTGTAATGGCTTTGAACCTTGTTGTTGACTTGGCCTTGTGCACTAAAAAATATAGTGTTTACATGGGTACCATTCTTGAAATGAGGGGAAGTGCCCAAGCGTTTTCCCTAGGATAATTACATAGAAAAAAAAAAAGAAATAGAAAAATCTAAGAATAGAGAAGGATCAAGAATAGGAAAGATCCAAATTTGTTACATTATCAAAGATTAAACAAGGCTCACTAGCCAAGAATAAAATCTAATAACTCACTAGGTGAAGCTCTTCATCTTTAGTGTCCAACTTCTTCATGCAAACACCCTCTTTCTACATATAGATAATAGAACAAACTCCATCCCTGAAAATAGCACAAAAGGGATGCTTCCTCCTACATCTTAGACCTAAACCTCTACTGTGTGGGAGCACCCCCCACCCCCTTCGCTCCCGCTCCCGAAGCTCGCTCCCTTCGGAATCTCGCTCCCAAAACGCTCCCAGTTTTGGGAGCTCACATTTGAGGCGTTCCCGAGACGCTCCCTACCTCTCCTGTACTAAAAGCTCCTATATTAGGTTGATCATTTGATGACAGTGTTATGGTACTTCCCTTCTTTGCCAAGCTCCTCCTATAAAAGTTGTTAATGTTGATCGTTTGATGACAATGTTATAAGTTATAACTACTAGATGATTGATGTTATATGGTTTAATCCATGTTTTCTATAGCTAATTGAACATCCTACATGTTTCTTCTATATAAATCCATCAAAATATATTAAAATATATGCTATATAAAAAATGCTCCCAAAATGGGAGCTTTTGAAAATTGTGTTTTTCGCTCTACTCCCGCTCCCCGCTCCCCGCTTAAAATTAGTCTTCATCTAACCTTGAAATAGCATAAGTGAAGTGCTCCATTCATGAGAAATAAGTGATGAAGGATGTGAAAAAGCCAACCCTTACTAGTATGCACTTCCAAGGCTAAAAAGGATAATTGTTTCAGATACAAGCCATCCTGAAAATAGTATCTAAATTAGAGTGCAACGAAGACTGTAAAAATAAATATCTTGGTGTACAAGTCACTCCATGTGCAAGTCAAAAGTGAAACCCTATCCACAAGTAGAACACACTGCCCTAGGCCAAAAGTAGATATGACAAGGACCACATTAAGGGTTGAGGAAGCTTCTTCATGTGGTGCATGAAGGTCAAGGATGCCTCCAAAGCAAGTAATCTCGAAAAATAGCAGAAAACATGAATTGCAAGTAAACTCATCTGAATTCAAGTGGAACTGGAGTGCACTGAAGTCAATTATATGATACTAAGATAGAAAGTCTACCAAGGTGGGGCGTACTAGTCTCTAGGCCATTAATAGACCAAGGATATGTATGAATGTTTAGGAAGGTTCCTCCCTAAGTGGTGTGCCCACCTTTCCAAGAATAACAGAAAACCTAAACTGAAATGGAATTGTAGTAGAAATCAAGTCAACTACAGTGATATCTTAGTCAATGTTGCAAATATATCTGATTTCACCCAATATTTCTGAATTCTCGTAGGTTTTTCATATTGCAGATTTGTCCAATATTTTCCAAAATCCTTAGGTCTAATTATTCTTGCTGATATTTTCCGATATTTTCTGATATTTTTCCCACTATTTCCAATAAGTTTATTTTCAGACCCTCAACAATATATTCCCTGAAATGATATTTGCAACAATGATTTTAGTCAAGCTGCAACAATGATTTTAGTCAAGCTGAAGTGTAACTGGAGTAGATTGCAGTAAGGTCAAACTCTATAAATAGCAGCCTCAAGTAGGGTGCACTCCCCCTAGAATGACAAATCAACCAAGTGGGACCCACCATGGATGACTCAGGAACCTCCTCAGGCAATGTGCCCTCATCCTCCTTTTCTACTGCTGCTGGAAGAAAAAGAACTTTGAAATGAAGTCTTTACTTAACCCAAACATACTCACAAGCTTGAGACATTAAACTTCAACCATGAATTATGTAGAAGAACATGAAAATGATTACCTACCTAATTTTGTTGTAACTGAAAAACAAACCCACATTAATATATAATGTTAAGCAATCAAACATAAAGAAAAGCAAGTCAGATTGAAGTACAATAAAAAACCACTCACCTGCCTAACAGTTTGACAGTTGTTGCTTCATCCAGAACGTCTTTACAATCACTGAGAAAATCCCGAAACTCCCTAAGTATATTTTGGTACTCTGTATTATTTTCATCTGAAGATGGTGACACTACACTAGCTTGTTTATCATCATCCAATAGGAGACGATTAATCTGGAAGACAAACAAAAGATAGTTTACACTATTTTTCAAATATCCTTAAGACACCTTAAAAAGAACATCGCAAACACTTCCAAAGAGGTAAATCATGTTCACAAAATAAATTATTTTCCAGTTGTTAACATTGTTAACCTTGTCAAGGTACAACTCAGTAGCCCAAGTAGAGATCATTGTTATTTGAGAACGGTCTTCACGACCAAGATTGTCTAACTTCCTTAGCAAGAAGGTTCTCAAAGCATCCTGCAAAAGGATAAAACATAGTCCACAGCCTGTAAAAAAGCGGAAAATGCACATTTCCACAGTTACCAATAGAATAGAATAGCTAGATATAACAGTATTAACAAAACAATAGCAATACTTCACCATGCGAAAAAAAAAAGCAAACCATACTAGTGAAGTTGATCTGTTCACCACTTCAGACAGGGCGGTAAAGGGTCCACACATAAGAGTGGACAAATTCCAAAAATTGACAAACAAAATATTTTAGGTATGGTTCCCAGTAAACATTAGTTCTTACAATGGTATGGTTGTTGTCCTTATATTGTTCTAGTACAATTTCACCCGAGGTTTTGCCCGTTCACTGTGACATTTAAAATTACTACTATGCTAACTATTAGAACTAATCTAGTTAAAACTATGTATTACTAAATAAGTGCATTACAAGCTCATCCTTGAAAAGGTCTCTCTTAAGAGCACGGCAAAAATTCACTTCAATTAGCCAACTTTTTATAAACTAGATGATCTCTGATTTTGGTTTGAACATACAGCTTGTATTAACCCTGATATCCATTATCCAACTTGTGGAAATCTGCAATATGTCATTACCTTGACAGTAAAATCATCTATTCAACTTCCTTTTGGAAAAGCAATGTTTTCTTGCTTTTTGTTGTCCATTCATAACTGCATGTTTTGTTGAAGATCTTTTGTCTCAATTAAAAAATCGAGTAGATAATTCTACTCAGATCAATTTGTTGGTAATCACCTTTTGTTTACATGTTTTTGTTAGACTTTTGGGTTACTCCAAAAATGTTTACACCATGATTGGGGGTGCTAAATGAGATTTGGGGTGCATTGTTGATTTCTTTTGGAGTAACTAAGGACAAGTGCTTTGCATGGCTTCAGTGTCAGAAGCATGCATGAGATGTCCAAACTCCATGCAAGTGACTTTTATTATTTTTTCGGTGAAAAAGTCAATTAATTAATTTGACTTTATTTTTCTAAAGTGAGTTTGGAAAAAGAGAATTAGGGTTTTGGAACCCTAAAAATCACCAAAGGATTATAAAAGAGAGGCAGGGGGTAAAGTTTTGACACACAACACATTCACTCATTCAGAGATTGATTGAGAGAGAGCGATTTTTTCTTGAGCAGCCAAGAGAAGGAGAAGAGGGCACGAATTCCAGAGAGGGTCCGCATTTTTCAGTTGAGAGGACAGAGAGAGGGCACAAATCCCAAGGCAGCCATGAGGGCTGACGTCAGCAGAGTTTCAGTAGCAGAGTGGGTACATGAATCCCAAGTCATCCATACAGCAGCAGGCCGCACAGCTGGGGCACACGTGTGAGTTGAGGCACACTTTCCTAGGCACAGTTTGCAGCTGGTTTTGCTGCCTGGAATCAGCCAAGAGATTTGGCACGCATTCCAAGGCGTCATATTCCTTTATTTATGAAAAATTCTGCTGTAATAATTTCCAAAAATTTTCTAGCACGATAGCTTCATTTTGTTGGTTTTTCCCAATTGGGTTTCCAGGGTAAATAATACTGTGTTTATGGTGTGTCTGGTTTTTTGTTCTGCTGCATATTTTATCGTTGTTATTGAGCTTATGTATTGTTGTTCATAAAATCAGGTTTAGGAATTTTTTCTGTGCATGCATATGGGTTAATTTATCCGAAGTTGCAATCAGACTATAAGCTCTAAGAAAATTAACATGGTATCAGAGCATTAGTCTCTGAAAGAAACCAAGACACTTTTTGCAGTGATCTACAAGTTGTTTTGATCTAGAGGGTTTGGGGTTTGAAACACAGGTTATAAAATTTACAGGGACATGGCAACAGGTCTAAGATTTGAAGATCGGTTGGAGGGGGCAGCTAAATTTATCCCCTGGAAGGAGAGGATAACTCTGCTGTAGGAAGAAGCATGAGCTTTGGGACACTGTCAAAGCACCTTTTACTCTTCCTACATATCCAACAGACTTGGCTGCTTACAACAAGAGAAAGCTAAAGGCCAAGAGAATCCTTCTAGATGTTGTGAAGGATCTCATGATTCGGCATGTAACCGGAAAGACGCATGCCTACGAGATCTGGAAAGCTTTGACTAAACTTTTCCAGAGTGGCAACGAGAATAGAAAGGCGGTGCCACAGGAGAAGCTTCACAGTCTGAAGATGTCCAAAGTTGAGTCTATTACAGCTTATCTCACTAGAGTTACACAACTTGGAGATGAACTTGCTGCTATTGGAGAGAAGATTGTAAATCCGGAGTCGGTTCATTGAGTCAGCCTTGAAAGGCTTTTCCAAACCATGGGACACTTCCGTCCATGGCATTGTTGATAAAGAGAAACTTTCCAACTGGAGTAGATTATGTGATGACTTCACTCAGGAGGAGATGAGAGTGGGATCCAATCAATCAGGCCATCAGCATGCTGAAGATGAGGAGAACGTTGCTCTTGCGAGCAAAGGCAAGGGCAAGGGGAAGAAGAGCTTCGGAGGTGGAGCTACTTTGAAGGGTGAAAAGGACTTAAGTAAGGTGAAATGATATGCATGTCACAAGACAAGACACTATGCTAGTCAATGTCCTAACAAGAAGAAAGAGGGTAAGTCATAGGTCGTGACTTTTGCAGAGGCGGATGAGTATTGCGCCAATTTTGATAAGGAATTCTCATTAATGGCTTGTCTCACTTCTAGTTCACCTCTACCCAGTATTTGGTACATTGGCAGTGACACTTCCAGTCACATGACAGGACTATGAGAGCATTTCTCAAATCTATCCGAGAGGGATCTATATCTGTACATTGAGCTTGGTGATGACTCCAAGGTCAAAGCAGTTGGTTGTGGAACAGTTCAGTTTCAGAGGGAGTTATCACACAACTTGTAGTTGTCCCTAATGGTATCCCATCCGGGATGGCAGAGGAGACGGACAACTAAAGAGGTGATCCAAGGGATGCCACAGTTCCCAATGCAAGTTGGGAGTCACGTCAACCGAGGCACTCTTCACTTTAGATCAAGATGAATCAAGAGCAAAGGGGAGACCCTATAGCCAATCAAAGGTGATTGGACCCAAACAAAGGTTCCTAGGGAAGTGTGAAAGATAAGTTACGGAAACCAATGCAAGGTTAGGTGGACCTAGAAGTTTAAGTATGGTTGAAAGAGGCTTAAGGGATGACTTATGTTTCAACCAATGAATGATTTAGGCCACATAACAAGATTAAATGACAAGATCTAGTACCATGAAATACCCAAGTGGGGGCCCACTTCCTTGGGATATGGAAATGGTCTTAATGGGACCCAAAAGGTGAGATTTAGGATGCAAATGGTACCAAGGGGTATGCAAAGAGTAGATCTATGGATCTAAGATGAAATTGAGGATACCCACATATGGGATCTAGCACATGACACTAATCCCAAGAAGTGCGATTTGCCTTAGGTGGACTAGTGCCTTGAGATGGATGGGTAAATGGAGTCCAAAGCATGCCAAATTATAGATCGGGGTAGTTTAGGCAATTATCAAACTGGGTCTTGAAGATTAAAGGCATCCAATGGCTTGATCTCCATAGATCTAAGATTGAAAATGCATCACCAAATTGTTCCAAGTGGGGTACAACCCTCAAAATGAGGAATGGGGCCCACAAGGTGAAAATCAATGAAGTGAAGCACTAAGGGTAGGTTATCAAATGAGAGGAGTATGATTCAAGTGGGATCTCACCTACTCATGTCCTAGAACAAGCTTAACTAACCTACCCAAGGAGGGCGACCTCACTCAAGGAAGGCTAAGTGCTTTGGGGGAAGGGTCAAATGAAGTCCAAATGCCACCAAACTATAGATCCGAATTGTCGTGGATACTATAGAGGTGGGTTCTTTTCATTACACCCAAAGCCAAGCTAGATCTTGGTAGATCTAAGAAAAAGTGAAAAATGAGGGTTTTAATCAATTAGGGATTTTATGATCTAGAACTCATGGATAAGCCAAGGAAGAAGAAGACCATACCTTTGGAGCATACCTGGATGAAGAGATGAATGCTAGTTGAGATGAGGATTACTTTTGCCAAAGATCAAATGAAGAATTTTGAAGCCCTCTTGTCAAATCGTCCTCCTCCAAGCCACATGTGTGTCCCTCTAACATGTCAAAACCAAGGAGCAAAGCATCAATTAGTTTAACATGTTGATGGTAGATACAAGCAAGAAATAGATAAGCAAAGAATAGTTGGTACAAAGACAAAACCACTCCCTGTTAAACAAAATGTCCTCTTGAAGCTTGAAGGGTAGGCCTCCCCACCAATTCGCACTCCTCCAAAACGTCTTCTCAACCTGTAAAAAAAGTATGGCAAAATATGCAAGATAGCTACAAGAGATCCTCCAGTGCAATGGAAAAAAGCATTTACAATCAAAGCAACCAACATCCACTCCAAGATCCAAGCATGTACTCCAAAAGATAGAATTTTATTCCAAGAGCTTGTTATCACATCCATGTTAGCTGGAGCTACCATGCTGCAGATTGTGTGGTCAGGGACCATACTACATTTTTTTTTCCAGATCAGAGATCGGATGCCTTCAAAGGAGGCACACAGTTTTGTTCAGATTGCCCCGAGCAAACATATCAGTGCGGACAGATGGTTTTATGATGTTGTCCAGACATGTATACATTAATGCCTATAGAGACACCCTTCTCTGCCAGGCTTTGCACAAGCCCATTAAGACAGTTGCCTAGCCATATTTTTGATTGAGAGTACAGAGTATTGTTGGTTTACCACTTATTCCCCGGATTCAATTGAGATCCAGCTTCAGAGTCAGCTTCAGCAGCAGGTATATGGTGAAGCAGGTATAGCATTTGATGTTCTATTGCTTATGTTGTTGATTAAACTTGTTTATACATGATAGTACACTGACTTTGCATATGATGTTTGATATGGTGATCTAGTTGTAATTATGATGTATTGTCGGGCCCTTGGTGATGTTAGTCCACCCCCTTCTGTAGGCTCCTGTCTATGCACACCGGATCACATTCCCACTATTGGTATAGACTTGGTCACTCAGTCCCCCTAGGCAGCTGACTTTCGATCCACCTCCACTCTCTCCACCCATCCGACCCATTCATGATTGATCTTTCCCGACTTGGATTCTGATTTGTGACCTTGAGGATCCCCTTCCCCACTGATCTCTAAGTATGCCATGACTCCCTGTCTTTTGTGCCTCGGCTCTTTAGTGTGTGAGATGCACTCTCAAACCTAGGATTTGCTCCTGTCGGTTGCCCCCGACGTTGCAATGCAGTATAGGAGTCTGTAACCTCACCAGGTGTTCCCCATTGGTCATCGAAGCATTTATGCTCACCCCCATTACTCTGTAGTATGAGCACCTTGATTATATCTATTGAGATATGTATGTAGCCCAAAAGGGCCCTAATGTAAAATGAAGAAATGTAAAGCAAGCCAAAAAAGCTAAGTGTGAAATGTAAATGTAAAATCCATGCAATGTGTTTGTAAACACACATGGACACAGCTAAGCCGTACATATTAGCTTTGTAGTTGTTATTTCCTCACCTAGTCCTGCGGGGCAAGGAGGTGAGAGAGAGCAAGGGACAAGCTCAAGATTGTCCCCTAGAGTCTCAAGTTACGGTTTGCCGGACACCCAGTTTGGCGGCTCTAGAAAAGATCCTCACGGAGTCTTATTAAGGCACGGATGTGAGTTGTGAGGTACTTGTTAGATAACCAGTGGCGGTTTCCCTGCACTATACCCATTTGTGAGGCACCGCCCTTCCCCGTGTTCTATCATGGTATGCTTATCTCAGTGGACCCCGCTTTCTTGAGTTATCCAAAGGGTCGCATGATCTTTGTCCTTGTCATCCCTCATCTTTCACTTTGTATTCCAAATCACCCAAAGTCAGCTAAGTGGTCAAGTCTATAGGTTGTGCATAGCAGTTTGAGTCTTTTAGATGTGGTGGGCCCACCTCACCAGGGACCTCGTATGTTTGAGATATTATGTGTTTTTTATCACCATATTGGCATCTTATTGTTTAGTAATGTACTAACATGTATAAGAAATCCTATCGCTTCATATTGCTTACAGATATTCAGCCAGCACCATGTTGACCAGATTTGACTTGGTCAAACTAGATTGAATAGGCCAAAAATGGGCCCGAAAAAATATTGCGACCGAGGTTTCGATTTTGGTCATTTGTATTCTCTTGGGGTCCCATATGAACCTCCAAGCATCAGAATTTGGAAAAGTTGAGGCAGCGATGAGATTTTTAATTATTATTGGTCATTAATGACTTGTTTTAATTAAAAATCATGGATTTTGGGCAAACAGTGCCTAACTGATGGATTGTGGTCGTTCGAGTGACCATGTCTACTATTTTTGGGGTCCACAATTGCATTGCAACAGATGGTTCGGCAATCCGAGCACTAGAAGTGGGTCAAAAGCCCAATTTACACCTTCAGCAATAAAAACCAGCAGTTAATTAAAGAAAAAATCAAAAATTGGCAAAGGCAACTATGGCAAATGGCAAAATCAAAGGTTGGCTAATACAAGGGTGATTTCTAAAGTAATGTTGATATGTTTGGACATCATATTATATGTTGTGGGTCCCTCCATTGGACCAACTCACTAGGTGGGACGAATTTTCCCATGGGGGGCATTTTTCCTCACTTGGCAAATTCAATTTTCATGTGTTATTGTATGTGGGACCATGATGTATTGGTTAGGGGGCTAAAACACCATATAGACACCCCCTAACATACTATTTGATTGTTGTATGGGCCCTACAAGTGACCCCTTCTCCACTTGTGCGCTACAGTTGGGCAATTCGCACCCCCTCTTGGCTCACTCTCCACTATTCGATTTGGTTGTTGGGGAGTTAATCCAAGCCATCCATTTTGGAGGGAATATGTTTTTGGGAGTGGCATTTCTCTATAAGAGAAGGCAGTCACCCATTGTATGCCTCTCTTGGCACATTGTTCACTTGAGTTTTGATGATATAGAGCCATTTTCCACTGAGTTTCTTGAGAGTTGATGGATGGATATGTATTGCTTGACTGATATCTAGTCTTTCTTAGCTTTGTTGAGTTGTTAGTGCATTGTTTCCATCTTGTCCTTGGCCAACGATTTGCAGGTGAAGAGCACAGCTGGAGGAGGGCGTAGTTTTTGGAGTGGGAACCCCACAAATGCTCCAATTCTTTAGAGTATCAACAAAGGGAGTTGTTTTTTTTCTTTTTTCCTTTCAATTCCTTTCATTTTCAGTCATTTACTTGCTGTTTTACTTGTTATTTGCTGCACACACTAACTTGATCTTGTTTGTGGCAGGTAGCTAGGGCGAATTTGGCCACTGGGAGCTCAAAACGCCAAAGGGAGCACGCTGCAGCTTAACAACTGAGTTTGGAGGGCTAGTCTTCGGCAATCTCGTCCATCTATTCATTCTCAAGTAGGTCCTTCTTCTTGGTCTCTTGAATTTTAAATTTCACTGTGTGTTGAGCAGAAATTCCATATAAAAACCCTTTAAAATACAAAACTTAAGATTTCACCGTAGGAATTTGTTTTACTTCAAAACCCACTAATGAAACATCCTTAAAAGGCTATATCCTAAGTTTCATTTCTTTTAGACTCCATTTACCCATAGATTCAGCACTGGTCTACCTCGCAAAAACGCCTCACCTGGGGCGTTTTTCTCTTCTGCTTGTTTGGGTCCATTTGGGGTTCTGGGTAGTTTAGAATCGATCTCAAATCGTCATTTTACTTTTAGAAATCAAACTACCAATTGCTAGAAGTGTTTTAAATCACCATTTGATTGCTGCCCTAGTTTGTCATTTCATTGCTTAACCCACCTTCTTGGGCAACATCAATCCATTCCTTCACTTCTAGCTTACTGTATGTCCCTAGTCTATTTTAGATATACAATCACTAATTTAATCAGTCTATCTCACTACATTTGATTGCTGGTCACTTCTACATCACTCCTATTTTTACTATCTGTGTCCATCTATTGGCTGGAACTAGACTTAGGACCTAATCAACACTCATTTCCTCCCTTCACTTCTTTCTATCTTTGGGATTTGGTTGTGTTTTGTCTCTCAACCATCACTGGTTGAGCAGGGTTTCCCTCCTGACTTGCCTACGTGCCTTGTCTAAAGTGACAGTAGCCTTGTCTGGTGTGACTTCCGTTCCTTAAACGGAGGACCAGGCTATTACTGGTTACACCATTCTAGCTGTTCACCCTCTGCCATCCCTGTTGGGACACTCATTATCCATCAGCTAGAGATTGTGTGATAACATTTTTGGCGCCGTTGCCGGGGAGGTAGAGGCCTACCCGTGGTTTTTGAAGTTTGAGTCTTTTTGCCTTTTCCTTTTCATTTTCGCATTTACACTTAAACTTTGTTGGCTGATTTTCATTCTCATAATTATTACAGCCAACACCATTTTGCCTCATTCACCACTTCCCCTCACGACATTCCACCTTCGGTGAACAAGGTTTCGAGTTCACCTGGTGACTCCAACCCGCGACTCTATTGAGGAGTGAACCCAACATATAAATCTTAAAATCTTAAATCGTGACTCTGCTGGGAAGCGAACCCATGTATAGGTCCCACGAGGGAATCTTAATTTTTTCATTATGAACCCGGATGTTCTTTGTGATTTTAAGCAGGCCGTAAAAGACTTAACTGAGTGTTATAAAAGAAATCCAATATCCAGGTATGAGGATGATTACGAATCTAAATATGGGTATGAACCTGCATATCAAAATTCTTATGATACCCATCAAATGCCTCATCCATCTAATAATTTTGCTTCCCCAAATATCCCGAATGAACCCATTAAAAAGTATCAAACCCAATCAGGGCTTTTGGTGAATGATTCTCGCTTAACTCAAGCAACCAGAACCTTTAGGAAGCCCAAGCCATCCCCTTTTGATTTTTCATAAGTATATGGGGCACCTCATCTTATGCCAAATGGATACATCAAGAGGTTGCCTCGCTTTTATGGAAATGATGGAACATCTATTGAAAGTCATTTGGATGCCGTTTGGGACCATATGGAATCTCTGGGTGTTGATGGTGAGGATGTCTATATGCGAGCCCTTGGTGCGTCCCTAGTAGGGGATGCCTGTTTATGGTTTGATAATTTGGCCCGAGGATCCATCACTGGGTATGACATGTTCATGGATTTGTTAATAAGTGAGTGGGTGTTATCACACTATCTCTAGCTGCTGAAGTAAGGTGTCCCAACAGGGATGGTAGAGGGGGACAGCTAGGAAGGTGTAACCAGCAATGGCCAAGTCCTCTGCTCAATGAACGGAAGTCAAACCGGACAAGGCTATTGTCACTTTAGACGAGGCACTTAGCCAAGTCAAGAGGGAAACCCCGCTCAACCAATGATGGTTGAGAGATGAAAATACACCCAAATCCCAAAAGAATAAGAGATGAAAACAAGGAGTGAGTGTAGATGGGCTCCTAAGTCTAATTTCAACCAACTGATGGACACAAGTAGTGAAATAATGATGATGTAATGAGTGACCAGCAAACAAGTATGATTAGATAACAAGATTAACTTAGAGATTGTATGGCTGAAATAGTCTAAGGAGGTATAACAAAATGGATGTGAAATGCTGAAATAAAACTGCCCAATACAAAGGTTAAACAGTGAGTCAAATGGACCTAGGGCAGCAAGAAATTAGCTTTTAAAATCACTTCCAGCCAATGAAACTTGATTTCCTAAGGTAAAATGACGTTCTAAACATGAATCAAAAGTACCCACAACCCAGAAAATTACCCAACAGCGAAATTGGCTGAAATGCCCAAGGAGGGCGAATTTAGTGGGTGACCAGTGCCTAGTTCTATGGGTAAACAGGGTCGGAATTAAATGAAACTTGAAATATAGGGGTTTAAGCACGTATCATTAGTGGGTTTTAAAGCACAACTGATTCTAACGATGGAATTTAAAGATTTTAATTTTGGGGGTTTTAATGGTGGTTTTTGCAGCTTAAGACACAGAAATGGAATTTGAAGCTATGAGACCAGCAAGAGAAGCGTACCTGGGATGAAGAAGTGTGGCTGAAATGGCTTGAAGGCCAACTCCAATTCAGTAGTAGAGCGACCAGGAAGTTTGTGTGAGCGTTTGAGCAGCTTTGTGACCAACTTTTGCCTGGATACCTGCCACAAATGAGAGAAATCAGCATATGCAGCAAATAAACAAGTAATAAAAGAAAATAAATGGCTAAAAATGAGGGAATTGACAAGCTAAGAGGAAAAGACAACTCCCTTGTAATTATTTCGAAGAGAAACACTAGAATGGAGCTCCCACTCCAAGTGTAGCGCCCCCCTCCAAATGGTCAATCTCCCTGCAGTTCGTGTTAGTCATACAAGGGCAGCAAACTCATCTAGATCACTCTACAAGCAATGGAAATCAGCTAACAATCAAGGCCATTAACATCCACACAAGTTCTCTCAAGAAACCGGAAGAAGAATGTCTCAATATTACTCAAAATGTCAAGTGTACAATGTGCCAAGAGGGCTCACAATGGAGTGAGCTCATTCTCTTATAGAGATGGCTCAAAACCTAGCCTCATTCCCCCCAAAACCAATGGCTGGGATTGAGTTTCCCAATCACCCAATCGAGGGTGGAGATGAGCTCATGAAGGGGGTGCGAATTGCCCAAATCTAATGCACTAGTGGAGAGGGGGTCCCTTGTAGGGCCCATACAATACATGGAATAAGGTTGGGGGGTGTCTATATGATGTTTTATCCCCCCAACATAATACATCAAGGTCCCACATACAACCATACAACCAAATCGAATTTCCCCAAGTGAAGAAAAACGCCCCCCATCGGTAATTCATCCACCTAGGTCAGCTAGGCAAGAGAGGGCCCCACAATGCACAATATGATGTGCATACATTACCAAATTACCTTAGAAATCACCCTTGAATTAGCCAGCCTTTGATTTTTCCCTTTGCTATAGTTGCCTTTGTCAATTTTTTATTTTCTATGTATTTTATTGCTGGTTTATATTGCTGAAGGAGTAAATTGGGCTTTTGACCCACTTATAGTGCCCGGATCGTCGAACCGTCTGCTGCAATGTGATCGTGGACCCCAAAAATAGTAAGGATGGTCACTCGAACGACCACGATCTATCACTGAGGCATTACTTGCCCACAATCCATGATTTTTAATTAAAAGAGGTCATTAATGACCAATAATAATTAAAAATCTCACAAACGCCTCGATCTTTTTACATTCTGTCACTCGGAGGCTCATATGGGTCCCCTGTAGATAATAATTGACCAAAATCAAAATTCCGATCGCAACATTTTTTCGGGCCCATTTTTGACCTGGTCAACCTGGTTTGACCAAGTCAAATCTGGTCAACACTAGTGCTGGCTGAATACCTTTATGCGATCATGAAGCGGGAGGCTTCCTTATACATGTTAGTACATTACTAAACAACATGATGATAATATGGTGACCAAAAATACATTAAAATCTCAGAAAAAAATAAGGCCCCAGGTGAGGTGGGCCCACCACATCCAAAAGACTCCAACTGCTATGCACAACCTATAGACTTGACCACCTAGCTGACTTTGGGTGATGTGGAATACAAGGTGAAGGATGAGGGATGACAAGGACAAAATCGTGTGACCTTTTGGATAACTCGGGAAAGCGGGGTCCACTGAGATAAGCATACCATGACAAAAACACGAGGAAGGGCGGTGCCTCACAAATGGGTATAGTGCAAGGAAACCGCCACAGGTCATCTAACAAGTACCTCACAACTCACATTCGTGCCCGAAGACTACGTGAAGTTCTTTTCTAGAGCCGCCAAACTGGGTGTCCAGCAAACCGTAACTTGAGACTCTAAGGGACAATCTTGAGCTTGTCCCTTGTTCCCTCTCACCTCCTTGCCCCGCAGGACTAGGTGAGGAAATAACAACTACAAATGCTGACATGTACGGCTGACCTGTATCCATGTGTGTTTATAAACACATTGCATGGATTTTACAATGAATTTCATACTTAGCCCTTTTTGGCTAGATTTTACATTTACAAAAGCCTTTTTGGCTAGATTTTACATTTACAAAAGCCTTTTTGGCTTGCTTTACATTTCTTCATTTTACATCAAGGCCCTTTTGGGCTACATACATATCTCAATAGATATAATCAAGGTGCTCATACTGCAAAGTAATGGGGGTAAGCATACAAGCTTCAATGACCGATGGGGAGCACTCGGTGAGGCTACACAATCCTAAATGCATTGCAACATCGCGGGCAACCGACAGCAGCAAATCCCAGGTTTGAGAGTGCATCTCACACACTAAAGAGCCGAGGCACAATAGACAGGGAATCATGGCATACTCAGAGATCAGTGGGGAAGGGGATCCTCAAGGTCACAAATCGGAATCCAAGTCAGGAAAGACCATCATGGATGAGTCGGATGGATGGAGATAGTGAAGGTGGATCCAAAGTCAACTGCCTAGGGGGACTAAGTGACCAAGTCTATACCAAGAGTAGGGGTGTGACCCGATGTGCATATACAGGAGTCTACTAGGAAGGGGTGGACTGACATCACCAAGGGCCCAATCACATATCATAACAATAGCTAGATCACCAAATCAATCATCATATGCAAAGTTAGTGTACTATCATGTATAAACAAGTCTAACCAACAATCATGAGCAATAAACATCAAATGCAATACCTGCCACACCATATACCTACTGAGCTTGTGCGGACAACAGTGAATGGGGCTTCCAAGCCTTGGGGTGCATTTGTGCAGGCTATAGTGGGCAGGAAGAACTTACCTTCATGGGAGAGACTGCAGGATGATTTTGTGCAGGAGGAGACCAGGAGAGGTCTAGTACAGGGTAGCTCTTCACAGGGTAGGGAAGATGAGGAGAATGTGGCATTGACAGCAAAGGCGAAGAAGAAGAAGGAAGGTCCCAAGCAGGGTGGGGCCAAGCAGCAGCAGCAGCAGCAGGGTGGGCAGAAGAAGGACTTGAGTAAAATTAAGTTTTTATGCATGTTAGGCATTTGGGCACTATGCATCACAGTGTCCAAGCAAGAAGAAGAAGAAGCAGCAGACCGCAGCCTCAGCGGAAGTTGATGATTTCGGAGATAGATTTCAGAGAGAATTTTCTCTCTGTGCTGGACATGTTGAGAGAGAGAGAGCCTCTAGTATTGACAGGCCATCAGATGAGTGCATCCACCACTGGCACTTGGTATATTAACAGCGGAGCTTCGAGTCACATGGCAGGTGTTCGAGAGATGTTATCTGAGCTTTCACAGACAGGTACAAATGTGGAGGTTGTACTAGGAGATGACACCATTGTCAGAGCAGTTGGTCGTGGGACCATTACTTTTCAAAGGGAGTCTATGAGTCCTATGATACTGAGGGATGTGTTATTTGTCCTTGGGCTGAAGAAGAACCTTGTATCAGTTTCCACCATTGAGGATAAGGGTCTTGGGGTTTGTTTCTTGGATGGGCAAGTGCAGGTATTCCCCAAGACTACAGGATTATCTACCTCCATGGACATTGGGGTTAGATGTGGAAAACTATACAAGCTCTTGTTTCAGCCGCAGCATGCTTTGGCACACAGCAGCAACAGTGACCTTTGTGAACTATGGCATCGGAGGATGGCCACTTGCATCACCCAACTTTGAGATTGTTGAGGAGCATGGTTACAGGTTCACCAGAGTTCAGCACAGAGCAGAGTGATGTTTGCAGGGGGGTGTGCTTTGGGAAAGTACACCAAGACTGCTTTTCCAAGCAGTGACGGGATATCAGCAGGAGTACTTGATTTGATCCATACAGATATATGTGGTCCCATGTCATCAGTTTCTTTGACTGGATTTGAGTATTATATCTCTTTCATCGATGACTACTCCAAGCAGACCTGGATCTACTTCTTGAGGAGCAAGAAGTCACCCTTAGTATTGAGAGTCTTCCAAGGGTTCAAAGCCCTTGTGGAGAATCAGACAGGGAGGAGGATTCGCGTGTTGAGATCGGACAATGGGGGTGAGTATACCTCCAAGGAGTTCAATGGGTTTTGCATTCAGGAGGGCATACAGAGACAGCTGACCGTTCCATACACTCCTGAGCAGAATGGAGTTGCAGAGAGGAAGAACAGGTCGATTGTGGAAGCAGCGAAAGCGATGCTTCATGATCAAAGTTTACCGTTCTTTCTTTGGGTAGAGGCATGTAGTACTACAGTTTATCTACAGAATAGGAGTCCCCATCGTGCCTTGGGGAGGAAGACTCCTGAGGAGATGTTCATAGGCAAGAAGCCTGAGGTTGGCCATTTTCGCATATTTGGTTGCTTGACTTACTCTCATGTCCCTTCTGAGAAGAGAACAAAGCTTGATCCCATTGTAGAGAGAGGCATCTTTGTGGGATATGATGAGACTTCGAAGGCATACCGCATTTATCTTCCTGGCCAGAAGAAGGTTGTTGTGAGGCGGGAAGTGAAGTTTGATGAGGAGAGAGCCTTCAGGAAGTCCAGAGAGTTGGAGCATGGGGAGTGACCGGCTTCCACACCTCGGGTGACTCAATCTTCTTCAGTACAGATCACAGGTCCACAGGTTTCCGAAATGACTAGGTCACAAGTGATAGGCACAGGTTCTTCAGGTTCAGTGGTTCAGTCAGCAGGTACTCCAGGGACAGGTTCTGGTTCTCAGGTTACAGGTTCATCGGTGACTAGTTCACGGGCTACTGGTCCATAGGGTACTGGACCATCTGCTTCTGGTAGTTCTTCAGATTAGGAGAGACCAGTGTGGGAGGAGCCTTCAAGGAAGAGGAAGCCTAAATGGCCTCAGGAGACCTTGAAGGAAGCAGAGGCATTTGGTAGGCCCCAGGAGGAGGTCAGGACAGTTGTGATGCCAGATAGATTGGGGATGGCTCTTGTTGCGAGTCTTCGTGATTCAAAGCCTTCCACATTTGAGGAGGCCTCTCAACATCAGGTTTGGAGAGATGCCATGATGGAAGAGTACCATTCCATTATGAAGAATGATGCATGGGAGATAGCACCGAGACTAGAGGGGAAGTCTGTTGTGACTTCCAAGTGGATCTACAAGATGAAGCATGCTGCAGATGGCAGTGTGGAGAAGTACAAGGCTCGTTTTGTGGCACAGAGGTTTTCACAGATTGAGGGAGTTGATTATGATGAGACCTTTGCGCCAGTTGCTCATTATTCTTCCATCAGAGCAGTGATTTCTATAGCAACAGAGATGGGTTGGAAGATCCACCAAATAGATGTGAAGACCGCATTTCTCAATGGTCTTCTGCAGGAGGAGGTTTACTTAGAGCAGCCATAGGGCTTTGAGATTCATGGGAGAGATTCTCATATGTGCAGGCTAAGGAAAGCCTTGTATGGACTGAAGCAAGCTCCTAGAGCTTGGTACTCCAGGATTGATGCTTATTTGACATCGATTGGTTTTCAGAAGAGTGAGGCCGATCCCAACCCTTACTACATTATGGTTGGTGGAGATCCTCTCATTCTTTTGTTATATGTTGATGACTTGTTTATCACTGGGGAGGAGCGTCTCATTGCACATTGCAAGAGAGACCTTGCTACAGAGTACAAGATGACAGACATTGGGTTGATGCACTATTATCTGGGGATGGAGGTTTGGCAGGAGCCTGGTCATATTTTCCTGGGACAGGGGAAGTATGCAATTGATATTCTGTGGAGATTTCGGATGGAGGATTGCAGGCCGATGTCCACACCTATGATCACCAACTGGAAGATCCCACTGAGGGTAAGTTGGTGGATCCTACACTATACCGTCAGCTCATTGGGTCATTGATGTAGCTGGTCAACACTAGGCCAGACTTGTGTTTTGCGATGAACACTCTTAGCCAGTTCATGGTCGAGCCTAGCAATGTACACTGGACCGCCGCAAAACATGTGTTGAGATATCTTGCAGGTACAGTGGACTATGGATTGGACTACAGGGGTTCAAGTGTAGTCGGTTTGGTTGGTTTCACAAATTCAGACTGGGCAGGCAGTGTGAGGGATCGGAAGAGCACTTCCGAGTGTTGTTTCAGTTTGGGCTCGGCAGCAGTGTCGCGGTTCAGTCGGAAGCAAAAGTCCGTTGCTTTGAGTTCTGCTGAGGCTGAGTATATGGCAGCCAGTCAGGCTACTTGCGAGGCACTGTGGCTTCATAAGTTGTTGGTAGATTTGTTTGATCAGGAGCTTAGACCTACGGTGATTTACTGTAACAATCAGAGTTGCATCCAGCTCTCTGAGAATCCAGTTTTCCATGATAGGTCCAAGCACATAAAGATCAGGTACCATTTCATCCGTGACTACGTATGGAGAGGAGCTGTGGAGTTGCAGTACATTTCCACTGATGAGCAAGTAGCTAATATTCTGACGAAATCTTTGGGGAGGGGCAAGTTTGTCTTCTTCAGAGACAAGTTGGGAGTGGTGCAGAACACCTTCCTCGGTAAGAGGGAGTGTTGATTTTTGTACCTAGGAAGTGTTTCCCTAGTGACTTTTTGCCTAAGTCACTTAAAGGGGGAAATAAAGTGACCCTTGCATTAAATGACTTGTGAAAAGCATTTAATGTGACTTTATAACTTAAAGTCACTTTTGGGAAAAATTTAAGTGAGGTGAGTGAAATAATATTAAATGGGATTTAATGAGCAATTAATCTCATCCAATCTCAGCCATTGGATTGAGTGTCCATTCACTCACCCTAGTGTTTCACCCAAAAAGGCAAGGGAGGCAAATGAGAGACTCATTCTTGAGATGAGAGTAAGGAGAAGAGAAGAGAGAGTGAGCACAGAAATCGAGGAGAGCATTTGAGCAAGTTTCAGCTGGCACAAAAACCAAGACAGCTATGAGAGCATTAAATGCATAGCACGATCTTCTAGGCAGCATTTTTTAGTACAGCACGAATCCCAAGGTGGCCGTACAGTACAGATTTTGGGCACAGTTTTCGAGAGAACAACTTGGGCACACATCCTGATGCTGGGAACAGTTTTCCAAGCAGGTTGTTGGGCACATTTCCTGAGGCAAGTGGCACAGATTTCTAGACATAAATCTGGGCACGTTTTCCCGTAAGTTTGAGGCACAGATTTTGAGGTCTATACAACTGTACAGACCGTACTTTCTGGCACACAAATCGAGACAATTTTTTCTACACATTTTTCGAGGTATTCAGCACAGATTTCGAGGTGTTGTTCTTACACAGAAAATAAGGCAGCAAACAAGCACAATTTTCGAGGCAGCATTTGGGTGAATTTTTTTGGTTGAGATAAGTACATTTTGACTGAAAATTGTTGTACTGAAAATTAGTGAAGAAATAAGAAATTCTCTCTCTCTAACTGGTTTTCCCCATGGGGTTTTTCCAGGGCCATTGGCCAAAAATCTAGTGTCTGAAATTTTACTGTGTGTGCATTTATTTTATTTTCTGCTAAAAGATTTGAGTTGCAATAGTGTTTTAAATTGTCTGAAAATATTGTTAAATTTTCCAACCATCCAAAACTGAGCTGAACATTTAAACTGAAAAATATTGACATTAAAACCAGCAAGCTGAAAACTCAGAAAAATCTACAGTCTCAGCTACCGATGAGTGTGAAGGAAGCATTGTATGTACCAAGTTTGAAGAAGAACCTGATCTCAGTCTCAGCAATAGAGGATAGAAGATATGGGGTGATTTTTCGAGATGGAAAAGTACTCATACATCCTAAAGGATCGAGTGTTGATTCAGCGAAGGTGATTGGGGTCAGACGGGGTAAGCTTTATAAGCTTATGTTTCAGCCATCCCAAGCCTTGGTGCACTGTAACAGCAGTGATTTGTGTGAGCTATGGCATAGGAGGATGGCACATTTACATCATGGGACACTAAACGTTATGAGAGAGATAGTGACTGGATTGCCAGAGTTCAGTGTGGAGCACCAGGGTGTGTGGAAGGAGTGTGCACCTGCCAAGTATGCCAAGACTGCTTTTTCGAGCAGTGACAGCAAATCTAGGGGGATCTTGGATTTGATACATTCAAATGTATGTGGGTCGATGCCCAGCAGTGTCGTTGACTACATATTAGTATTATGTCTCATTCATAGATGATTTCTCCAAGAAAACCTAGATCTACTTCCTGAAGACTAAGGATGAGGTCTTCGACAAATTCCAAGAGTTCAAAGCTCTTGTGGAGAATCAGATAGAAAGAGTTGACAATTCCGTACAACCTGCAGTAAATGGGGTTGTAGAGCGGAAGAACTAGGACATCATTGGGGCTACTAAAGCCATGCTTCATGATCAAGACATTCCTATGTTTCTCTAGGCAAAAGCATGCAGCATGGCAATCTACATTCAGAATAGGAGTACTCATAAGGCTTTGGGGAACAAAACTCGTAAGGAACCTTTCAGTGGGAAGAAGCATGAGATTGGGCACTTGCAAATTTTCGGTTGTCTTACTTATTCCCACGTCCTTTCAGAGAAGAGGACAAACCTGGAACCCACAGTAGAGAAGGGCATCTTTGTCGGGTACAGTGAGACTTTGAAGGGCTCCAAGATTTACATTCCCGCACCGAGGAAAACAGTGGTGAAGCGGGATGTAAAGTTCGAGGAGGATAGAGCCTTTCGAAAGTCACATGATCCACTTCAAGCAGAGACAGGGGAGCAGCAGGCTCTGAAGGTTAAGGAGGAACTATTGGTTCATCAGCTTTCAGATGAAGAGGAGCGAGAAGCTCCTACCACACAGCAAGGCACTTCCACTTCAGGGAAGAAGATGCTGAGATCGCTACAGCAGACCTTGAAGGATGCTCAAGAGCTTGTAGCGGCTCCTAGGAGAACATTCAGGGAGATTAGGCCACCACAAAAGTTTTCGAGCTACATGGCACTGATGTGTGACATCATTGATTTCGAGTTTACCTGTTTTGAGGATGCCTCAGAGAGACAGGTATGGAGGGATGCCATGGTGGAGGAGTATGCCTCCATCATGCAGAATGATGTGTGAGATATAGTCTCGAGGCCAGAGGGGGTATTTGTGGTGAGTTCGAAATGGATCTATAAGATCAAGCATGCAGCAAATAGCAGTGTGGAGAAGTACAAGGTGAGGTTTGTGGCACGTGGATTTTCACAGATAGAGGGAGTTAATTATGAGGAGACCTTTGCACTAGTGGCCAGATATACTTCCATCAAATCAGTGATTTCTATTGCAGTAGAGTTGGGTTGGAGGATACATCAAATGGATGTGAAGACCGCATTTCTGAATGGGGTCATTGAGGAGGAAGTGTACATTGAGCAGCCTCGGGGCTTTGAGACACATGGAAGAGAATCTCATGTGTGTCACTGAAAGAAGGCCTTGTATGGACTCAAGCAAGCTTCTAGAGCTTGGTATTCCAGGATCAACAGTTACTTGCAGCAGATGGGATTTGAGAAGAGTGAGGCAGATCCAAACCTTTACTTAATTCACATTGTTGTTAGTGAGGATCCTCTCATTCTTGTTCTATACGTAAATGATCTGTTCCTCACGGGATAAGAGAAGCTCATTGAGGAGTGCTAGAGAGATCTTGCTTCAGAGTTTGAGATGGACAACATCAAGTTAATGCATTACTTCTAGGGATTGGAGGTGTTGCAGAGAACAAGTCATATTTTCCTGGGTCATGGAAAGTATGTTGTGGACATCTTGAGGAGATTCAAAATGACAGCGTGCAGGCCTATGGCTACGCCTATGATGACCAACTTGAAGAAGCTTGATGCTTCTAAGTCAAAGTTTGTTGATCCTACGTTGTATTGTCGGTTGATCGAGTCCTTGATGTATTTGGTCAACACCAGGCTGGATATCTACATTGTTGTCAATACTCTCGATTAGTTCATGGCAGAACCAAAGAGAGTGCATTTGGTTGCAACAAAACATGTGCTCAAGTACCTACGGGGTATGGTAGAGTATGGTTTGAGTTATGAGCAGGGGGATGCAATCAAATTGACAGGTTATATAGACTCAGATTGGGTAGGCAATGCAGTGGACAGAAAGAGCACCTCAGGGTGCTGCTTCAGCTTGGGTTCGACAGTAGTGTCATAATTCAATCAAAAGCAGAAGTCAGTGGCATTGAGCTCAGTAGAGGCAAAGTATATGGCAGCTAGTCAAGTGAATAGTGAGACCATTTGTCTTCGCAAGTTACTCGTGACTTTATTTGGTCAAAGGTTGCAGCTGACCATCATTCACTGCGATAATCAAAGTTGCATCAAACTCTTTGATAATCTAGTGTTTCATGACAGGTCGAAGGACATAGAGATCAGGTATCACTTCATCTGAGATTATGTTCAGAGGGGAGTTGTGAAGCTTCGGTACATATCTACAGACGAGCAGATTGTAGACATTCTTATGAAGGCTTTGGTGAAGGGAAGTCTTGTCTTCTTCAGAGATAAGCTAGGAGTGGTGCAGAACACTTTCCTCGTTAAGAGGGAGTGTTGATTTTTTTTTGGAGTAACTGACGACAAGTGCTCTACATGGCTTTAGTGTTGGAAATATGCATGAGATGTCCAAAATCCATGCAAATGACTTTAATTATTTTTTCGGTGAAAAAGTCAATTAACTAATTTATTAAATAATTTGACTTTATTTTTCTAAAGTGAGTTTGGAAAAAGAGAATTAGGGTTTTGGAACCCTAAAAGTCACCAAATGATTATAAAAGAGAGGCAGGGGTAAAGTTTTGACACACAACACATTCACTTATTCAGAGATTGATTGAGAGGAAGCAATTTTTTCTTGAGCAGCCAAGAAAAGGAGAGAGCACGAATTTTAAAGAGGGGGTGCATTTTTAAGTTGAGAGGACAGAAAGAGGCCACAAATCCCAAGGCATTCGTGACGACTAACGTTTGCAAAGTTTCAGAAACACAGAGGGAGTACGAATCCCAAAGCAATTGTATAGTTGGGGTGCACATGTGAGTTGAGGCATGCTTACTTGGGCACAATTTGCAGCTATTTTTGCTGCATGGAATCAGCCAAGAGATTTGGCACGCATTCCAAGGCATCGGGTTCTTTTATTTGTAAAAAAATCTGTTGTAATAATTTCCTCTATTTTTTGGCACTATTTTCAAGAAAGCTCCATTTTGCTAGTTTTTCCCAATTGGGTTTCCAGGGTAAAAAATACTGTGTTTATGGTGTGTCTAGTTTCTTGTTCCGCTGCGTATTTTATCATTGTTATTGAGCTTATGTATTGCTGTTCATAAAATCAGATTTAGGAATTTTTTCCGTGCATGCATCTAGATTAATTTATCGGAAGTTATAATCAGACTATAAGCTCTAAGAAAATTAACATACATGGTGTATGACTAGCCCCTGGATGGTCTGAGATGGATTGTAGCATGAGAGATGGTCTTTGATGGATATGCACAATTGAGATAGCTTGCTCAATGGATGGTTGACCTCATGTGCTGCCTTGGCTTTCTTCCCTTAGGCGTTGGAGATCTTCTGGTAGTTTGGTGGACGCCCTTCATTGAAGCCTTTTGGAGGAGCCACTTACTTGGAGAGTGCCCTTCAGGGGATGTAGAGAATTTGCATCATGGAGGAGGGTTTCAAGCCCTGGTTGGAATGTGGTAGCTTGGTTTCTTGTTCAAAGTATTGGAGATGACTCAGAAATTCCTGGGGTTTCAACAATATTCTTGTAGGGGGTAGTTGAGCTGTTAACTTTTCAGAATTTACTTCAATCTGATCTAGGATCTTAACTGAGAGAACAACATGTACAGCAAATCTACAGCATATCAATCATGGACACAATAATGCAAGCACACAAGAGACACAGAGTTTACTTGGGGAAAACCATAAAGGTGAAAAACCCCAATAACTTCCTCAGAGATAGATAGAGCAATGATACAACCAGAATACAAGAGATAGTCTTCTCCTAGCAGTAGAGCCTCCTCCTCCACAAGTGCGCCACTCTCCAAAGTGTGAGCGAGAGAATAGAATGTGTAAAATGAGAGAGACACACTCTCTATTTATACACTAACTTGACTTGACCTTTACTCAACTAAGTCGGCCTCAACTTAACCACTTAACATAATGCTGACTGGGCCGACCCCCACTAGGGTGGTCTAATAACCCGTTGACCCACATGGACGACCCCCAATAGGGTGGTCTAATAACCCTTTGACCCACATGACTTATACAAGGCCGACCCCAACAAGGTGGTCTAATAACCCATCAAGTATAAGTTACGACACTTACAATATAAATGACGACACTTCCGTATAGAGGAATAATAACATCTCTATAGAAATACAACCACTTCCGTATAGAGGAATAATAACATCTCTATAGGAATACAATATACGTATATGTGAAATACATTCCGAAGTTACATATACATCAACATGAGCTAGTGGAATATGTTACCCCTGTTGTTGTAATTGTAACTTCGGAAGATATTCTTATGATCATTATTATATTATTAATGTACCTTTTATTTGTACCTCTGACAGAGATGTTTTTCCTTCGTTCGGGGATGACATTATTATGTTTGGTCATGCAAAGTCATTGAGGTAAAACCTCCCTTATAAGTCGGGGCATTAGATCCCCTAGAGTCAAATGTAAAGGGTATTATTGAGTCTCCCTAGAGATGTCGGCCCAATCAGTTTTAGTGAGGCCGACATAGTTAGGTAAAAGGTCAAGTCAAAAGTAAAGTATAAATAGAGAGCCTTGCTCTCTCATTTGGACACACTACTCACTCACACAAGTTCACATAGAAAGGGAGAGAAGACAAGTTCGGTGGAGGAGAACGAAAGAGAGCTGCAGAAGATATATATTGGGTTTTCCATTTTTGCTTGATATTGTATTGGTGACAAATCTATCTCTGAGGAAGTTGCGGGGTTTTCTCCTTTATGGTTTCCCCGAGGAAAATTACTGTGTCTATTGTGTCTAATGCGTTTTCCTAGCTAACATTGAATTAAAGTAGAAATTCTAACCCCTAGATCAACAAGGGTGACATGTTGATCAATTTTAGTTTGTGATCTTATCACAGACATTGTTCCAAAGATGATATCTATGGTCTTCCATATATCATTGTTCAAAGATTGTTCCACCATGGTCAGTTTCTTCTTGTGCCTTAATGTCATTGATGGATATGGTCCCAAATGTGCTAGTGCTATGATTCATTTCTCCCTTGCTGACATTTGGATTGTTTTTCTCTTATGTTGATATGATCATGAGAGGCTACTTTTATGCTTGAATATTGGCTCATAAACGCTTAATTATTTTTGGTTTCTAACGTATGTCGTAATTTTCCTTTAGACAAGTGTGTCATCCCAATGTTGAGTTGTACCCCTAGTGAACTGAGTAGGTAATTCACTCATTTCACAACATTTTGCCTAGCCATTTTCCATTTCACTAGCTTTATAGCCCATTTTCACCATTTTCCCTTTTTAGGTTGTCTATCAAATGCATTTTTAAAGATCTCAAAACTATTCCCATGTATGAATGCGTATATTAAAGCTAAAAGAGTCAAGCTACTCTAAGGTCGACACCACTAAATTAAAATGTAAAGTATATGAGCAATGCCCCCTTACTAAATCTAGGCTCCCTACGTCCCAAGTTATCAAAGCCAAATCTAAAGCAAAGGGACTAAGCCCAAAAAAGGGCTAATATTATAAAAGAAATAAAGAGATAAAAAAAAAGAGGCACAAGGAAAGGGCAACTCATGACACCAAAAATCCCTCAAATTTATAAGGCACACATGTGGAAGAAAAATCCGAAACCTCTCGCTCATAAACGGTCTGGAGCAGACCTATTATTATACTCATTTGATATCATGGTTAACTTACAAAGACCTGCTTCCCTCCCCAAGTATCACATTAATTACGTTATTGGGCCATTAGAAAGGTATGATTGTTGATTATTTCATGTTATTTCTTCATATTTGGAGGAATTCCCTAATTAAGCTTGGGATGAAACCCTTGGTACATGATTCACTCCTCTTACTTGATAAGTAAAAGGGTATTTGAGTAAGGCAATAAGGCAATTAATTAACACGAGTATTTTATGGAATGGGAACCCATCAACTTAGGGTCTCCCTAAGTTTTAAAGTGCTAATAATTGTGCTTTTGAAGCAATGAATTAGTTAAAGTTACCTTGGGTTTTCCAAGGTTCTAGTGTGATTAATTTAAGTCAATAAAGAAATAGAATTAATCACACTAATTAGCCAAAGTACCTAAGGTTTGCACTCAGGATTAATTTAAAAATCACTTGAAGAGGGGCATAGCTTTGGGAGCAATTATATTTTGATGGAGTACCTACAATTTTTCCATTTCATGCCTAGTCGTGGGATTTCTGAAAACTGGTTATAATAAAAAATCAGATAAATATTGAGGAAGTTAGCAATTTGAAAATTGTTGTTTTTTAACAAACAAAAAAATGCACCACATTTTGAGCCACACGAGGGGAGGATTTTTACCTTGTCAAGGCATATTCTCTCCCTTAGAAGTGCGCCCCCCCTTCTTGATTAGATAAGATAAGATAAGATAATTTTATTAATGTTCAACAAATGACCACAAAAGTAAGTCATTGGGGTTGTTAGGTACCAGGATGCCAATACAAAGTGGGAGAACTAAGGCAGCTCCTATAAAATGAAATGCAAAAAGAAAAGTAATACCAAAACCTAGATATCGTACTCCATAGATGGAGAGTCAATCTAGGAGAGAGATGTACATGTACAGTGGATCTAGGGCCTGTGAGACAAAAAGCATATGTCTGTCATGTTACGTAGGATCCATCTATCCTAACATCCAAAGCCGACTGGAGGAAGCACAGAATAGAACCCTGTCCAGAGGAAGAGCTGGAAGAGGAGATAGACGAAGGAACGTGTCTCTGCCATGTATGTATTGATTGACCATGTCATGTGGAGGATATTATTCTTTACTCCTCCTTATATCTAGGGTTTAAGCCCACGATAATGTTATTTTATTGGAGAGTTTGTTGAGCCTCCACTCTATGAGAGGCTCCACTCCCATTTGTATCTTGTTGTTGTGGATTGGAGAATAAAAAACTTCCTTTGTCTCATAGTGCACGGTGTATTGGAGATTTTTCTCATGTTGTAAGGCATATGTGGCAAGCTTAATCTTGGGGTATAATGACTCAAATTTTTCCATTGTCGTTCTATTAGATCTAGTTCTAGAAGAGTAAATTTACTCCATTCAAATAAAGTAAAAGGAACTCTCTTTGCTTTTTTATATGTTGTAGCTTTTTTAGCTTGCTTGTAGGTGGCACCCTTTGTGAATCTTGCAGATTTAAGTGAGCATAGGCTGGGGTATATGCTAATATCTATAGCTGAAGGTGTAGGCCCAAGGGTGACCCATCCTTAGAAGGAATTTTACATCAAACCCAAAGGCTTGGGATTGAATTGTCATGTGTTTTGTAGGTATTTCAGCTCCAAGCGCTCTCCAACTAAGACCAAGGAGAACCATTTCTTTGACCCCGTGAGCCCAAGGATCTAAGGCAATTGTCGTTTTTTCCATCTCACCAGCCAAACATACTTCAAAAATTTCTTTTCTTTTATTTTTCCATAGAAATCTGAATTTTTTTTATTTGCTGCCATTTTTTTCCAGATCTCTATTTTTGTTTAAGCCTAATTTTATCTCAGCTCTAACATCAATTTTAGGCTTAATTTTCAACAAGTTATTTCTGATTTTTACCATTTTATAACAGCTCTAGTAACCGAAATAATTTGGCCCGAGATGGACTCTAACAATCAACCTTTTACTTGGGTTTAAGCTAACTAATTTACTGTAAAATCTGTTCTTTAATTGAATAATTTCTGCATCTAAAACAGATTTTTCAGTGATTTGAATGTGCTAATTGTTCCGCACAAGCAAATCTGGAAATCACTTTGGTAATTCTGGAATTGTATTAAACATTTAGGGCATATTCAATTTCAGATTTCACAAGTTTTGTTTTACAAAAATTTACTTTTTTCTTGTGGATATTTGATTAAGGAATTTCACTTCATTTTACTTGCAAATCTTCCAAGCATTTTTCTCCTTTAAGTGGTTGTTTTTATTGATTCACACATTCAACACCTATTTGAACAAGTACTTGTTGGGTTATAATCTAAATGAATCTTAGAATGTGATTATCATTTCAGTATTGAGATATGAGAAGATTCACTGAACATAATTTGCTTTACTTGGTGGATATTCAAAGTGACATCTTGCTTCAGAAATCTTTCTCAAGCAAGGCCTCACTTTTCTCCACATGCTTATTTAAATCTTGTGGTTTAAGTTTCATTAAGCAACCATTTCTTCATAAGTCTGGAGCAAACTTAAGATTTGCAACACATAAACTAATCTAAACATCAATGGGAGTGATTTTAATCACTTAAGGATTTTAGAGTTCATATTCTGCAATTGATTACTTGAACTTACAAATTGGCAAAAGACTTTATTGTGGCAGAATTTTCACACTTTGTTTAAGTCTTCACTGGGATATTGTTGTCATTTCAAGCATCATTCAATAATTCCTTTGGCAATTCACTTAAGGCTAGAATGGTTTAATTTCCAGCAAATAAACACGTCTTAATCATCATATCTCACTTGATTTTCAGATCTGCATTTGGATGGATGTATCTTATTTTGCTCAAGCTTTTAATGGAATAATGTTACATTGAATTTCTGAAAACTTTTCAAGCATTTTCTCCATTTGCTACAAAGTGTTTGTTTCATTTCAACATATTTTCATTTCTTATATTCAAACAGTTTCCTTTGGGGTTAATAAATATGCAATTTACCCACACGTCTAATCAGATTTAAAATTAGCCCTCCAAGCTCTCTTCATTAGAAACAATCTAATCAACCCTTGGTAAACCCCCCTTGGCCTTTGAGAGCAGGTCAAAAGCAAGAAGAGTTGGCACTTAGGTGACAGTTGTGCCTTCTCTTGTAGTTGCTCCTTGGTAGCACTTATGAGTTAGGACCTTCTGTAATGTCCCATTACAAATAAACAGGGAAATAACTAATGACTGATGCCATACGGGATAAAAGCACATCATGAGCAAGGATAACATGTCATTAGTGGATAAAAAGGAACAATTAAGCAGAATCAAGTGACATGCGTGACATGCGAGCCATATTCCTAATGCATGCAAAAGTTAAGTTGCATGCAGCATGCACAAGTCAATAGCATAAAATAAGCAAGTCGAATTCTCAGGGCATGCGTATGTTATTATTCACTTTTGAGAAACAGGTTTGAGAGCTCGGAGATCTGCTTTGGAGTTTAGGGCGAACTTCCTTAGCCAGCATTGGTTTCGACGATGAAATCTATCCATCCTAGACAATCCAGAGGATAGATCATCCAGATCTATCATGGAGCTTCAACACTACAGCGTATTCATTGATCTGTGTAGAGATTCGAGGGAATCTACAACTGCAGAGTAAAATAATGAAGGGTGCATTCACATGATCATTCAGAGGGCGCATTACTGGGATCACAACTGAGGGCACATTATTGACTCATTGAGGCACTTCCCATCCATATTTTACTGGGATATTGAAGTTTCTCTCCACAAGGGCGCATTGCTTGTTACAGACTGAGGGCGTATTGCCTTATTAAATTGCAGAGGGCATATTCTCCCCATCCCCATCACAGAGGGCGCATTCCTTCAACTATATCATCAAGGGCATATGGAACTGAGCTGTCTGTGACCAAGATTACTTGGGAGCGGGAGCGGGAGCGGGAGCGGGAGCGGGAGCGAGAAGCGAAATTTTCAAAAGCTTCTAGTTAGGAAGTGTTCCGGAAGCGTTTTTTATATAATATATATTTTTTTTATATTTTGATGCATATATGTCAACAAATTCAAGTAGAATGTTGAGTTAATTATGGAAATGATAAAAACATGAAATAAACAATAATACCATATAACATCATTCATCAATCATCATTCATTAATCATTTACTAGTGAATTCATCAACCATAGGTCCAATATCCATGATTCCATAAGTTATAACATCAAGATTCAACCTTAAAGCTTCAAATTCAAAAGTAGGTTCAACTTAAAACTTCAAACTTGAAATGCCATGTAATGTTTACAAAATATATGATAATAAATATAAAAGAGTCAATAGTGCCGAAACTTGAAAGTACTGTAAACAAGAAAATACAAGAAAAGTAGATTTTATGGAATCATGGATGTTTCCTCTTGCCACGAGAAATTTCCATTTTCTTTTCCCGTGCTCTCTGAACAATGGGAGTGGGATTATCATCCCCAGTAGCCACCACTGTTGAGCAACGTCCAAGACTCGATCCTGCACGACCCCCCTTCACTGATGCAGATGGAGGCCGTGAAGTTGCACCTCTAGGAAAAGATGGTGCATCTGGAAACAAGGTAGAAGATGGCGGCGCCATTGGTAGTGGTACTGCATATGCGTCATCCTCATCGCCCAAAAGCTATTCCTCCAAGCGCTCTAAAGCTAAGGCTCCATCCTCCAAGTTATGCTCCTCCGGATTGTTGTCCCAAGTGACATATGATCTATCAGTTTTGGCACGCTTACAATAATGAGTCAACAACCTCAAGTCGTAATGTACATAACCAAGCTTTCTGCTCGGTTTTCATTTAATCGGTTTCTTTTCACTGAGTGGATGAAGCTATAGGTGCTCCAACACCTTTCTGCAGAGGAACTGCTAACCACCTGTGAAAGCACTCTAACAGCCAATTTATACAAGCGTTGGCATGTTGAGCCATACATGTTCCACCATTCGATAGGAGGCGCCCTATCTCGATCTTTGATTGCATGCAAAGTACCAAATGGACCAACTTCACTGAGGTATTTGCTTAATTCACTGTGCAATATGTCACATTCCTCTACATCAGGGACCAACTTGTCTATAGAAGCCATGTACCCAACCTATACCTATGGATCTGTGTGGGGCTTTCTCCTAACCCCACCCCTAGGTGTTGGTTTGGCCAGCCAAGATGGAGAATAATATTTTGGTGTTAACACATACGCTAAGGCATGCAATGGAACGTTGAGATGTTCCCACCTTTTGACCACATGTGTGTGAATATGGTCATACAAGATGGGATCTTTCTGTTCAACAATATCTTTAATTTGACCCAGCATGCTATCCATCTGCTCATACACCTCCCCAATCACCGGCTTATCTGTATCTGCAAACCGAATCATGTAATAAATGACCTTTGTGAACTGCAAAACATACTTGACACTTACCCAAAACCCCGCATCAAGAACTGTTTCTTCCACCTCCTGACAATCAAGCCTATCAGATGCGGGATGTACACCTATCTTTCAAGACCTGCCATGACTCACTTGATACCATGCTAGCCAATGCCTCTCTTACCTTCAAAAGGCGCCTAAAAGTGAGGTAGTAGCTAGCAAATCTAGTCTTTGCTATCTTCAATAGCTCCAACTTTGAGTTACTGCGGAAAATGCCATGGGCATTGCTATGGTTGGTTATAAATCTTATCATCTTCTTGCCCCTTTTGTACAATTCACCAATCCATTTGTATTGATTTTCCTTCAACTTAATGATGTCGTGCATCAAAAGGTTCATTGTGTGAACCAAATACCCAAACCAAAATATGTTGTGGTATTTATCTTCAATGATTGCTCTTGTTGCCTTACAATTAGCAGCATTATCGGATATGACTTGGATGACATTGTATGGACCAATAGCTTCAATGGTTTTGAGTAGGAGTTCTGCAATGTTTATGGCAGTCTTGAATTTATCTGAGTAGTCATGGGCTTAAAGGAAGAATGCACCAGTAGCAGACACACCAAGAACATTTATCAATGGCTTGCCTTTTACATTTGTCCATCCATCTGATACAATTGATACCCCATACTCATTCCAAGCATTTGTGAATTGCCCCAAAGCATTTTGGATCTTGCCTCTTTCCTTGTCAAGCCCCACAGTTCTAGCTTTGTCATACCCTAGGCTCTTGTATCCTGCTGGAGCAGTGCGAATGGCGTCTACCATTTCATGCCAATAGGGTGAGCGAAGGACATTGAATGGTATGCCACATGCATAGAGAAACCAGAACACTTTTGCATCCACGTCATCCCTACCACCTTGGTCAAGGAAATCTGATATTGTCGTGCGTGACCCAGGGGGTGAGAATCCACTACCTTGGGTGGATGGGCCTCCAGTTCTCAGTGAGCTCAATGAAGGGTCATGGTCAACCCGTGCTTTTGATTTGTTTTGTGCATCAAATTATTCCTTCTTATACATGGCTCTTTGTGTTGATGGCACACTTTGGCAAACACAAACTCCTACAGTTTTGTTTCAATCACATGGCATGTTCCCACATAGATGTCTTCTCAGACGGGTATATGAACCCGTGTAAGTCTTTTTACAATGGGGGCAACCAAATTTGGCGGTTCCACCCCCCTTGCTTCCTCCCTGCTTGGTGACATATTTCCACAAGGGTGTTGAGTACTCCTTGGTTTTCATTCGGTTTCCCTCCTCCTTCTCCTCCTCTTCCCCTCCCTCCTCTCCACGGTATGTGCCACTACCCACTTCTTCATCATCTCCCTCTCCCTCATTCCTCCTCCGATTTTCAATGAACATCATCAAAATAACAAATGGAACCAACAAAAGAAACCATGAACCCATCATCATGTTTGTTCGACTTAGAAGTTGGAAGTGGAACTAGAGTTTAACCTGTTGCCCTACAATAGAATGATGGAGAAAGCATGGGAAAGAGTAGGAGAGGAACATTTACAATGACATTCTAGATTCTAGTCAAATTTCAAACTTCAAAAGTTCAAGTCTCAAGAATCAAGCATCAAAACTTAAAGTTCAAACTTCAAACACAAAGCAAATCAACAAGAAAGGGTTTAGAGCCTAGCTATTTGGATGTCCAATGGTAGTGAGTGTGCCAACTTGCCAAGCATCCAACCTTCTTCAATCTCCAAGAAAAAACCAAGCTTGATGGCACCTTCTCCTCTTCTCTTCTCCTATTCTCTTCTTCTCTTCTCTTCTCCTCTCCTCTCCTCTCTTCTCTTCTCAAACAAAGCAAAGTGATAAATGGAGTGTGGAGGAGGGCTTTATCCCTCAAAGCCCTATTCCTCCCCTCCAAAACCCCAAGCGTGGACCCCACGAGCTCGACTTCACCATCAAAACCGCGGGTTGACGTGAAGTGTCCGAGGAAGCTACGGGAAGCAAAATAGGAAGCGTCGGGAATCAATTTTTTTTTATCTCCGGGAAGCGATGGGAATCGATCGGGAAGCAAAGAGGAAGCGAACGAGAAGCGAAGAGGAAGCGACGCTTCCAATCGATTCCTGCACGCTCTATGACAGTGGCAAGGAGCGAATTTTTTGGGGCGGAAGCGAGCTTCCAAAATTCGCTTCCGGGAGGAATCGAAACCGAATCGCGATTCCCCTTAGCTTCTGGCTAGCTTCGGTCGGAAGCTAGCTTCCGGAGCGGGGGCAAAGGGGGGGGGAGCGCTTTCCCGCAACATAGTCTGTGACTATATTACTCCTCTCTTTCATTGGACGAATTATACTTGATCCTATTGCTGCTTATTCGGGATAGAGTTCATCTTTCTGGAGCTTATATTGTTGATCAAAGACTAGAAGAGGGTGTGAGACCTTGCATGGGCGAATTCCTTTGGGAGCTAATTCTACTTTCTGACCTAGAGTTGATGCATGGAATGCATGTCTTCTCTGTGATGTTACACCACTCCAGTATATATAATTGGTACGTTCATGCAGTGATTTTGAGCTTATTTACATTATAGATCTGAATTTTATTGTTTCTCGCAGTGTTACCAACTGCGGCCGATTTATCGCGATATGCCGATAAAACGTGATTTTCCTCCAGTCTCGATTTTTTAACAAAAAATCACTCTAAAAATCGACCCGATGTTTGGCTGATTTTTAGCCGATTTTTAGCCGATTTTTCGCCGATTTATCCCGATTTTTTGACAGGGCGTGTTTTGGCCGATTTTTAGCTGTTTTATCCCGACTTTTGCCGATTTTTTGATAGGGCATGTTAGTGGCCGGAAAAGGCGTTTTAAAGTCCGCGGATTCACTTTGTTTTGGTTCATTTGGACGCTACAGCCAAGGAGACTAGGAGAGCTTCTATTTTTCCCAAGGACGATTTTATTCATCATTTCACTCACCATCAACGATCAGATTTGAAGATTGGAGCTTTGCATTTGGAGTTTTTTTCCAAATTTATCACATTTGTTATATTTTTGATGATTCAGTATTCAGGAGTAGGACACGATCCATTTTAATGTGTGATGTATCTCTAGACATCTTATATATCTTATATATCGGTTTTCTTTCCATATTCATGTGGCAATGTGTTTATTTGATGATATTGTTGCTTTAGATGTTTAAAAAATTCAAAAGAAATGAATATTTTTGTATTTTTTAGGCTTGCCGATTTTTGCCAATGTGTTGCTGAGATATCTTGAAACGATGTTTCCTGGACCCTACCGATTTTTTCGCCGCACCGATATTTGTAACATTGGTTTCTCGGGTTCATGAAACATCATGCAACATTGTTACTATTCATGCAAATCTATTATCTATAAACCATGTGTGCCAAAACCCTAAACAAACCACAAATACCCTAAAAGCCAACACAATAGCAAATTATATCGGTTTGGGATATTACACCTTCCTAATCCCCCTCCCTATGATTAGTCCCTTATAGCCCTTGTGCATTAGGCCCCTTACCGGTGGGATTAGTCCCTGTGACCAATATGAAGCATGAATTACAGGTGTGAGTACTACTTTGTTCTAATTAATATGGCAATCAATTTACAGTACTCAAATGTTAATCTAAGCTGTAACATAGTACTTTGGTTTGATTGATAGATTGAGTCCATGGAGGCTTGTGATGGAGTGGCGGGGACTTGCCTTGCATAGCAACATCACTTTGGAGTCATTATTGTGCACAACATCACCAATACTCTTCTATGGAGATCTCACTTGTGTGGCCTACAAGGGTTCATGTAGGTTGCTTGTAAGGGCCTAGGAAAACATAGCATTGTAAGCTTTTAATGGAATAATGTTACATTGAATTTCTGAAAACTTTTCAAGCATTTTTCCCATTTGCTACCAAGTGTTTGTTTCACTTCAGCATAATTTCATTTCTAGTCCTCAAACACTTTCCTTTGGGGTTAATGAATATGCAATTTACCCACACATCTAATCAGATTTAAAATTAACCCTCCAAGCTCTCTTCATTAGAAATAATCTAATCAACCCTAGATAAACCCCTCTTGGCCTTTGAGAGCAAGTCAAAAGGGAGAACAGTTGGCACTTAGGTGACAGTTGTGCCTTCTCTTGTAGTTGCTCCTTGGTAGCACTCGTGAGTTAGGAGTTAGGACTTTTCCACTCAAATGTTAATCTAAGTTGTAACATAGTACTTTGGTTTGAAGGATCGATTGAGTCCATCGAGGCTTGTGATGGAGTGGTGTGGACTTGTCTTACGTAGCTACATCACTTTGGAGTCATTATTGTGCACAACATGGCCATTTGAGCATGACACTTGTACTCTTCAGTGGACGTCTAATTTGTGTGGCCTACAAGGGATCATGTAGGTTGCTTGAACGAGCCTAGACCCACATAGTATTATTGGCCTCTCTTACCTCTCATATAAATAGAGGAAGGAGAGAGTCCTTTTATACACAACAATACATCATTAGCTGTAAACTTCTCTTTCTGCTTGTCTTCTAGGAGAGATTCACTAGGGTTTCCTCATGAACCCTAGGAGAAGGTAATGGAAGGGAAGGAGGATGTCTTGATTAGGGTTTTCTCTTGCGAAGGAGTTGTTGGTGATGATTTTGGCTTTCTCTGTCTCTTAGATCTTCAGGTGTACTTGTTTTTCTCTCACTCTCTTAAGGCACTAAGGTTTCTTGGTCTTCTTGTGCATCTTGGAGTTATAGGGTTAGGGTTTTACTCTTGAAGATTGGAGATTAGGGTTTTTGAGAGAAACCCCTAGGTTGTATTTGTGGAAAAGAGGATGTCTTTCGTAGGAGGATGTGTTAGATCTTCTTGGTTGAGCCAAGGTTTAATGATTTACCCTAGCTAGAGCTTTTTGGATGGTTGGATTTTTGTACTGTTGTTTTATACTGTAATTTACAGCAGTCCTAATTTCTAAAGGCCGAAAATTCTAGGACTAAGATGCAAGAAACCTTTTAGGAAGAAAGTGAAATTTCAGTTTTGCATTAATTGCCTGAGTGCATGAAATTTCCAGTGTTCTCTACTATAAAGTGGTTGAGGGAGGAAACTATAAAAAGAAGGCTTCTTCCTAACTTAAAAGGTGTGATTTCACTGTGGATAAAAAACCTAGACTCTTGTATAGGAGGTTGAAGATAATTTTTTGGACGTTTGGAGCATTGTTAAGGAAAGTATTCAGGGCTGATTTTTGCATTCTAAGGTCATATCATTTCAAGTTCTCCCTTCTTGGCTGGCTGAACAGTGTACTGTTTTAGTGGTTAATGCTAGCTTTTGAAGGGCTGAAAGAGAGGTCTCTTGACCTTTTTCTTGGCTGTTTATAAAACCAGATCTGAAGTGTATGTCTTCTGGGCTGATTATTCAATAGAAAGCTGTCCTATTTGCTGCCTTTATCATATCCGATACCATAAATTTATTTGAACAATGGATGGTTGTATTAATGTGTCATTTTGAGCATTTATGCTTAGTTGAAAGTGCAATTTACAGATCTGTCATAACTGTACGCATTGCTGTTTTATGCATGTTTTATGGGTTAATATACTTCATAATCAAGTTCTTGTCTCATAAACTTGTTTTGGACTCCATACCCAAAGGATAAGGCATTGTTATACATGAACTAACTATCAAATATTCATTGAAGACTATAACTTATTGTTTTGCCAAATCTGGTTTTAGCTATTGGAGTTATAAGGACAGATTGGCAATCCTATAAGGGTAAATTCCCTTGTGCTGGTAAACAACCAGCCTACAGAGAGAGATGTTTCCACTGAGGTGATAGTGGGTGGAACTTATAAGTTATACAAGGCTTGTATCTTATGTTGGAGTTGAGTATCTTGCAAGTGCAGGTCTACAAGGTAACTGTGTCCTTGTCCCAAATATCTCAATGGTGAAACATGCCTCCAAATAAGTAGAATACGCCTCAAATAATGTGTAATGCCCCATAAATTCACTTTAATATGCTTTAAATGCTTTATTGCACAAAACATCCCTCTTAAGGTGGGTTTATTCATGATCAAGCAACCAAATGTTCGTATTTTTACCCATGGAGTGGGACACAGCACATCAAATGAACCTTATTTTACTATCCAAATGCCTTTCAGCACCACATGTCATCATTCTAACCAAGGCTTCCTTCTTCAGCTTCTTCCTTCACCACCTATCACGCCCCAAGCTTTTCAAGGTAGGGCATTTTTCTCCTCTCGACTTTGTGTAGCCACATGCCATCATCTAAACCTCTTGCAATGTAGGGCATTCCTTTTTCGGGCTTGTGTTTGGTCCTTACCGCGCCATAAATCATACCTTGGACACTTCTTGAGTTAGGGCATTAATCTTCTAGGGTTTGCTTGCTTGCTCACATCCTACATTTCAGTGGTATGGAGTCCTGGTTGCAACCATGGAACAAGGTTCCTCATCAATAATGCAACACGAGATAGTGTTAGCCATGTAATCATGCCTTCAAACTAGTGTCATGTCACATGTGTGCCCAAGTGGTACCTCATAGTGAAGTGTCTCCAGAAAATCCCCCATCAAGCCATCAATAATCCTCCATACCTTGTCTTTGTCGCAGATGATGAGATGTGCTCAGGCAAGTTTGAACAAGGTGAATGGCCTCCAAATGTCTCCCTGTAGCTTGTGACTGTCATCAAACTTCAAGGATCTGTTGTGCTAGTGAGAGAAGAAAGGCCATGAAAATGTGAAACGGACCATGCATTTTCATTTTTCAGAGGGTAACAATTTTGATTATAAAATCCAAGAGGATGAGATATGAGATTCTTCTACCCTATATTGCTATTTTCCATTGGCATTCTCAGCTATCATCCTATCTATGTAATAAGTTTTGATGATATCAAATGAGAAATATATAAAATTGTGTCCCCTTGTGGGAGATCTATATGTCCCCTTGCAGGGGGATCTATGTGTCACATCGGTCACCCATTCCCTCATGTCCCTATGTCCCCATGCCAAGTGACTTAAGATAAAACCACTACATTCAATGTACATTTGATTCTTTAGATATAAACTATATAATCAATGACATTATACAAAAAATCTATGATAAACTAGACATGATAATAAATAAAACACTGACAAATGAAATGCTAGTCTTCTAAAGTGTGTACACTATTCCCCTTCATGTAGATTTGACAAAAAAGTGCTACGATTTTATAAGAAAAAAGGAGATCAAGCATAGAGTTTACCTGTTCACCTACAGCAACAAACTTCAAAGCAATTTCCTCAAATGACATGATATAACTTGTCTGCATTACAAAATCGTAAATTAAGTCATATCCAATGAAACATTATTTGGCATTAAAAGCTAAGAGTAGCATCCCAAATGAAAATAAACATAGGATAACTAAATACAGCATCAACTAAAATTAAACAACTAACATCACCTAGTAAAACAAATAACTATATTATTATTCTTTGACAATAATGGGAATTCCACTTTCCCATTAACAGTAAACACACCCTTGCATGTACTTGACGTTTTACTCTTCATTCCATAAGCAAGACTACAAGCACTCCTACAATTTGAAAATAAAACAGACAGCTTGAAATGTTGAAGACAACCTTAAGACATATTATACTATTTCTCTTCCATCCTCTCAACTGTTTGTCTTCAAAACCATTTCAAAATATCTTATTAGCTTATAGCATACCAATTACTGAATCAAAAACAAATGACAAAACAAACAAGCAATTAAATTTGAAAAACACATTAGCTGCACATTCAAGAGAAAGAATGGAATTCAAATAGATTTGAATCCTAACATCAAAATAAAACAAATAATGTTTTCAAAAATAACAACAGTTTCCATGGCAAGTGATTTTTTACTTCCCTACTCCATTTGAAACAATAAGTTCAATGAATATGATGTTCGAAAAAGGGCATTAGATTTTATGGATCTGCAAAATTTTAAAATGTTTTCTCTAGTCAAAACAAAAGACAACTAAATCCATGCAAGATCGCTCAATCTTGACTTTACATGCTTTAGGAGTTGCTAGTGCTTGACACCTTCAACTACATATTTGTGCACATTGATAACAACACAGATGATGCTTTTGTAGGCCCCGCCTGTTCTGAAAATGTTCAAGTTTGATTTTGATTTAGCACATAGACTTATGTTAGAATTGCTTCAGTCCCTCGTCAATAACAAAAGTAGATGTCCTCAAAGTCTAGAGAGGTCAAATTTCTAAAGGTCAAGTTGTAGACCTAATAATATGGCATTCATGTCATATTTCCATTATTAAAATATCTCATAAGCTTATAAAAAACTTAATAACTCAGAGAATGGTTTTGTTAGTGCTGCCTGCTCCAAAAATGTTCCAGTTTGATTTTGAATTAGACTTATGTTAGATTTGCTTTACTCCCTAGTCAACAACAATAGAAAATGTCCTACTAGAGAGGTCAAATTTCTAAAGGTCAAGTTGTAGACCTATTAATTTACTGAGTTAGCGTTCATGGCATATTTCCAATATTGGCTTGAAAACATTGCACAAGTTATACTACAAAAGCATAGAATCCATCAGTAACTGTTAATCCTGTTTAATATTTAATTCCCATACATGAAGTTATATCTTCTCAAAGTAATTTATTTAACAAATACTGTAAATAAATGAGAACCAAAATTACTCTAAAATAATACTACTTTCATGTCAATCATCAAACAAGACTAAGAAACAAACATTGCAATATATGCTGCAATGAGCCACATATGGGAGTTTGGTTGATCTCTAATGATACCAATGCAATTTTGAGAAAAGGCCATTCTTCATATTCGGTGGTTGAACTTGAGACCCCCAATGTCAAACTTCTCATTGTCATTACCATTGATGATAGTGGGAACATCTTTCTCCACAACCTTTACTTCAGTATCATCCCCCCTTAAAATAAACTTCTACCTCAACATCTATATTGCTGTCATTACCAGTTTCCTTAACATTAATGGATATCACTTACCCTGACTTGGAGCTTATATAAAGAGACTCTCAATGACCCCATAGAGAAACATTGCAAATGTGGAAATAATTAGTATAATTTCTAGAGGGATCAAGTCCAAGTAATTGGGTAACAGGGACTAAGAGCTTAATGGAAGAAATTAAATAGCAACATGAAGCCAGGAAGAACAGAGTTTTCATATATAATGAATTTGCAGTAAAAACCAGCAATTATATATGAGATGTGTTTCCTCGTGTACAGCAGGGAGGTATTGGAATGTGGGAGATGCTATGAACAGATTAAAGAATATCAGTAAACAAGTTGATATTGACCAGAGATTGAGTTAGGTGACAAGGACTGAAAAGAGAACTTTCATGACACAATGGATGTCAAAAACTTTGTCAGCAAATTGTATGCTATTCTCTACACCTGGTGAATATACAGTGGGAGAAAAGCCCCTGTGAGTCGAAAAAAAAATTTTGCATGAGAGTGCCATATGGCCTCTCCTAGCATACAATTATCATACATGCAATAAGTTGCATCTTGCAATTAGCCACCTACTCTAATCTGTAACTGTAGCTGGAATGTGAAAATGCACACATAATTGCACATAATAAAAATACATTAATAATTTATACTTAGGAATGTAGTCCTCCCTGCTTAAGATGAATCATTGCCGGAAAAATTTATGTTATTCCAACTTTATACGGGGTATCCTCTGTGCTTATCGTTAACCCTCATATTCTATAAGGGTTATACTTGTGATTTTGATCACAGAGATTTTGATCACAGAGATAGAGCTTGCTGGATTATTCATTGGATGGACTGGGGTACACGTGAGCTTTGGTTTAGAGTTGTTGCTCTCCTTTGATTGGTTTGATGATGGGTTGCTGCTACTAGCTATTGGATGAGATCTCTTCATGATGTTTTTATGATATCTTGGTGATGATATGTTCCCCTTCTTGGTGATATTGGCATATCTTGGAAGGTTTTTCTTAGCATTGATACAATTCTTTAACACTGCATTTTATGTATTGGGAACCCATTAACTTAGGGTCTCCCTAAGTTTTAAAGTGTTAATAATTGTGTCTTGGTGTGATTAAGGGGCTTGACATGGTTTCTAAAGATTAATTATAATAATGATGGAGCAATCTAGTGATTGATGTCCTTAATTTTTGCATGGTTCAAAGTGAATAATGTATGCATATTGGAATTTGAAGTCTCCGAGCTAGAATGCCCTAGGAGAAATGGAGGTGATCCACACATGTTCCACCTTCTCATGACACATTGATCACACCTTGATGGAGTGCTAGGCTTGTATACACATGTTGGAGATGATTTGGGGGATATCTCTCTTGAGTTATAATGCAGAAATTTCCCGCCAACAAAAGGTCTTCAAATCTCATGTACATCCTATGTGGAGGATAGGCATGACATTTTGAGCGGTTTTGTAGAGCCCCTAAGTCCTTGTTGCTTGAGGGGAGTGATGATGAAGTTGCAGGGGTTGATGAGGGATTGCCTTATGATGTTTTCAGCCATGATGATATTTACAACAGCCCCATCCACTATTGGATAGAAGAGGCTTGAAGCAGCATATGCCAACCTTGGCATGACTCTTCTTCTCTCTCACAAGCATGATCCTACTTCAAATTTCAGCATTCGAGCAATGAAGATTCCAGCCTATGCTCTCTTGATGATAGATGTGTCATTGTTTTGGTTTGTGACTAAGCACAAGGAAAAGATAAATCGTCTTGGTGAGCTCATCAAGTGGTTGCATTGGTTGCATGATTTGACTTAGCATCATTTTTTCTTCCTATAGTAGAGTAGGGTATGATGAATAAGCTCTTGAGAGAATTAGAATAAGAAGAATAAACTCAACATTATGAGCATTAGATTTCATTTCATGTTCTTTTGGCATTGTTGGATTATGCCATTTCATGTAAAGCCAATTTTGGGCTATGTTGATTTATTGGTCCATATGGACATTGTATATGGTATTTAGGGATGTAAAATGTGTGTTTTATCTCACCACATGGTTTCCTTGTTTTCTTAAGATCCTTTCACAGAATCACAGGTACAACCAAGAGATTTTGAGGTTCTCATGCGCTCTTCCTCAAAGAGTACATGTCCTCAAGTTGGAGGTAGTTGTCACCCCTCATATAGTATGAGGGTTATACTTGTGATCTTGATCACAAAGATCGAGCTGGTCGGATGATTCATTGGATGGACGGGGGTATATGTGAGCTTTGGCTTAGTGTTGTTGCTCTCCTTTGACTGATTTGATGATGGGTTGCTGCTGGTAGTTATTGGATGAGATCTCTTCATGGTGTTTTCATGATATCTTGATGATGATATGTTCTCCTTCTTGGAGATATTAGCAAAACTTGGAGGGTTTTGCTTAGCATGGATGCAATGATTTAACACTAGGTGCATTTCATAGATTGGGAACCTAAGAAACCGGATTCATTGATTAGGGCCTTCGTGTCCCGTGGGGTCGAATCGGACTCGGACACCATGTGAAATCGTGTCCGATTCGACTTTTGGTCGTGTCCGAAATCGGGACACGACCAAAAGTTGAATCGGACACGATTTCACATCGTGTCCCCAACAGTACGATTCGTGTCCTAATTCGAGGACACGATTTCCGCGGAAAAGGCCTGTCGGGGTGGGTTTAAAAACATTTTTTCACTTCTTTTTTGTCATTTGCAATTGTGGAGAAGCTTGAGAGTGGTTTTTTTTTGCAAGTGAAGAAGATTTGAAGGCTTTCCAAGGGAATCCACGTGCATTGGGGGTGGATTTGTGGAGAGGGTTGCAAGCTTAACCATCAAACAAGAAAGGGAATGTCTCAATCAGCTAGGGTAGGAGCTAAGGGGCCAAAGGAAAGGGAGAACTGCACCATCTAGTGCCTCCCCTCCTATTCCTCCAAGCACAAGCGGTTCTCCTCCTCCTTCAAGTGCTCCATCTGTTGGTAGTGGAGCTCATGCTCCATTTAACCCTGTTTTAGCAAGACAACAAGCCCAAGAAAAAAAATGCCCTTTGTGGAAGTATGTGACAAGGAAAGATGGGCCTGGGAAAAGCTTGGTGGGGGAGGCAATGTGTCTTGGAGATGCAATTTTTGCAAGAATGAGTTCAAGAGCACATATTACCGGGTTAAGGGCCATTTGTTGGCCCTTCCTTCTTGTGGGATTTCTTCATGCAAAGCGGTGAGTGTTACCCAAAGGAGGGATATGGAAAGAGAGGATCATGTTGGCTTAGGGAAGGTGGCAGTAGCAAGCAAGAAAAAAGATGAGGATCCTCTTCCATTCTTGAGGAAATCCTCTAGCACCAAGCCTCCATTTCCACCTAGCATTCATGGGAGTGGGGATACTTATCAAACAATAAAGAGGCAATCTCCAAGTGGTCCAATGGATAGGATTTTCCAACAAGAGGCACGAGAAGAGGTGCACCTTACCATTGCATTCTATTTCTACCTCAACTTCATATCATTCAATGTTGCACGGTCACCATTGTTTATTGAGATGTGTCAAAGTCTCATGGAACGAGCTCCAAGTGGTTATGTGCCTCCTGGTTCAGAGAAGCTTAGAACCACATTGTTGGTTAAAGCAAAGGAGGTAGATAAAATTCTTGAGCCAATTAGAACAACATGGCCCTCATCTGGTGTGAGTATTGTTTCTGATGGATGGACGGATCCAGCACGCCATCCACTCATCAATTTCATGGTATCTTCCCAAAATGGACCGGTGTTCTTGAAAGCAATGGATGCTCTTGGGAAATACAAGGATGCACAGTATATGGGTGAGTTATTCATCAAAACCATTGAAGAAGTAGGTGTTGATTCTTGTGTACAAATCATTGCGGACAATGCACCTGTTTGCAAGGCTGCTGGCATGATTGTGGAAGCTAAATATCCACAGGTATGTTCATTTTGGACACCTTTCATTTCTAATTTGCTCATTGCTTGAATTTATCACAAGATTCATGATTCATCTAGGTGTCTTTGACTCATTTGAGTTGTTAGTGTTGTAGAGTCATTTATACATGCTTTTATTGCTCTTACAGGTTTTTTGGACACCTTGCATTGTCCATTCCTTGAATTTAGCACTGAAATCCATTACTTCAGATGTGAAATGGATTGGCAACCTTATTGAGAATGCACGGCATATCCGTAACTTAGTACAAAACCACACAAATGCCCTCACCATCTACAAAGAGTACACACAGCTTTCATTGTTGAAGATTGCAGATACTCGATTTTCTTCCTCATTCATTATGCTCAAGAGGTTGAGGGAGGTCAAAACCGCTCTTGGGTCCATGGTGATTTCAGAGTTCTTGTCTTTTTGGAGAAAGACAGATCAGATTGCTTCACAAAAGGTGAACGAAACGGTGTTAGATGATGGTTGGTGGGATAGGGTATATCTTAGCATTAAGATCATGGAGCCAATCATTTCTTTGTTGCGGTTTGCAAACACGAACCAGTCCATCCTAGCAGATGTTTATGAGGGGTGGGATTCCATGATTGAGTCCATGAGGTCCATTGTCATGGAGAATGAGTGTCCCGAGTATGGGACATCGGCAGAGAACTTATGGTCCATGATTCAGGATATTCTTATCTCCAGGTGGAAGCTAAATATCCACAGGTATGTTCATTTTGGACACCTTTCATTTCTAATTTGCTCATTGCTTGAATTTATCACAAGATTCATGATTCATCTAGGTGTCTTTGACTCATTTGAGTTGTTAGTGTTGTAGAGTCATTTATACATGCTTTTATTGCTCTTACAGGTTTTTTGGACACCTTGCATTGTCCATTCCTTGAATTTAGCACTGAAATCCATTGCTTCAAATGTGACATGGATTGGAAACCTTATTGAGAATGCACTGCATATCCGTAACTTAGTACAAAACCACACAAATGCCCTCACCATCTACAAAGAGTACACACAGCTTTCATTGTTGAAGATTGCAAATACTCGATTTTCTTCCTCATTCATCATGCTCAAGAGGTTGAGGGAGGTCAAAATCGCTCTTGGGTCCATGGTGATTTCAGAGTTCTTGTCTTTTTGGAGAAAGACATATCAGATTCCTTCACAAAAGGTGAACGAAACGGTGTTAGATGATGGTTGGTGGGATAGGGTATATCTTAGCATTAAGATCATGGAGCCAATCATTTCTTTGTTGCGGTTTGCAGACACGGACCAGCCCATCCTAGCAGACGTTTATGAGGGGTGGGATTCCATGATTGAGTCCATGAGGTCCATTGTCATGGAGAATGAGTGTCCCGAGTATGGGACATCGGCAGAGAACTTATGGTCCATGATTCAGGATATTCTTATCTCCAGGTGGGATAAGAATTGCACACCTTTGCATTGCTTGGCCCACTCCTTGAACCCCAAGTTCTACACTCAAGATTGGCTCACTGGTGGACCGGGGCCCTCACACAGAGTCCCTCCTCACATGGATGGAGAGATTGCACATGGGAGGAAGATAGCACTTAGACGGCTATTTCAGGATAGAGACCTACTTGAGGAGGTGGAGGAGAGCTTTGTAGATTTTTCCATTGGCACTGGGATATTTGGAGCCAATGAGGTGCTTAGAGACATGGAGGTTGAGAAACCCTATGTTTGGTGGGAAACTCATGGGGCAACATGCCCTATTCTACAGAAGTAAGCCTTGAGGGTCATCTCTCAAGTTACATCATCCTCTTGTTGTGAGAGGAATTGGAGCACATATGGAAACTTGTGCAGTGTGAAGAAGAGCAGGCTTGAGCAGTCCAGGGCAGAGACAATGGTGTATGTGCTTCCAACCTTCGTCTTATTTACAGGAAGAGGGAGGAGCGGGTGAAGGGAAAGACAAAGATGTGGGATGTCTTTCCTGATGATATGGGTTTGGACAGCAGTACTGAGTTGGCATTAGCCAACATGGATCTTAATGATCCAGTGCTAGAGCCGATCACTTTTGATGATGGTGATCATATGGAGGGGTCATCCTCCACAGCAGCAGATGCAAATCGTCAGATGGGCAGAGAGGAGGAGGAGGAGGAGGAGGATCAAGGTAGTGCCAATGATGAGTTTGTTGATTCAGGCATGGAGGAGGACTATTGACATATGAGATTCTTCCATCTTGATCCACCCCTTTTTGTATTTACTTTAGTCTATTTGGCATTTGCCAGTTCCCAGTGGCATTCCGACATCTATGTAATACATTTTGATTTTGATGACTTAATGAGAAATATGGTTCCGACATCTTGAGCTATTGCCCAATACCTATCAAATTTCAATGCATCTATGTGTCTCATTGTGATTTGTGAATGACAAATGTGTAATCATTAATGTGTTTTTATTCTAATTTCTATTGAATATTTGAAAATGTTCTAGTTTCTAAAGCTTTTTGGATCTATATGTCTATATTTTTAAATTTTAATATATTTTTTAAAAATATATATATGTCTATAAAACGTGTCCTGATTTCGGGGGTCACTGTGTCCGTGTCGGACACTCGTATTTTCGTGTCGTTCATGTCCTGTGTCCTCATGTCAGGTGACTTAGTTGGGAACCCATCCACTTAGGGCCTCCCTAAGTTTTAAATTGTTAATAATTGTGTCTTGGTGTGATTAAGGGGTTTTCCATGATTTCTAAGGATTAATTATGATAATGATGGAGCAACATAGCAAGTGAAATCCTTACTTGAAGATCCCTTTATTTGTTGCCTACTTTTTGCATGGTTCAAAGTGGATAATGTATGTATATTTGGATTTGAAGTTTCCAAGCTAGAACACCCTAAGAAAAATGCAGGTGATCCACACATGTTCCACCTTCTCATGACACATTGATCACCCCTTTATGGAGCACTAGGCTTGTATACATGGGAGCCTAAATGCTAAAGCACCCTAACTCTTTGGAGTCATTTCACACTTGGAAGATGATAAATGCAAGATAAATTATGGTTTTCCTTGAATTGCTCTCTTCTAGCACATATCTTGAGGCATGCACACATTCTATTGCTTGAAACTTGAAAGGGTCGACACGTATGTCTAGGGCACACTCTTCTTGTGTTCATTGCTTGAACGTCCTTGCTTGTATGGAGACACTTGGCACATGGATGTTATCTTGGCATGGTTGGCATTCATCTCTAGTAGAATTTTTCCCTTGATTCTCTCTTCTTGGCATACAATTTTGATGCATGGTGATATTTATTGCTTGTAGGATGGGGTTGTCCCTTTCCTCATGAAGTTGGTTAACTATTGTGAAGAGCTTGCACGTGGATCCTATTGCCACTGAAATGCACACTTCGGGGGAAACGCAGCAGAAATCTTTCTAAGTTAATAGGTGTGACCTTGGGGGAAAGTCTCGAGTTAGGTGTCGTCACCTGATCCTAACTCCTTCGTTTAGGCAAACTCCTAACCGAAGCCAAGGAAAGAGTTTCTAAAGGCTCTTAGATTGTGTTAATTGTTAAGGATGGGATGAGTGTTTATTAGGAGTTTTTTTAAAGTGAAATAGTGAAAATTGACCAAGTTTGTTGCAAATTCGTTTAAGCAAACCAACAGCATGATATCAACATAATTGAAACAACAATAGTAATTGATAATAAGCAAATTAAAGAGATTGTTGCTTGAAAAAGTAAAACCAGTGTCCATGGAGTCACAAAATTAAGCAGTGTTGCTTGTAGATCGAAATGTTTTGCAAGTGTTCTTGGTTTATTTTAATTATGATGGAAGGATGAGTTGATTAAGGGGAAAAAGGGGATTCCCGATATACCTTGCGGTATGGGGAATATGTCTGGATTTTGGTCTAAGTGGTTTCGCACAAGAACATGTGGGTTGGAACGAAATCTCGAGAGCGTGTTCAACACTACACCAACAAGGATGTAGTCTAACGACGCCCTGAGGTCGCTTTCCAGTGGTTCCCGCTTCCTTTGCAAAATTTCCCCACTTTCGATCAAGTCGAGGTAACGCCGGATTTTCGTTACGAGATTTTAATTAAATTTTGTTAAACTAATTACTAGCCACTCTCAATTGCTTTTGATGCACCTTACTATTCGGACGAACCGTAAGGGTGTAGAGCATACGGAAAGGCATCCAAGTTTTACAAGTTTTTGAACAATGTTTTCTTGATTATTAATCCCAAGAATCTCTTTCAAGTCAAAGACCGTACGCGAGAGAGCAAGGGAGTTAATTCCAAAAGTAAATAAATTGAAAACTGAAAAAGGTTCTTTAATTACTACAACAAAGAGTATCTTTTCCCCTTTCGGGTACTTCGGTAGAGCAATGTTGGGTTAGTATACGGTTTTGCAAAACGTGAAAATAAACCAAAGCGAAAGTAAACAAAACTAATCTAACATTAAAAGAAACTAATCTAACAATGACAAAGACTGACAAGGAAAGGTTTGTCTAATTACGACACTAACGAAGTAGCGGGTTAGTATCTGTTTACTTTGCAAGAAAAAAAGAAATTGTTCAATTGTAAAAGATACTACCTGCAAAAGTAAACAAATTGTTCCTACATCCTGAGTGAGTCAATGGCCCAATATTTGGATTGGACCACGACAGTAAATTTTAGTTAAGATAAGTTAATTTTAACCAAAGAAAACTAAACAAAGATTAGAAAACTAAAAAAGCAAAAAAACATGAAAAATGACACCTGTTACCAACTTATTTGTACCATAGTTGGATTATCTAAAGAGCCGCCATTTGACAAACATGATGAATGTTTGTAACATGATGAATGTTTGTACTCCAGTGTATCAGATGATCCAGCATTTATGCCTAGCCAGTTTTGGCTAGCCAGTTTTATTTTTTAGTTGAGATGACCATGGCCCCATGGGGTTTGTAATAAAGTGTGCTAGTAGGATCTGAGTGTCTCGGTTCCCCATGACTTGATTAAGCAACTAAGGTATTCCAGGGAGTTTTTTCCCTTGTCAATTATACTTTGACTATAGCCAAGCTATAATCGATGAGGTTTTATCCCGCTTCCTCCAAAGCTGGAATGCCCGATTTTGAAAATTTTAGACATGGGGGGTTATTAGAGTCCAACTGTTGTATATAAGCCTACTAGACACTATTAGAATAAGTGTCGGTCATGTCTTAAGTCTCTAGGACCCTCAGAAAAAATTTCAAAAAAAATTTACCGGGTCCGTCGAAATTTGGGTTTTTAATTATTTTTAAATTTTAATAAAATTTCTCTATAGTTTAAATAGAGAAATTCCAATTTGTAATATGTCAGTCGTCCGGGGTCCGAATTCAGTGATTGATGGCTCGTTTCATAAGCCAAAAATCACACATGACCCATGGACCAGCTAAACCCAACTTTCGGATGTCAATTCAGCCTCATAATTAATATTTTCTCTAAAAAGCCATTTACAGAGAAATTATTAATTAAAATAATAAAATTGAATATTTTGGAGATATCCAAATCTCTCCAAAATAATCAGAAATGAATAAAATAAAAGGCTAATTGACATGGCACTGGGCATTAAAGAGGATTCCAATCATCTCAGTCATCAACCAGACCACTATACAGTCAGCATAAGTCAAACTCCAATAGAGAATTCGCCCTCCTTCCTTGAAAATCGCTTTTGTAATGTGGCAATTAATGAATGGGTTGGTTGGTTGGCATTAAAGCCAATGGTAGGCGCCTCCCCTAATTTAGCAATCACAGAGACTTGGCTCCCATCTAAACTCCACTTATCACTCCACTTCAACTCCTAGAGAAGCTCACGCATCCCTCCTTCAAGCTCACGCATATCTCCTAGAAGCTCACGTGGATCCCTGTTGGAGCATGCCCATTGGATGGGTGAGACTTCCCATGCAATCACCAAAGTCGAGTTTGCCACTTCACCACCACTCCAAGCCTTTGACTGAGATTAGATTGGAATTCGACTTCATGTTGGTTTTTATTGGCTCCCTTCTCAAGCCAATTCGAATTAGGGGTTTGGTAGCTAGTTTTTTGTTATATAAGGAGGCCATTTTGGCTCTTCTCACATGGATTGTTATTGTAAACTTACTCTACGGAGATTGTAAGAGCTTATAGCTATTGGCTATTGTTGGAAATAAAGTTGGCTTTGGAGGCAAATGATGTGCATTTCTTTTGGCTCATGATCAAATGGTATTCATTGTGAGGTAGTATCTGTAGTGTTTCATTTATGCAATTTCAATCTTGGTTATAATTTATGCTTAGATCTCTTTGTTAAGAGCATAGAACAAGCATTTGATGGTCCAATTTGTTTGTTAGTTTTAGGCTTGAATAGTTTTGAGAGTACAAATTGTAATCGGTTTTACTACCTTGTCTCTCTTCTCATTTTTGTTTAATACTCTTAGTTTAACCAAGCTTTGTTTGTATAAGTGTGTATGCATTGCAGATCCTCAAAAGGTTGAGATGAGATGAACTTGGTTGTATCTCCCTCTTCTCCACCAACAAGAAACTTATGCTAATAGTTTGTTTTTAGGAAACCTCCAAAGGGCAAGATCTAAGGATTTGCATCAAAGCGGAAACGTTGCTTCTTCCATCAACAAAAACCTCATTCTTAAATCATTGGTTACCTTGGTGCTAAAGGGCTTCTTTCTTCAAGCCCATCTTATTTGCTCTTTGATCTCTTTTTTCCCTTGTTTTGCTAAGCCCTAGATTCATCCTAGTCTCTTTCCTCTATTCGTTTCCCCTAGATCCATCCTCCTCTTCTCCCTCTCGTTTTCTCTCCTTCTCCATTCGTTTTGTACATCTCCTTATTCCCCCATAACTCCCATTCTTTTTTCTCCCTTCTCTCCACTCTCTTCAACCTTGCCCTAGCCCTATCCTACCTTCATGTTAGCCTTCCTCCACTCCTCTCATCCATCCTCAAAAGGTCCTAAAAACAACACATAAAATGCTTTTAAAAAGTTGTCAAAAGTTAGTAAGTGTTAGTTCAATCTTAGTTTGCTTTACATCATCTAGCTTAGCTATTTTTTGCATTTTAGGATTTATGCTAGAAGTCTTTTTCTTGCTTGTCAAGTAGTTTATTTAGCATATAGGGTAGTAATAGGTTACTTTTAGGTTTTAGTTGTTTGCATTTTTGTTATCATTTAAAAGATAGATTTTTTATATCAAAATTATTTCAAAAATTTCACATTTTAGATCTCTTTCCCATCACATTTTAGGCATATGTTGTTTGCTGGTCCGTTTTTACTTTTGTGCATTTTTTGAAATAAAAATCTCATAAATCTAGTTTTTGGAAGTCTTTTATAGGTTCTAGTTTAAGTAGTTTCATTATTTTGTCTTTTTCTAATGACTAATGGGTGCCTTGGCTGAGATTTTTTGAGACTTGTGTAGATGCTTCAAAAAGAGGAAACTTGTAAAGAGCTTTGAAGAAGCAAGATCCAAGCTAAAAACTAGAGTGAAGAGACCATGAAAATGATAAAAACTTGAAATACTTTATCCTTTGTAAAAGCAACCAAAGGCTTGCTTCTTCTTTAAATTTTCCAAGTGTTATTTATCTCTCAAAAGTCCTTCAAGGGTTAAGGCCCAAGGCAATTGTAATCAAGCTAATAAAAGGTTAAGTGGAGGAGTCCTCCACTTTTGGGTTTTCTTCCCCATTTGGGGAAGAGTGTTGTGATTGGTTAGCTTAGATTTTTCAGTGCATGCTTTAGATTAATCTTTTATTTCACTGTTTCTCATCCAAGTTTTGACTTGAGGTAGTATCCTTGGGATTTCATCCCAAGGGCAGGACCACATAACTTTGTGGTTACTCCTCTTTCCCCGTTAGCTTCCTTGGTCGAAATTTCAGCTAGCTAGAAAGTTCTCAAGGATTAGCGGTTCTAGTGGTCAACCTTGTTCGGAGGAAGATCCCACCTTAGAATAAATTTGTTTGGTAGAACACTAAGTTGTGCTTTCTGTTATCTTTAAAAACGTCATAATATCTTGTTGTTAATCATCTTGTTATTTCCAATCCATTTAAAAGTTTCATTTATTTCTTTAAGTTTCACAACTGCTTCTACTTTCAGTAAAATAAACAAAGCCTCTTGAGCTTGGTCAAATCCAAGTCAAGAGCACTCTCTGTCAGAGAGCATCTTAAACTTGCATTTTTCCCCTTGCATTAGGCATATTAGAGTAGAAAAGTCTCTTGAACTTTGGTCTTAAGACTAAGTCGAGAGCGCTCTCTATCGGAGAGTTGAACTTTGCTCTTTAATAATAAAATACTTTCAACTCATATTTCCCTCCTAATAAATTTACTTTGGTCGATTGTCCAACACCCGTATGCTCTACCAACCTAAAAAGGTTGGGCTAGTACTCAGAAAGGTGTGGGATTTGCTAATTTTACAAGTGATAACCTAATTAAAACTTTACCCCAAAATCCAAACCAGCGTCAAATATTGAGGTTGCTTCCTGAAACGGGTGGTGCCGAGAACCCACTGTCAGACTCGAGGGCGGTTTAAACATTGGACACCTATCCTCTGAATCTGGGTGCTCCCGACCTATCATCTAAGAGGTTGCCAGTATTTTTCCTGGTTAGGTTTACTCTTTTGATATCCTTGTTCTTAGCTTAATAATCAAGACCATTAAAATATTCAATTTATCAAGATAATTTGCATAACGATCTCACAAACGGCACTTTTTCAAGACCCACACATTCAGCATCACAATCTTTACTTTTCTTTGACTCCATAAGGCACTGGTTATTTAAAAGTTTATATCTTGATCAGGACCATTTGTCCTTGTGTTTATTTCATATTGTGAATGCTTTAGTGATTTATCAAATCTTGCCATCTTGTTATCTTATTTGGCAACGTGGATTGCATCTTATCTTGCTTATCACATCTATAATATTAGTCTTATCACAAAAATTCCTAAACAACACTCATTTGCATCACCCCATACAAAAAAACCTAAAAACACATAAGAGCCTTAGTGAAACTCTTTGTAGGGACTACCCCCCTTGGCTTCGTTAGGAGTTAGCCTAAACGGAGGAGCTGGGATTCAGGTGACAGTACTTGGATCATTGCTTGCCCCCAAGGCCACACCTCTCCCCACTTCCAGTGAGGGAGATAGCTTTCGAAATATTTCTGCTGCTGGTGTGCAGTCTGGCGGATAACAACACCGACACAAATCCCCCCAAGGGGGATGGGGAGTGGGTTCTTATGAGCCCACTCAAAACATTTTATTATGAGTTTACAATGCAATTTAAACTAAAAAAAAGACCTCCTCTTTCTCCTTATAGATATTGGCGAAAAGAGGTTACAAAAGCTTTGGGGAAAGCTAGGAAGAAAGAAGAGGGTTCAAGGAGGTCTTGGTTTGCTTGATCTTGCCAAAATTGGTCTTGTTATCACACAACTTGTAGTTGTCCCTAAAGATATCCCATTCGGAATGGTAGAGGAGATGGACAACTAAAGAGGTGACCCAAGAGATGCCACGGTTCCCAATGCAAGCTGGGAGTCACGATAACCAAGGCACTCTTCACTTTAGATCTAGACAAGTCAAGACCAAGGGGGAGACCCTATAGCCAATCAAAGAAGATTATCCAAAGCAATCATTCCTAGGGGTATGTGAAAGTTGAGTTACGGAAACCAAAGCAAGCTTAGGTGAGTCCAAGAGTTTAAGTGTGGTGGAAGAGGCTTAAGATATGAGAAGTGTTTCAACCAATGAATAAGTTAGGCCACCTAGGGAGATCAAAGAGATAGATCTAGTACCATGAAATACACAAGTGGGACCCACTTCCTTAAAGTATGGAACTGACCAAATGGGCCCACAAGGTGAAGTTAGGAGTGATATGGCACTAAGGGGTATTTGATGATGTGGATCTATGGATCCAAGTTAGATTAGGCAACACCCACATATGGGATCTAGCACATGACATAATCCTCAAGGAGTGCGAATTGACCCAAGGAGACTAGTGCCTTGAAATGAAGGGGTAAATGGAGTCCAAAGTATGCCAAATTGTAGACCGAGATGGTTAAGTCAATTATCAAGGTGGGTTTTTAGTGGCATGCCCCAAGGTAAGCTAGATCTCCATAGATCTAAGGTTGAAAGTGCATCACCCAATGACCCAAGTGGGGCACAACCCTCAAAATGAGGAATGCGGCCCACCAGGCAAAAATCAAAGAAGTGAAACACTAGGGGTAGGTTATCAAGTGAGAGGAGTGCAAATCAAGTGGGATCTCACCTACTCATGTCTTGGAAGTAGCAAAACTCACCATCCCAAGGAGTGCGACCTCACCGAAGGAAGGCTAAGTGCTTTGGGAAGTGTGTCAAATGAAGCCCAATCCACACCAAACTATAGATCCGAATTGTCATGGATGCTATAGAGGTGGGTTTTCAATATCTTACCCAAAGCCAAGCTAGATCCAAGAAGATCTAGGAAAATAGAAAAAGAGGGTTTTGATTTTAATGGAGTTTTTGACCAATAGGATGGAGAGCAAGCGAAATCAATATGTACCTTGTAGATCTTACCTCAAAGCTTGCGACCTCTTAGCATATGGAGAATTCTTGCCCTAGTTACAATTCCAAGCTTGATCCAAGTGTCTTCAACCAAAATCGTCCAATCCCTAGGAGGAGAGATGTCCCATGAAAACCTGTAAATCAAACTACATCAAGTTAGATTTGATCCACAAATCCATAAGATCTAAGCATGCCATATCAAGAAAGCAATCAATGGACAAAGCACAATTGAAAAACTCCCTCAAGATGAAGACGTTTTGCCCATGGGAGATATGAGCAACCCCTACAATCTTCCCACAAAGCAAATCGTTGAGCTAGCTTCAAGCAATTCGGCCTCCCTTCTATTGATGTCAATTTCACCTGTAGAGCAAAGAATGTCTAGAAACAAGATGCAAGAACATATACAAGAGTAACCCAATCAAAGCCAAGAAGTAGATCTCCAAAATATTATTTTCATTCCAAGTTTTCCAGAGCCCAAAGGTGCTTTTACAATAGGGGGTCTCCTCCTTATATAGGATAATAAAGACCAAAACCCTAAATCTCAAAACCACTTTACAATACAACAAGATGAGTGGTTGAGATTAAAAGATCTCATAATCTAATCAATGGCTAAGATGAGCCAATACATAATATCACATGGATCACTCAAAAGAGGGATGACGTCATAGCCTAAAATGACTCATGGAGGGTGACGTCATCACTAGGAGGGGGCTAAGACACATGGGCCCACCTCATATGACTAGGACATGACTCAATAAGCTCATGGTGGGGCTAGGAGGTATCAATCCTTACTAGCTCATTGCCATGGCACAATAATATAAAATAATATGTTCAAGATAATACAAATGATCAAATCTTGTCTCCAAAACTGAGAGAGACATGCAGTAAATGGCCTCCTGTAGCCACTGTGGACCCCACTAACTAATGATATCTGGCTAGAAGATGGGAGGTTCACCCTGGAAGACCTCTGTGAAGACCAAGTGCCAAAACCTTGCCTCAATTGCCCAAATTGAATTCCTCAGTGACCCTTTTATTCCATATTTTATCCGCCTCGGTAACTGTGAAGCTTCCCAAACTACCTAGGCCCAGTTTGAACTCTCTCAATCTAGGCCCAGTTTGACTAAAGCAAACTCGATCCCAGAATCTCAGATAATCACCTCCATGAGGTGAAGTTTGGACAAGATATCCTGAAGCTAGCCTTGGAAGCATTGTCTCTCAATGAGGGCTAGGGTGCCATAGCCTTTGTTGAGCCTAGGTTGGAAGTCTTGCCACATTCTAAAATGGGGTCCTATGAGTTGGACCCTGAGGCAGGTGTACGTTGTCGTGATCTCAATCTCTCCCCCTCAGAAGTAGAAATGTAACTCAAAAAGGAGACTTTTCGATGAGTTGAAGATCATAACCTTGGTTTTACCCAGGTTGACTGTTAACTGTTGAAGATCACAAAAGTTAGCCAGAGCGCTAATCTACCTCTAAAGGGCCTCAAGAGTAGAAGCCAACAAGATCAAGTCATCGGCAAAAAGGAGCAAGGAAATCAGCACCTAGTGTAGAAGGAATCCATCTCCCTCTTGGAAATGCTCATGAAGGAAGGACTCCAACTCGTCAACATAGATCCCAAAGAGAGTCGATGAAAGGGGGACACCTGCTTTACCCCAATGGTACCCTAGATGAAGTTAGAAAGGCCATGTGTCATGCAGAGGAAACCCAAAACCGACTCATACAATCTCATGATGGCTGGCAGGAGGGTCTTAGATATGCCGATATAATGAAGTCGTTGGAGCAATGCCTATCTCAAAACTGTGTCAAATGCTTTCGAAAAGTATACAAAGCAACAATAGACTTTCGAAGAGCAATGGTGGGTTTCCTCAATAATGGCTTTGAGTGTGAAAATGTGATCAATCATCTAATACTTTGGGCAGAGACCTACTTATCCTCTAGTCCTAAGATGTCGGCTCTCCAACTCATTAGAAAACCACAAACACGGGACCATGGCATAAAGCTTGGAGAATGTGTGTCCAACCATGATAGTTAGATCATTGTTCAGCTCAGTGTTATAAAAACCGGCCCGGAACTGGCAAAACCAGTCGATCCAACCGGTTCCAAGGCTCAACCGGTCCAACCGTCTGTTGCAACCCGTTTTTGACCGGTTCGATTCTGAACCGGCCGGTTTCCATGAGGAACCACCGGGTTTCGTAGGGAACCGACTGGTTTTTCAAACCGGTCGGGTTCCGTACAAAACCGGTCGGTTCCATACAGGGGCTTTATGGGGCAAAAACCCAAGTTCTGAATTTTTTTTAAATTAAAAAAGCCAAAAAAATAGCGCACGTCGGCCACATTTTCCAACATAATTACCATTCCATCACTATATAATGGCGTGGATACCCTCCATTGCAATCACAATTCAATTGACAATCTTCTTTGGATTTTTCTGGATTGAGTCGTGCGAATTACAGAGTCACAGCAACAAGGCGTTCGGGATTCTGGAATCGAATTAGAAGTTGGAGCTGCTCATCCCGTGGCACAACCGGATTTTGCTCATCCTGTGGCACAACCAAAGTTTGGAGCTTCTCATGCCTCATCCCGTGGGCCGTAAGTATCTTTGTCTTACCGTCTTACCGTAAGTATCTCTGTCAGTCGGATTTATATTACACGCTGGCGGCTGCGAGGTCAACAATCATTGGTGATTGTCTCGCTCGAATTGTCTTCTTCGTCGAAATCATGTTGGGGACCAGGGCACTGCCGAGTGTATGACAGTTAACCCATCACGTCCTGATTCAAATTCACGATTTCCCTTTTTTCACACAGGCGTTATCACGATTTGCTAGCGCTCATTTTTTTACAGTGTATACGTAATAATGAATTCACATGGATGAACATAGATTGCACTCGCTGTTGTTTTGGTCTTATATAATCTAACTAGTTATATACATGAGAAACTTTGCATATTTGTGTATAATGGATTGAATTCATATGGATGCACATGAATATATATTTATTTTTTGAAAATATGAATATTTTATGTATTTTTGCTCAACCGGTTTTTTGAACCGATTTTTTTCCCGGTTTTTGTCCGGTTCTGGTTCGGTTCCGGGTCCTGGTGTCGGTCGGTTCGACCACCGGTCTGGTTCGGATAACATTGGTTCAGCTCAAAACTACACCCCAATTTAAGGATCAAGTGAATAACGTGTCTAGACTAGGTGTGGGAAAAATCGAAGCATACCACATGGTTAAATAAATTAATAATGTGCAAGTTGAGGAATAGGATGCCATGCTTGAGGAATTCAGCATGGAGGCCTTCCTCGTATGTTGCTTTATTAGTGCTCATAACCCTGACTGCTCTCTTGGTGTCTCTCTCAAAGAAGAGATGGCATGAAGGGGGGGATACGGATGGGGGGTTGTTCGGGAACATCGAGGTCGTGTGCAAGAACATGGACTAGGGGTCTAGGTTGGGGGAGATGGCGCAATGTTTAGGGAAAAGGGTACATCAAAAGGTTTTTGGGGAGTGGTAGAGGGTCGTGCAAAGTTCAAGTCTCCTCTGGGAGAGGAACGCTCACTTCATACAGCGTAGGAAGCAACAATAGGTTTTGCGAAGGTGGGGGCAAGAAGAAGGGTCATGTGTGAGCGTGAAGTGGAGATGCTTGTGGAGGGTTTTGCATTCATCATTGAACCAATGGTTCATGGTGAAAGAGACAAGGGTGGGTTTATGAGTATGTTGTCTTATGGAGTGAGGTTAGGAGTCGAGGATTGCTTCCTCTAGATGTTTACAATGTCTCATACTTCATTGTGGCTATGTCCAATGACATCAAGTGAGAGATGGGGGGGAGCAACTCCTTAAGACGAGTGGTGTAGGAGTCTGCGTATTCTCTATCGAAAAAGAAGGTGGTGCAGGTGGGGTGGTGGGGAGGGTGATGTGGTGAGAGAAGGGGAGGGGGATGCAGAGAGAGAAAGTGAGGAGGGCATGGTCTTCCAATGGGAGGGGAGAGCCTGATAAGTGTCGAATAAGTGGGAGGAGGTCTTGGTTGGCCAAAACATAGTCCACCACACTAGCCCCTCGCTATGTGGGAAGCAAGTGAACCTTCCTGATCATGGATAACATGGGGGACCTGTTATCACATATATAGTAGCTGGGCTACCATATGTTTTATTTCAGATTCCAGTATATTTTTCAGCCAGTTCCCTTACATTGAGATGCTGAGATGAGCATCTATGTTGGATCACTTTCATGATTATGGACAACAGTATATTCCTATGCCATGACTGAGTCTCAAGAAACTCAGATTTGATGACTGATGTAGCCATTTAGCCATTTTCAGAGCAGTATGTATTGCCCAAAGTTGCAGCAGTAGGTTCTCAGTGGACAGATGACGGTTCAGACGGTTTATGTACAGGTATATGACCCAGCAGGTATTATCTTGTGTTATGGTGGCATGTCTTAGCACTTAGTGTCATGATCTAGCGATCATATAGATATTTGGACCTGGTTGTTTTATTTATATACATATGTGTCCTCACTCAGACTTAGAAGTTCTTGACTTATACTCATTGGTTTTACCCTCCTTAGGGAGAATAGAGGTGATCATTCCCACCATCTTTTGGCTTGCTAGTGTTGGCCTCATTATTCACTTTCTCCACCCATCCATTACCTTCCAGTCTTTGTTACTACCCTAACTTACTACTTGACTAGTGGCATGGAGGACCTTCCCCCACTTTAGCCTCTTTGTTGGATGAGCTTCCCTCTTGTATTATGTCTCGGCTCTGAGCTGCCTAAGTTGTGTTGACTAAACCTGAAACAGATAGTGCTACCATCAGTACAATGTGTATGGAAATGAAATGTATATCTTAAAGCCCATTCTAGAATGTGTTTCTTAACACACGTGAATGCAAGGCAAGCCTAATGAAATTGGCTTTGAAAGTTAAATGTGAAATGTAAATCCAAGAATGTGTTTCTTAACACACACGGATCAAAAAGCCTTAATAAATGTAAATCAAAGAATGTGTTTTTTAACACACACGGATCAAGGCTAAGGAAGTGTATCAAAGGCCTAAAAAGCAATGGTTTATCAAATGCTATATCCAATGATTGTTGGCCTCTCTTGTATTGATTTATTCCTCACTAACTTGCGAGTTATCATGTGAGATGAAGTAGGGGGCAGCTAGTTCTAAGTGTCCCCTAGAGTCCTGAGTTACGGTTTGTCGGACACGTAGTCATGGCGACTCTAGAAAAGATCCTCACGGAGTTGTATCAGTTTGGATGTGAGTTGTAGGCATCTGTCAAGGTTGAATAAGCACTTCTGAAACAGCTTACCCATTTGTGAGACACTGCCCTCCCCTGTGTTACTGCTTGTCCAGCATATGCTAGAGTGTGTATCCCCTTTCCATTTCCAAAGTGTCACAGTGTCAAGTCAGTGGTCATCCTTTATCCTAGCCTTATGAGTTTTAGCCTTCACCCATCACTAGCAAATTGGTCACAGCTATAAAGTGAGTATAGTCTTGAAAGTCTAGTCTGAGTCATAATAATAATATTGAAAAATACTTAATATTTGGTTTTAGATCGCCAGAGAATTGATTACTATATGTTATATTGCTACTTGAATGATTTGTAGAGCATGTCTTCACCTCTAACACTTGCAGCAGTTTGATTTTAGCCTGCGTCATTTTATGGGTCATGCTGACTTGGTCAAACCTAGTTTGACCACAGTCAACTACATGACATGAGGTGGATAGACCTTGGTTGATACAGATAGATGATATATGAGGTCACCAAATGGTTCCATGCATTGGTTATAGGTTTATGATGATGATTTGGTAATTTGTCATATTTGATCATTTACAGATTATTATTATTTTTATCTGTTTGGATATATTATATGATCATGCAGAGATCCATATGGTGTATGAGTACACACCTCTGGTAGATTTGGGCTCTCTGATTCCATTGGGACAGTTGGTTTTCAATTCCAGGCAGTTACAGTGAGTATTTTCCTCAGTTTATCACTCTGGTGCATATTTACCATTAAAAATGGCCTGTCAGAGTAGTTCCATGATATGATTGGTTCACCTATGGCGCTACATAGGGGGTATAGAGTGTAGCCACTTGTTTTTACTACATTGCTAAGTTCTCGGACATGTTGGTGCAGTCAGATTTGGCCCCAGGTGAGTAGGCAGAGAGTTACAGGCATTTTTATACTTTCCAAAGGATTTACAAAGGATAAAAAATGGTTAAAATGGCTACTGAAGAAATCGATTTGGGCTACTGAGGCAAGGAATTGTATTGATGTTGTGTTTGATGTCTCCCACTCTCCAGATCAGTTGTATCAGTCAATGGGGCCCACATACACTTTCCGGCACATTTCAAGGTTTTCTGGAGCCTTTGGAAGCTCACGACTTCCCAGAAGAGCACGATTTGGTGCTTGGTTGAGTCATTTATTATTATTGTGCCATGGGGACACACTAGGGGTGTTAGATTGTGCCCCCTAGACCCACCATGAGCGGGTTTGTCATGTTATTTTGTCACATTGAGTGGGACCCCCCTTCCTAGGGCGATTTTGTCCATGTATATGTTATATTTTTCAGTTGATCCATCTACTTTAGGTTGAGCTCATCTCAACCGTAGATTAGAACTTTATTATCTTTTAATGTTAGCCATCCATTCAAAAGGTGGTTAGGGTTTTGGTATCTCTCCATCCTATTTAAAGGAGAGAGCTCCTCATTGTAAAGGGACTTGGCTCTGGAATTTTGGAATAAAATATTTTCTCACAGATACTTGTCTTTTGGATTTGGATGTCAATGGTGTTGATTGAAACTGTTCTTCCTCTGCACTGAGGGTTTGGTGATTATTTTGCATATCTATTTCTCCACGTTTTTATCTACAAGTGAGGAGGCCGAACTGGTGAGGAAGGCGCATCGGCTAGGGAAGACCCTCCCTGCTATCTTCTCTTCTTTTCGACGGTTACAAGGAGTATTATTATCTATGTACCTCTTACTCTTTGTGATTTTTCTCGTCATTTGTTTTTCTTCCATTCTTGTTTGAACTGATTGATTTTACTTGTCCTTGGTTAATCAGGAAGAGGAGGGCGCACATGTGGAGCTGGGCAATTTGTGGGTGCAAGATAAATCAACAAATTCTCATTTGATCTCTGCGGGAGCAATCCTCAACACCTTGGCAAACATCTCCATCATTCAGGTACGCTTGTGAGGTAAGATTTCTATTTCTCAAAACTACCCATTTGTCATTTACATTAAAAACCCTAAGTAAAATCCTTCGGAAAATTCTACAGCTCAAAAGACTTGGTTAACAGCATAACCATTTCTGGGTTTTATGGCTTTTGCAAATATCTAGGTGGGTTCTCCAAAAAGTCATGCTTGGAGGAGTCCATAGGCCCATTTCCCAAGGCACTAGCCTCTCTCAACCCTCACGACTTTCCTGGCTTGCCTGATTTCCCTGTCTTTTGATCCTGTTTGTTGAGCTTGTTGGTTTGAACACTGTCGGATCTGTCTCACAAGTTGTGCTAGAAAGCCCCTAACCTGAGATCCAATCTTTGGGACACTTTCCCTGTTTTAAGGGTCATGTTTCCCAAGGCAGCCGAATTTGACCATTTTAAACTAGCACCTGAATCCTGGAATCACACTTAATTATCAAGGCACTGTGTGTTATTAATCTGTATCATTTCACACCTTTCCTAAGCCTCCACAATGGTCTGAATCCCTTAATTCTAGGGTTCCATACCTGTCACCTTACGTACTTCATCCTATCTGATTTGATCTGGTGATTTGGTCTAATCTCTCCTATAGAGAGTAGATCAGGATCTCCCCCTTGTTGTCTTGGCTTTGACAACTCAAGTGAAGATTGCCTCGATTGGCGTGACAACCAATCCCTTGGAGATCGAGGCTATCTTGGTTCACCACTTTGGTTGCCTGTCCCCTCTACCATCCTTATGGATCCACCTTTTAGGGGCAACTACAAGACCATTCAAGATCAACAAGTCGTTGGAATCGCCAAGCTATAAAATGTGTCTCCCATAAGTTGTAAAGGGCTCAATCATGTCATTGAAACACCTTTGAGGCCAATTGACTTCGGTTCTAGCTCTTGTAGGCAAACTGCATCCTCAGCTATATCATGTCAGGATACCTGTAGGTTTTTGGTACGAGCATTGAAGTCCCCCAGTAGAATGACTTCCCCAATAGTGGAGTAGTGGGAGATGTCGACATAAAGATCGAAGAAGGGGTCTCCCTTCAACTCCCTATGAAGTGCAAAGTGTGACAAGGCTGGGGGGAAGTAGCATACAACAATGTAATTGTCTCGAAGTAGGGGAACATTCTTATGAATCTGGACACTTAGGAACCTAGCGTGCTCATCCGACACCACCATAGTATCTCGACTCTGAAAAGAGTCACGTATGAGACATGCAACCCCCTTGGAGCCTCTGACACTATCAGACAATGTCTCCTATCACTAGGACCACGCCCAGTGGTATCCATGTATCTGAGGGGGTGTCCACATCAGGCTCGCACGGTTCTCTGTGAGAAAGAGGAGGTCGTGGGACCCAACTAAGTCTTGAAGTGTGCCTAGGGATGACCAAAACGCTCCATTGCAGTTCCAACAACCAATGGAGATGGAGATGGCAGATGAGGCCCCTTTTCCCTATTCACCTCCCAAATGGGCCTATCATTTAGACCAAGGGCGGGAGTCCCATATTATAGCTCTAAGGTCTCAAATAATGGCCCATTTCGCTTCATTCCTTGTTGTTGTGACTAGGACTGTTTAAGCTCAGCCTATTGGGCTCTAGTGAGGTCAGCATCAAGGAAGACTCTGTGGGAGGGAAGTCAATCATCTCTTAGCCCGGAAGGCTCTGAGTCGATCCTCTAATTCCTGGAAATGGAGGAAGAGTGTGGCGTTGGCACCCATCCAAGCATGCTAGATGCTGAGGTCTTTCAAATCCAATGTGCCGTGAAGGAAGGAGGTGCCAATCTATAAAGGGTCTGATGGGGCCACGGGGGAGGAGCCCACGCACTCTAAGATTAAGTTCCCGAGATCTGCGAAGGCATTCTTTGTGTAATTTGGTTTGAATCACCTCCTCCAACTCGACGAGTGGGAGGGACAGCTAACTTTTTTGGACCATCTGGACCCAAGAGTTAAGGGTTTGCTGTTGCATTTCCGTTTCTTGTTTGAACAATGTCAGCTGGGATTTCATTTCCTCTTTGCAGATATTTAATGTTAGAAATTTCGGACTGGAGAGTGGGGGAATCTGCAAGTGGGTTTTGCAAATGTATGTTTTCTTGGTGTTTCATTTCAGAAAGTAGTTGTTTAAGATCTGTCACCTCTAAATGGAGGCAATTGTTCTTGGTTGCAAGAGATTCCATCTTTCATAGCAGGTTCTTAATTTGGGATGTCCAAAACGAGAAATTTGATTCTATAGCTATTAAGATGGGGCTGTAACTTGGTCCCTGAGTGTTGTTGCAATTTTGGAGGTACTCGAATTGATTTTTTTTTGCAGAATACACTGATTTTTGTCTCTGTTTTCCCAGACTACTCATCACTGGAGAGATTTTTAGGGATTTTTAGTGTTAAATCCATCATTGCCTGTGCTACAATATTCCTGATTTTCACTGAAGATGAGTATTTGTGTTGTGAATCGGGTCAAACCCTCGAAATTCACCAATATATGAGTACTTGTTCTGTGAATCAAAGCAATCTTTTGTTAATTTACATTTATTTCAAGGAAGAGGTGAATCAAACAGGCTTGTTTTTTACAGGGTCAGGCTTAACAAATGAGCTAACAGGTTGACAGGTCAGCCTTTTTCGGATTGCCTCAAAGACTGGTTAGAATGTCGAAGACGAGAAAAAATCGAAACATGCACAGAGATAAGCAACTGCGGGGATCGAGATTGACTGAGAAACCGTGGAAATTTTGGAAATTTCACCAGCAATTGGACGATTCTGGTCTCGACTACGAATTGAAAGCCCCGATCCGATCCAATGCAAGTTGAATTTGTAGGGTTTCAAGGCCTTTTGCTTTCTGCAAATTGTAGCTGTCAACTTCGTTGGTGATCACAGAGTCATGGTATCACAGAGTCATGGTGATTTCAAGCAGAACCATGATATGCTGACGCAGGAAATTACACAGAACAATAATGTGTTTAAGCAGGAAATCACAGAGTCATGATACATTAAATCAGAATATACTAAAACCGAGATACATTGACAGATAAGATCCAGCAAAGCCACAATATACTAATGGCGGTCATACAACAGTTTTTCCCCAAGGACAACTGTAATGAAATGAGTTCTTGGGTATTATCTTGCTATGAATAGATATTATTACACTGAAAATCACATGAAGCTCTAATATGCATGTTTTCTTCTTTTCCTTTATAAGATTAATTATTATAAGACCCATGAATTAAATAAGGAATCTTCAGTAGAGAATAAGACCCTCACATCAGGAACATTCTCATCCCACGCTGGTCTGAGACAACGTCTAGTAGCACTGCAACCATTGCAAACAAAGTCCTCAAACATGAGAACTGGTCTTCATAAATATGTACAACACCAATAGGCAACAGCCCCTAGAACTTGCAACTTCTCTTAATCCTACAAGCTAGACTCTGTTAGTTTTGTACCTTGGACGAGTTCCCCTAGTGACTCCTAGCCTAAGTCACTAAAGAGGGGGAAGTGGGACCCTCACATTAATTAATCATTAATGAGACTTTAAAGTCACTTTTGTCCTAAGTCATAAAAGTGGGTGAGTAATAATTAATTAAGGGATTTAATTAATGTGATTTTACTCACATCTAATCTCGGCGATTGATTAGATTTAATCTACACCATTGGATTAAGATTCCTTTAGGGATTGGACAAAAAGGAGGGAGGCTAGCATACCTAATTCATTATTGAGTTTGTGAATGAGAGAGCACGAGAGTCTGAAGGAGATAGAGCGCAGGTACTGAAGCGTGACTGCAATTTTCAGGGCAAGAGTTTCCAGGTTTGGGTTCCAGTTTTAGCACAGACTTCGAGGCATTGCTTCCAGGCATTTATTATCAGCATTGGTTACTGTTTGCAGCAGCTAATCTTCAGCAATAAACCCGTGAATCTTCCAGTCCAGATGTACTCCATTAGCACGCAGTTCGAGGAGTGAATCCTGAGCTATCTGTCACGTGATTCTAGGTTACAGTCTGCACAGTGTTGTTAAAGTTTGACTGGTACTGTGATAGGTACAGCAGTCATCCCATTCACGGTTTAGAGGATTGGTCCCTGCACAAATTCGGGTGACAGCAGTAGATGCATATTCTGGGTTTTATGCACAAAGGCAGAAGAAGGTACAGCGAGTATCAATGCCATTAATAGCACAGAAATTGAGATAGTTTCTGCTCTGATTTTTGGGGTGGTTTGGCACCAAAATCGAGGAGGAGAATACAGCTCAGAATCCAAGCAATCATCTGCACAGAATTCGAGAAGACTCTGCAAGGCAGTCTGGGGTGCAGTTATTGTAGAGATAAGTTGTATTTGCTTTTATACTGCTGTTAAATTATCATGCTGAAGAAATAATAAATACCTCTCTCTCTCAACTGGTTTTCCCCGTGGGGGTTTTTCCAGGGCTCGATTTGGCCAAAAATCCTTGTGTCAAATTTATGTGTGAATGTTGTGAATTAGTTTGCAGCCTGTTAATTTCCTTTAGCTGTGTGTTTATTGTTTATCTAAAAGTGCATTAAGTAACCTACAGCCAATGCAAAACAGGCTGTAGGTGAAAACCACCTTAAACTTGGCATTAAACCAGCAGGCAGTTGAAGGCAGAAAATCTACAGACTCAAGGTAACCTTTCTACTAGTCAACCTGTCAAAGAATTTACAATTTTAAGGAGAAAACCCCTGATACAGAATGAGCTCATGTTCTTAATGATCCTAGAGACTTTAACTAGTTTGCACTTGTTATTTATTACCAGTCCTACATGGAACCCTTTTTCAAAACCAAAATTTTCAGTACCAAAAACATCATGTTCAGTTAGAAAAATGAAAGAGTTATCGACACTGCTTCTCTGAAATCATTTATTTAAACATTGTCTATCCCCCATTATCATTTTCTAATTAGGATATGTTTGTAAATAATTCTGTTCCATTTTTTTCAAAATTTAAATAATAGATTGAGAAGTTGATCTGAAGCTTAATAAATTAAGATACTAATAGGTAACAGTCTTAGAATAATCAATCACATGTCATGAAGAAACTTAGAAAAGGCAGAAAAGGCACCTTAGCATAAAAGGATGCCGCTCTCATGAAATCTTTCGCAGAGAAGGCAGTTTCGGCCTGCAGGAGAAACACAGCCGCAAAATTCAGTGATCATATTTATTTTGAATAAGATAAGGTAAGATAAAATAATTTTAATAATGTCCAACAAATGACCACAAAAGTAGGTCAATAGGACTAGATGATACATCCAGTATGAGTACACTATGGGAGTGCAAATCCAGCTCCTAGAAAATGAAGAAACTAAGATAAAATAAAGATACAACTACAAGTATAGCCTTATAAACATGTATAAAACTGTATCAAAGGCACGGGATGCAAAATACAAAGTGAGATTGTCCAAGGCTGGACAACTCAAACCACTCAAAAACCTGTCAAGAGAGGGGAAGAATGCAAGAGAAAGCTGAATATGGATCCAGTGATGTCAAGATCTCCTAGACCTGCTGGTGGAGGGCAAGGGGGGTGAACAGAATAAACTTTTCCTTATAAGTAACAAACAATAACCAGAAGATTTCCCAATGAAATCCAATGTGTTTCATAGAACCATAATGAAATGCAAATTCACTCAGTACAACATAGTTCAGGTAATTGGTCTTGAAAGCAAAGATATTTCAAAAACGTCATTGTACAATAAAAGCTTCATAACATGTCTCTCATTGAATAAATGTAGCATAGTCATCACCTGCGCCAAGTATACTTGGTCTCTCTGAAGAGCATTCCTACAGTGCTCTAAAGCAGCAGCATATTCCTTCAACTCTAAATAAACCTGCCACATATCTTGCCCTTCATCATGTACAGATATCTGCAATATATCCAGTGCAAATGAGCATTTAGGATGTTAAATAGAGCAAGCAAAAAGAACTGAACTCCAAAGCAAAGTAAAGATTAGTTCTCAAAAGAAATGCCATAGAAATCTCCAATCAAATACAAACCTCAAATATGGAGTTTTCGTCATAAGCATAAAACACACCAGCAGTAGCATCACTACAAAGTCCAAGAATCCCACCAGAAATTGAGTCAAAAGCATGGTCAAACTGCAGCTCTTCTCTGACTTTTTGATTCACTCTATTTACAACCTGAATCAAGGGATAAAATACAGGAAGATCGTAATCTAATCAGGACCAGATCCATCTGAAATGAACTTAATAATGATGCCCATTAATTAAAATGTGTAGCACTTGGTTGCAATGTGCCAATGATTCAAGAAACAAAGAAGCACAGCCTCTGTGATCTAATTTCTTTATTTTTAAAAGATACTTTGCATCATGTTTGTTTATAAAGTTCTCATGGAAGATGCAAATTATAATGATGAATTGAATTGCATTTATCTGCTGTTTAACAAATATATATGTAGTCATTTATCTAGTTCCAGAATGAATAAGTTACAACTCCACTAGACACAACAATAGTAAAACAACTCTCACCTTAACCTTGTTATCACAGAGCAGCAAAAAGTGGAACTCTGATAGTACAAGCGATTGCGGCTTTTTTAATTCCTGCTCTTTTTCTAACTTTGAATACTCAAAGAGGGCCTTGTTTTCCACAAAGTTGTCATCTCCATGGCCTGAGTTGCTAATGAAAAATTGCACAAAGAAGATCGGAGGAGATTAATAGTTCTGGCAAATACCACTCAAAAGAATATGTTTTCATTAATAGTTAGGATACAATGTACAGATCAATCAAATGGTTTAAGCATCCACATGATTAAACATGATATAGAATTTCCACCTAAGAGTAGAAGTAGAGCTTAATGTCAAATCCACTTATATATTTGCCTTAGTTCTTCAGGGAAACAAAACCATACTAATAAAATATTTTAAAATGGCAACAAAATTGAAAATAACTACCGCAAAATAACATGCAGAAGCAGATTCCATAAAGGGAATTAAATTTTACAGCAAAAAACACCTATGATGATTTATAGAAATGGATACCCTACCTTTGTGGTGTCCCAAGATACAGATTACCATAGTATATGCCTGCTCCAGAAAGCCAAGCAAAATGTTCTGCCCGACGTTGCTTGTAAAAGAAGTGAATTTCGCTGCAAAAAGAAGCATGGCATACTTGTCAGAAAATTTCAATCAAGTCAGGATTCAAATCCTTCCTTTCACAAAATAACTCAATAATTCAGAAGTGTCTTCTAGCATATCACATACTTGGAGAAAATTTAGATATTGACTGGTAAAGTCTCAGGTCAAAGGACCTTCTTCAGTTACTCATTAATCAAAAGTTATTCATCCAATATTAAATCTATATTACTTGCATAAAAGTACCAATACTTTCCAAGATCTTGGTATAGACAACTAACACAATGCATAGAACATGCACTAACGATACAAAGACTTGCTCTATAGTCTATACGATATTAGCCCATGCATATCTCCTAGATATGAATCTAAAAATTTAACAAAAAAGATGCATGTTAAGACCATATTACATTTAGTAGTAATCAAACTATCCTTAACAATAATTATTTACCCCCATAAACACAAGTCATCCTACCAAATTAGTTCCAAAAACTACTAAGAAATTCTATATAGATATTAGTTCCTAGAAACTGTGTAAGGAACTTTAATGGGACCCCATACTACTACTACATGTTAATTTTCTAAACACCAGATCTGATCTCTATTCTATAATCATTTTTATGCCCAGAAATAATTTACTGATGTAGATTACTGCTGATTTATTAAACAGAAATACACTGATATTTTAACCAATAAAATTGCAGCGGAATAAGCAGGAAATCAATCACATTTGGCACACATGTTTACCCTAGAAAACCCCAATCAAGAAAAACCAGCAATCTATGATTTTATTTATATAAAATCTGGGATCTCATACTGGGATAATGGCCCACTGAGGAATAATACAAAACATCAAATAGCCTAGCCTATCACACATCAAGATCTGTCCTTTGATCTTGCTGGCCGCTACTCCGTTGTTGCCCCTTGCTTTTTTTCTTGGACCCTACCCCTGCACATTTGGATGAAAGTCCTTCTCCAACCAATACAATGAGATCTCACTATCTCACTCTGTGTGTCTTGTGTGTCTCCTCCTCCCACTTAGGCTGCCTTTTATAATCTTGAGTTTACCCTAGATCCAAAACCGTAAATCTCTAAAGTGATTGATGACTGAAATTAGATCTCATCTTCACTTTATGATCTAATGGCTATAACTTAATTTAATTCACCAATGCCAAATACTTGGGCATTAAATTAAACTCTATTGATTACAAAAAGGCATTCACTTTAATAATTCACTTAATTAAAGTGAATCTCCTAAGTCCGAGAGGTATTAGTCACAACTTCCACCAGTTAGACACAAAAGCCTAGTGGAAGTGGCTGTCCAATGCTACAAAACCAACACTACAAGGATTTTACTGTGCCTTCTACATCTCCTATGTTATCAAGATTCAATACACCTTGCTTAAAGGGAATGTCATATGGCAAAATTTAAAAACCAGGTTATAAGTAGATAAAAGGGAGGTGTCAAATCCCTAGTTCTAAAGAAGTATTGCAAGTTTAACACTTAAATCAATATGTGAGAAGGTGGTTAAGTTGCCACTATTTCTTCTTTTTCACACTCCAAACTTTCAATAAAAATATTGTTCAAAATTTCAAGAAGAATATAATTCATCCTATACTTGCATGTCAATTATCTTTATATAACCACCACTAAATCCACTAACTTGACTTGCATGCATTAGGTCATCTTCTGTCTATTAAAATTCTTTCCTAAAGGTGTGGATCTGCACTCATAGAAGTTTCAGCCCTAATCTTGAATCCTAAGTCACCGGATTTGGCAATTTTTCGCCTTGAAATTCAAAAATCGCCGATTTTTTCAAGCAGACGAATCTATTCGTTCAAGTTCGGCAATTTTTTTGGGTGAATTCGAATTTTTGCAGTTCGGCGATTTTTAGGATAATTAATTAGCCACAAATTCGGTGAATTAATTAAAAAACATAAAAAATGTCTTGGGGTTCATTTTTTCCCCTTCGCGCACTCGCAGGTAACCCCTTACTTGCACGAAGTCCCGACACCCCGCGACATCGTTGTTCATTGTCCATTCCATGTGATTGATCATTGTTCATTCCATGCAGTAGCACTGAAGATCAATCATCCGACCCACCGAGTGAAGAGTGAAGTGTGGTCATAGGCTCGTAACAGTGAGCACTGATTCATGAACAGTGAAGTGTGGCCGTCGTTCGTGGACCATGACTCAGCGTTCCACTATGTGCAGAGTCCAGACTCACAGAGCGCTGAGTCACTTGAAATTTGAGGCCCGATGTTGCTGCTGTTGAACGGTCCTGTCGCCCAACTGTTGCAGACTCCAGACGGGTCGGACTGAGACTCTACTGATTTGTGAATTGTAGGGGTTGACTCCAGACAGACCAGACTAAGACTCCAGTGAACTGTGAGCACTAAGACTTGAAAGTGGGGGTCGAATCCAGTCACTAGTGGACTATGGCAGTGAATGAGTGCTACAGAGTTCAAACTCTTGTGGGCCAAGTGAAAGTCGGATTTCTACGGGCCAAGTGAAAGTCCAGACTCCCCAGTCCAAGCTCCGAGCATCCATCCTCCAGGATCCTCATCCAAGTTCTGAAATTTTTTATTCATTAATTTATGTAAAATTATAGTCTGTAGACTGTAACCTATTAGGTTGTTTGGTATCCTCCTTTCTTCATTTTTTTCTCGGTCAAAGACTGAATAAAACCCATAGAAACCAGTTATCAACTTATCAATAATGTACCCTGTAAAATTAAAATTTTATCATTATAAATTATAATCCATGACTGTATAAATTGAAATTAAATGATCCATTAGATAAAAATCCGAATGCCACTCATTATGCAGAAACTTTGATCAAATGGTTCAATTTTCCAATAGATGGCGGCAGCTGCAATCAAAACTGAATCTTTGAATCTTAAGAACGCAACACTCGTGGGTATGAGAGCTCCCTTTAATTTTCATGATTTCGACCTTTGATCAACACTGCTCTTATATCATATTCCGAGAACCAATAAACGAGAAACCCCAGAGCAGGTTATGTTACCAAACACATGATCTCAATAACATACATAACAATATTATAATGAAATGGTACAGTGCCATAATACATTGAGGGTTCTCGCTCTTATAAAGAGTTTGAGTGACCAAAACCCTAACCCTAATACAATGCCTAAAAACCTAACTTTTGACCTAAGTCACTTATGTGACTTTATTACATGTGCAGCCTTATATCTTAAGGTTTATTTACTCTCACTTGTTAATTTTTAGTGCAGCTGCGAGACCCATTCTCAGAGAGAATGGTACCCTAGTCAGTTAACTAGGGTTCCTGGTCAAGTTAACCAGGCAGAGTAATGAGTAAGACCCTAGAAGGTACCCTAGGGCCCCCAGTTGTCTCCTGGGGTTCTTGGTCGAGGACCAAGCAGGTTGATGCCATGGCAAAGTCCCTAGCATGTAGCTAGGGCCCCTATTTGTCTCTAGGGTATTCTAGTCTAGAACCAGACGGTTTCTTGGTCATGATGACCAAGCAGATCCTGCAGGTTGAGACAGAGACTTCCTAGGTCCTGCAGATGGTTGATCAACATTCAGCCTAGGACTAAATGCTCAGCTTGAGGCTGAGGACCATTCTCTGGGAGAATGGAGATCCTGGTCATGGACCAGATGGTTGATCAACATGTCCCAGTCTAGGACTGAGGCTCAGCCTTGAGCTGAAAGCCATTCATTGAGAATGGAAGATATTGTTGTCCCCTCTCCTTATCGGTTATTGCTAGGTTGCTTCTCAAGGGACTGGCCACCCCTTGACGATGTCCCTAGTATCTAACTCTTAGGAGCAATATTAAGGACAAAAGGATTGTACCATCCGTTTGGATCTTCTCCCTTATACAGTGATGAAAATATATATAAACTATGTATCTTAACAGAGAGAAAAGTCTTTGGTCCTGTTGATCCTATTTGATTGCTTGTCCACTTTGATTTTGTGGTTGTTGACTCATGGTCCCATTCTTACTTGGTCCTAGCACTCTCACCTGTGTGCACATTTGACTATGATGACTCCTACCTTATGGAGTATTTTTACCTAAGGGTATATTAAGGACCATCTATTATTATAGTTATCTTATGTTTTGTCCCACTTATGGTTTTGATCTTTTTACCTTTTGTTGGACCTTTACTTTATGGTAAACCTATTAAATAATCATTTTTTGTCTTATTAATTTTTTATTAATAAAGACTTTATGTTTTTATTATTTTAATAAAGACCCTTGGACCTTTTGGTACTTTATCTTTTTACCTTCTTATTATTTTATTTATTTTTATTTTTATTTATCTTATTCTTTTTATTATTTATTCCTATTTTTTATCCTAAGTTTTTTTTATTATTATCTACTTTATTTTAATCCTAAGTTCTCTAACTTTAAAACTATATATAAACCTTTGCTCCAAACTAACTAATCGTGAACTTACACTTCACGTGCTCACTTCTCCTCCAGTCATTTGTTTTTGGTCTTCTCTCCTACGGATTTGACGAGGATGATACAGCCTGCACATGTTTATTTTCTGCCCCACGCCACTCTAATCACGTGGATGATACAGCCGCTTTTCTTTTCCTCCTTCACGGGTTTGACAAGTTGATTCACGGCCTCACTCCTCTCTCGGCTTCTCCATCCACGGGTTTATCCCTCCTCGGCTGTCTCACGGGTTAGCTCTGCATTTGATTTTAATTGTCTCACGGTTGATTACCTTCACGGCTGTCTCTCACGAGTTCACCCTTCACACCGTTGTCTCTCGTGCTGATCACTCTCACGGCTGCCTCTTCCCTTCACGGTTTCACTCTCGGTTTCACCCTTCACGGCTGTCTTACAAGCTTTCACAAGTTTATCTCTGTATTTTTTATTATTTGGGTATGTCTCGCTAATTTGATCTCTTCACGGTGATCTCTGCTATTTTCTTTCTTTCTCAGATCTGTCTATGAATGTTTATGGACCCATCTTATCTCTATGATTTACTTCAGCTGTGATTGACTTGTCTCTGTCTGTGTGAGTTCTTATGTGTGGGAATTACTTACGTGCTTGACGTTCAAAGTCTGCTGCACCTATGTGTTTCTTTTATCCCTGTCATTTGCTTATTGATTGAAGAACTTGAGATCTGTTTATTTTTTACCTGAACCTTTTCTCTCTCTCAAGGTATGTATATGGTTTAACCAATTTGACTTGTCCTTTCAGTGACAAGATCAAACTCAGAACTATCTGAGTATAAGTTGGATCCAAATGTTGGTTTTAATTCTTTAATGAAGTACATGGTTATTTTACTGCAAATGTTATTTGAGATTCATTTTATTTTTCTGAACTTAGCATTTGATGATTCTCGGGGACCAACATTAATGCAGTGACCAAATGGAGCATTAAGTTGAAAGAGATGAAATTTATGTTATTTCTGTTTTAACTCAGTTTAAATTTAATTAAGCAGTACATTTGTTTACATGTTCTTGTATCAAGCTTTTTATATGCGATAAAACGTACATAACCTGTAATTTTGACATCACTTACTTTAGGAATCTAGGCTATGCAACTTAACTTAGGGCTCTCACATGTAATGAGGACTTTAATAGTCACACCAATGTTAGACTAGATGAGTAAAGGTTAATTAAGTCATTGAATTGTTAGAAAAGTGTAATTGTAACACAATTTCATGTATTATTAGTGTTCCACCAAGTTTTCGGGACGTGGGAGTGTGGGAGCGGGGAAACACGCATTGGGGACGTGTGGAAACCACCCCCAAATTTTAGGAAACGAGGGGATGTCGAGGTCTTTAAAATTATTAAAAATATATAATTTATATAAATCCCAACATATTAACATATAAATTCCTCATCCCATCACCATTTACATACTAAAACTTAAAAGTAAATGGTAAATACAAAATAGTAAATTCATCATAGTAAACAAGGTTGTCAATTCATCATTGGTTCATGAATAATTTATCATTTGACTACTTGAATTTCACATTGATAAATTCTAAATTTATAATACATGCACATCTTCCATTATAGATTTGAATTATAAACATAAACAATAGATAAAAATTTAAAACATTAAAATCATAAAACTGAATCATAGACATGTCACATAAATGTAAAGTCTTAAACACCTTCAAATTTAAAGAATCGAAAGAGTGATGAATCAAAGACTCAGCTTGAGGTCATCAATGAAAATTAAGGTAACGAAAAGAAAGTTGAAACCATCAAAAGAGCATCAAGGAGATAGTTCCATGGACTGGTCCCCCCCATGCATCCACTACGTGAAGCCATTGGGACCATCAATGGGAGTGTCATTATCTAAGTCAGCGTCACTCTCATGAGTGATCAATGGCACACCAACCAAACCATGTTTTTTTTTGGGTTTTATGTTATGAAAAAAACATTGAAAATCACATGGGGGCATCTGGGCATCCCCCTTTTTCGTGAGGGGACACCCAAACGCCCCCCACCTCTCCGAAACGCTACTTGGGTGTTTTCTCAAGTTTTGGGGAAAAGGGGACGTAGGGAAACATTTCCCAAGGAGTCCCCAAGACCCATGGGCATGGGAAACGCGGGGAACACGCCCCCAACCCTAGGGGATGCGCCCCTATGGACGACACTGTGTATATTTTTCATATATGAGAACATTTCCTAAGTTCTATCTTGATTCAACTCTTAGTACTAGAACATTTACGTATGTATGTTAGATTTTGTACAACTTCGGAAGATATTATTCATTGTATTTTATTGTACTTGATTGTACCTCCTAAGGGAGATGAACTTGATGTAGCCACTTATGTAAACACATGAAAGAATCAAAGTAAACCTGTTGAAATTCCAGGTTATGTACGTTTTATTGCATATATAAAAACTTGATACAAGAATATGTAAACAATTGCAGTACTTAATTAACTTTAAGCTGAATTTAAAACAGAAGTAATATAATTTTCATCTCTTTCAACTTAATGCTCCATTTGGTCACTGCATTACAGTTGGTCCTCGAGAATCATCAAATGCACAATATATAAAATAAATTTCAAGTGACATGAATAGTAAACTAAATTTCAAATGTCATGTATATGAGAAGTAGCATTAACGAATTATAACCAATATTTGGATCAGCCTTATACTCAGATAGTTTTGATCTTGTCACTGAAAGGACAAGTCAAACTAGATAAACCATATACGTACCTTAAGAGAGAGAAGGTTCATGTGGAATAAAACAGACCTCAGAATGACAGTAGTAAGAAAGACACACAGGTGCTGCAGACTACAAAGGTCAAGCACGTAAGCAAACACTTACTCAGAGTTCAATTATAATGATGACTGCTGAATGCTACAGTCAATCAAATGCTACAGCCAAAAATGGAGAAATTGTGAGGCAGTCACATGCTACAGTCAGAGTAAATGCTACAGCAGATTAGAGAAGCCGTGATAGTAACACAAGCTATAGTGGGAAATAGAGAAATCCAATGCTACAACAAAAATGGAGAAACCGTGAGGCAGTCGCATGCTCCAGCCAGAGTAGAGTTAAACAAATGCTACAGCAGATTAGAGAAGCCGTGAAAGTAACACAAGCTATAGTGGGAAATAGAGAAATCCAATGCTACAACAAAAATGGAGAAACCGTGAAGCAGTCGCATGCTACAGCCAGAGTAGAGTTAAACAAATGCTACAGCAAAATTAGAAAAGCCGTGAGACAGTCACGAAATAACAAAAGCTGAGATAAAAGAAGGAAACCGAGAGACAGCCCTAATGTCACCCGAATGCTGAGATAAGAGAAGGAAACGTGAGACAGCCCGAAAGTCACCTGAATGCTGAATGCTGAGATAATAGAAAGAGACCGTGAGACAGCCCGAATGAGGAAACCGTGAAACAGTCACATGCAGAATAGAGAAGCCGTGAAGATAGACACATGTGAAGATACACAGCTGTGAAGACAGCCGAGGAGAGAGACAGCCGGATAGACAGTCGTGAAGAGATAAAAACCAAGAAGGTAAACCGTGGAGAGAAACCCGTGACAGAGAAAACAGCCGTGAAGGATAGCTCCTTAAAGACAAACCCGTGACAGAGATGAAGAGAAAGCCGTAATCCAATAAGGAGCAAACCCGATAAAATTACCCGAAGAAAAACAAAACGAAAGGTGAAGTGTGTGCTCACCGTATAATGTCGAATTTAATTTTTATGTAAGGTTTATATAGAATGAGACTTAACAACCTTACGTTGAAATAGGAATAAAATTAAATTAAATTAAATAATAAGACAAGAAAGGTCAAGGGAAAAAGTACCAATGATCCAAAGTAATAATAGAAAAAAAACTTTAAAAGTCCAATAAACAATAATAAAATAATAAAACTTTATTAATAAAATTACAAAGTCTTTATTAATAAAATCATAAAGATTTTATTAATAAGACTAAAATAAATAAATAATGAATTTATCATAAAGTGAAAAACCAAAGGTCCAATGTAAAGTAAATAGACCAAAAACAATAAGTGGGACAAGGTCCTATATCCAAAGATCTTTAATAAATCAAATAGATAAATACACTCCATAAAGTAGGAGTCATCAGGGTCAAAGGTGCACACAAGTAAGAGTGCTAGGACCAAGTAAGAATAGGACCATGGGTCAATAATCACAAGATCAAAGTGGGCAAACAACCAAAAACTTTTCTCTCTCTTAAGATACATAGTTTATATATTTTTGTCATCACTGTATAAGGGAGAAGATCCAAACGGATGGTGCAATCCTTTTGTCCTTAACGCTGCTCCTAAGGGTTAGGTACTAGAGACATCGCCAAGGGGTGGCCAGTCCCTTGAGAAGCAACCTAGCAATAACCGATTAGGAGAGGGGACAACAATATCTTCCATTCTCAATGAATGGCTTTCAGCTCAAGGCTGAACCTCAGTCCTAGACTGGGACATGTTGATCAACCATCTGGTCCATGACCAGGATCTCCATTCTCCCAGAGAATGGCCCTCAGCCTCAAGCTGAGCATTCAGTCCTAGGCTGAATGTTGATCAACCATCTGCAGGACCTAGGAAGTCTCTGTCTCAACCTGCAGGATCTGCTTGGTCATCATGACCAAGAAACCGTCTGGTTCTAGACCAGAATACCCTAGAGACAAATAGGGGCCCTAGCCACATGCTAGGGACTTTGCCATGGCATCAATCTGCTTGGTCCTAGACCAAGAACCCCAGGAGACAGCTGGGGGCCCTAGGGTACCTTCTAGGGTCTTACTCATACTCTGCCTGGTTAACTTGACTAGGAACCCTAGTCAAATGACTAGGGTACCATTCTCTCTGAGAATGGGTCTCGCAGCTGCACTAAAAATCAACAAAACCTTGGGGTGCAAAGAAGCAAAAGAAAAATATTAAAATTAAAATTATTAATTGCCCCCAGGTGAAGTTGGCCCAGTTAGTGATTTTTCATGTTTGCACTTGTATAAATAAGAGGTAAAGTGCACCTCATTAGATTCATTTCACTCACTTCACAATTTCGCATCACTTGGGAGAGAGAGAAGTTCGCACACGCTGGAGAAAGAGTCTGTTTTGGGGTTTCTACTTTTGGAAGACATTTTCCATCTTTTCTCTTTTATCTTTGTACTTTGATCTCGGGATTATCATCTCTATACGAAGGTTGCTGGGTTTTTCCCATTTGGGTTTCCCAGGTTAAACTCTGTGTTGTTGTTTTGTGCTTTGTCTTTCTTCTAGTGATCATGTTTATGCAATTGAATTATTATGCTATGAATGTATGAAATTTAACAATGTACACATGTTATGACACTTGATAGGTATATTGTGACGCTAGTAGGAGGATTATGTGGAGCACTACACTTGGATACACATGCACTTGATGTTTCCTAGCATCCAGATGAGGTTGTTCCCCCTATTCATGATGGAAACCCTCCTTTTTTGCACATGGGAGATTAATGAGCTAGATTGGACCATCCTACACCACATTTGGACCTTGCTACATCATATTTGGATCATGGGAGATAATTCTTGCTGCTTCTAGATGGACGTTGGAGCTGATTTCATGGAGCCATCCCACACATGTGACCTTAAGGATTATAGTTTGTTGGAGACTTAGGAGGAGCACTCTAGGGGTTTGACCCTCCTACGACCCCTCCTACCACTCGGCATATATTTTGAGTAGCGTGTTCCCATTTTGAGGAAGTTTATTGCTTGTTGGACCTCCCTTAAGGATTAACGTCCCCTATTATGATACTTTGGACCACACGTGGGGACTTTTGAGGAGAGTGCTCTAGCTATTTGAGCAATGTGATTACCTTTAGTGCCATTTCTAGAGGAGAACTCCATCTCTTGAGCATGATTTGTAAAATTCCTCTTGCATTTGACCTTGACTAGGTGGTGTGCCCCCACTCTCTTGGGGTTTTGGTAAGGGCTTTGAGCATTTTTGCTCTAACTCTCTCATTTGTTTGATATTTTTTACCATGTCTTGGAGATTCCGTATGATAGATATAGGGTTGTGATACATTTATCATTATTTTATTGTAAAGGAAGTTGAGCTTGTCTCCTATATAAGAGAGCTCACTCCCCATTGTATCTTATTGTTGAGTCTTGGAGAACGATACTATCTTTCATCTTTGGCTCTTGGCTCTTAGAGATTTTGTTACATTGTGGCATAGCTTGTCGATTTAAATCTTGAGGTGACTTGTGAATTTTCTTGCAATGTCAGGTTAATTAATCTAGTCCATAGAAGAGCAAATTTCTTCCATTGAACCAAGTAGGGAAGAATCTCTCTACTTGTTTTATGCTTTAGTTTTGCACCTTGCTTGTATTTGGCATCTTATGAGGGGTACAAGTTAAAAAATGCATAGGTTAGGTACAACCTAGATTTCTAATTGAAGGTGTATGCTTAGGTGATCATTCCTTGGAAGGATTTTGCAAGGAACCCAAAGTCTTGAGAGAATTTGTCATGCAAGGTGTTCCAGCCAAGTAAACTAATACAAAGCCCAAGAAGAAGTGCTCTAAAGACTCCATTTTATCCAAGGATTGAAGGCACTAATCCTAAACTCTATTTCTTCAACCAAAACCATAAAATAATTCTTTTTCTCTTTTGGTTGAAGGACAAAAACTAAATCTAAAAAGCATAAAAATATTTCATCCTTTCACCAAGTCAAGCCAAGATAAATTTCTATTGTTCTAACATCTCTTAGGCTTGATAAATCTGAGTTTTATTTTTTGTTTTGTTTCACTTGTTTAGTGCAAAAAAGAACAAGGATATAACATCCCTAGTTAGTCTTCAATTTCAAATATTTCTTAAAGGTTTCATGATAGGATAGATCACTGAAATTTATGGGATAAAAATCTGAATTTTTTCGCTGGTTTTAGTGGTCTAACTAGCTAAATCTGCAATTTTATTAATTTTGGAAATTATTACAACAAGCTACTTCTATTTCTATAAGTTTTCTAAGCTATCTAGCATCCAAAAAATTTAGTTTTAAATGCTTTAATTTTCTGTTATAAGTTTTTTGGGTTAATTCTGAAATTTCTTCCAAGTGTTTTCCTTAATTTACTACTACAAACACCTTGGATTAGCAAGCTAATAATTCTGAAGAGTTTTAAGTTTACTACTTCATTTGATGACAGTAGATACTTTATAACAGCAAGTAAACATTAAGTGTTTTATTTGGTTAATGTTGGTTTATAATCTCACATTTCTTCAAGTACAATGGCTAAATAAGTTCACTTCTAAATTCTGGAATTTCTATTGTCCATTTTACTTGTCTTGCAAAATCTTTTCTATTTGCACAAGCTCTTGATGATGTTCTTTACTTTATGGATTATGGATGTATGAGGCATTGTCACTTTGATTATTTAATTTACAATATTGGCAAATTAACAATAAGATCTAAATACCACACTTGGAGAAGTGATTTTCATCAATTCAATAAGTCTGGAAAATCTCACCCTAATTAACCTTGAGTGACTCCTTTTTTCAGAGATCTTCTCTCAAGAAAAGATCCATCCAAGGGTCACTTTTCATAATCTAATAAGACATAAATTTCATAACTAGTCTGATGTGCAAATTTAAATTTGGGGATGTTTCTTTATCATGGAAATCAACCCACTTGCTTAACCATACTTTACTTTCAAGTCTTGTGAGTTATTTGCAACAATTTCTTTCCACAATTGATCTTGCTAAATGTTCATGGTTTATTTTAAATTACAACTTTGAGCATTTCTTTCAAGTGTTTGATCTATTGTGCTACTTGATATCTTACATGGTTAAATACCTTTGGGAAGATTAACCTAATAACACACTTCAGCACATCTTAACTAAGTTGTCTTCTTCCTTTAGCTATTTCTAAACTTCATCCAATCAACCCTGTTATCATATCCATAGTAGCCGGGCTACCATGATTGCAGAGCAGTTCATTGTATATTTTTGAGCCAGGCCTTTATACAGTTTTGATGAGATCAGCCTATGATGAGCAGTAGTTTTGATGATCACTCACATATCAGAGCAGCCCCAGATCAGACAGCAGTGAACCTTATGCCAAGACTGAGCCTCATGACCTCAGATTCGATGACCGAGGTGACCATTTCTATTCCATACACAACAATGTAGTGCCCAGAGTTTCACTAGCAGTGTTTCCAGTGATTATTGATGATCCAGATGACAAGTACAGGTATATGGCCCAGCAAGTATATGGTGTGCATTGGTTATGATTGCTTTGCTCTTTTGCTCATCTTAGTAGCTTGACTTAGTATCTAGTGGTCATGATCTGGTGGTATATATATATATGATATGGACATGGTTGTTTAATGATTATCTAAATAGTCTAATTACTCAGAATTAGAAGCTCTTGTTTATACTCATTGGTTTTACCCTCTTAGTAGTATGGACATGATCATTCCCACCATTTATGGCTTGCTAGCTTTGGCATCACCTTTCACCTTCCCCATCCATCCGTTCTCTCCCATCTTTGGTTTTCACTCTGACTTACACCTCAGCCTGTGATATGGAGGACCTCCCCACTTTTGCCTCTGTGTTGGATAGCATCCCTGTTAGTTTGTGTCTCGGCTTTGAGTTGGCAACAGTACTTACGGAAGCCTTGATCCTTCTGGGCCAGGAGAACCTGCTGGTGTTGGTTCCTGAGCTTAGGTGAGTTGGATTTGATGCCTTGATCTCTCTAGTCGGTTGCCCCGATGTTTGGTCTTGATTGTGGATAATCCCCCTAGTTGATTGAGTTGTGTTGGCTAAAACCTTAAGCAAACTGTACTACCATCATTACATGCATATGGAAACTACTATCTTATCTTTTGTGCAAACCCATGGAAACAAATTAAAACTGTGCTTCTCAGCACAATGAAAGAGGGCTATGGAAATTGAAATGTTAAAGCACCCTGGATGAAAGTTGCGATTAGTTGTGCTTCTAAGCACATGCAAAATCCAAAGGGTCCTAAAGGCCTAAAAAGCAGTGGTTAAATATATGCTAGATCCAAAGACTGCTAGCCATGATTAAATGTAATGATTAATACCTCACGGAGCCTACAGGTTGGGATGAGATGGAGTAAGGGATAGTTAATTCTAAGTGTCCCCTAGAACCTCAAGTTACAGTTAGTTGTGCACCTAGTTACGGCGGTTCTAACAAAGATCCTCACGGAGATGGATTCAGCTTGGAAGTGAGTTGTAGACATTTGCCAAGGTTGAATAAGCACCTCTCTAAACAACTCATTCCATTTGTGAGACACTGCCATTCCCTGTGTGTTTATTATCCAACATATGCTTAAGTGTGTATTCATTTTCCCTTATTCGAAGTATCACAATGTTGAGTCAGTCAAGTCATCCCTTATCCTAGCCTTGCATTTTTCACCTTCACCCTTTGCTAGCAAAATGTTCACGTCTCTGAAATGAGTATATTCTTGAGGTTCTGTTTTGATTAAATAATTATTTAAACTTATATTTGATGAAATTATTGATTAACCGCCAGTGAAATGATGCTTCCTACTTTAAGTCTTGCTATTAGAATGATTAAAAGAGCATACCTTATCCATTTGCACTTGCAGTTTCAGGCATTTTTAGCCTGGGTCATATTTTGATCAGTTTTGACCTAGTCAAACGTAGTTTGACCAAGTCAACCATAGGATCTAAGATGAGATGGGCCAGTGATTTTCGAGGATGATGATTTATGGTCTTTTGATGCACATTTGATGGTTCCATGCAGTGGGCACAGGTTTCATATGATGGTTTGATATATGTTTTTTATGGTTATTACTATTTTCAGACAATTATTTTATATTATCCGGGTATGGTTGAGACTACACATGATTATACAGGTAGCCACAGGGTGTAAGTCGCCTGACTGGCTGCCATATACTCAGCCTCAGCAGAACTCAATGCAACGGACTTCTGTTTCCTGCTGAACCACGACACTGCTGCCGAGCCCAAGCTGAAACAGCAACCGAAAGTGCTCTTCCGGTCCCTCACACAACCTGCCCAGTCTGAATCTGTGAACCCAACCAAGCTGACTCCACCTGAACCCCTGTAGTCCAGACCATAATCCACCGTCCCTGCTAGGTATCTCAAGATGTGCTTTTCAGCACTCCAGTGTACACTCCTACGCTGCACCATGAACTGGCTAAGAGTGTTGACTGCAAAGCACAAGTCTGGCCTGGTGTTGACCAGATACATCAACGATCCGATGAGCTGACGATATAGTGTGGGATCCACCAACTTACCATCTGAAGCATGAAGTTGCTTCAAGTTGGTGATCATAGGTGTAGACATAGGCTTGCAGTCGTCCATCCGAAAAGTCTTCAGAATCTCTGCAGCATACTTCCCCTGACCTAGGAAAATATGTCCTGGCTCCTGCCATACCTCCATCCCCAAATAGTAATGCATCAGCCCAATATCAGTCATTTCATACTCAGCTGCAAGATCTCTCTTGCACTGTGCAATAAGACGCTCATCTCCAGTGATGAATAAATCATCAACATATAGCAGAAGAATGAGTGGATCTCCACCAACCACAATGCAGTATAGGTTGGGATCAGCCTCACTCTTCTGGAATCCCATCGAAGTCAGATATGCATCTATCCTGGAGTACCAAGCTCTAGGAACTTGCTTCAGACCGTATAAGGCTTTCCTAAGCCTGCACACATGAGAATCTCTCCCATGTATCTCGAATCCCTGTGGTTGCTCCAAATACACCTCCTCCTGCAGAAGACCATTGAGAAATGCGGTCTTCACATCCATCTGGTGGATCTTCCAACCCATCTCTGCTGCAATCGATATCACTGCCCTGATAGAGGAATACCGAGCCACTGGAGCAAAAATCTCATCATAGTCGACTCCCTCAACCTGTGAGAACCCTCTAGCCACAAACCGAGCCTTGAATTTTTCCACACTGCCATCTGCAACATGCTTGATCTTGTATAGCCACTTGGAAGTCACAACTGACTTCCCCTCAGGTCTCGGCACAATCTCCCAAGCATCATTCTTCATGATGGAATGGTACTCTTCCATCATGGCATCTCTCCACACCTGATGCTGAGAAGCCTCATCAAATGTAGAAGGCGCAGAGTCACGAAGACTCGCAACAAGGGCCATCCCATATCTGTCTGGCTCAACAATCGTCCTGATCTGCTCCTGAGGTCTGCCAAATGCCTCTGCTTCCTTCAAGGTGTCCTGAAGCCACTTAGGCTTCCTCTTCCTTGAAGGCTCCTCCCAAACTGGTGTATCCTCATCTGAGGAAGTGCCAGAAGCATGAGGTCTAACACCCCGAGGACCTGTAGCTGATGAACTAGTCCCTGAGGACCCTGCAATCTGTGAGCCTGAAACCTGTGATCCTGAACCTGTGCCAACCCCTGAACCTGTCCCTGTACCTGTCCCTGAAGTACCTGTAATCTGAACCACTGATCCTGAAGAAGCCGTGCCTGTACCCTGTGATCCAGTCACCCCAGAAACCTGCGGACCTGAAACCTGTATGGAAGAAGCCTGACTCAACTGAGGTGTGGGAGCTGGTGGCTCCCCCCTGCTCCATCTCTCTCGACTTCCTGAAGGCCCTCTCCTCATCAAACTTCACCTCCTGCCTAACTACAACTCTCCTATGGCCAAGAATGTAAAGCCGATATGCCTTCGAAGTCTCATCGTAGCCCACAAAGATACCTCTCTCTGCAGTGGGCTCGAACTTCGTCCTCTGCTCGGAAGGGACGTGAGAGTAAGTCAGAGAGCCAAATATCCGAAAATGGCTCACCTCAGGCTTCTTGCCTGAATACATCTCCTCTGGAGTCATCTTCCCCAAGGCACGGTGGGGACTCCTGTTCTGCAGGTACACTGCAGTGTTGCAAGCCTCTGCCCATAGAAAGAACGGTAACCCCTGATCATGAAGCATGGCTCTCGCTGCTCCAACGATCGACCTGTTCTTTCTCTCTGCTACTCCATTCTGCTCAGGAGTGTAGGGAACTGTCAACTGTCGCTGTATACCCTCCTGCCTGCAGAAAGCGCTGAACTCCTTGGAGGTATACTCACCCCCGTTATCTGACCTCAACATCCTGATCTTCCTCCCCATCTACTTCTCCACAAGGGCTTTGAACCCTTGGAAGACACTCAATACAAGTGGGGACTTCTTGCTCCTCAAGAAGTAGATCCACATCTTCCTGGAGTAGTCATCAATGAAGCTGATATAGTACTCATGACCAGTCAAAGAAACTGTGGACATAGGACCGCAAATGTAAGAATGAATCAGGTCGAGCACTCCTGCTGCTCTCGTGTCGCTGCTAGGAAACACGGTCTTGGTGTACTTTCCCAAAGCACACCCTCTGCACACATCACTCTGCTCAGTGTCGAACTCGGGTAAACCTGTGACCATGCTCCTCAACACTCTCAGAGCGGGGTGATGTAAATGGGCCATCCTCCTGTGCCATAACTCACATAGCTCACTGCTGCTACTGTTGCTGCTGTGTGCTAGAGCATGCTGTGGCTGAAACAATAACTTTTACAGTCGTCCACATCTAACTCCAATATCCATGGGAGTAGATGCACCTGTGGTCTTGGGGAACACCTGCACTCTCCCATCTGAGAAGCACACCCCAAGACCCCTGTCCTCAATCGTGGAAACTGAAACAAGGTTCTTTTTCAGCCCAGGGACGTACAACACATCCCTCAAAGTCATGGGACTCATGGACTCCCTCTCAAATATAACAGTCCCCTGACCCACTGCTCTAACAATGGTGTTGTCACCAAGTACCACCTCCACCTCTCTCTCTGTCCGTGATAACTCGGAGAAGAACTCCCAAGTACCTGTCATGTGTCTCGAGGCTCCGCTGTCAATGTACCACGTACCAGTGGTGGATGGACCTGTCTGATGCCCTGTCAACAATCAGTGCTCAATCTCCAAATCCATGTCAATGCTGGTGGCTAAGGAGACTCTCTCTCTCTCACTCTGTCCAGCATATAGGGAAAACTCCCTCTGAAACCTGTCACCAAACTCATCAATCTCTGCTGAGGCTGCAGTGTGTTGTCCCTGTCCCTTCTTCTTCTTCTTGTTTGGACACTGAGATGCATAGTGCCCAAACGCCTGACAGCAATAGCACTTGATTTTACTCAAGTCCTTCTTCTGTCCACCCTGTGAATGCTGCTGCTGCTGCTGCCCCTTGGCCCCATTCTTCTTGGGACCTGTTATCACATATATAGTAGCCGGGCTACCATACATTATTTTTCTCATTCCAGTACACTATTGAGCCAGTTCCCTTACATTTGAGATGCCGAGATGAGCATCTATATTGGATCACTATCAGATTGTGGACAGCAGTTATATTCCCCATGCCATGACTGAGTTTCAGGACACTCAGAGAGATGCCCGATATAGCCATTATGCCATTGGTACAGAGCAGACAGTAGCGCCCAGAGTTACAGCAGCAGTCTCAGAGGACAGATGATGGTACAGGTTGATGAGCTTTCAGGTATATGACTCAGCAGGTATATTATTGTGTTATGGTTAGATTGCTTTTATACTTATTCTTATAGCATGTCTTAGCACTTAGTATCATGATCTGGCGATCATATAGATATTTGGACCTGGTTGACCTATTATATATATATTACTGTCCCTACTCAGACTTAGAAGTTCACTATTCATACTCATTGGTGTATACCCTCCTTAGGGAGAATAGAGGTGATCATTCAACCATACCTTGGCTTGCTAGTGTTGGCTTCATCTTTTCATTGTCTTCATCCATCCGTGGCCTACCTTTTAGATTATCACCCTGATTTGCTACTTGACTAGTGACATGGAGGACCTTTCCCCACTGTAGCCTCTGTATTGGATGAGCTTCCCTGTTTATTGTGTCTCGGCTCTGAGTTGGTGACAAAACTTACCTATCGTGAGTTGGAGTTCCTTGAGAATTCCCCCTAGTCACTAAAGTTGTGTTGGCTAAACCTGAAACTTTTAGTGCTGCCATCAATACAAAATCTGGAAAAATCAAATGCTATATCTTGTATATGAAAGAAATGCCAAATGAAAATGGCCATGAAAAATAAAATGTTATATCTTTTGGAAAAATAAATACCTAGGTAAACAAGTTGTCCATGACACACCTAGAAGTGCTCAGGTAAACAAGTGCCTTAAAAACACACCTGCAGCAGAAAGCCTAAAAATAAATGTAAATCTATGCAATGTGTTTGTAAACACACATAGATCAAGGCTATGGAAACCTCAGGCCCAAAAAGCAATGGAACTTAAATGTTATATCTAAACAATTGCTGGCCTTCTTTGTATTATGGATTGTGCGCATCTGTGATGGTGAATAAACCCTCTTTAAACAACTCATCCATTTGTGAGACACCGCCATTCCCTGTGTTATTGCTCATTCAGTATATACTATGGTGTGTATTCCCTTTCCCTTGCCAAAGTGTCACGAAGTCAAGTCAGTCAAGTCATCCCTTAGCCTAGCCAGTTATTTCAGCCTTCACCCTTCACTAGCAAATTGATCACAACTATGAAGTGAGTATGGTCCTGAAAGTCTAGTCTGAGTAATAATAATAATTAACGACACTATATATTTGGATTTAGATCGCCAGTCATGATTACTCTGTGTTTTAGTAGCTATTTGAATAAATTGTAAAGCATGTATTAACCTTGACACCTTGCAGCAGCTATGGATGATAGTCTGAGTTGTATTTGGTCTTGGTTAGACCTAGTTTGACCATGGAGGACCATGAGACATGAGATGTTGGACCTTATGATGATATGGATAGATGATATATGGTCTATGTACACATACAGGATGATTCTATGCAGCAGCTACAGGGTTATGATGATGATTCTTGGGATACAGCAGTGTTTGGTCATTTACAGATCATTATTATTGGCCTTGTTCCGGTACATTGGATATTTATTTTGATCATGCAGAGATTCATATGGTGTATGAGTACACATCTTGGATGGATTTGGACCTTCTGAGCCCAATGGGACAGTTTGTTTTCAGTTCCGGGCACTTACAGTGATGATTTAGCCTCAGTAGGCTGTCCTAGTGCAGTTTTGGTCTATTGGAGGCCCTGTCGGAGCAGAGATGACTTTTATCCGGTTGACCTAGGGCGCTGATGATGGAGGGGGTGGTCCAGCCACTTGTTTTTACCATATTACCCCCCTCCCGGACACATTGGCACCCTCACCTTGACAGCGCCATCACTCCAGGAGGCAGTTTGGGCAGTTTCACGTTTCCCGAGGCATTTCAGGATTGGTAGAAATGGCTATTGAGGAAATCGATTTGGGCTACTAAGGCAAAATTATGGCATAGGATGATCAGTGATGATAGATCGGGACCTTCCACACCTCCTCCTGCAGTTTCAGCTTCATCGGGGCCCGCATCCATCACTTATGGCACTTTCTGTGGGTTTTTGAGGTCTTTTGAGGACCACGACTTCACCTTGGAGGCACGATTTGGTATATTCATGATTATTTATTGGTTATTGTGCCATGGGGATTGACCAAGGAGGGATAAAATTACCCCTTGGACCCACCATGAGCCTCTTATGATATTTTGTCATCATGATTTGGTGGGATTCCCCTCTCCTAGGGCGACTTTGTCCACTTATGTTATATTTTATGTGTGATCCATGTATTATGTTGTTGAGCTCATCTCAACCATTGATTAGACATTTGTATCTTTTAATCTTAGCCACTCATTCAAAAAGTGGTTAGGGTTTTGGTGCCTCTCCTTCCTATTTAAAGGAGAGAGCCTCTCATTGTAAAGGGACTTTTGGCTCTGGATTATTGGAATAGAAAATTATTATTGCATCTATCTCCAATGTTGTGGTGAATGTTTTTGGTGTTCGTTCGTTGGTTCTTCCTTTGCACTGAGTTATTAGAGATCTTGTTTGCCATATCTATTGTACCACGATTTTGCATCTACAGGTGGAGGCCGATTTGCTTGGAGGAGGAGGTATTGGTAGGGGAAGACTCTCCCTACTTCTTCTTTGGAGCTCTTCGTTGGTAACAGGGAGTATTACTGTCCCAGGACCTTCTATTTCATGTTACTATTTGCATTTCTCTTGTATTTCTTCCATACTTGATCTTACTGATTGAATTTTATTCCTTGGTTTGACAGGTAGAGGAAGGCGCACTTGTGGACTAGGGCATCAAATTGGCAAGCAAATCAATAATCTCTCATTTGATCTCTGCGGGAATCTTCCTCAACATCAAGGCATCTCAACCACATCATTCAGGTATGATCTCAAGGTAAGTTCTATCTCCATAGTCTATCCAATTGTCAAAAAACACTTAAAACCCTAATTAATCAAAACCCCAATTTTGCATTTTCTTAGATCTACTGAGATCTAGTGGGTTGTTGGGCATGATATTGAAAACCCACCTCTATAGCATCCACGGCATCCCGGATCTATAGTTTGGTGAGGATTGGCTTCCGTTTGACCCCTCTCCCAAGCCAACTTAGCTTCTCCCAAGGAAGGCGCACTTCACCATTTGAGCAAGTTGACCTAGATCTAGAACATGGGTGTTTGAAATTCCACTTGATTTGACATCTACACATCAAATAACATACACCCAGGTTGTCCCTTTCTTGAAATACACCTTGTGGGCCCCATTCCACATTTTAAGGGATTTAATCCCCATTTTGGACCACTTGGAACACTTAAACTCAGATCTACAAAGATCTAACCGGTGGATTGCCACAAAATTATAGATCCATACCCCTACTTGACTGATCTACCCGGATCTAAAGTTTGGATGCCATCCGACATGATTTGACCCACCTAAACCCAAATTGAAGCCTCCTTAGGGAAAGTCGCACCACCTTGGAGAAGTGAGTTCACTCACTTCGAGGAACTGGGTACTTGAGATTTTTGCAGATCCGGAATCAGAATAATTCAAAACCTAGGTCTAGACTGTCACTTCGTCAAATCTTGCCTTGGGGATTGCATTCCTTGTTTTAAGGGATTGTGGTCCACTTGGGTCAAACCTAGATCTAGACATATTTAACCATCAAGGCCTATACTATCCACTTATCTCATGTTGTAGGAGTCCTAAACCATAAAGTCAACCCTACTTTGACTCCACTTCCCAATTCCCAAGGCACTGGTTTATCTCCAAGACAACCCACTCTCCTAGATTGTTGGATTGACTTGTGGTTTGACTATTGCATTGGCGAACTATACCTTTGAAGACATCATGGACCATGGTCAAGATTGTCTCATGTACTAGTTAGCCCCAATATGACCCCTAAACAACCCTGCATTGGACACGGTTCCCAAGGCAGTGGATCTTTTGACATTGACCTAGTACACTAGCCCTAGATCTTACTACCAACATCATAAGTCACTCTCACATTCAACTATGAACCAAAGCTATAACTATTGAACCCCTCACTTGGCTTGTGACTTCATCCTTAGGTCTAGGATAAACCATACACCTAACTTCACTTAGAAATACCTTGATTTGGTGTCTTGGTTTTGATCTCTCCTGTCGGGAGTAGATCGGGTCTCCCCCTTTGTTGTTTGGGCTAGATAACATAAAGCGAAGGTTGCCTCGACTGGCGTGACAACCATACATATTGGAGGTCGAGGTGATCGTGGTTGCACCTTTTGAGTTGCCCTTCCCTATTGCCATCCATCACTGGATCCATCCATAGGGGTAACTACAGTTTAGGTGATAACATATTGGCGCCGCTGCCGGGGAGGCAATAGCTTGCCCTAGTCCTTCCCGCATATACAACGACACATATCTTGGTAGAAGAGTTAAATCTACCTGGCGACTCCCAATCGTGACTCCGCTGAGGAGCGAACTCATTTACATCCCTATAAACAGATCTTATCGTTATCTAGAACCCATGGGGTGTATCATTTTGTTTTCACGTTCTTAAATTTAAAAATAAATATAAAAATATAAAAAAATAAAAAATAAAATTATTATCCATGGCTGCTTCTGAGCGACCTAGAACTTTCGGTCGTTTAAAATCCTTTGACTTCTCTAAAATTTATGGGGCACCTCATCCTATGCCAAACAATTTTAATCAAAGATTACCTCGTTTCAATGGAAGCGATGGTGTTTCAATTATAAATCATTTGTATGATCTTTGGTATTATATGGATAGTTTGGGAACAACCGAGGAGGATGTTCTAATGAGGGCCTTGGGTTCATCTCTAGAGGGAAATGCTCGGATATGGTTTGATTATCTAGCACCGGGATCCATCACCGGGTATGACATGTTCCAACAGTTGCTAGTAAGTCAATGGAAAGAAACAATTGGTGAATCTATGGAAGGGCAATCAGACGATGAATGTATTGATGAAAATCAACTTGATGAAGATGATGAATATTACGATAATGAGTTAACTAACGATTGTTCTTATCAAAGTAATTCCTCTTCTCCTGAACCAATTGAGTCCCATGATGAGGTAATGTATGACACTGAGCAAATTTCAACCCCTCAGGATTATTGCCTTAATATTGACATAAGAGGGGAACTTATGAGAATTTTATCATCATTACCTGAAGAAGTTTCAGATGAAGAGGATGATTCCAATGATTTCCATCAAGAAGCATCCATGGTTGAGTCTTCCATTAGTGAATCTTTTGAAAATATTGTTGAGATCCCTTTTCATAATCCTTGTGTAATTGATGATTTTTCTTACCATGACACTGAAGAAGAAAGTAGGGACAACAACCAAGTTTCTTTAGAAGCCAATGATCATCCTGTTTTTAAAGATCAATTTTATGAAAATGTTCAAATGGTTGTTAATCAATTGGTCAATACTATTCCTGATAAATTATCGTCATATGAATTTAGTGATGAATCAATTGAAGAGAAGTCTCATGATGATGGGTTGGTGAATCAAACTAATCAAGAGTTTTCCTTAATCAAATCCTCAAATCAATATCTTAATGTTTATGGGAAGCTCGGAAATAATCCTTCACTTAACTCATCCAATGGTTATAATTTTTCCAATTCAATTTTTATTAAGGATTGTCTTTTTCAATTGTTGGGGTGGGGTGCTCGCAATAAGTTTTGTCCTTTTTCTAAAAAAATTGGGTCAATAAATTTTCAATCCGCCCCCCCATCTAATTTTTCTAAGTCTACTTTGAATTTGTGGTTTGGTAAATCTTTGAATGTTGAAATTTTCAAACCAGAGTCTAGGTATTGTCGCATAAATGGAGATACAGAGTTTTCTTTTCCCTTTCAGTTATCTTTAACAAATAACATTTTTAAATCTTCTTGGTGGCTGGAAGGGGTATATGAAGATCAATTTCATCGATTTTCCATCCTTAAACAACAAGTGGGGCTAATCTCAATCTTAATTTTATTCCACAATTTATCCCTACTTGGTTTATGCATCATTCCTGGAGCTCTCAGAATTAAATATCATGGTCAGGTAGATGAGGAAAGCCTTTTGAAACAAGGGGAGTTAAATTTGTTATCACATCTTTTTCATCCATATATTTTGAATAATAACTTGCACAATTTTTATGACCCTATCAATTCTTGGATGGAGGAGGTTTGCAGTAATCAGTCTTTCCCTTTGCATAATTTCATTTTGCACCATTCAACTCCTTTCTCAATTTTTGAACAAGTCAGGAAAGTTGTGCTATCTATTTCATTAATCCTTAATCTAGCCTTGACTCGTTCTTTAAGCAAAAATCAAAGAAGAATTATTAACTTATTTGATGAATGGTTGCACTGGATTTATGATTTTACCTAACATTTGTGATGAGTGGTTAGATTAGGGTAGGTAGGAAACCAAATAAGCCTACTTAGGCAGTAGTTAGTCTTTTCTAGCCATTGAGTCTGGCACCTTCTTAGTCTCTAAGCTCCTTTGTAAGCTCCTAGTTTAATGAGTACCTGTCACTTTTTCTTTTCCTGCACAATAAAACTCAAATTTTGCAAGTTATGTTAGTAGTTTAATTTACTTTCTGCATTTTTATTTTATGCATTTATATTTCTGACATAGAATAGATTTCATTTCAGTTGATTTTGTTATTTTTCCCACACATGCGGCATGAGGTATTTTGTTTAGATGTTTGTGAATGCAGAAAATAGGTTGCAAGAATAAAAGCTGGAAATAAAATGGTAGAGTGCTGGATCGTGGATTCGAGTAGCAGAGTTCGAGGACCAGAGTTTCTGAGGTTCTCAAGCGCTCATTTCAGCAGAGCACTTGTCCCAGCCGGAGCCAGATGTTATCACATATATAGTAGCCGGGCTACCATACATTATTTTTCTCATTCCAGTACACTATTGAGCCAGTTCCCTTACATTTGAGATGCCGAGATGAGCATCTATATTGGATCACTATCAGATTGTGGACAGCAGTTATATTCCCCATGCCATGACTGAGTTTCAGGACACTCAGAGAGATGCCCGATATAGCCATTATGCCATTGGTACAGAGCAGACAGTAGCGCCCAGAGTTACAGCAGCAGTCTCAGAGGACAGATGATGGTACAGGTTGATGAGCTTTCAGGTATATGACTCAGCAGGTATATTATTGTGTTATGGTTAGATTGCTTTTATACTTATTCTTATAGCATGTCTTAGCACTTAGTATCATGATCTGGCGATCATATAGATATTTGGACCTGGTTGACCTATTATATATATATTACTGTCCCTACTCAGACTTAGAAGTTCACTATTCATACTCATTGGTGTATACCCTCCTTAGGGAGAATAGAGGTGATCATTCAACCATACCTTGGCTTGCTAGTGTTGGCTTCATCTTTTCATTGTCTTCATCCATCCGTGGCCTACCTTTTAGATTATCACCCTGATTTGCTACTTGACTAGTGACATGGAGGACCTTTCCCCACTGTAGCCTCTGTATTGGATGAGCTTCCCTGTTTATTGTGTCTCGGCTCTGAGTTGGTGACAAAACTTACCTATCGTGAGTTGGAGTTCCTTGAGAATTCCCCCTAGTCACTAAAGTTGTGTTGGCTAAACCTGAAACTTTTAGTGCTGCCATCAATACAAAATCTGGAAAAATCAAATGCTATATCTTGTATATGAAAGAAATGCCAAATGAAAATGGCCATGAAAAATAAAATGTTATATCTTTTGGAAAAATAAATACCTAGGTAAACAAGTTGTCCATGACACACCTAGAAGTGCTCAGGTAAACAAGTGCCTTAAAAACACACCTGCAGCAGAAAGCCTAAAAATAAATGTAAATCTATGCAATGTGTTTGTAAACACACATAGATCAAGGCTATGGAAACCTCAGGCCCAAAAAGCAATGGAACTTAAATGTTATATCTAAACAATTGCTGGCCTTCTTTGTATTATGGATTGTGCGCATCTGTGATGGTGAATAAACCCTCTTTAAACAACTCATCCATTTGTGAGACACCGCCATTCCCTGTGTTATTGCTCATTCAGTATATACTATGGTGTGTATTCCCTTTCCCTTGCCAAAGTGTCACGAAGTCAAGTCAGTCAAGTCATCCCTTAGCCTAGCCAGTTATTTCAGCCTTCACCCTTCACTAGCAAATTGATCACAACTATGAAGTGAGTATGGTCCTGAAAGTCTAGTCTGAGTAATAATAATAATTAACGACACTATATATTTGGATTTAGATCGCCAGTCATGATTACTCTGTGTTTTAGTAGCTATTTGAATAAATTGTAAAGCATGTATTAACCTTGACACCTTGCAGCAGCTATGGATGATAGTCTGAGTTGTATTTGGTCTTGGTTAGACCTAGTTTGACCATGGAGGACCATGAGACATGAGATGTTGGACCTTATGATGATATGGATAGATGATATATGGTCTATGTACACATACAGGATGATTCTATGCAGCAGCTACAGGGTTATGATGATGATTCTTGGGATACAGCAGTGTTTGGTCATTTACAGATCATTATTATTGGCCTTGTTCCGGTACATTGGATATTTATTTTGATCATGCAGAGATTCATATGGTGTATGAGTACACATCTTGGATGGATTTGGACCTTCTGAGTCCAATGGGACAGTTTGTTTTCAGTTCCGGGCACTTACAGTGATGATTTAGCCTCAGTAGGCTGTCCTAGTGCAGTTTTGGTCTATTGGAGGCCCTGTCGGAGCAGAGATGACTTTTATCCGGTTGACCTAGGGCGCTGATGATGGAGGGGGTGGTCCAGCCACTTGTTTTTACCATATTACCCCCCTCCCGGACACATTGGCACCCTCACCTTGACAGCGCCATCACTCCAGGAGGCAGTTTGGGCAGTTTCACGTTTCCCGAGGCATTTCAGGATTGGTAGAAATGGCTATTGAGGAAATCGATTTGGGCTACTAAGGCAAAATTATGGCATAGGATGATCAGTGATGATAGATCGGGACCTTCCACACCTCCTCCTGCAGTTTCAGCTTCATCGGGGCCCGCATCCATCACTTATGGCACTTTCTGTGGGTTTTTGAGGTCTTTTGAGGACCACGACTTCACCTTGGAGGCACGATTTGGTATATTCATGATTATTTATTGGTTATTGTGCCATGGGGATTGACCAAGGAGGGATAAAATTACCCCTTGGACCCACCATGAGCCTCTTATGATATTTTGTCATCATGATTTGGTGGGATTCCCCTCTCCTAGGGCGACTTTGTCCACTTATGTTATATTTTATGTGTGATCCATGTATTATGTTGTTGAGCTCATCTCAACCATTGATTAGACATTTGTATCTTTTAATCTTAGCCACTCATTCAAAAAGTGGTTAGGGTTTTGGTGCCTCTCCTTCCTATTTAAAGGAGAGAGCCTCTCATTGTAAAGGGACTTTTGGCTCTGGATTATTGGAATAGAAAATTATTATTGCATCTATCTCCAATGTTGTGGTGAATGTTTTTGGTGTTCGTTCGTTGGTTCTTCCTTTGCACTGAGTTATTAGAGATCTTGTTTGCCATATCTATTGTACCACGATTTTGCATCTACAGGTGGAGGCCGATTTGCTTGGAGGAGGAGGTATTGGTAGGGGAAGACTCTCCCTACTTCTTCTTTGGAGCTCTTCGTTGGTAACAGGGAGTATTACTGTCCCAGGACCTTCTATTTCATGTTACTATTTGCATTTCTCTTGTATTTCTTCCATACTTGATCTTACTGATTGAATTTTATTCCTTGGTTTGACAGGTAGAGGAAGGCGCACTTGTGGACTAGGGCATCAAATTGGCAAGCAAATCAATAATCTCTCATTTGATCTCTGCGGGAATCTTCCTCAACATCAAGGCATCTCAACCACATCATTCAGGTATGATCTCAAGGTAAGTTCTATCTCCATAGTCTATCCAATTGTCAAAAAACACTTAAAACCCTAATTAATCAAAACCCCAATTTTGCATTTTCTTAGATCTACTGAGATCTAGTGGGTTGTTGGGCATGATATTGAAAACCCACCTCTATAGCATCCACGGCATCCCGGATCTATAGTTTGGTGAGGATTGGCTTCCGTTTGACCCCTCTCCCAAGCCAACTTAGCTTCTCCCAAGGAAGGCGCACTTCACCATTTGAGCAAGTTGACCTAGATCTAGAACATGGGTGTTTGAAATTCCACTTGATTTGACATCTACACATCAAATAACATACACCCAGGTTGTCCCTTTCTTGAAATACACCTTGTGGGCCCCATTCCACATTTTAAGGGATTTAATCCCCATTTTGGACCACTTGGAACACTTAAACTCAGATCTACAAAGATCTAACCGGTGGATTGCCACAAAATTATAGATCCATACCCCTACTTGACTGATCTACCCGGATCTAAAGTTTGGATGCCATCCGACATGATTTGACCCACCTAAACCCAAATTGAAGCCTCCTTAGGGAAAGTCGCACCACCTTGGAGAAGTGAGTTCACTCACTTCGAGGAACTGGGTACTTGAGATTTTTGCAGATCCGGAATCAGAATAATTCAAAACCTAGGTCTAGACTGTCACTTCGTCAAATCTTGCCTTGGGGATTGCATTCCTTGTTTTAAGGGATTGTGGTCCACTTGGGTCAAACCTAGATCTAGACATATTTAACCATCAAGGCCTATACTATCCACTTATCTCATGTTGTAGGAGTCCTAAACCATAAAGTCAACCCTACTTTGACTCCACTTCCCAATTCCCAAGGCACTGGTTTATCTCCAAGACAACCCACTCTCCTAGATTGTTGGATTGACTTGTGGTTTGACTATTGCATTGGCGAACTATACCTTTGAAGACATCATGGACCATGGTCAAGATTGTCTCATGTACTAGTTAGCCCCAATATGACCCCTAAACAACCCTGCATTGGACACGGTTCCCAAGGCAGTGGATCTTTTGACATTGACCTAGTACACTAGCCCTAGATCTTACTACCAACATCATAAGTCACTCTCACATTCAACTATGAACCAAAGCTATAACTATTGAACCCCTCACTTGGCTTGTGACTTCATCCTTAGGTCTAGGATAAACCATACACCTAACTTCACTTAGAAATACCTTGATTTGGTGTCTTGGTTTTGATCTCTCCTGTCGGGAGTAGATCGGGTCTCCCCCTTTGTTGTCTGGGCTAGATAACATAAAGCGAAGGTTGCCTCGACTGGCGTGACAACCATACATATTGGAGGTCGAGGTGATCGTGGTTGCACCTTTTGAGTTGCCCTTCCCTATTGCCATCCATCACTGGATCCATCCATAGGGGTAACTACAGTTTAGGTGATAACATATTGGCGCCGCTGCCGGGGAGGCAATAGCTTGCCCTAGTCCTTCCCGCATATACAACGACACATATCTTGGTAGAAGAGTTAAATCTACCTGGCGACTCCCAATCGTGACTCCGCTGAGGAGCGAACTCATTTACATCCCTATAAACAGATCTTATCGTTATCTAGAACCCATGGGGTGTATCATTTTGTTTTCACGTTCTTAAATTTAAAAATAAATATAAAAATATAAAAAAATAAAAAATAAAATTATTATCCATGGCTGCTTCTAAGCGACCTAGAACTTTCGGTCGTTTAAAATCCTTTGACTTCTCTAAAATTTATGGGGCACCTCATCCTATGCCAAACAATTTTAATCAAAGATTACCTCGTTTCAATGGAAGCGATGGTGTTTCAATTATAAATCATTTGTATGATCTTTGGTATTATATGGATAGTTTGGGAACAACCGAGGAGGATGTTCTAATGAGGGCCTTGGGTTCATCTCTAGAGGGAAATGCTCGGATATGGTTTGATTATCTAGCACCGGGATCCATCACCGGGTATGACATGTTCCAACAGTTGCTAGTAAGTCAATGGAAAGAAACAATTGGTGAATCTATGGAAGGGCAATCAGACGATGAATGTATTGATGAAAATCAACTTGATGAAGATGATGAATATTACGATAATGAGTTAACTAACGATTGTTCTTATCAAAGTAATTCCTCTTCTCCTGAACCAATTGAGTCCCATGATGAGGTAATGTATGACACTGAGCAAATTTCAACCCCTCAGGATTATTGCCTTAATATTGACATAAGAGGGGAACTTATGAGAATTTTATCATCATTACCTGAAGAAGTTTCAGATGAAGAGGATGATTCCAATGATTTCCATCAAGAAGCATCCATGGTTGAGTCTTCCATTAGTGAATCTTTTGAAAATATTGTTGAGATCCCTTTTCATAATCCTTGTGTAATTGATGATTTTTCTTACCATGACACTGAAGAAGAAAGTAGGGACAACAACCAAGTTTCTTTAGAAGCCAATGATCATCCTGTTTTTAAAGATCAATTTTATGAAAATGTTCAAATGGTTGTTAATCAATTGGTCAATACTATTCCTGATAAATTATCGTCATATGAATTTAGTGATGAATCAATTGAAGAGAAGTCTCATGATGATGGGTTGGTGAATCAAACTAATCAAGAGTTTTCCTTAATCAAATCCTCAAATCAATATCTTAATGTTTATGGGAAGCTCGGAAATAATCCTTCACTTAACTCATCCAATGGTTATAATTTTTCCAATTCAATTTTTATTAAGGATTGTCTTTTTCAATTGTTGGGGTGGGGTGCTCGCAATAAGTTTTGTCCTTTTTCTAAAAAAATTGGGTCAATAAATTTTCAATCCGCCCCCCCATCTAATTTTTCTAAGTCTACTTTGAATTTGTGGTTTGGTAAATCTTTGAATGTTGAAATTTTCAAACCAGAGTCTAGGTATTGTCGCATAAATGGAGATACAGAGTTTTCTTTTCCCTTTCAGTTATCTTTAACAAATAACATTTTTAAATCTTCTTGGTGGCTGGAAGGGGTATATGAAGATCAATTTCATCGATTTTCCATCCTTAAACAACAAGTGGGGCTAATCTCAATCTTAATTTTATTCCACAATTTATCCCTACTTGGTTTATGCATCATTCCTGGAGCTCTCAGAATTAAATATCATGGTCAGGTAGATGAGGAAAGCCTTTTGAAACAAGGGGAGTTAAATTTGTTATCACATCTTTTTCATCCATATATTTTGAATAATAACTTGCACAATTTTTATGACCCTATCAATTCTTGGATGGAGGAGGTTTGCAGTAATCAGTCTTTCCCTTTGCATAATTTCATTTTGCACCATTCAACTCCTTTCTCAATTTTTGAACAAGTCAGGAAAGTTGTGCTATCTATTTCATTAATCCTTAATCTAGCCTTGACTCGTTCTTTAAGCAAAAATCAAAGAAGAATTATTAACTTATTTGATGAATGGTTGCACTGGATTTATGATTTTACCTAACATTTGTGATGAGTGGTTAGATTAGGGTAGGTAGGAAACCAAATAAGCCTACTTAGGCAGTAGTTAGTCTTTTCTAGCCATTGAGTCTGGCACCTTCTTAGTCTCTAAGCTCCTTTGTAAGCTCCTAGTTTAATGAGTACCTGTCACTTTTTCTTTTCCTGCACAATAAAACTCAAATTTTGCAAGTTATGTTAGTAGTTTAATTTACTTTCTGCATTTTTATTTTATGCATTTATATTTCTGACATAGAATAGATTTCATTTCAGTTGATTTTGTTATTTTTCCCACACATGCGGCATGAGGTATTTTGTTTAGATGTTTGTGAATGCAGAAAATAGGTTGCAAGAATAAAAGCTGGAAATAAAATGGTAGAGTGCTGGATCGTGGATTCGAGTAGCAGAGTTCGAGGACCAGAGTTTCTGAGGTTCTCAAGCGCTCATTTCAGCAGAGCACTTGTCCCAGCCGGAGCCAGATGTTATCACATATATAGTAGCCGGGCTACCATACATTATTTTTCTCATTCCAGTACACTATTGAGCCAGTTCCCTTACATTTGAGATGCCGAGATGAGCATCTATATTGGATCACTATCAGATTGTGGACAGCAGTTATATTCCCCATGCCATGACTGAGTTTCAGGACACTCAGAGAGATGCCCGATATAGCCATTATGCCATTGGTACAGAGCAGACAGTAGCGCCCAGAGTTACAGCAGCAGTCTCAGAGGACAGATGATGGTACAGGTTGATGAGCTTTCAGGTATATGACTCAGCAGGTATATTATTGTGTTATGGTTAGATTGCTTTTATACTTATTCTTATAGCATGTCTTAGCACTTAGTATCATGATCTGGCGATCATATAGATATTTGGACCTGGTTGACCTATTATATATATATTACTGTCCCTACTCAGACTTAGAAGTTCACTATTCATACTCATTGGTGTATACCCTCCTTAGGGAGAATAGAGGTGATCATTCAACCATACCTTGGCTTGCTAGTGTTGGCTTCATCTTTTCATTGTCTTCATCCATCCGTGGCCTACCTTTTAGATTATCACCCTGATTTGCTACTTGACTAGTGACATGGAGGACCTTTCCCCACTGTAGCCTCTGTATTGGATGAGCTTCCCTGTTTATTGTGTCTCGGCTCTGAGTTGGTGACAAAACTTACCTATCGTGAGTTGGAGTTCCTTGAGAATTCCCCCTAGTCACTAAAGTTGTGTTGGCTAAACCTGAAACTTTTAGTGCTGCCATCAATACAAAATCTGGAAAAATCAAATGCTATATCTTGTATATGAAAGAAATGCCAAATGAAAATGGCCATGAAAAATAAAATGTTATATCTTTTGGAAAAATAAATACCTAGGTAAACAAGTTGTCCATGACACACCTAGAAGTGCTCAGGTAAACAAGTGCCTTAAAAACACACCTGCAGCAGAAAGCCTAAAAATAAATGTAAATCTATGCAATGTGTTTGTAAACACACATAGATCAAGGCTATGGAAACCTCAGGCCCAAAAAGCAATGGAACTTAAATGTTATATCTAAACAATTGCTGGCCTTCTTTGTATTATGGATTGTGCGCATCTGTGATGGTGAATAAACCCTCTTTAAACAACTCATCCATTTGTGAGACACCGCCATTCCCTGTGTTATTGCTCATTCAGTATATACTATGGTGTGTATTCCCTTTCCCTTGCCAAAGTGTCACGAAGTCAAGTCAGTCAAGTCATCCCTTAGCCTAGCCAGTTATTTCAGCCTTCACCCTTCACTAGCAAATTGATCACAACTATGAAGTGAGTATGGTCCTGAAAGTCTAGTCTGAGTAATAATAATAATTAACGACACTATATATTTGGATTTAGATCGCCAGTCATGATTACTCTGTGTTTTAGTAGCTATTTGAATAAATTGTAAAGCATGTATTAACCTTGACACCTTGCAGCAGCTATGGATGATAGTCTGAGTTGTATTTGGTCTTGGTTAGACCTAGTTTGACCATGGAGGACCATGAGACATGAGATGTTGGACCTTATGATGATATGGATAGATGATATATGGTCTATGTACACATACAGGATGATTCTATGCAGCAGCTACAGGGTTATGATGATGATTCTTGGGATACAGCAGTGTTTGGTCATTTACAGATCATTATTATTGGCCTTGTTCCGGTACATTGGATATTTATTTTGATCATGCAGAGATTCATATGGTGTATGAGTACACATCTTGGATGGATTTGGACCTTCTGAGCCCAATGGGACAGTTTGTTTTCAGTTCCGGGCACTTACAGTGATGATTTAGCCTCAGTAGGCTGTCCTAGTGCAGTTTTGGTCTATTGGAGGCCCTGTCGGAGCAGAGATGACTTTTATCCGGTTGACCTAGGGCGCTGATGATGGAGGGGGTGGTCCAGCCACTTGTTTTTACCATATTACCCCCCTCCCGGACACATTGGCACCCTCACCTTGACAGCGCCATCACTCCAGGAGGCAGTTTGGGCAGTTTCACGTTTCCCGAGGCATTTCAGGATTGGTAGAAATGGCTATTGAGGAAATCGATTTGGGCTACTAAGGCAAAATTATGGCATGGGATGATCAGTGATGATAGATCGGGACCTTCCACACCTCCTGCAGTTTCAGCTTCATCGGGGCCCGCATCCATCACTTATGGCACTTTCTGTGGATTTTTGAGGTCTTTTGAGGACCACGACTTCACCTTGGAGGCACGATTTGGTATATTCATGATTATTTATTGGTTATTGTGCCATGGGGATTGACCAAGGAGGGATAAAATTACCCCTTGGACCCACCATGAGCCTCTTATGATATTTTGTCATCATGATTTGGTGGGATTCCCCTCTCCTAGGGCGACTTTGTCCACTTATGTTATATTTTATGTGTGATCCATGTATTATGTTGTTGAGCTCATCTCAACCATTGATTAGACATTTGTATCTTTTAATCTTAGCCACTCATTCAAAAAGTGGTTAGGGTTTTGGTGCCTCTCCTTCCTATTTAAAGGAGAGAGCCTCTCATTGTAAAGGGACTTTTGGCTCTGGATTATTGGAATAGAAAATTATTATTGCATCTATCTCCAATGTTGTGGTGAATGTTTTTGGTGTTCGTTCGTTGGTTCTTCCTTTGCACTGAGTTATTAGAGATCTTGTTTGCCATATCTATTGTACCACGATTTTGCATCTACAGGTGGAGGCCGATTTGCTTGGAGGAGGAGGTATTGGTAGGGGAAGACTCTCCCTACTTCTTCTTTGGAGCTCTTCGTTGGTAACAGGGAGTATTACTGTCCCAGGACCTTCTATTTCATGTTACTATTTGCATTTCTCTTGTATTTCTTCCATACTTGATCTTACTGATTGAATTTTATTCCTTGGTTTGACAGGTAGAGGAAGGCGCACTTGTGGACTAGGGCATCAAATTGGCAAGCAAATCAATAATCTCTCATTTGATCTCTGCGGGAATCTTCCTCAACATCAAGGCATCTCAACCACATCATTCAGGTATGATCTCAAGGTAAGTTCTATCTCCATAGTCTATCCAATTGTCAAAAAACACTTAAAACCCTAATTAATCAAAACCCCAATTTTGCATTTTCTTAGATCTACTGAGATCTAGTGGGTTGTTGGGCATGATATTGAAAACCCACCTCTATAGCATCCACGGCATCCCGGATCTATAGTTTGGTGAGGATTGGCTTCCGTTTGACCCCTCTCCCAAGCCAACTTAGCTTCTCCCAAGGAAGGCGCACTTCACCATTTGAGCAAGTTGACCTAGATCTAGAACATGGGTGTTTGAAATTCCACTTGATTTGACATCTACACATCAAATAACATACACCCAGGTTGTCCCTTTCTTGAAATACACCTTGTGGGCCCCATTCCACATTTTAAGGGATTTAATCCCCATTTTGGACCACTTGGAACACTTAAACTCAGATCTACAAAGATCTAACCGGTGGATTGCCACAAAATTATAGATCCATACCCCTACTTGACTGATCTACCCGGATCTAAAGTTTGGATGCCATCCGACATGATTTGACCCACCTAAACCCAAATTGAAGCCTCCTTAGGGAAAGTCGCACCACCTTGGAGAAGTGAGTTCACTCACTTCGAGGAACTGGGTACTTGAGATTTTTGCAGATCCGGAATCAGAATAATTCAAAACCTAGGTCTAGACTGTCACTTCGTCAAATCTTGCCTTGGGGATTGCATTCCTTGTTTTAAGGGATTGTGGTCCACTTGGGTCAAACCTAGATCTAGACATATTTAACCATCAAGGCCTATACTATCCACTTATCTCATGTTGTAGGAGTCCTAAACCATAAAGTCAACCCTACTTTGACTCCACTTCCCAATTCCCAAGGCACTGGTTTATCTCCAAGACAACCCACTCTCCTAGATTGTTGGATTGACTTGTGGTTTGACTATTGCATTGGCGAACTATACCTTTGAAGACATCATGGACCATGGTCAAGATTGTCTCATGTACTAGTTAGCCCCAATATGACCCCTAAACAACCCTGCATTGGACACGGTTCCCAAGGCAGTGGATCTTTTGACATTGACCTAGTACACTAGCCCTAGATCTTACTACCAACATCATAAGTCACTCTCACATTCAACTATGAACCAAAGCTATAACTATTGAACCCCTCACTTGGCTTGTGACTTCATCCTTAGGTCTAGGATAAACCATACACCTAACTTCACTTAGAAATACCTTGATTTGGTGTCTTGGTTTTGATCTCTCCTGTCGGGAGTAGATCGGGTCTCCCCCTTTGTTGTCTGGGCTAGATAACATAAAGCGAAGGTTGCCTCGACTGGCGTGACAACCATACATATTGGAGGTCGAGGTGATCGTGGTTGCACCTTTTGAGTTGCCCTTCCCTATTGCCATCCATCACTGGATCCATCCATAGGGGTAACTACAGTTTAGGTGATAACAGGACCCTTCTTCTTCTTCCCCTTGGCTGTCAGAGCCACGTTCTCCTCATCTGCCACACCACCTGATGAACTACCCTGTACGAGACCCCTCCTGGTCTCCTCCTGCACAAAGTCATCCCACAACCTCTCCCAAGATGGTAGGTTCTCCCTACCCACAATGGCCTGCACAAATGCACTCCAGGACTTTGAAGCCCCGTTCACAGCTGTGCGTACTAGCTCACTCGGAGATACCACCTCACCAACCGCTGCCAGTTCATCCCGAACTGCAGAAATCCTAGTAAGGTAAGCTGTGACTCCCTCTCCTCCATTCATCTTGATACTCTCGAGCTTCTCCTTGAGAACCATCTTCCTGTTCTCGTTGGAGCTCTCATACAAGCTGATCAAGGCACTCCACATCTCATGTGCCTTGGTCTTCCCGGAAATATGAGGGATGATGTGATCTTTTACTGCATCTAGGATGATCCTCCTGGCCTTACAGTCTTTTTTCTTGAAGGTTGAAAGAGCTGTAGCATCGGAGCCATCTGGAATGGTAATGGGGTTGGTGGTGGTGTTCCTCACCACCTCCACCCATAACTCATTCTCCTCCAAAAGCAACAAAATTCTGGCCTTCCAAGGCACAAAATTATCTGTCCCATTCAACCTGTCTTCAATCCTCAAACCTGTAGCCATCTGAAAATCAACCCAATAGAACGCTGCCCACTAACAGAAGGTAAGAATACTGAAATTTCTGAGATCTGCAATTTTATGTGTGTCTGCAAACTATCTTGTTTTCTGCCCCCTTTGCTCTGATACGATGTAGAATTTTGCTGCACTAAATTGTCTGCTGGTTTGTGTTAACAATTTGTGGATTTCACCTACAGCCGGTTTTGCATTGGCTGTAGGTTACTTATAAATTTCTCTGTAACAGTCAAACACACAAGATAATGCTACTAACAGGCTGTAAACACATTTAACAATCACACATAAAAAATTGACTCAGAGATTTTTGGCCAAATCGAGCCCTGGAAAAACCCCCACGGGGAAAACCAGTTGAGAGATAGAGATATTTATTATTTCTTCAGCAAAGTAATGTAACAGCAGTACAAGAAAAAATACAACTTATCTCCACATTAAATGCAACCCCAGACTGCCTCAATTTTTGTGCAATACAACTGTCTAGAAATTCGTGATGAAGCTTCTTGGTTTCTGTGCAAATAATGGACTGATATTACTGCTGTACCCTCCTCGATTTCTGTGCTGTTATCTTTCTAGAAAACTGTGCAGAAAGTCTTGAAAACCGTGCCCTGTACTTTCCCAACAAACTGAGCAGAAAATGCCTCGGGTATAGTGCCCAGATTCTCCTCGAACTGCGTGCAGGAAAAGCTAACTGCTGTACGGTATTTCTCCTTGGAATTTGTGCTGGGTTAATGTCTCGATATCTGTGCCACGAGTTTCTGTGAAGCTGCCTCGAAATCTGAACCCATACTCTTCCTCGAACTGCGTGCTGAGATAATGACTTCTGCTATACAGTATCACCTCGGTTTCTGTGCTGAAGATAACTTCTGCTGTCAAGTAATATATGCTGATAATAAATGCCCAGAACTGTGCCTCGAATACTGTGCCAAGTGATGGCTGTAACTCCTCGAAGTGCGTGCTAGGGTTCTCTTGTCTCTCTCTCTCGATTTCTCTCCTTTCATTCATGCAACAATGAATTAGGTTTTGAGCCTCCCTCCCTTTTTGTCTAATCCCTAAATGGAATTCCAATCCAACGGTGGTGATTCACTCAATCCAATGGCTAGGATAAGATGAGAGCAAAAATCACATTAATTAAATCACTTAAATAATTTATTTGCTCACCCACTTTAACTTTAGACAAAAAAGTGACTTTAAAATTATAAAGTCTCATTAAATGTGTTTTTAATGTGAGGGTCACTTTTCCCCCTTCTTAGTGACTTAGGCTAAAATCACTAGGGGAACACATCCCAAGGTACAAAACTAACATTCCTCCTGATGAAACCTGCTCTCAACAATCATATTCTTTCCCTGCAAGTATTTGGTGACTTTGAACTTGTTCTTCGCTGGATGAAAGGTGAAACTCTTATCCAAAACACAAGTATCTTCAATCTGGCTACTCATTTAAGGGAAATTGCAGGTCACTTTCAACAAATCTCCTTCTCACACATCTACAGGCAATTTAATGAGAAGGCAGATTCTTTAGTGAAGGAAACATTGTCCGGAACTCCTATGCAGGTTACTGAAGATGAAGTTGATGATAAGATAGTAATCTCATCAAGGAATTTTTCAGTCTTTGAACCTTAATTCATTTGACTGTATGTGTTTGTTTAATCTGATCTGTACTGTTCAGAAACTGCTAAAGGCCATTTAGACACTATATAGAGATTCTATTTCTGAACATGTTAAGTTTTATTTTGGAAAGTCTTTTTGTTAGACAATAATAGCTGATGCTATCACTTTGATCCTTTTGAGGACAGCCTGTGTGATTTTTCTGAAGAATGTATCACTTTGATCTCTCTGGAAATATAAATGCGATTTTTTCCAAGGAAAAAAAAAGTCACGTTTTATAAGTGACGTAGATCAATTAATGTTTAGGTTATAATTAGGTTTTAAATTTTAGGTAACATGAGCTCTATAAAAGAGACTCATCACAATTGCACTCGAATACTTGAAGATAACAAAGAATATCATTTCTGAGTCCATCTCTATTAGGGTTTCACCCTACCTAGGGTTTTTGTGCATATTTTAATGTTTTATCTGTTCATTACATTAACCCAGGGTTTTATGGTTCATTCATTGTCAAATAATTAACTGCATGCCGGGTTTATCATTAGTAACTGTTACATGGTATCAGAGTGGAAATGTCTTGACTTTTGTTTTTAGTGAGTGAGATTTATTGTTTATTAGGGTTTATCATTAGTAACTGTTACATGGTATCAGAGTGGAAATGTCTTGACTTTTGTTTTTAGTGAGTGAGATTTATTGTTTATTAGGGTTTTCAGAGAATCCATCGAATTTTCGCCAACCATTGTTATCAAAGGATATCGACCCACCACAGGAAATAACATTGAGTCACTATAAAAGGAGTTGCCTGAGTGTGTTGTAAGAGATGATGAGAGAAAAGAGCCCACCATAGTATCAAAGATAAAGAGCCATCATATCTATTTGAAAATCTGTCAACTAGAGTCATCCTTTGTCTCAAGAAACGAGCCATCCACTAGAAATTGAGTCGGCATATGATATTGGCATATGAACTTGAGGCACTGCCACATATAGAACCACTAAAGTCTAAAACCACCATATCAAGACAGTTTCAAAGAAGTGTTACAGCCACCTTTATTAGAAGAAGAAAGCCATCATTGATCCTAAATCATAGAAACATTGGCAACCAAAATCATAGTTTGGCCACCATTCAAATGGAGCCACTAGAAGTTAGCAGCCGCTGTCAAATCTTCTTCACTATTGTGAAGGATAACTGCCAAAAAAAGGTTGCCTAAGCCAAGAAGCATCGAACCAGACTCATGCAAGAAGTTTGTACATTATTTGCTCCAATCTCTTCACAATTTGCTACAGACAGATGCCCCTATGTAAGTGATTCTAAAAAACAGTGTCCATTATTGCTTCATTCTCACATAGCTACAAGCAGAGAAATAGAAAATCCATCGCACAACACAGTCTCAGAATATTTAAGAATTGGACCTGTAAATGGTTCAAGAAAATTTTATTTGCTAGAAAGGCAGAGGTATTTTGTCATTCTTCTCATCCAACGATAGTGCCTAAAATTATGACCAGAAAAAAAATACAAGTGAAGCATTAAACAGAGATTGGTGTTTCTCGTTTTATATTTAGTAGCGATTTGCTTAGGGGTTTATTCCATTTTTTTAAGTTTTTCAGAAAGATTATTTTTCAGTAGTGTGTGTTTCAGAAATTAGGGTTTCCAATGCTTATTTTCAGCAGATGTTAGATATTTCCCTAACTAGCAAGCACCCTGGCTAGTTAGCTCAGTGACTCGGAAGATGAAGATATTGCCATAGGGATATTTGATGATTGAACCTTGTATCAACATTTTTGATGTAGCAGAGAAGCCTTTACCCCTATGCCTAGTCAGAACAAAGGACAATAAAAATAGATGATGTTTTCATGATTGGAAGAGGCCCACACTTCACAGACAAGGAAGGGATCAAGTGTAGGTACTTGGTGATGCTCAACATGGATTGTTGCCCAGATGGTTCCGGAGATCCGTGATTCAGGAGTTTGGGCTCTGGGGAGGTGGAATATGAGAACCCGGGAATTTGGCTCAGGAGCTACACCTTTATGAGGGTTACAAGGCAGCTTGGTGGAGCCATATTTGGTACAAGCATTATTTACCAAAGAGAAGCATCTGACGAATTTTTTAACCTATATTGCACTAAAGTCCTAAAATGCCCACGTACCAGTACCGGAAACTCACGGAAACTTGGAAACTCGGAAACTTCTAGGAAAACTCCAAGGGTCCATGAGTGGCTTATGACCCATAGAAAATCTAAAAAACCCTAGTTTATGGAAAATGAAAACAAATTTACCTCAAAATCGTTTCTAAACCTACCTGCAAATTAACCTCTCATTCTTATTTTATTGTGAGATAATGTGTTATTCAAAAAAACCATATACATATAAATATATATATCGTGTTTCCCCCAACGTGCCCATTTTGGGGGAGTCACATTTCCAAGCATTCCCATTTCTGAAACTTGTACACGTTTCCATGTTTCATGCAACTTAGGTTTTAACTGATGTGTTTAATTGTATCGTATGCTTTAAGATGGAGTGTTAAAATACAAGGCATACTTGATGTAATAAATTCATGTTTTGTAAGTGACGTAGTTCAATTAATCTTAATTAATGTCTAGGTTATAATTAGGTTTTAGGTTTTAGGTAACAAGAGCTCTATAAAATAGACTCAATGCAATTGTATTAGATGATTTGAAGATAATAAAGAATATCATTTCCTAGTCCATCTCTGTTAGGGTTTCACCCTACCTAGGGTTTTTGTGCATGCTATATTCATTACATTAACCCAAGGTCTCACAGTTCATTCATTGTCGAATCATTAACTGCATTCCATTGTTTATCATTACTAATTCTTATAGATGCAACTTAGTTCATTTACTTAGATTTCAAAGAAAGCCTGCAGTCTTGTGTATGCAACATACCATTTTGGCTTTTGCAATACCACCTTGGACTCACTCTTAATAAACAGAAAATATTTCAGGCAGTATGAATAGACCATAAACATAAGTAAGTTAAAAGTGGTATAAAGACTTTGGAAATAGTTACAACCATTATGTCAATGTGATTCATTATGAAACATAAGCCTAAAAATGCCTGCATGTTCTTGAAGTAAAGCTCTAGCATCCCTTCTATGTCACAAATATCGAACTCAAATCATGTATTGACATACTCTACCTACCTATTTGGCATTTCCCCAGGAAGTTCCGTAAAATGTACATTCCGGTCAGAGTAGGCAGCAAATAAAGCCTGCCATGAAAAATCATTTTTTTAAATTGTTATACAATGCTTATCAATGTCCTTTCTAAAACAACACCAAAATCAAGACCATAAAAACTCCCAACAAAGCTTCTCACATCTTGAATATTGAAACAACGTATAAAAATAGTGGAAGAAAACAACACAATTGCTGATGCAATCATTTAAATTAAATAATAGCAGGACAAATAATAGAAATTATATAATATTTAGGGAAAACGGACCAAGGAGTGAAATTGAAAGAAATTTTCAATCTTGAACAAGTTTTATGTTTCACCATCAGTGGATGGGGGGGTGAGGAGACAAGTTTTTGGTAAGGCTGGAGAGACTCCGAATTTTACAAGACAGGGCATGGGACAAGACATACCTCCAACCACCTTGATTACCTAAAAATATAGAAAATATTAAAAAACAGTAATGTTATTTTGACTAATCATGCCTAATCACAAATAAACATAATGCTACATCCAAATAACCACATTCAAACACATAGGTTAATCCATGTGTCCACACATCATACAATGGTACATTCATAAAAAAATTGAGTCCTAGATACATAAACAATCAATGATCATACAAGATACAAAAATTAAAACTTAAAAAACAAAGAGTGAGCCCATAGCCAGGCTTAAGTACTAAACAACTTATGCTCAATCTTCTACCTCCATGCACTAGAACAATCCTTTGACACTGTCTTAATTTTAAATCTACGTTATACATAGATCTGCACTCAAAGAATTGACCTACAGCTAAAACAGAAAGACTGGAAACACCAATCAAAATTTCTGATCTGCATAAACACAACTTCTGAATGGCGAACTCAAGAGTGTAAACACTACATATCAGAAGATGAGATTAGCACTGCAAACAGATAGAAACTAGATCTAATATGGCTAATATGGCAGCAGCATGAATCGTGTGGACAGTAAACAGAACTTTGGAACAGCAATCACTATCTTATCATTCATATAATGTAAAGTTAAAATACTGTCCTCAAGGGACTACATTGGATTCCCACAAACCTTAGGCACTCTCTTGGTTGAATCATTCTACTCAAACTCACTTTATAAGCCTAACTAGTGTGCCCTTGTTTACTGAATCAAGGTATACTTATATGCACTGACTAGTCACAATGGTTGATGGGCATGTCCCTTGGTTAGGTCATGTCCTTTAGTTAGGATATGTCATTTCATTTATTATTATTATTTATTATTTATTTGAGGTTTATTTATATATTTATGTACATTACATCATTCTATCTACTTTTCCTTCCCCTTGGCACCCCATGTGTTTACCTTAAGTCATGTGATCTACTCCTGGGTTCCACATTATCAAAAATATACCCAAAAAAATGTTATCTTTTTGTCATTGCACAGTAGCATCCAGGGAGAGGAAGTGTGGCTTGACAGTGAGATTAGAGTGGGAGAGCCCCCAAAAATAGAGGATTCTATTATCCCTGGTAGTGATTATTGAGTGATATTGAATTGTTAGCTAGTATATTAATAGCGTGTCGGACATTACCAGGTGGATTGTATATTTTATTTTATTCTAGCTAAAGAACATTGACCCTTACTCAGCTATTGGATGGTACAAAGCAGATTGAAAACTTGAGATTATTGGCCTCTACGCTATTAATCACATCGTTACCTGGTTGAGATTCTCCATGACGATTAGGATTCCTAGAATGAGAATGCCACTACTTGCTTAGAATTGGAAAGTTGATTAATCATGAATTTTTGAAAATTGACTCCAAGTGTATGTTTCCTTTTGTTGATTTTATTCTTGCTTTTTGTATAGTCTTAGACTATTAGTTTCTTGGAGTTTTACCTATGTACTTCATTGAGTCGAAAACTTATGTGCATTGTGGAATTGTTGAAAGAGTTAATGTGCATTGTTGGTTTTTGAATAGTAGAACATGAACAAGGGCACAGTTGAAAGACCTTGGCACGAGGATAGGCCAATAGAGGAGGCTAAAAGGTTAGCTCGAAAGTCTCACAGTGCAAATTATTTTGGTTCTCCAGTAATGGAGCATACTTCTCAGTGAATGCTTTTCCTACATTGTCACTATTGTGATTTCTTTTAAAGTGGTAACTGTAGTATATTTTTAGGATTGACAATACATGTTCTAACATTTGTTATTGGGAGTTGGGTTATGCCATTTCTTGAACTAGAAATCGATTATATTGGTTTTGAAATATTGTAGGGAAACTTGTGCTTGCAACCATATTATATTGAAATGATTCATTGTTTTTATTTGTAAAATTCCATGAACATGAACAAAGGGAATAGAATGAGTAGTATTGAGTTAAGTGGTGCCCTACCATGTTGATCAATTTATTGGTAGGAATTGTGGACGTGACTCTTATTCTTAATAATCAAGGGGATGGTATATAGAAACTACAACTATGTTTAAACTTACATTTTTATTACTGTTATGTAGATATACTATAGTAAAGGGAGCAATTTCCAAATCCACGAGTTGCTAAGATTAATTTAGTAGGTATCTTTTATCATTTACAGTAGTAGAAGAATCTTGCACTATTTTTTCTTGAATTTAAGTATTACTCTCGTTATCTTGTCCATCTAGGTGTAACCGCAACTCTGGGAGCTAATGGTCTAACCAAAAGCCCAATAATGCGGATATCATCCACAAAAGTAGGGAAGACAAAAGCGGTGCCATGAGGAAAACCTACAATACACTTTGGGAAATCTGCCTTCAATAAAGTCTACACTTGCAATCTATCGTAAAACCTGCATTCTTAAACCCAATAACTAATCGTTAACCCATGCACTATGCACAAATTGAAGTCTATTTGTGCTAATGCATACTTCTAGTGACTAATGTCAGTGTGATGATATTTTTGTTTACATTGTGGAAGAGTGAACAAACAGATAAATCATCATGATACTCAAAGTTTACTAAATACTTGATATCAATATCATGTGTTTAATTCTTTCTTTAGCTTACTCTAGTCAGATAGTAAACTAAGGAGAGTTAACTTGGGTTCCATCTACCCTTTCAATTGTGTGAAATGAACCATTAAGACATCTCATTGACTGTAACACCTAAAGAGGCAAACCCAGACCTGTAACTGATATTTATTTATTGCATGGAATTAGTAGAAAATAGAGTATTTGATTAAGTGATATGGATGAGGGCACCAAGCCCTCTAGCCTCATTGCACATTGTGCAAACGTCTGATGATGATAGCAACATAGCACTCTTTAAACACCCTTTCCCCAAATGAACCACCTAAGGAGCACATCCAGTTCTCTATGTCACATTGTAGAAGCAATGGGGCGGGAAGAATAATAGATATGTCATGTTGACAACTTTTTATCCATACTGGTGATTCTCTGTGTCAGTGGTACATCTTGACTGAAATCTCTACAGCTTGTTCTCAAACCTTCTAGATACCGAGCTCCACAAGACTACTAGAGACACATTAATTCCAAAGGCAATGTCTAAGTATCTTATACTTTGGCCCAATCATAAAATCCTTATTCCCTTTCTCACTAACTACCACTACCATAGCAAAGATGCCTAGACGCTCTATGTTAAGACTGATCAAATCAATAGCCAATATTCCAAGTTATGCCTTTCTTGATGAAAGAGATCTATTTTTCATGTACTCATTTCCATCAACAAGTACTTGAGCTAACAAATCAACCATGATCACCTCAGATGAACTATAATTGAAGTGGGGACTACTAAGAGGCACAGATGGCATAAATGAATCACAACAACAACCCCTTTGCTACTTGATGCAACAAGTCCTAAGATTGCTAGTAAATGTTACCTACATATAGTCACTCCATCACTACAATGTACAAGGTTAGAAATTAGCATGAACTCTATAACAGTACCATAAGTTTATGATTTGCACAATTTGCATGAAACAATCCAATAGTCTTCTTTCTTCATTAAATATCTAGTAGTTTAAGTATGTACAATGCCGATGCTTGAAGCTTTCTATTATGATAATGTCACATTGTAGAAGCAATGGGACGGGAAGAATAATATATATGTCATGTTGACAACTTTTTATCCATACTGGTGATTCTCTGTGTCAGTGGTACATCTTGACTGAAATCTCTGCAGCTTGTTCTCAAACCTTGTAGATACCGAGCTCCACAAGACTACTAGAGACACATTAATTCCAAAGGTGATGTCTAAGTATCTTATCCTTTGGCCCAATCATAAAAGCCTTTCTTCTTTTCTCACTACCACTACCATAGCAAAGATGCCTAGACGCTCTATGTTAATACTGATCAAATCAATAGCCAATATTCCAAGTTATGCCTTTCTTGATGAAAGAGATCTAGTTTTCATGCACTTGTTTCCATCAACAAGTACTTGAGCTAACAAATCAACCATGATCACCTCAGATGAAACTATAATTGAAGTGGGGACTACTAAGAGACACAGATGGCACAAATGAATCACAACAACAACCCCTTTGCTACTTGATGCAACAAGTCCTAAGATTGCTATTAAATGTTACCTACATATAGTCACTCCATCACTACAATTTACAAGGTAGAAATTAGCATGAACTCTATAACAGTACCATAAGTTTACGATTTGCACAACTTGCATGAAACAATCCAGTAGTCTTCTTTCTTCATTAAATATCTAGTAGTTCAAGTATGTACAATGCCGATGCTTGAAGCTTTCTATAATGCTAATGTCACTACCCTTAGCAAAGTCCATATTTGAAACAAAATATAATCTGATATAAACTCTAACTAGAACTTACAACTTACAAGGTTAGAGAAATTAGCATGAACTCTATAACAATCCCAAAAGTTTATGATTTGGACACTTGTTGAAATTTAATTTGCACTGGGCAGTTAATGCAAATCTGAAAATTCACTTTGTTCTAAGAATGTTCCTCAAATCTTAACCCTAGAATTTTCAGACTTTAAGACTGTTGTAAATTAATGTGTAAAACAGCAGTGCAACAATCACAATAATTCACTTCCAATAGCCCAAAATTCACAGCATTTCAAAGAGAAAAGATACCAATCATTCCAATGAATTTCCATCCTTCTAGGGCAACTTCACATGCATAAACCAGATCCGAAAACTCTTCTTATACAGCAGATATTACAGTAAACACAACAGCAATAGATGGTTGTCCAATTATCTTCAATCTTTGTGTTAAGTCTCTTAACAGTTTTATCTTAAGTGTGTCAAATCAACAAGATGTTTAAAAGCTGGAAATAACCATCACAAGATAAAATGCTGAAATCAAATCTGCAATATATACAATATGTGGACAGATATGCTCAATGAATGAAGTACATACATACCATAGCCGCCTCTCAAGGCTAGGTCAAAATCCAACCACCCAAGATGCCCTAGCTAGGGTTAGTCAACAAAACCTAGCTCCTCAAAGTGCAAGAACCACTCCAACACTATGTCCAAGGAAAGATATCCTCCTTTTCTTCTCCAAATACATCCAAGTGTTTCCAAACCCTAATCTCTAACCTCCAAGGGATGAAACCCCAACCCTAGAATCCAAGATGCTCCTAGAGACCAAGAAACCCTAGCACCCAAGAGAGATCAAATGTACAAAGAAAAAACTCAAGAGAGAATTTTTCCACCTTTCTCCTCATGATCCACTAGGGTTTGCACATGAACCCCAGTGCATCACTAGGAGAGCACTCAAAGAAGAGATACAAATGTATGTGTGATGTGATGTGTTGTTTGCAAAGACTTTCTATGTCCTCTATTTATATGAGAGGTAAGGAAGGCCAACAATATAACACAGGTTGGTCAAAGCCTTGCAAGGAAGCCTACTAAACATAAGTAAGCCACAAACAAGTGAAGCGCTCCATTCCAAGAGTACAAGTATTAAGCTCCAATGATGAAGTTGTGCACAATAGTGACCCAAGGTGATTTAGCTATGCAAGGCAAGTACACGCCACTCCATCTGGATGTTGAAATATTAACCAGGAAAATGATCGGAGAGAAATGCATGCAATGTTTTGCATGCATGCATGAAAAAGTGAGTTTTGCATGCAATTACTTTTAGGTTTTTGGTAAACCTAATTTCACAGTGAGGTGTTATAAGGAAGACAGGAGGTATCTGTCTTCATTAGAGAGACTATTGATCTGAGATAGATCATGAGAGAGGAGGACGACTTCACTTGAGTAGGAGGGCGCATTCCTCAAGGAGGAAGAAGCTCGTACCGCATCCGGTAGAGCATTTGAGTGTTTGTAACTTGCAGAGTATCTTCGTCTCAGAGATTGAGGAAGATCAGTGACGATCAGAGCTCAGATCTGTTGAGATCTTATTCAGTACGAGTCATTCATCATTGGAGGGAGGGCGCACTTGTGCATGTAGAGGAGGACGTTTTCAGTCAGAGAGCAGTCTTCTGAGCGAGCAGAGCAGAGCAGAGGATAGAGACAGATAGATCAGGCAGAGGCGAATGCAGGGACTCAGATCCAGTTTTGCAGTTAGGGCTCATCTCTTTCGTGCATGCATCAGCTGGATGCATGCAAATCTAGAGTTTGCCTGTAGAAATTTATGAGGTAACCCTGTATTTTACTTGTCTCTTTTCCTATATGCTCTGGGCTCGAGAGAGAAAATAGCCCCACAGTTTGCTGGTTTTTCCCCAAAAGGGTTCCAGGGTACATCTGTTGTTTATGTGTGATTGCATTCATATTTTTCAGTTGGTAAATCCAGATCTAGTTGTTTGAGTTTATATTAATGCTGTATTGATATCGAGACTCATACCGCTTGAGATCTCAGGGCGATCCAGAGGGAGTAGTGATCTCTGGATCAAATATTTACATGGTATCAGAGCCCTGGTAAGGGTCAGGGAGAGCATCACACACAGATCTACTACTATAGCATCAAATCTACAAGTATGGGGGAGCATCATGTTACTTGCACTTCTTGCTCCGCTATGGATATTGATGAGTGTGCTACCGATTGGATTGACAGGGAGATGGCTCTCAACTCCTGTCAATCATTGATGGCCTCCACTTCTAGTGTATGGTACATAGATAATGGAGCTTCTAGTCATATGATGGGTGTTCGAGGATAATTTTCTGACCTAGCAAAGGATGGGATAGATCTTGAGAATGTCCTGGGAGATGACTCTACGGTCAAAGCTATAGGACGAGGAACTGTGTCTTTTCAGAAAGACTCTGGAGAACAGATGAGAGTTCGTGATGTCCTATACGTTCCAGGTATCAAGAAAAACTTGATCTTCGTATCTTCTATTGAAGATCGAGGACTATGGGTAATGTTCAGAGATGGAAATGTACTAGTTCATCCCAAGGGATCTAATGTTGCCTCAGCTGAGAGGATTGGAGTCCGCAGTGGGAAACTGTACAAACTGAGTTTCCAACTACATCATGCCCTAAGTCATAGCAGTCGTGATGAGGAATGTGACCCTTGTGAGCTTTAGCATAGGAGGATGGCTCTGTTATCACATCTATGTTAGCTGGAGCTACCATACTACAAACTGTGTGGCCGAGGACCACACAGTACTTTTTTTTTCCAGATCAGAGATTCGATGCCTTCAGAGGAGGCACACAGTTTTGTTCAGATTGCCCCGAGCAGATATATCAGAGGGGACAGATGGTTGTACAGTGATCCAGACATGTTACTTAGCATTTACCACAGGGTCACCCTTTCATGCCACGCTTTGATATGAGCCCATTGAGACAGTTACCTAGTCTTGCTTTGATTGGGACTATCACAGAGTATTGTTGGTCTGTTATTTGTGCCCGGATTCAGCAGAGATCCAGTTCAGAGACAGCCTCAGCAGCAGGTATATGGTGTGGCAGGTATTGCATTTGATGTTTATTGCTCATGATTGTTGATTAGACTTGTTTATACATGATAGTACACTAACTTTGCATATGATGATTAATTTGGTGATCTAGTTATGGTTATGATATATGATTGGGCCCTTGGTGATGTCAGTCCACCCCTTTCTAGTAGGCTCCTGTATATGCACACCGGGTCACACCCCTACTCTTGGTATAGACTTGGTCACTTAGTCCCCCTAGGTAGCTAACTTTGGATCCACCTTCACATTCTCCACCCATCTGACTCATCCATGATAGTCTTTCCCGACTTGGATTCCGATTTGTGACCTTGAGGATCCCTTTCCCCACTGATCTCTGAGTATGCCATGACTCCCTGTCTATTGTGCCACGGCTCTTTAGTGTGTGAGATGCACTCTCAAACCTGGGATTTGCTCCTGTCGGTTGCCCCCAATGTTGCAATGCAATTAGGATTGTGTAGCCTCACCGGCTGCTCCCCATCGTTCATCGAAGCATTTATTGCTCACCCCCCATTACTTTGCAGTATGAGCACCTTGATTATATCTATTGAGATATGTATGTAGCCCAAAAGGGCCATGATGTAAAATGAAGAAATGAAGAAATGTAAAGCAAGCCAAAAAGGCTAATGTAAATGTAAAATCTAGCCAAAAAGGCTAAGTATGAAATTCATTGTAAAATCCATGCAATGTGTTTGTAAACACACATGGACACAGGTCAGCCGTACATGTCAACATTTGTAGTGGTTATTTCCTCACCTAGTTCTGCGGGGCAAGGAGGTGAGAGGGAGCAAGGGACAAGCTCAAGATTGTCCCCTAGAGTCTCAAGTTACGGTTTGTCGGACACCCAGTTTGGCGGCTCTAGAAAAGAACCTCACGGAGTCTTCGGGCACAGATGTGAGTTGTGAGGTACTTGTTAGATGACCCATGGCGGTTTCCCTGCACTATACCCATTTGTGAGGCACCGCCCTTCCCCGTGTTTTTGTCATGGCATGCTTATCTCAGTGGACCCCGCTTTCCCGAGTTATCCAAAAGGTCACATGATCTCTATCCTTGTCATCCCTCGTCCTTCACCTTGTATTCCACATCACCCAAAGTCAGCTAGGTGGTCAAATCTATAGGTTGTGCATAGCAGTTGAGTCTTTTGGATGTGGTGGGCCCACCTCACCTGGGGCCTTGTATTTTTCCGAGATTTAAAGTAGTTTTTTATCACCATATTATTATCATATTGTTTAGTAATGTACTAACTTGTATAAGGAAGCCTTTCACTTCATGATTGCATACAAGTATTCAGCTAGCACCATTGCTGACCAGATTTGACTTGGTCAAACTAGGTTGACCAGGCCAAAAATGGGCCCAAAAAAATGTTGCGACCGAAATTTCGATTTTGGTCAATTATTATCTACATGGGACCCATATGAGCCTCCAAGTGGCAAAATGCAAAAAGATCGAGGCGTTTGTGAGATTTTTAATTATCATTGGTCATTAATGACGTGTTTTAATTAAAAATCATGGATTTTGGGCAAATAATGCCTAAGTGATGGATCGGGGCCGTTCGAGTGGTCATTCCTACTATTTTTGGGGTCCACGATCACATTGCAGCAGACGGTTCGGCAATCCGGGCCATATGAGCCTCCAAGTGGCAGAATGCAAAAAGATCGAGGTGTTTGTGAGATTTTTAATTATCATTGGTCATTAATGACGTGTTTTAATTAAAAATCATGGATTTTGGGCAAATAATGCCCAAGTGATGGATCGGGGCCGTTCGAGTGGTCATTCCTACTATTTTTGGGGTCCACGATCACATTGCAGCAGACGGTTCGGCAATCCGGGCACTCTAGGTGGGTCAAAAGCCCAGATTACATCTTCAGCAATAAAATACATGGAAAATCAAAAATTGACAAAGGCAACTATAGCAAAAGGCAAAAATCAATGGCTGGCAAATAAAAGGGTGATTCCTAAGGTAAACTGGTAATGTTTGACATGGTATTTGTACATTGTGGGTCCCTCCATTGGACCAGCTCACTAGATGGGTCGAATTTCCCCATGGGGGCGTTTTTCTCCTCCTTGGCATTTTCGATTTGGTTGATGTGTTGTGTGTGGGACCTTGGTATAGTGAGTTGGGAGGATAAAACAACATATACACACCCCCCAACCACATCTTATGTATTGTAGGGGCCCCACAAGGGGACCCCCTCTCCACTAGTGCGCTTCACTTGGGCAATTCGCACCCCCATGAGGAGAGATCTCCACCATTCGTTTTGGCTGATTGGGGAGTTGATCTCAGCCCTCCATTTTGGAGGGAATAGGTTTTGAGAGTGGCCTTTCTCTATAAGAGAAGGCACTCACTCATTGTTGCCTCTCTTGGCACATTTGTACACTTGAGTTTTTTATGATATAGAGCCATTCTTCCACAGTTTCTTGAGAGTTTATGGATGGATATGTGTTGCTTGACTGATATCTAGTCTTCCTTAGCCTTGTTGAGTTGTTAGTGTATTGTTTCCATCATTTCCTTGGCCAACGATTTGCAGGTGAAGAGCACAGCTGGAGGAGAGCACAGTTTTTGGAGTGGGAACCCCACAACTGCTTGTTTTCTTCAGAGTATCAACAAAAGGGAGTTGTTATTGCCTCATGCCTTTCAATTTCTTTTATTTTCAGTCATTTTTACTTGCTGGTTTCTCTTGTTATTTGCTGCATACACTGACTTGATCTTGTTTGTGGCAGGTACCTAGGGCGAATTTGGTCATTGGGAGCTCAAAACGCCAAAGGGAACGCGCTGTTGTTCAACAACTGAGTTTGGAGGGCTAGTCTTCGGCAATCTCATCCATCTATTCATTCTCAAGTAGGTCATCTTTGCTGGTCTCGTGCATTTTAAATTTCACTTTGTGTGTTGAGCAGAAAGTTCATATAAAAAACTTCTAAAAATACAAAACTTAATTTTTCACCGTTAGAATTTGTTGTACTTTAAAACCCACTAATGAAATGCTCTTAAAACTCCATATCTTAAATTTCATTTGATTCCGACTCCATCTACCCACTTAACCAGGCACTAGTATTTCACAGAATTCGCCCCACTTAGGCAAACTAGCCAATCACGCTGTTGGGTAAATTTTTGGGTTCTGGGTACTTTAGATTTGGTTTTAGAACGTCATTTTACCTTCGGAAATCAAGTATTGTTGGTTGGAAGTGATTATAAACGCTAATTATTCACTGCCTTAGGTCCTTTTATCCACTACTTAACTCATTCCCTTGGGCAGTTTCACTTCACTTCTTGTTGGTTTGTATTTCTTTTGTTCTAAATCAGCTATTATTCAATGTATGATTGCTAGAAGATGTGTACTAATCACCTAATTTGCTGCCGCCATGCTTGAGTAGTCATAGTGATTTTCATTCCCCATAGGCAAAAATTTTAGTCACTCTTCTAGTCAATTTCCATTTTCTAATTTAGTTTCTAGCCTTCTAATCTTCAAGCTATTCATCATTAGACACTCATAATTAGATCTGTTATCAATTCAGAGTCTCGATTTCACTAGGTTGGAGGAAATCTCACACTTAGGCATTCACCTTGTGTCTTGCTTTGCTTGATCTTTTGGGTTAGGGTGTCTGATTGTTGAGTCTCAACCATCACTGGTTGAGTGGGGTCTCCCCCCTGACTTGGCTACATGCCTCGTCTGAAGTGACAATAGCCTTGTCCGGTGTGACTTCCGTTCTTTGAGTGGAGGACTTGGCCATTGCTAGTTACACCTTCCTAACTGCGCCTCCTCTACTATCCCTGTTGGGACATTCATCATCAGCAGCTAGAGTTTGTGTGATAACAGGCTCATCTGCACCACCCTGCCCTAAAGATTCTGAGGGAGATTGTGACAGGAGTACCTGAGTTCAGCACTAAGCACACCGATGTGTGCAAAGGGTGTGCTCTTGGGAAGTAAGTCAAGACAGCTTTTCCTAATAGCGATACCAGAGCTACGGGAGCTCTTGATTTGATTCATTATGACCTTTGTGGTCCGATGTCCACCACATCACTGAAAGGATACAAGTACTATGTATCTTTCATTGATGACTACTCCAGGAAGACCTGGATCTACTTCTTGAAAGGCAAAGAGTCTAAGGAAGTTTTGCAGAAGTTTCAAGAGTTCAAAGCTCTTGTGGAAAAACAGACAGAATGGAAGATTAAGATCTTCAGATCAGATAATGGGGGAGAGTACACCTCCAATGAGTTCAATCATTTTTGCACTCAAGAAGGCATCAAGAGGCAGTTGACTGTACCTTATACACCTCAACAGAATGGGGTGGCTGAGAGGAAGAACAGGGCCATCATTGGAGCTGCGAGATCCATGTTGCATGACCAGGGATTGCCATTCTTTCTTTGGGATGAAGCATGCAACAATGCAACCTACATTCAAAACAGGAGCCCTCATAAGGCATTGGGGGACAAGACCCCCAAGGAGGCTTTTTCTGGAAAGAAGCCCGAAGTTGGGCATTTCAGAATTTTTGGATGCCTTACCTACTATCATGTTCCTTCGGAGAAAAGGACAAAGCTGGAACCTACTGCAAAGAGAGGAATTCTTGTTGGGTATGATGAGATTTCGAAGGCATGTCGCATTTACATCCCTGCACTCAAAAAGACAGTTGTAAGGTGGGTTGTGAAGTTCGAGGAGGATCGGGCCTTTCGGAAATCATGTGAGTCAGATAAGGGAAAACAACAGGTTACCACTTCCCTTCATGACGCAGGTCAGAGTACTGTTCAGCAGGCAACAGGGTCTCAAGTGTTGGGAGTAACTGATGCACAGGATACAAGTTCCATAGGCACAGGAGCAAGATCCAGCACAGGTTCTCAGATTGGTGATCAACTGAGATCAGGGTCTCAGTTTACAGGTACTCGAGTTACAGGATCAACGGCTACAAGTACCTCTACAGGTGGCACTCATTCTCATACAGGACATTGGGATGAGGATGAGGAGTTCTCCTCACAGGATGTCACTTCAGGCAAGAGGAAGCCCAAGTGGCTTCAAGATACCTTTTAGGACGCCCAGGCTGTAGGAACTCCCAAGAAAGACGTAAGAGAAAGAAAGGCTCCTCAGCGATTCTGCAGTTACTTAGCTTTAGTAAGCAGTATCAGGGAGTCAGAGCCATCCTCTTACGAACAAGCAGCAAGTAAGCAGGCCTGGAGAGATGCCATGTTGGAAGAGTATGCTTCCAACATGAAGAATGATGTTTGGGAAGTTGTACCCAAACCTAAGGGAAAATCCGTGGTTACTTCTAGAGCTCTACAAAATCAAGTATGCTGCAGATGGCAACATTGAGAAGTACAAGGCTAGACTTAAAAATCCTTGCACAAACAGATGATTAAAACATAGGTGCTACCGAAAAGAAAAACTTAGAAAGCATACAATTAAACAAAATATACATGCAAGCTAAGAGATTTAAAACAAGCAAACAGTAAGAGCATGAATAAAACTAGAACAATCTCTTACCCTACTGAGAGATACCTCCTCTTGCAGGCCTACAGTTAACCAACATAAAGCAAAGAAAATAAGACAGATTATATACCTCATAAGCACATGACAATCAACATCCACACATGAAAAGCATTGCACCATAGATCTGCCTCCAAAGCCTTCTTTATTCCAAAAGATGATACAATACAATACAAACTGGAGCAACCCTTCGGTCCTCTGACCATGAGAGTAATGAGACCCAAAGCCCTTGCTTAAATAGGAAAAAAGAGAGCAAACTCCAAGGGGGGCGAATTTGCCAAGTGTTGGAGATTTTTTAGATGATTCGGGGCGAATTAAAGTGAACTAGAGGTGGTAGGCACCACCTCTCACAAGGTAGGTCACCCCCCCTCTTTCCGTGACACATATACAACAAGAGGTGAGCTCTCTCATGGATAAATGTGCCCCCTTAAGGAGAAATCCGCCCCCTCACTGGAGATCCACTCACTGTGACTCAATTTGATTGCCAATCAGCTGGATCATTGTTGCCGCCTAATACACACCTACGGGGAACGCGGCAAGAAACCTTCAAGTCGCTCGGTGTGTCCTTGGGGGAAAGTGAGATTCAAGTGATGTCACCTGATTACTCGACTCCTCCATATAGGCTTACTCCTAACGAAGCCAAAGGGGGTGGTCCCTATGAAAATAAAACTAAGGCTTTTAACTATGAAAAATAAAAGCTATTCTAGGAGTTATTTAAAGATGAAATGAAAGAAAAAATAACTAAGTACTGCTTTGTGAATTAAATCAGAAGATCAACACCACACAAGATTGAAAGCATTCACGACATATATGATTGAACTTAACATATGGAAAAATAATAATCAGTGCTGAGAATGTAAAATGCGTGCGATTGTTGTTGTGGAGGGTTGCTTCTGTGGTCTCAGTGAAAGTATTACAGTGTCTCAGTTGGTTTATTTTATGATTATTAAATGAGTAGTTAGGGAGTGGGTTAATTCTTGGTTTGGCCCAAAAGAGACCTAACCCTTCGAACTGAGTGCTTTAGCAACTTTACCAAGTGTCCAACCAGACGAAGATGAACCTGTTTAAAGTAGCCTACTGACTCTATAGTTTCCGCCCCTGCAACCTCCCGAGTTCTTAGAATTTGGTTCTAACGGATTTTCCTATTAAAACTAAGTACCTTGGACTTGTTTCTGGTTAACCTTATTGTTCAGACTGAGCTGCAAAGGTTAAGAGCATACTCTGGGTTTGGGGTGTTGGTAAGTTTTATTATTAAAATGTGAATGGATGATTAATCTAAGCTAAACCCCGAGGGTATCTTTTCTTCACACCAAAATATGATGGAGTACTTCGGTAGATCAAGGGGGTTAATTTTATCTTAAAAGTTTTAGAACAATTGCGGTTGATGATTAATCTATGCTAAACCCCAAGAGTATCTTTTCTTCCACAAATGATGGAGTACTTCAGTAGAGCAAGGGGGGTAAATTTTACTTGGAAAATTTTACAACAAGATTGTGGTTTATTTTGTAGCACTTAGGTGAAAGAATTGTAAAAGATTGTAAGTCCCCCTGGGACGCCTTGTGTGCTTTGTGAATGTTATGTAATTACTAATAACAAAAAGTAAACTAGTCTAAACCAAGAGAAGAAGAAAAAATGCAAAAAATTGAAAAGGGTGAAAAATGTGAATCTCCCCTGGGGGGATTGGGGTTCAGGCGCTGGAATTGCCTGCTTGCTCTTTTTATTTTTGTTTTTAGAAGATGAAAAATAAGTGAACTATTGCTTGCCCTTTTTACTTAGGGAAACAAGTCAGTTTACAAATTATTGATAAAGAGAAACAAGTTCCAAAACTGCTAGTTCTTGCAAGTGTTTGGGAAGCGTTGAGATGGTGAACTTCTTGTTTATCGAGCTTCAACCTGTCAAATACAAAAATCAGACCAGCGAACAAAGTGGATTAGAAATCACAATCAGAACACTTTAAGAGTGTTCTGACAACACTATAACTTGCCAACATGAACTACAATGCGACTAGTATGAAAAAATGATATTTTGGGGCACTTTTGGGGACTTGAAACTAAATTTAAAATGAAATAAAAAGTTGGGACTGATATTTTAAATGCAAAAACCAGCAAGCTATCAAATGCTTGAAATCTACCAAAACACACTTTAAGAGTGTGTTCGCTTATATGCTAAAACGTGGAAAAATTTCTAACTTAAAAGTACGAAAAAGAATGACAAAAAGAACTAAGGCAAGCTAGAAAGCTTTCCTTCTTAGGATCTTTGCTTGTCTCTTTAAGACATGACAAGCAAATCAAAGTACTATTTACTTGATAAAACTTTGAAAGAATTTTAAAGGAAAAGCTAAGCTATTTTGCCTCTTTGAGATCTACCTTAAACCCTTAGCAAATGGAAAAGCTCAGCAACCTAGATCTAAGTAAAAGATGAACATCATTAAAACTTTTAGATTGCTACTTGCTTGGATCTACTAATCAAATAAGCTTTGAAACAAGACTTTTTAAAAGGATAGTAACCAAGATAGAATTATAAGAAGAGATCTAGAAAATTGAACCCATGGGGTTTGAGTGTTTTGAAGAAAGGGCAATGGAGTCAAGCTTCCTGATGCACTGGTGGGATCTACGCTTTAATCGATTCTGTTGAATGAAAACATGATCAAACAAGTTCGTAGTCTTCTTCAACTTAGGCTACCTGTAAACAGCTGCAAAAAAAAAAACTAGCAAGGGGATAAGAGCATACTTGTAAACAATAAACATAAAGCAATGAAGTAATGAATTCAAGCAAGAAATATCACTACTCTTTGCATCATAATATCATCAACATAAGTAAGCAAACTATAAAGTATTACTTACAGATCCATAAGAAGATAGCTTCTTTTCACAAGACATATAATCCCAACAATAGTAATTCATGAAACACAATACAGTTTACCTCATAAGCATCAAGCATGAAGATCCAACCAAAGACAATCACCAAACTAGCCTCCAAAGCCTTCTTTATTACTCAGAAAAATAATACAATGTAATGTAAGCAGAGGTTCCACCTTCCAGATGAATAATAATGGACCTCAGCTCAATTTAAATAGCAATTTGCAATGTAGAGGGGGCCAAAACCCTAAGGAAGGCGAATGAGTGAGAGGTAGAGTTCAATGTTGAGTTGTTTGGTTGTGATTGATATGGGATTGAGAGCCAAAACAAGATCCATGCGCCACCTCTCCATGAGGTAGGCCCACTTCAACATAGGGATCATCACTTCCAATCGTGAGCTTCCATGTGAGCTTGCTCTCTACGCATGAATTCAACGCATGAGAGAAAAGTGAAGTCGATCCCCTGATTTAGGATGTGATTGGATTGGCATCTCGTGGGAGTGTGACACCTCTCCAAGAGGTAGGCGCCTCCTTCATTGGTATTATCACATCCAACTACAATATGCCGTGTGGAGAGGGGCGCACTCTTAATTTAATATTCAAATATTTTGACTTCCAACTCAAATGGAAAATGATGCTTTGGCTTAGGAAAGTATTCGCCTACCCAAATGGATAAGACGCCCACTCATTTTGGCTAATTGCTTTTTAATTATTTTAATTTTTTATAATGGTGCATTTTGATGCATTTTAGCATAAAATGCCACTTTGTAGCTTTGATAGGCAAAACTGCTCCACGGGGCGTTTTGGTCGCCCAAAACATAGGAAAATCGGGTTCTAAGGTAAAGAGGATGCTCTGAGCTTGAAAACGAGCATTCCTGCGCCAAATTCCGACTTCAAATCACACTTTTATCATCAGTTGAATTTTTTCATTTAAACCATTAAAAAATGGCCTAAAAATGCGAAAAAAAAATATTTTTCTCAGAATTGATTAAAACTTCAGGGGGACCTAGTACATGACAAAACGACATTATTTTAGCATCTAGCATGTTTATAAAATTACAAAATGGACTCTAATAATCCCCTAAGTCCTAACCACCACTTTGGGCATTCCAGCTTTGGAGGAGCAAGAGAAAACCTCATCGATTATACTCGACTAAAAGCAAAGCATAATCGACAAGGGAAAAAACTCCTTGGAATACCATCTTTGGTTGTCAAGTCCTAGGGAACCGAGTCACTTGAAGACCACCATGCTAGCACGCTTTATTACAAACCCCGTGGGGCATGGTCACTTATTACAGAAATGAAAAAGAACGGCCAAAATTGGCCAAGGCTGGAACATCTAAACTCTGATAAGCACAAATAATTATGCAATACTGGCGGCTCACTGAAGTCTAGCTTATGTGCAATTCAGTTGGTAACAATCATGATTGATTCAGTCTCTGATATCGATTGTTGACTTAACTGGGCCTTCAGTTGGACAAATTTCCTTCAATTTAGGAAATTTGATTTTCTCCAAATCTTTATTTTTTGAATTAAATAATTCTCTTTTAATATTTTCGAGAGAAATTTTATTTAAGTGAATAATATTCACTTAGAACTTAGGAAAAGTGGGTTTAGGGGTTTAACGGGTGCTCTGGGTTAGAAAACGAGGACCTCCATGGCAAATTTCATCTCCTAACCACACTTTTATCATATTTTTGGATTTTTTAATTAAAACATTAAAAAAGCCCGTAAAACAAGAAAAAAATATTTTCTCGAAATTGTCCGAAAATCCTAGGGGACCTAGTGCATGTCCATATGACTCATTATTAATGGCTAGCATGTAAAAATACATAGACGCTTAGGGTTTAATAATCTCCCAAGGTTTGACCACCAAGGTAAATACTCCAGCTTTGGAGGTGTGAGTGAAAAACTCTGGAATTACACATCACTGAAGCGCAACACATAATTCCTAAGGAAAAACACTTTAAAGTATCCCCTTGATAGATAAACCCAAGGTAAGCCAAGCCCGTTACAAAAAGACCATGCTTAGACCAACTTATTACAATTCCCCATGGGGGTATGGACATGCAATTTTTTGAAAAAGGGCCAAAATTTAGCATGATGGATCTTGGAACACTGTAGAACAATTTGATTGTTCAAGTCTTCGATGGTTCACTCGGAATCCACTAAGTGCAATTTTAGTGGATAACGGGCCATACTGCATGCAATTAAGAAATGGCACCCTTACCTAATAAGAAGACACTTAAAAGTAAGAACAAATCATGATATTCCTAAGTACTTATTGGAACAACGATTATCTTCAGAAGAGCGACAAAAATGGGTTACAAGGATGCTAGGTTATGACTTTGATATTATTTACAAAAAGGAAAACAAAATGTGGTGGTAGAGAAGAAGACACTGAGGGCTTACTTTGTGCTATTTCCATTCTGCAATCTAATTGGGTGGAAGAAGCAAGGATAGAATGGAAACAAGATCAGAAGGCATGCAAGATAATTCAACAACTACAAGAGGACCAAAGTGCATTAAATAAATTTGAGCAAAACAATAATTCATTATGGTTCCAAGATCTCCTATATTTATGTAAGCATTCCCAACTCAAACAGAAAGTCCTTTTCAAATGCACACTTCTATGTTATTAACATAAAATGGCAATATAGGAAAATATTTAATTATATATTATATTATGAAGGTATGTCGAGCGGGTAAATATTTTATCCTCAGCGTGTGATGGAGAGAGTTGTGATCTCTACTGCTGAGTGTATGGCAGAGAGATGCAACCCTGTGTACTCTCTTTTCTGGTGTGAATACTCTGCTCTGATGTTCAAGGTGAAATCGCTATGGTAGTCGTATAAAGGTTCAATATATATATATATACAAATACTCTGTACTTATGTTTAGTGTGAATTCGTTGTAAGCGAATGTAGCCTTATGAAGGGGAGAGATATTCCTAAAATGCGACGCCCTTACCTGGCTCGATTGTAGATGCTTGGTCTAGGGTTTCGCGGCCCGTAGGGGCTGCACCCTGCTAAACCCTACTGTGTAATGATAGTAGCTGCACAGTTCCCACTAATCGGCTTGTGCTATGACGCGGACGACTGCACGGAATACCACTCGACGGACACAGTGGACTATTCGTCGGATCCATCTGAAGGTAATACTATTTTTTACTCTGACCCGAAATTTATTTTTACACAAACCCTCTGAGTTCCTGCAGCGGTTTCCACGCCGGTCATCTCTTTGCTGCAACTGCTTGTCGAGGGCTCTGACGGTCTCTTGACAACTGGTGGGAAGAAATCGATGGCGGCGCAAACACCCATGGACCACCAGTCTTCTTCTGGGGCCAGTATCCTACCAAGCGGTTTCGATCCGGATCTTCAAGCTTTGGTTTTCGAGGGTCCTCAACTTCAACACCCCAACTTACCCTTTGGCTATGCACTCGGTCACACTTCTCCCACCGGCTCCACGATCATTCATGCAGAACCACTGTCGGACGCATGGCCACTTGAAAACGCTGCTTTCTCTGAGCTCGGCATTAGTGGTTGGCCTCCTTTCGATTTCTCGGCTCCTTTTCACTACTCCTGCATTGTTGTAAACCCCATCTCCCCATTACCTGATGACTTTGTCAATTCCCTTCTCAACACTCCACCCCATCCCAGTCCTCCCCCCACTGTTCACTACGCCGTTGGCTCTGATTCGGGCAGTCGGCCTTCCCCACCGTGCAGCAAGGAGATTTCCCCCATCAACAAACAGAAAGGCAATTTCTTGAAGAGTGCTCGAGATTCCATTAATCTGGTCTGTGGGAAAAACGTTTCGGTTGCAAACACCCTACACATGGCGGAGACAGCCATTGTTGGGCGGGCTCAAGGGAAATATCCTCGCGCGGAGGATTTGGATGGCTGGGCCACCACAAATTGGAATCAACTCTTCGACTATCAGCCAAAGGTAATGGTCTTGTCTCGCGGATGGTTCGTCTTTAAATTTCGTTCTCATGAGGATGCTCGGAGAGTTCTTGCTGCCCACTGGAGTTTGGGAAACACCCCTATTTTGTTCAAAGGCTGGACCCCGATGTTTGATGCGGATACTGAAAAATTCGACCTCATCCCTGTTTGGGTTCGTCTCCCGGGCTTACCCTGGGAGTTCTAGAACACGGACTCTCTTCAGGACATTCGTAACGCACTGGGAGCATTCATTGCTACTGATATGTCTTTTCTCCACACCAGGCTTTATTCGGTGGCCCGTATCCTGGTCTCGATAAATGTTCGCGAAGGACTTCATCCACATATCAATCTTACATGGGGTTTGGCACAGAGGGTTCAGAAGTTGGATTATGAAGGAATTCCTTTCCGTTGTCATCAGTGCCATGGGATTGGACACCTTGCAAAGCACTATCGCCTCTCTTTTCAACCAAAACTTGACAATACTCGCAAACATTCTGTTGGTTCGCGTACTGGCTTGGGGGAGAACTTGGAAAAAGACGACCGTTTTGTCACCACGGGATTGGGGAATTCACAACCGCTTTCTTCAGGTAGTGTTCAAGCTAAGGAACCCATGAACACTTTGGATGGCACCGGGCAACACACTCAATTGTCGCCTCGGTCCACTACGGCATCTACTATGGCTTCGACTATGGACTACACAACGGTTTCTCGTGCAGCAACCTCCACGGGTATGACCGAACAACTTGACCCTTATATCACCACTGTTGTTTCTAATTTTTTCTCTCTACATCTGGATACTAAGGGCTCTGCTGGCACCCCCCTACTGCTCCCCCTATTTCACATACTACCACCATCACCACCACGGTGCCGACCCCTCCTTCCCTGGACTGCTCCTCGGAACTCTCACCCATTGTGCTCCCTGCACCCTTGATTCGTTTTCATTTACGCACAAGGGACATTCCCACTTTGAACACTCATTCCCTGGGCTCGGGCTTGGGCTCAAATCCACCCCCCCGTAAACTTCCCCGTGGTCGTGGAAGACCTTCCCTTTTTGCCTCCGCACAACAGCAAGCCATCCTGGATCTTACAGACGGCAAACAAAAATCAATCCTTGGGGCACTTAGAGCAGTGCACGCCCACCCTGGGGTTCCCCCATGAAAATTTGGTCCTTTGACTGCAGGGGGTTGGCAAGTAAACCCAAAAAACTTGCCCTGCAAAGGCTGATTACTCTTCAACAGCCTGACATCTTTTTATTACAAGAAACCATGGGGTCAGATATTGACATCCTGGCCCTTCTCTCTTCTTCCTTCCCTACCTACGACTTCTCTGCTATCAGTGCTCGCGGTCATTCCGGGGGCCTTGCCACGGGATGGAAATGTTCTTCAATCAAGGTTCACAATTCCTGGGGCTTCTCCTTAAGACTGGGAGTCGAACTTCACCACTCTGGTCTCAACAGGGCCTTCAAAATCATCAACATCTATGGGCCCTACACTGAACGTGTTGCCTACTGGGAAGCCCTCATGAGGAACACCATGCTCTCTGGGGACATCACCATCATTGGGGGGGACCTGAATTTCACCATGGGCAATCATGAGATCTGGGGCCACCTTGCTCGGGGTGACGATCTGGCTAGTTTCTTTGCAAATATGTTACTCGACACTCATCTCATCAACTACACCCCACCCATTCTGAAACCTACTTGGAACAACCACAGAACTGGGGGAGACCACATCTCAAAGAGACTGGACCGTTTTCTTATTTCGGAAGCCCTAACGACTCAACCCCTCCGATTGCGACAGTGGGTCGACTCTGGGGGTATCTCGGATCATCATCCCATATGTTTTGAGATTCAGGAGAATACCCGGAAACCACCTAGCCCCTACAAACTCTGCGCAGCCTGGCTTAAGGAGGATGAAGTTGCTAACATCATCAAAAAGAACTGGATTCCCTTCCAGCACGATTCGGGTACTCATGCAGCACCTCACTTTGTCAAGAACCTCTCTAGGATAAAGAAACTTCTAAAGGATTTGTCTTTCAAAAAAATCGGAAAGGATACCATGGAACTATCCAAGGTCGAATTAGAACTGGCCGATCTACAGGACAGAGAAGGAGGAGGTTTCGCCACGACGAACTCCACCACACAACTCAGAACCCTGGAAAGCAAGAGAAACAAGATCCTCCTTGAGAGGGAGGCTGTATGGAGACTTAAAAGCAGAGCTATCTGGTTGAACAACGGGGATGAAAACACAAAGTTCTTCCACGCTTATGCAAAAGGACAAAAGGCACAAAATACCATTTGGGAACTCTCGAATGAAAATGGAGAAACCTTCTCCTCCTTCGAAGACCTAACCTCTCTGGGTTCTACACACTTCAAATCTCTTTTCTCGAATGATAATCGAGCAACGATTGCGGAAGTAATCAGAATTTCTCATTTTTTTTCCGAGAGCTATTACAGATGAGGATAACCAGCATCTCATGGCAGAGATCATTGTTGAGAAGCTAAAAGCTACACTCTTAAGTTTCCAAAAGGACAAGAGCCCAGGCCCGGATGGCTGGACTATTGAATTTTTCATTGAGTTTTTTGACATTATTGGAACTGATTTATTACATCTTGCTGAGGAATCCAGGCGCGGGGGACACATACATCCTCCACTCAACGCCACCTTCATAGCTCTTATTCCTAAATCCGACAAACCAGCTACTATGGATGAATTTCGTCCCATCTCACTCTGCAATATCACATACAAAGTAGTGGCTAAAATCATGGCAAAGCGACTAAAATCTGCTCTCTCAAATTTTATTTCCAAAGAACAGTTTGGTTTCCTGCTGGGCAGACAGATTCATGAAGCTATTGGGGTAGCTCAAGAAGGTCTTTACTCCCAAAAATCAAAGGGTATCAAGGGGGCAGTAATCAAAATTGATCTCTCAAAGGCTTTTGACAGAGTAAGTTGGCTCTACCTTCATCTTCTCATAACACACCTTGGTTTCGATTATGCTTTCATCAAATGGACTATGAGCTACATCACCACTGCTTCTTTTGCGGTACTAATCAATGGCTCCCCCACACATTTTTTCTGCGCGAAAAGAGGTCTCCGACAGGGCTGTCCTTTATCCCCTCTTCTCTTCCTCCTGGTGGTTGAGGGACTCAGTAGGGCAATCAAAGATGCTATTCGTCAAGGCTCATTCCATGGTTTACAAATTACCACTCATTTTCGACTCACACCTACTTTTTGTTGATGACATTCTCATTTTCTGTGATGCGGAACAACAACTCAATACTCACTCTTTTCCAAGAAGCCATGGGTATGACCATCAATATTCAATAATCCACCATCACTCTATACGGTCTGTCTGCTGCTGAATATCTCAGGTATACTACCCTCTTCCCTTTTGAATGTCTTCTCTTGGACGATGGCCTCAAATACTTGGGCTTTCACTTAAAACCAAATGGCTACAAAAAGAGTGACTGGAATTGGCTCATTGCCAAATTGGAAAAAAGACTCCTGCTATGGAGCCACCGATGGCTATCCAGGGCTGGTCGGCTGGTCCTTGTAAAGTCTGTTCTTGAAGCCATACCCGTATACTGGATGTCATTGGCCTGGATCCCCAAGGGCATCAAGGACAGGGCTAGGAAACTCTGCTTCCGATTCCTATGGTCTGGACATGCGGAAAACTCCATCACCCCATGGGTCAAATGGGAGAGAATTGCGATGCCTAAGTCTCTGGGGGGCTGGGGACTAAAACACATCCATACCTTTGCCACCTCTCTTGCAACAAAGGCAGGCTGGAGGCTGCTTACAACTACAAATCTGTGGACTGAGGTAGTGACTCAAAAATATATAGCTCCATCATCCATTCTCAACTGGATTCGGAATCCTTCAAAACCCAGAACAGGGTTGTCGGTAATATGGAAAGCGGTGTTGGAATCTCTAACGCTCATCTCTCAAGGTCTTGCTTGGAAAGTGGGGTCTAGAACACAGATCCGCATTGGCTCTAATCCCTGGATTGGTTGCCAAAATAGGCATACACTTCCAGCCCCACTCATACACTTCCTACATCAGAATGGTTTTTTCACCTATCTCAAATTGTTGATCCACTTACTACCAGTATCTGGCAACAAGGTTGGGTCACTGCTGAGGCTTTACATATTCTGGCGGATCTACACAACCATTGGGAAAATTACATTCTAACACTGCATTTGTCACATGCCCGTATCTCTGACAATACTGACGAACTTATGTGGATACCAGCCTCAAATGGTAAATATGCACCAAAACTGGGATACAGATACTTAATGGAACTCAAACAACAACTGATGGAGCCGAATTGGTGGTGGCAAACTGTATGGAAAGCACAGTGCCCAAACAAGTCAAAAAATTTCATGTGGTGTGCCCTCGTGAATCGTATCCCCACCTGGGATCGTATCAAAAATAAACATATTGAAGGACCGGGCTGGTGTATCCTCTGCAAACAGGCTGATGAAAACATTACACATATTTTTCTGGACTGCTCATTTTCTAAGAATATTTGGTTGGAGCTGAAACACACTCACCCCTCGGCAGACCTTTGGAGTGGACAAACATTAGAAAATGCATGGAAATTTTGGATCGACTCACCTAACACCACAACTATCAGAGCTCTTCCCTTGATAGTCATTTGGGGCATCTGGCTTGCCCGTAACCAATTGATCTTCTGCAGCAAAAGCACTATCCCTTTTGTTTTGATCGGCCACTCCCTCTCGATTCTCTCACAATTCCCACAGGTTGATCCCACCCCTTCCCTTCGTCTTCCCATTGATGAAGTTATAACCCCCAACACCCCCTGGGCTTATTTTGACAGTGCGTCCCAAAACAGTATCTGCGGGGGAGGAGCCATTCTGTATCTCTCTACCACACACTACTACAAGCTCCATATGGACCTTGGTAGAGGCACAAACAATTATGCTGAGCTTCTTGCGCTCAAACTTCTGCTTCTTTTTGCATTGGAAACACGCTGCACGCATCTACAAGTCTTCGGAGATTCCATGATCATTAATAAATGGATACAAAAAACACAACAATGCCACCATTTGCTACTACACACAATCCTTGAGGACACTCTCAGAATCGTCGCATTGTTTGACAGTTTCATTTGCACTCATGTTTTCAGGGAACGCAACGTGGATGCGGACCTACTATCAAAGCAGGGGTTGACTCTTCCGCATGGACAATGGCGGATCGCAGAAAACATCAAAATGACATTTTTCATGAATATTTTCACAGACCTTTTATCGAAGGTCCTAACCTGCAATAATCTACAATTTTGAACAACATTCCCCTCTTTCAGATCGGCACTTTCTACAGTGACACGGAACTGGTTCTTTCTTCTATTCATAGCAATGCATTTCAAATGGATATATTATGTATCCCACCGGATCGAAACATATATTTCTGCATATTTTTTGGACACACAAGCTGAAAAGCTCATTTTTGAAAAAGCTCTCAGAAGCTTTTATACAATATGTAATTTGATTTTGCTTAAATGAAATTACGCTTTTTTCCTTGGAAAAAAAAAAATTAATTATATATTATTGTAATATTGAAGAGGTAATTTTATAAGGTCATGACCTTATGTGAAAGGTCACCATCAAGCCTATATATATTAGGCCATTCTTATTGTATTCATTCATCATATTTTTATTCAATACATCTATATATTTATATATATTTCTTGGTAAATCCAATAATACGATTTTAAAGTTCCCGCTATGCTACATTCTCCTATAAGAGGGCATTCAAGGTTCTTGAAAATTACCAAGGATCAAAAAGCATCTTTTCTGGGAAGGTTTTAAAACTGATGTCCAAAAGTTTGTGGCAAAATGTTTAGTTTTCCAACAAAATAAGAGAGAAACAATCAAGACACGAGGTCCTCTACAGCCATTAGCCATACCAAGTCAACACTGGGAAGAGGTCTCAATGGATTTTATCACAAATATAGCAAATTTTGAAGGAAAGAATGTCATCATGATATAGGTGGATCGTATCACAAAGTATGCTCATTCATGTGCTCTTTCTCATCCTTTTAAAGCAAGTACAATAGATGCAACAATCATTCATGGAAAGAATTCATAAGCTACATGGAATCCCCAAGACCAATGTAAGTGATAGCGATCCAATTTTCACCAGTAATTTTTGGAAGGAAATATTTCTTGTTTGGGCACTCCATTGGCTCACAGCTCCTGTTAACATCCTCCATCTAATGGGAAAACTGAGATTGTGAATAAATGTCTAGAAGGGTACCTTCTTTGCTTTATATCCGATAAACAAACACAATGGATCAAGTGGTTTCCCTTGGCAGAATGGTGGTACAACACATCCTTGCATACTTCAGCAAAAATATCACCATTTATGGTACTTTATGGCTATCATCCTTCATCCATCACATCATCCTTGAAAGAGAGAGCTAAGTTTCAAGCAATGGAGGATCACATAAAACACCAACAAGAGGTTCTCCAACTATTTAAAGAAAACTTGGTTATAGCACAAAATAGGATGAAAAAATAAGTAGATCAACATCATAGTGAAAGAAAATTCAAAGTGGTGGATTGGGTATTTTTGAGGCTACAACCATACAAACAAATGTCCCTCAAGCAACAAAAGAAAGTCAATAAATTAGCACCCAAGTACATGGTCCCTATAAAGTGTTGCAAAGGATTGGAAGGATGGCTTACAAATTGGAGTTGCCTCCATCTTCACATATACATCCAGTCTTCCATGTTTCTTGCCTAAGAAGGGTAATCGACGACAAGATCCCAGTTCAGACTAATTTACCACAGATTGATGAATAAGGGGAATTCATACTAGAACCTTAAACAATTCTCGAAACACTGATCAAGCAACTGTGAAATTGAGCAATTATTGAGAACCTCAACAAGTGGAAGAACTTGCCAATAAGACAGACAACATGGGAAGATGAGTTCTACATGCAGAAACATTCACAATTAATCAAGTGTTGAGGACAACACTTGTTTGAAGGGGAGGGGCATTTTAAGCCATGGATATTGGGACATGTCTATTATTATATTAGTATTGTGTTTATTGGTTGGCTAGGACCTTAATTGTATTTGTATGGTAGGTTAGGACCTTGATTGTAATTGTACCCTCACTCCTCTATATAGCAAGGAGACCTAGTTTTAGAGATCATCTCAACTTGTCTTGTGCTTTTGATATATTATAAAAGGAGGTTGCCCCCTCAAAGAATCTTCATATTCATCTCTTTATTTCATTCTCGAGGCAATGGGTTACTCTCTCTTTCTAATTTTACGCTATTTTGTGAATTTGGTGCACAACATCCTCCTCTCAACTTGCCATGCCTATCCCCCTTGCAAGTTTATGGCCTTTTTCTAGTATCAGGAGTTTTGTATTTCCACAACTAGCCAGTTTACTTATAATGTATACATAGATGTTCTCATTAGCTAGCCAAGACAATCATTTAACTGCCATATTAAACAAGTTCTTATTGTTAGTAAATCTTGTCCTTCCCAAATTTTACAGTTATACAAGCATGATGAACTATTCATTTCATTGGCATCTGCTGATATAAATAACACTGGTTATTAAAGAAGCAGATGGTATTCCCATAGTATAGCATAGCTTGTACTTCAAACATGCACCAGGAAGGGATGTGACACATAAAGAAATGGGATACTCACATCCAAGGATCCTGTACCAGTAAAAGAATAAAGTCTTGTTGTAGTAACAGCCATTACATAGTACCGAGTGGCAGTACCTGTACCAGTTGTTTCCATCTGTGGAAAATAACAAACCAAAACAAGGTTCAGTGAGCAATCAATAAGAATTTGAAGGTTTTAACTTGAAAAGAAAGGAGATGTCTAACTATTAGACTTTTTGGACCCATATACAACCAGAATCTGTCAAATCACAACCAAAAAAGGCCAATATACTACCAAAATAGATCCAAAAATTCTAATAGTTGGACAACTCCAAAAATAAATATCAAAACTAGAAGCACTTTTTAAAGCCTTCGATATTGACCCTTCAATAGCAATGTTTCAACTACACTAAAAGAGCAGACACAAAGATAGAGTTGATACAAAGGTATCACCGAAATGTGACTCAATACAAAATCGATCATTAAATACCTGCAAACTTGCAAAAGGCTCTTTAAGTTCAGTCAGTTCAAATAATAACTTGAGATGTTTCTCCTTCTTGTCCTTCTCCTCAATTGCTGTCTCATAGAGCTGGCCTTCCTCTGTCCCAAGAATTATTTCCCGTGTCGAAGCTTTTAAGTTGAAAGTAAACCAAATCAAAAAATGAAGTAGATGTTATTCTGTCGTATCATTTTCCACCAACAAGAAATTTTCACAGATAAAGCACTAGAAACCCATGCAGAATTTGCAAATGGTAGGCATTAGTATAACTAATTCAAAACTGAGTAATCACTAAAATCTCAGACAAATTTTTCATCTATCTTTAGGAAGAACCTTCAGTTATCTGTTGTCGATTCCATGATACAGCATTTATAACTAGGCCCTTCAATTTACTCAGCATCCGTGGCTTCCTCCACTTAGCATGTGTATAATATGTTTCAGCTCCTCCAGTACCACGCAAAACAGCTAAACAATGCCTTCCACCAGGATCAACAAAAACTCTATGCACATGTTGATCCCCAGTTCGGCTAACAGAGAGGTCAAGTTCTGCATCATCAAATTAAAGATGATAAATTCATGCATTATATATAAATATCTGAGTCAAAAATAGCACAGAAAAAATTAGAACTCTGATGAATTCCTATAAAACCCCATACAGAAAGGTTCAGATGATTTATTGCATATCTATAGATTCTGCTAATACATATTCACCAGAAAGCATCCATTATCAACTGAAGACTCGGGCGCAACATCATATCGAACTTCTACAAGACATACTCCATTTTCAGACATGGAAAGAAAAATCACAAACCACCCAAATGGCAATTAAACTCGATCCATTACTAACATTGATAAAATTCAATCAGTGGAAACAGAACAGAATATCATTTTATGAGATATCATTAGATCCCTCATTCATACATGTTATTGCCTGAAAATGCAAGACTCATTTTTGTATTTTCGAGGCATTCTTCTCAGCCATACTGTGATGAGGATGTGAACTATGGAAGCTTGGTACAAGTCATGAATGCTAACATAGTCTTGTTCATCAAGCTTGGGAACGATGGAGATCTACATGTCTTCCTTATTGTTCCCAGGTTATGGTGCTCACATCTTTTGATGCATGTTCTAAGGTGGTGTTCACATATTTGGAGGCAGTGTTGTATGTGGCAATAATTCACCTTATGGGATTCCTTCTACATCTGATGATTAATTTTATTCCTTTGAATTGTACCTTAAGGCATTTCACATATCCCCAGGTATTTCAACCTTGATCAAGCCAAAACCATCTTTAGACAACTTGTCAAACAAGTTAAACACCAAGCAACTTGTTAATACTTACAGCCAATATTTTCCAGACCAATTTTTTTCAGTCAATCTCAGTCAAACAATCAGAACCAAATCACCCTTTTTACTGCCAATGGCAACTTACAGTGAAACAAAAGAAGCACTGACAAAACTAATTTGATCAAGAGGGACTGTTAATGCAACCAAGTCAACACAACTACCTCGTCCAACCAATCAGCTGAGGATCAAGTCAAGATCAATTCTACGCAGCCTGTCAAATCAAACTTACATCCAACTAGGTCTTTATTAATGTCAAACACAGTACTTGATCAGTCTCACCACAATAAGACTACTTGCTAAATAGGTCAAGTCAAAATCACTTTACTCAAGGTAAGCAATTTTGCCACAATTAAGACTAACTCCAATCAACTTGCCAAACAATACTGTACAACTTAGTCAATCAAATCATACTAGGTTGGACGGTTCACATTAGGTCACAAGAAAACTTGTCAACCTTACACCAGTGACTAAAAAAAAACAATCAAACTCATTCAATGTTACAGCCGTCAATACTTGTCCAACGAAAACATGATAGGCTGTACACTAGCTGCTTACTATCAACTTTAAAAACCAATCTCAGGATAAAAAATAAAAAATAAATACAGACCTTATTACAGCAGCTTTGCACTTTTCCCAGTACAACAGTTAGGCTCAGGTCAACCAAGTAATCTAGGGTTTTAAGATCAATAAACAGGTGTGAAACGCAGACTTATCTGTGTGATGAATTCATATCAGACTTCAATTGATACTATGAATGAAACCCTGATAGATCATGCCTTTGACTGACCTTTTTACTTACTGTACAGTCAGCCCGAATTTGAAAGATTGTCACTGTGCAAACCACGAAATAGACAGCCCGAAATTTGTAGAAGAAAAGGAATGCTGTAGCTGCCTCAGAAGGGACCGAAAATCTCAGAATATCACCAACAATTTTTGTGAGAGATCAACCTTAGAAATCAGACCCAGGAACCACATATTTGACTTCAAACCTTCTGTGAAATTTTCAGTATTCTGCCTTACCCGAATTTCAGACAGAAAATTTTTGCTTATGTCCTTTTTAGAGTGTCAGCTAGGTTATTTATACACATTTTATTATAAAAAATGGAATCTGGCCGACCTAACTATGAATAAATCATTTTAAAATTTATTAAATGTAAATAATATTTCTAGCAGACCGACTTGTCAATTGAAAATTTAATTTTATCATCAATTAAAAAATTCTTTAAGATAGTAATTAAATGTTAATAAAACTTCAATCTAATGCCATTAAACAGGGTTTGGGGTTTGTGCCATGTGGGATTTTTAGAGCTTCTTCAAAAGCAATCTTGTGGGCATGTGACCAGATTATGTGGGCTTTGAAATTCAACAAGGCAACTAGGGCTTCTTCATCTTGCAAATGTTGGAGGGATGACCCTATAGCAGTAAGGGCTTTGTTACCACACATTTGTGGGCTCTATCATCAATTATTCTAGGGTTCCAAAATTATCATAAGGGCTGTGTCAAATAGACTTCAAGGATGTCATAATTTTTGCATCAAAGGCCTTTTCAATATATCAAGTGAGGGTTTCAGCATAAGGACATGTCAACAATTTACCAAGCTTATGGGCTTCAACAATCATCATGTGTGTGTGGATCCAACTACCATATACAAGGAACCATGGTCATTTGCATCAAATCATGACCACCAAGAGCAAAATGCCAGGCTTCATCATATTTCAAGTGCAATGCTTAGACTTCTCAACAAGTGTATGGACAAGGATACAAGCTTCAGTAAGGGCAAGTCATACCTCAAGGACAAGAGCTTCAAAGCCATCATATGTGTATGGGTCCTAAGCCTTCTCAGGTGCACGCAAGCTTCATCATAATCATATCATGAGTGTGGTTTCCAAGAATTCCATGTGTAACCATGTTCATCAAGTAGTAGGGTACAGAGAACCTCTTCATCATTATGTATGTGGGTCATATGTCCTAATCATGACCAAGTGCACAATCAATGGTCAACAAGCATCAAGTATGACCATACCATCCGTCAACAACCAATCAAGAGACTAAAACAAGTGCAAACAACCCATAGACCATCAATCAAAGGACAACTAGGAGCAAGGATACAACAATGGACTCAAATGGGATGAAGATAAAACTTAGGGGCACTCAACTAGGTCAATGAGTAACCAGGGATTTTGGCATTGTTCCAAGGGCTTCAGACTTGGGCTTGGACAAGGTCAAAAGGACTCCTTTGACACAACCACACAAACAACCATGGACCACACTCTAACTCATAAGGGATCCACAAGGGGCACCAAGACACAACAAACCCTAGCCCTAGCCAGGGCACTGTTGGCATCAATGACAACTTAATCAACAATATCCCCCTTCGTCATTGATGACAACACTTAAGCTCACCTTGAGAATAGGCTCCCACTATTCACAACTTCTCTCCCCCTTTGGCATCAATGGCAAAGGGTGATTCCTTTGACAACACTGCTCCCCCTCAGAACATACTCCCTCTGTCAATAACTTCTCTTCCTTTTTGCATCAATGGCAACGAGAAATTTCTTTGTTAATATTGCTCCCCCTATCACTAGACACTGTTGCTTCTTGATGAACTTGTATTCTGTCAGAATGATACTACTGTAACAAACTGTTGTAGGATACTGTTGGTTGTCAAGTCATTAATTGATAGTCTTCAAAATAGTATTAGGTTCTTCCCAAAAGCTTCATCATTTATGTCTTGCTCAATGGTGCAATCTACTGACTTCCTTTTCCATACTTTGGTTGGTTGATTACTGTTCTTAACATTTGATTGGACTTGCTTTCTTCTCCAAACCTTAACATGTCCCTGCATCCTGTAGTATTTTGCAAAATGATCATAATAATGGCAATTCTAACACTGTACTGGAGATGTACCTTGATTTGGAATGATTTTGATATGAGCTCTGCAATGGATGGCTTTGTGACCATAGTTGTTACACTTGTAGCAGTGGCCACTGAACGTCATAGAATATCTCTGACCAAAGAATCTTCTTTGTGATGCAGCTTCTCTTGATTCTGGCTGATCATGGGATCTTTTGAGAATACATGTAGAAATATTAATCTTTTCTTCTTTTTCCCTGGAGCATTCACTTTCTTCTGTGTTCTTATTGATCTTTAAATTTGTCTTTAACTGAGTAGCTGTCTTGTCCAGATCTTCCTTCAAAGTGAGGATCTTCAATTCTTGCCTTTGACAAATTTCTAGCTTTTCTTGTAGTTGTCTAGTTAGGTCTTCTTTAGTTTCCTTGGCTTCTTCTACTTGTCTTTTTAGATCAACGATACTGTCTTTTATCTGTCCTTATGAGTTCTGATCTTCCTTATGAGATTTTTGCAGTTGTCCTTTCAGTACTTGATTTTCTTTTCTGAGTTCTGAGAGTTCCTTTTCAAATTCAAAATTCGTCAGACATACCTTCCGTAATTATGTCTTCAAGGATTTGATTTTAAGTTCTTGCTTTCTCCTTAATTTGACTTGGATCTCTACACTGGACTCAAACCTCTGAATATTGGTACTTTCCTTCTGCAATTTTTTAAGTAAGGTGTTGATCTCATTTTCCTTGTCTTGCAATTTGCAGGTCAACTCTTTCTCCTTGTCTTCTAGCTATCTTCTGAGTCTGTGAATTTCTTCTAATTGTCTTTTATATTCAACGGTTGTCTTCTCAAGTTCATCTTTTAGAGAGTTAGATATGGCTTCTTTGATTTTGGTAGCTTCTTCAAATTCTTGATTTCTCTTATCATATTTGACCAATTGTTCTTGCAGTACATGTTTATGTTCACAAAGTTTCTCAACTTCTTGCAAAACATTAGTAATATCATTGTCTAAACATTCATTTCTATCATTTATCAGGGAACAATGAGATTCATCACATTTTGAAGTATTACAATCTATGAATTCATAATAACACTTATCTTCTATACCTGATAAACACATTTCTTCAAAAACATTACAAATAGGGGAATTACCTTCATACTTACCGGGGTCTTGTACTGACCTGTTGATGGAGTTGTCTTCTGCTTCTTGTTCATCATCTGAGTTTAGCTAATTATCTTGAACGACAATTCTTCAACTGAGTTGCACTTTCCAATTTTCTCCTTTTGTAGATTTGTTAGGTCTTCCAGCATTAATTCCATAACCTCTGCTTCTTGTTCTTCAGTGGAGTAAAGTTGTTCTAATCTGACCCATAATTCCTTAGCTGTGTTGCACTTCCCTATCTTCTTTCTCACGGGATCTGACAAGCATTCTAGAATGGCTTCCATAGCCATTGAATTATTTTTCTTTACTTCCTTCTTAGTTGTTGTTTTCACTTTCTTCAAATGATTGTAACCTGTAAGCACTGATTGCCATATACCAATACCTTCTGCTTCAAGATAAGCCTGCATTCTTATTTTCCAGATCAAGTAATCCGTACCACAAAACAATGGTACTCCATTCACTGAGAACCCCATGGTGCGTGAAAGATCTCCTTCAAGCTAATAAGGCTTTATGTGAAGGACCCGCTCTGATACCAATTGTTGGACACACCGGGCACACTGAGAGGGGGGGGTGAACCAGTGTGTGTAGCTTTTATTACTTTTCAACTTTAACCATTAGCAACTTATTCAATATTATGCAGAGTACAACTTATTCAATATTATGGAAGTGTACTTAGCAACTAAAGCAAAAGCATCCCCATAGTCCAATCCCTCTTTCTGGGAAAACACTTTCACCACAAACCTTGCTTTGTACTTCTCTCTGTTGCCATTTACCGCATGCTTGATCATGTAGAGCCACCTAGAAGTCACGATTGATTTCCCTTTCGATTTAGGCACAATGTCCCATACATCCTTCTTCATGGTGGAGATGTACTCCACCATGGCATCCCACCAAACCTATTGGTCTACTGCCTCCTAAAAATTGGAAGGCTCGGAATCTATGATGCTATTCATCAACGCCATGCAATTTGGAAACTTCTTCAAAGGTCTTCTCTCCCTGAATGAACTCCTAGGCGCCTCAACATGCGCTTGAGCATCCCTCAATGTCTAAGTGAACCATCGAGGTCTCCTGACAGAACTAGTGGGAACCAGTGGCTCCTTTGCAACTGAAGGTTGCTGCCCTAAATTGGAAGACGCTGATGATGCTAACCCAACCTTCAGAGCTTCATGCTCCTCATCCATCGTCACTGGAATAGGATCATGAGACTTCCTAGATGCAAAGTCTTCCTCAAAATTTACATCCCTGCTTACAATTATCTTTCTCCCTCCTGGAATATAGATCTTATAGGCCTTTGAAGTCTCAATGTAACCAACAAACAAGCCTTTCATTTTGGAAGGCTCCAACTTGGTCATCTTCTCAACTAGTATATAACTATAAACCTATGTCGCAAGGTTCAGGTTTGAGTTCGAGATCGACAAGTTGAAGTTCAGTTCGAATTCGAATTTTCCAATGAGGTTCGCCATTAAATTTGTTTATACACATATTTTATAAATATAAATATTTTATAATATATTAACATAACAAATATATTTTTATACTCTATATATAATACTTCGACATTATGCTTATAATTAATATATAATCTAAAAAAACATTTAATATATACATCTTATAAACTATAAAATACACTTAAGCTTATACTTTAGACCTGTCACGTATCCATACAATTAATTGTCCAAACTAAAACACCGACGAAAACACCATCTTTTCCAAACTAAAATATCATTGAGAGTTGAGATAATTACGCAGTTGAAAAATTCAAATTTACACTCATGCTCTACAAGATAATTAGAGGCTCTAGAAGTTTACACCTACACAATCTCCTTGGAATTTTGTCAACATAAAAATATGAATTTACCCCTGCACACCATGTCCCTTGAATTTCATTGGCTTAAAAATATGAGTTTACACCTATGCACCATGTCCCTGGAAATTTGTCGGCTTAGATATACAAGTTTACACTAGTGCATTGTATCCCTGGAGGAATTTCATTTGCTCAGAAAGGCATACTCATCGACACACCGACCATGCCGACCACATTCTATTCACCCTCGAGATGAAAAGATTAACATGGAATTGGAGTTAGATTTCAAAACCACACTGTACGGGTAGAACCCATGAATTTCACTACCGAACTTCAATCCAAACCTCTACGAATTAGACTTTTTTCTTGAGGTTCGGCGAATTTCAAACTTTAAGGTTCAAATTCGGCAAACCCTGTGACATGGATATAAACTAGACAGCCAAAGATGCAAAAATGACTCACCTCTGCCTTCACACTAGTGAATGCCTCCTCTGGTGTCTTGTCCTCCAAATCCCATGAGGACACCTATTCTAGATGTAGACTATTGCATTGCATGCTTCTGCCCATAAAAACATCGACAAATCCTGGTCATGTATCATGGTCTTAGTAGCCCCTATGATGGATCGATTCTTTCGCTCTGCAACCCTGTTATGTTGTGGGTTGTACGAGACAATGAACTCCCTCTTGATTCCTACATCCTTGCATAAATCCTCAAAATCAATGGAAGTATACTCACCCCCATTATGCAATCTAAAAAATTTGATCTTCTTCCCTGTATGGTTCTCCACTAGAGCTTTGAACTCTTAAAACCTACTAAAGACCTCATCCTTGGTCTTTAGGAAGTAGATCCAAGTTTTGCGAGAAAAGTCGTCAATGAAGGAAACATAGTACATGCTTCCTATGATTGATGCTACTGACATTGGTCTACATACATCCAAATGCACCAAGTCTAGAATCCCCTTGACCTGTGCTCATTGCTTGAGAAAGCAACATTGGCATGCTTTCCAAGCGCACACCCTCTACATAAATTCTAGAATACATGTGATTATCTCCCTCGATATAGGCAACCCATTGTGATGCAAGTTCCCCATCCTCTTGTGCCATAACTCACACAAGTTATATGTGTTATGAACTAGGGGTCGAACAGGTTCACCTCGTAACTTGTATAAGTTGTCTTCCCTAACACCAATCACCTAAGTTGATCCTAGACTAAACTCCTTCGGTCTTATAAGGACTTGTTGGTTCTTGAACTCTACTACATAGCTCTTATCTTCCATGACCGAAACTGAAAGCAAATTCTTCTTGAGACCTAAGACAAACACATCATCAAAGTCTAAAGAGTTACCTAACTAGTCTTGCAAAGGAATGGTACCAAGTCTTGCTATTGGATACTTGGCATAATCACCAAGATCGACCAAAACTCCTGGACGTGCTCTTTTAGACTTGAAATAAGCTCTTGGATTGATGTCATATGGCTAGATGCTCCACTGTGCACATACCATGCGTTCTTCGAAACTATGTTGTAAGGAAGGCAATATACCATCAAGAAATCCTTCTCGAGTTTGGAGGCAAACGCGTTCATCTAGGTTTCAGCTAAGGCTGCTACAGCTACCTGATGTTGCAATTGCTTCCCTTTACCCTTCTACTTATCTAGACACTATGATACATAATGGTTGTGCTTAAGACATATGAAGCACTTGATTTTACTCAAGTCCATCCTTCCCTAGCTGTGAGGAAGGCTCCTCACTCTTTACCTTACCCTAGTTGGGTCCTTTACCTCTGCCCTTCTTTGTTTGACCAATTAGGGCATGCTCACTATCACCTCCCTACTTGCTGGCCTTTGACTCCATCATAGTCTCCTACTGGATATAATCATCCCACAGTCTTTCCTAGGAGGGAAGATTCTCTCAAGCACAAACACCCTAGACAAATGTTTCCCAATGAGATGGGAACCCATTCAATGCTCGATTCACTAGCTCTTTGTCTTCAACCTTCCACCAACTACTGCAAGTTGATCACAAATCTGTGTGACCTTCATCAAGTAACTAGTGACAATGATTGATCTAGTCATCTCAACATATCTGAGTCTATTGTGCAATATCGTCTTGTTTATGTTCTCGCTTTAGTAAAGGCTAACCAGGGCATCAAACATCTCCTTAGTCATCTTCTTCTCGAATATATGAAGGACCAGATGATCCCTTATAGCATCCATGATCATCTGCTTGACCTTCACTTATTTCTTCTTGTGAGCAGCCAAAAGTTGCGGATCTACCAGTGAAGTCACTACATCATTGACAATATCCCAGAGATCATTGTCTTCTAATATAAGGGTTGCCCTAACTTTCTATGATAGGAAATTCCTAGAACCATCTAATATGTCCTCAAGCTTGAGGCTAGCTAACGCCATCTCCGATTTGCACACAATCTCCCAACTCTGTTAAGTACTACCTCTTAAACCCTCTTATTGTTGGTCCTGGTTCTCGACAATTATTTCCGATAGTTGATCTACTACCTTAAACTATTTAGATCCTCTCAATCAAAGAAGCTCTAATGCCATGTTAAATTTCCCAAACCCTAGGTGACTATTGTCCTTATGTTCTCCACTAAACACAAGTTGTTATTTAATTGCAGAAATTAAATTATTTCGCATAGGAGTAATCACACATATAGCTGGAAAGTAAATAGTGTAAGCAAAACACAATACACGGATAATTTACTCATTCAAATCAACCTTTCATTAATAATTCAAAGTTTACAAGGAAACCTCTACTGGTTGTCAAACTGATAGATGTACGATACACTCAAACGAAACAAATTTGCACACTTATCGAAGAAAATTGTCTACAATAGCCAAGAAAATAGCTTCTTGTTTGTTGCCTATAATACATCGTTCGTAGGACTGTAAGGAACTGTCTGTAGGACTGAACAAAATCCATATGACTTTATGAATCTGTCCATAATGATCCGTACAACTATACAATTTTGTCCTATACACACCTCCACGTTGCCATATGCCTGGTTGTTAAACTTGGCTCCTTTCCAGCTCTCTAACTCTACTCCACAGATGAAATCAATCACCTCCCGACCAAACTGTCTTTGAGTGAATAATGAATGTGTCTACCCTCTACCTTGATTTGCCTTTATACTTGAGTTGAAACCTTAATCTCTCAGTGAGATGTACATTTGAGGTTAGTCTAAATCACTAATGTATTAAAAATACACTTTATTTGACTCAATAGCTAAATATAAGACTTTCACTTTATTACTAAATTGAATTACAAAATAGAATTGACTCAAACGATGCCAATTTCCCTTATTCATAGTGGTTAATTGAGTAAAGTTTTCTTCTCACCCATGAAAGGATATTACTAACAATGGAGCTACAATTGTTATTCTTACACTTTGGAACACCATCAAGGTTCAACCACTGAGAACTATGGCTTTTCAATCCATATATATTGAAATATAAAAGCCCGATCGCTTAGCTCAAGTGGTTCAGTGCTTTGAGCTTCATGCCAAAGGTCTCGAGGTTGATTCCAGTGGCTAGCTGCTTGTGTTGCATGAATTTGATGTTCCTACCAGGCCAAGTGTTGTATCAACACCAACAACTTTGTATGTGTGTGTGTGTGTGTGTGTGTGTGTTTGTGTGTGTAGATGGGAGTTATATGTCTATTAGATACAATAAACAATAAACATTGAAAGGATGTTACAGAGATAACAAGAACATAGGAAAATAGGATGTTACTTAAACAACAAGAACATAGGAAAATAGGATGTTTTCATTAAGTTACTCAACAATAGGAACATAGTGGTTTGTGATCCTTTTGAATTGCTTACGATTCATACTAGAAGTTAGTCTGCGCCACAATAGGAACTGAGGAACTATGTTCCTAAGTCTAGTTAGATACAATAAACAATAAACATTGATAGGAACATAGTTTTTGTGATCCTTTTGAATTGCTTAGGATTTGTACTAGAAGCTAGTCTGTGCCACAATTTTTAAAAATAAAAAATTAGATTCAATTAGATGTTTGCTATGGCTTTTAGGAGTCATGCAAGAGAATCTTAGGCAGCCACCCCTTTGTAATGTCAAATTGTTAGGCTACCTTAATATCCAAGTAGGCTCGGTCTTGTTTCTGTCCTTGCTTTAAGAATTTAATGAACTATATATAGTTTCCCTCCAATATGGTAGAACCAGTTGTTTTGAATTTAATACCATTTGAGGTTCAGTTTGTAATATAAGTAGTCCAATGATTTCTGACAAACATTCACATGACAATCTTGTAAGTGGGATGATGGACTCTTTTTTCCTTGGAAATAGTTCCCTCTGAAACTCCAAAGCAATTCCCCTCATTCCGAGGAGGGCACCTAGTGTAGAGTGGGAAACTTAAACTTAGTGCACCTAACCCATGGGAATCAAACCAGGGACCTGTGCAGCATGCCAGACTACTGACAACGACATGGCACTAAACAATTGAGCTAACCCTCGGGGCAAAATGATGGACTCCTTATTAAGTAGCTCTCACTACATTACATGTTTGTGTTCTGTGAGGCATCTACTTCTTGGCTTGCTTCAACTTCATTAAAATAATTGCTTTGCTAATGTCATTTGTTGGGCCCATATTGTAGCATGGTGTGCCTTAGATTCAAAAATCCCATTTAATCCAAAGAAATTTTCTAACATTCTACAAGCGAGTGTCTCTTGTGGATACAAATATCCAGAAACATTAACCTTAATTCAGTAGTGTTTAGGCCCGTGGGGGGCAGCTCAAGTGGTAAAGATGAGAAGTTGTAAATGGAAGGTCACGTGTTCGAATCCCCCCAATCTTACCCATGCGCCATGGTTCGAGCCCTGTGGATGCACCTAGGGGTATAGTGGTAGCGATATTGGATCCTTGGACCCCGTGTCACGCGAGTACCAGCCCAACTCCAATTGTCGATTCCCCTAGTACCAAAAAAAAAATTAGTTGTGTCTAGGCTCTGCCATGCACATCCTACAGTCAATATCTTTGTATCCATCTAAGAATGTGTTGGAATCTAAAGCCACCGTAGGGGAAGTGATATTATTGGCTTCATTTAGTTCTTGATACTACAATAAGAAAACCTTTGTACCATATTTTACACTGCTGTAGAGCTTTTTTTTTTAACAGAAACTAGAAAAGGGTTTATATTATAAAAAAGGTTGTGCACAGCCATTCACTACAAAAATAGAGCTTCAGCCTGAGCTCTAAGAGTTCTGGAGAGATGCCATCAAAATTTGCTCCAGGCCAGTTCTAACAGGATTTCTATTTTGCTTCCTAGAAGATTCAAAAACAGAGGAGGGATATACCATTACAAACTGATAATTCAGCAATATACAAAAAAACATTTAAACATAAAGAGAAGAGATATTTTCATTCCTAAAACCCTTGCAGACCCTGCACTTGTTGTTGAACCGAAGCTTCATCCATTGGCAACATATCTTCAGCTGGAGACTCCTGACAATAGCTACATTGGGTCATCTTTGCCATCTTCAGAATTTCATCTTTGATGATGTCCACCATTCCCATAAGCTCAATCAAATTCCTCTCCAAATCATCAATTCGGGAATCCTTACAGGTGAGCTATTGAGAGATGTATTTCATATCCTCTACAGATTCTTTGTTTGCATTGAGGCCGGCGCAGACTGCCTCATAAGCCTTCCTGAGATGGTGTTTAAAGTCTTCTACACTAGCCTTCAAAAAGGCCATACCTTCCATTAAACCTGCCATTGTTCCGAGATGCTGAACACTTTCAGAGATATCGGAGAAGTGTGACGAGAGAAGCGGGGATGGCCTTTGCTCCGAATTGTTTCCTTCCTCGCAAGCAAAAGGCTTAAGAGAAAGACCTCCCAAATATTCCCCAAGCTACTGCGTCTAACCGCCTTCATAAACCTTCCCCTCTACTATCAGGAATGTCGAATTACGAGACATCTTGTCTGGGCATGAACCAAGAGGGTTTGAGTCTTGGACAAGACTCCCCTTAAATGCACCTACGAGGCACCTGCCAGGAGAAGGACAAGCATGGGCATGGCCATACCCACGCGTCATCACTTGGAACTCAGTTGGAGACAGCTCAATGAAGCGGAAATTCCAAAATGTCATGTCCAAATGAAGGGGGCTAACGAGCCTAAGGGATAGGTTTAAGCCTTTGAATACCATCCCCATAATGCACCATGCCTAAGCCAAGGTTGACACCTCGATTGGCTAGCTTATCAGCAGTTTCATTGTTTTCTCGTAGAACGTGAAGATAGATAACCTCGTGAGTAATGTTTAGGAGGGCTATTCTTTTGTGTTGTCTTTTGCACCAAGGGTTCCCTTTGACATATCCATTTCTCATTTTTTGGATGACTTGTCTTGAGTCTCCAAAGACCATTAACTTGCCAGTGTTTAAATTGGAAGCAATTTCCAGGCCATGAAGTAGGGCTAGCCACTCAGCTACATTGTTGGATTTCTCCCCCAATCCCCAAGCATAGGAGTTGACGATTTTTCCTCCAGGATCATAGATGATCCCCCCCGCACCTGCCTCCCCTGACTGCTGTAGAGCTTATTGCAGAAGCATGCCTTGAACTTTAGAGGATATGCATACATTTTCCCCACATGAAAAGACAGTAATTAAGACCAGTATGACTAAATTACTAACACAACAATCGAATGTTGATGCAGGCTGCAGCTATCCCTCAAGTAAAGGACAATTGAATAAAGCAGATTTTAGGCCAACAATGACTAGACAGAAAATTTGAGTCTGACCGAGAAATAAGAGTCATAAAAAACTGTTAAAAACACATGTAAGCAGATTAGGGCTGTACAAATGGGGGAAGCAGATTCTGTTATCATTAAATTGGATGCTGCACAATCATTGACATACAAGTTGCTGGGATTGTTAAATTATTCACCAATAGAACAAGTTACCAATATCGAAAACAAGTTCATCAAATGTTCTAGACCTACTACATTTATGCAAGTCTCAGCTGTATAGAGAGTCAGTGACAAATCATGATAAAGGACTTCCAAGTTCCAACAGCTTCTATATATTAGCAAACTCTTCCAATATTGTAATTTGAACCCTAGTTCTTTAGTCAAAATCCAATTATCACAGCAAATGACAGGAACATCAGCAAGCACATGAATAAAACCAGCGTAGATCCATCTTAATTCCAGATCTATTAAGCACCACGAGTGATGAAGGATCCAAAAAATGTGACATGCAAATCTTTCAGTGCATAAAAGATCATAGTTATGATGGATCTACACTGGTGTGCTTAAATAAATATAAATATCAATGCTTGGTATATGCCTTTCAGCAAAAATTGCTTTAGATTCCTCTTCAAATGGTTGATATGATTTTATTACTACAGTATTATTTTTATATGGATAAAGATTTGTATAAAATATTATATTCAGCCAACATATGTTGGGACAGGCATGACATGGGATAGAGGTTACAATCTCTTCAATACTGGGCTGTAGAATGCACCTCGCTTCTCTCGGTGAATCAATGCTTATACACTTAGTTCAAAATGCAAGGTTGGCATTAATATCAATAATTCAATTTACACACTGAGCAGATATGTAAGGCTCGGCAAGATTATCTCAATCGTTGAACCAAATAATTAAGAGCAACCAAGCAAAAATAAGAATTTCAAACACTAAATTTCTCAAAGAAGTATTGGCGATAAGATTTATCTAGCAGTCATTGCTCATCTTCTTTGATACCTAATATGGTACATAGTAACATACCATAAGAGTCTCCACCTCCAAAGTCATATCGAATAAGCCACCCTTTATTTGTCCCTACAACAATAGCATTGTTTCCAGCCGACATGCATGTTACTATCCCATGACCTTTAGATGCACTTCGTTCAAGTGTATCAACTGAGAAGATCTGGTTCCCAATATTTCTTGGTCCAGCAGAAATATCATAACTCTGCAATACAAATTGTTATCTTGTACAACATTAACATAACCAAAACAAAAGAGCATCTATCAAAGTACAATAAAGTAGTCATGAAACAACAGAAAGCACACTTACTCCCTCTGTTTATTATATAATGCAATTACTTCACACCACTGCAACACGAAACATCAATGCAAATTTCAAACAATATAATGTGTGTTGCACATTTAAGTCACAGGAATTCACGATTTACATGCCTAGAAAAAAAAAACAATCACGACCTTTGTTTTCATACATGTCCAGACTCCACGTGGATTGACCTTTCAAAACCAAATAAAGAAACCCCCCCCCTTCTTACAGTAAGCTTATTATATCCTATGTCAAGGAATTATATAAGAGCAAGAAAATAAAATTTGGACCAATAAATTATTAGAACATAAAAGAAGTGTTTTCAAAGATAAAAGATGCTATTAATACAATGGATGGGAAAGACCCATGTCGGCTAGTTGCAAAAATGATGAAATGAGGAAGTGAATAACTAACAAAAATAATTTGGGACTTTATTAATCATGCTATATGGCAAGGTTTTCTCCCCAATTGGAAAATAAACAGGGTCATCCCAATTTTGGAAGGGGGTGATATGAATGAGGTGAAAAATTAATAAACCATAATGGTAAGTAGAGTCTTCTAACCAAACTTTTCGGCCTCATGTTGAAGGAGATTATAAGTAAATGGACACAACAAAAAGGATTGATAGCAGCATCACAAGGTCAATTTCAGCCCAAATTTTTAACAATATATGATCTAATAACCTTGATAGCTATAACAGAATGTTCTCAAGAAAAGGACAA